>JAPDOI010000009.1:2400000-3002500 GCA_029168955.1 Aplectana chamaeleonis
TATCTGCAGGTCACGATCCTGGCACATGATGGTGATGTCGTCGGCATACATACCAATCCTTACATCATTGGGAGGCTCGGCAATGTCCTCCAAGATACAGGCTGAAAAGGGCGGGGGACAACACTCCGCCTTGCGGAACACCGGCTGCTATTGGAATGCTATCGGATACATGATTCTGGAACAGAACCTTAGCACGGCGGCCTTTAGTGAACGCTGCAATCCATCGCTTCTGCCATGATGGTAGCGACGACGAGCAGTTTCTCGGACAGCAGTCCCAAGTTAACAGAGTCAAACGCTTTGCTCAGGTCGAGGCGACGGCCACCGTTCTCAGGGCTTTCTCATGTTGAACCCATCGACCGCAAAGCTCACGATCTCTAATAGAGCTGTAGTAGTGGAGTGAAGTTTCCTGAACCCATGCTGATGCTGCTGTCGCTCATTTTGATCAGCCAGGTCCGTCACGATCAACTTTTCAGCTAATTTAGCGACGGGCGATAACAGGCTTATTGGTCGAAAGCCCTTTGCCGTGCTTTGGGACTTGCCTGGCTTTGGCAACAGTATCACATTGGCTGTCTTCCAAGCTTGGGGTAGAGTGCAGGTCCGGAAAGAAGTGTTAATGATATCTGCAAGCATCGGTAGAAGTTCCGTGGGAAGCTTCTTCAGGATGGCTGGGGAGATACCGTCAGGTCCGATAGCCTTCGAATTCCGCATTTTCTTTGATAGCCTTCTCTACTTGCGCGTGAGAGTAAAGGCCTCCAGAAGCGTTCATGAGCGGCGAACCGGCTCAGTTCTCTAACAAAGCGACTCTGTTCTGCACGCCTCACGCTTGGCACGTCGTTGATGAAGAAGGGTTCTTGCCGAGCGCATAAGCGGCCTCTTTCCCTGATTTGAAGACGTTTCTCCTCCGGGAACTCAATAGCGGAGCTCATCGAGGAGCAGACTTGCCGGAAATTTTCCTCAACACTTTCCCACGTCATCTAGTTCCGTCAGCCTTGAAATTCCCAGCTTTTCCTAGTGAACTTCTCCCAGCATTCCTTCTTGTTCTTATCAGATCCTCGCTTGATCTCGTTATCACAGCACAGCTATGTCCGGGTCTAGATGGTCTGCGGCTCTCTTCTACATCTCTGGTTCTTATCTTCTGCAGTATTTCCCTGCTAACATTTGGAAAAAAAGGTCTTGACACGACCCTCAGGAATTGCAGCTTTCATGGCCTTGCGGATGGCACTTGTTAGATGGCGCTCTTTCATGATGGAACATCACTGCATTCCATGGGTATTCGACCGCATGGCGAAGTGCAACATCTCTGAACAGGGTCCAGTCTGCTAGGCCTAGAATTAAGATAAAGTACGATGACGAAAACCAGAGTAAGGGGGCAAGAGAGTCCAGAGAGATCCAATATAGACAAAGACGGGAATGTGATCACTGGAGAGAGTTGTGGATGTGGACCACGTGCAAGCATTAGAGAGATTGGATGACACACAAGAGAGATGTCTGGGCTAGACGGTCGGCCGTTGGCAGGGAGACGAGTGGAGCTGGTCATCATTGAGGGATAACCAGGTCACACTCCTCCAGCCCATTCTTCGACATCTTCCCTCTGGCGTCCAGAATCCAAGAGCCGGAACAGAACGTGTGAGCATTGAAGTCACCCCTGCAAGAGACAGCTGAAGGGAGGAGAGAGTGAGCAGTCGTACAACTGGCTTAAGGAGGGAATAGGATTATAAGAGAGGACAAGGAATGATATAGGAGGAATATATATATGTTAAATAGAAGATAAAAAGGGGTTTTGAGGGGAGGTGGACAGGAATGTACTCGAGGTACCGTCCTTGAGGAGTTGACTTACTTGGCTTAATCGGGTTGGCTTTCGCCTGACGCGGTCATTCCGCATCTTCACCGAGGAGGTGTGCCGTCCTGGTAGTCAGCCGTGTCCTGCATTTTCACGGTCTTCCAGCCACAATTTGAACACATTTCCATCCAGCTGTCACTATTCCATTTCCTGCGAGAGCAACGAAACATCGCGCCTGAACTTTGTCTTTCGATGCCGAGTGACTTTAAATCCTCTTTAACCACATCCGTCCAGAACTTTCGCCTACCGCCCAGGTAGACGTTTCAGAACCAGGATTTGGGAAGCATTTTTAAAGCGTGTTGTATACGAGACGATCCGGCGTTCTTCTTAGTATATGCCCGAGCAGTCGAAGTCGACTTTCCGCTGCTATTATATTGAGATGGCGTTAGGAGGATGCTGGCACCTCCCTCGTGTCAAGCGTTGTTGATGCTGCGTCGATTTCCTTATGCAAGGTCGCGTTGTTATGGCATACACGCGGCCCAGAAATATCCAAGCAAACGCCTAAAAAGCTTCCTCTCCGTGCAATCCAACCTTTCCATCTGCGCGTTTTCGGTGCTGCCCACGATCTCGATCCGTACATCATGATAGGGCGAATGGCGGATAGGTAGACAGCGCAGCTTGACTTCCTTCGCGATGGTGGCAGACCACAAACGCTTGGATTTAGAGGAATTGAATGCAGACGTAGCTTTCGCACATCGTTATTCAGAATCATCGCGCTGCGTAACTTCACCACGCCGTTGTTCATCAGCCGACAGCCCTGAAATGTGAGAAATCGATCCTTCAGTTCGATACGTGGCCGCGCCGTCCACCTCAAACTCCAGTTGAGAGTGGGCTTCCGAGGGACATCTACCGCTTGCATTTGTCGGGACGGAGCAGAAGTCCATAGGCTGCGGCATGCTTCGAAACGAGGTTCACAATCCTTTGCAGTTTTGCGTTGTTTTTCAGCGGAATAACGCACTGAATGTCGTCGGCGTACTCCCAGGTCGACAAGGGAGCGTCCTGATGGTGGTAGGATCACATCCGCAGGAAACTGTTCTGCAACTCTACGCATGGATGCTCATCAACGGCGAAGTTGAAGGAAAGGTCCTGCAACGGCTCCTTGCCTTACTCCTGTTTTCACCTCGAAAGCTGACGTAAATCCGACAGGTGTACGAACTGCTGCTGTTGTTCCGCTTTGTTCATGTCCTCCCGATTAACCGAACATACTTTTCCGGGACTCCATCTGCTCGCAGAGCATTGAGCAATCGATCACGATAGAGGAGAGTCGAACGCGGCTTCAAAGTCAAAAAAAAAGCGAAAGCTGTAATGGCTTCGAAAACCGCTGCCACGATTCCAGTGCTCTTCTCCACGACCAGAACACTTGGTCGATGGTCGATCTTCCAGGTCGAAAACCGGCTTGCTCATCTCTGGTCGTTTCCTTCACGATGTTTGATAAGTCGCTCGAGAATGATACGTTCTAAAACCTTGTACATGACGCAGAAGTAGAAGAAAGTTCCTCCTGTAGTTCTTAGGATCAAAGTGACGGATGAAGCATTCTTGTGAAAGAGGTACGATGATCGCATGTCTCACTTTGAATCGGGTATCCTTTCGCTCATCCATATGGCACGGATCGTGTTAGTCATTTCCCGAATCCCAGACGGAGGAAGAGCTTTCAGCATTTCAGCAGTGATGTTGTCATCTCCACCTGCCTTTCCATTCTTCATTTCCGGACACAATCCAAAACTTCAGACTCAGTCGGCGGTTCCTCCCACTGACATCGTAATGTGCTCTCTGAACATGCAGGGAGCTCAGGTACTGATGGCGCTGCGGACGATTCAGTAGTGAACTGAAGTAATCCTTCCCATATTGGCAGCGTCGCATCACCAAGCTGCAACTCCATTGGTAGTGTTCTGAAGACAGGAAGACATCTCTCTTCATCTTCCCGCTATGCTGTCGCAGCAACAGTGGTAGGCTTTCCTCAGGATTGCTTCTCCTCCCAAAGCCTTCTCGAACTCCTTAGCTCTACACGTCCCACTCGTTCGCGGTCACTTTTAAGCTGCCGACGCAACTTCCCTCCTCAGAACGCTTCTCCTCCACGAAGTTTCCTGCAGTTCCGGAGAGCACATACTCTGTTATTGTAAGGTAGATGTTGTTTCTTCTGGAGACGTAGGCGAACTTATTCTTAGGCTGTACAACCGGGAGTGCACTCTTTCAGAAGCGTCCTGGATGCATTTGATGCGCAAAGAATCCGCGTCGCAAAGTTTCTTCTTAGTCCGTACTCCGATGTGAATAAGCGAAACGCGTTGTCGGAAATTCCTTCTGCACTCTTCATCTCTGAGACTTGTCATGTCAATCCTCCTTCCTGAGAGAAGCTGGAGCCCCTCAAGCTTCCTCTTATGAATCACTACCGCAGTGAAGTTCAAGCAGAACAGGACGGTGATCCGAATCGAATGCGACATCCCACACACAGCTTCTAGATCTTCGAATGTCCGATACTGGGAATATTCCTCGTCAGGACATAGTCAAGCTGTAGTTTCAAAGTTGTCATCTTCCGCTTCCGCTGCTCTTCTGAGAGATAGCCGGGTTGGTCCTCGCCATCGTAATGGCTGATGGCGGCGATGATTCCTCTTGAATGTCGATGCAATAATCAGACCACTGCGTTCACAAAAAGTCGACCAAGGCGGTAGCCATTGTCCGATGTTTGCTCCGACTGGGTAGAACCATTTTACCGAAGTACTTCCGGATTCCTGATCAGAGTCCCATCTTCGCATTTGCGTCAATCCCCACGACAACAGCATGTTGACAAGGTATCCTGGCCAGCAACGTATTGAGTTCCTCATAAAACGCATCCTTCGAATTCGTCTTCGGCGGTTTCAGTGGGCGCATGAGCACTCACTACTTCATCCACAGATTGAATCCTCTGTGATCCCGCAGTCGTACGAATGCATTCCACGACGCACGACGTTGAGCCGAACTCCTTGACCATACCATTGAAATCCTTCCTTACAGCTATTGCACAGCCTCCCACTCTCCTATCGTCAGCGTTGCCGCAGTAGATGGTGTATTGCTCTCCGACGCGCTGATGACGGGTCCTATCCTTGAGGCGGGTTTCACTGCAAAGCATGCAAACGGTGCATGGAAATAGCTCAGAGAAGTCTGGATAAGTACGCAGTTTTTTGGATATCACTCGACAGCGATCGACAGTTCCAGGAGTGGCGAAAATTGTGGCTTGTGGCCAAAGACTCCGCATGACTCCCTAGGTACACGGATCCTAAGGTGTTATGGACCAGGAGTAAAGGCCTTAGTGTGCCGGACGGCGACACCTTTATGCAATGTGTGGGATACTTTCGCGATATAGTTGTGCACGCTATATCGCTTCCGAACGTTCCCTGTGTACACTCAAACGTCTGCTGGGTTCAGTAGGAAGCAGGGGCACCAACGAGCAGGTACCAACAGACGCCCCTTGTATACACATACGTCCTTAGGAGTATGTAGGGATAATATGAGAAGGTAATCATTGATGGAGCAGTTCCGGGTGAACCGATGTCAGTGGGAGGAACCGCCGACTCGAGTCTGAAGTTTTGGATTGTGTCCGGATAGAAATGAAGAATGGAAAGGCAGGTGGAGATGACAACATCACTGCTGGGGGAAATGCTGAAGCTCTTCCTCCGTCTGGGATTCGTGAAATGACCAACACCATCCGTGCCATATGTGATGAGCGAAAGGATACCCGATTCGTGGAGACATGCGATCATCGTACCTCTTCACAAGAAGCTATCCGTCACGGATCCTAGAGAACTACAGAGGAATCTCTCTACTTCGTGTCATGTACAAGGCTTTTAGAACGCAATATCATTCTCGAAGCGACTTATCCAAACATCGTGAAGGAACGATCAGAGATGGAAGCAAGCCGGTTTCGACCTGGAGAGATCAGACCATCAGACCACCAAGTGTTCGTCGTGAGAAGAGTAATTGAATCGTGGCAGCGGTTTTCGAAGCCATTACAGCTTGCTTTTTGGACTTTGAAGCCGCGTTCGACTCTCCTCATCGTGATCGATTGCTCCAATGCTCTGCGAGCAGATGGAGTCCCGGAAAAGTATGTTCGGTTAATCCCGAGGACATGAACAGAAAGGAACAACAGCAGCAGTTCGTACACCTGTCGGATTTACGTCAGCTTTCGAGGGTGAAAACAGGAGTAAGGCAAGGAGCCGTTGCAGGACCTTTTTCTTTTCAACTTCGCCGTTGATGACATCATGCGTAGAGTTGCGCGGGAACAGTTTCCTGCGGATGTGATCCTAACACCATCAGGGACGCTCCCCTGTCGACCCTGGAGTACGCCGACGACATTGTGTTATTTTTCGCTGAAAAACAAACGCCAAAACTGCAAAGGATTGTAGAACCTCGTTTCCGAAAGTATGCCGCAGCCTATGGATCTTCAAATCTTCGTCCCGACAAATGCGAAGCAGATGTGGGTCTCTCAGAGGCCTTCAACTGGAGTTTGTGTGGACGGACAACGTATCCGAACTGGTGGACGATTTCTGTTATTTGGGCGGCTAAGTTTGCTGAAGAACGATGGTAGTTATGCAGCGGATATTCCGACAACGATGTGCTGAAAGCTACGTCTGCACATTCAATTCTCTAACCAGGAGGTGTTTGTGGTCTACCACCATCGCGAAGGAAGTCAAGTTGCGCGTCTACCCATCCGCTATTCGCCCTATCTGCATGATGTACGGATCGGAGACGTGGGCAGCACGCGAAAGCACGCAGATGGAAAAGGTTGGATTGCACGGAGAGGAAGCTTTTAGAGCGCTTGCTTGGATATTTCCTGGCCGCGTGTATGCCATATAACGAAGACTCCTTTTACAAGGAAATCGACGCAGTACATCAACGCTTGACACGAGGGGAGGTGCCAGCATCTCCTTAACGCCATCTCAAGCAGCAATGGAAAGTCGACTTTGACTGCTCGGGCATATACTAAGAAGAACGCCGGATCGTCTCGTACAACACGCTTTAAAAATGCGCTTCCAAATCCTGTCTGGAAACGGCCACCTGGGCGTAGGCGAAAGTTCTGGACGGATGTGGTTAAAGAGGATTTAAAGTCACTCGGCATCGAAAGACAGTTCAGGCGCGATGTTTCGTTTCGCAGGAAATGGAATATGATGACAGCTGGATGGAGATAATGATGTTCACCAATTGTGGCTGAAGGAAGCCGTGAAAAATGGACACGGCTGACTACTAGGGACTGAGGCACACCTCGGTGAAGATGCGGGAATGACCGCGACGTCAGGCGAAAGCCAACCGATTAAGTCAAGTAAGTCAATGAGAAGAGTAAGGCAGATTGACGACGAAAGTAGACACTCCGCCCCCAAGAGCTGTCCTTGGCATGTGATAGGCGGTGTAGCCCGGAATGTTAGGTTGGGGATAAGTGGTAGATGGAGAGAGCTTGGTTTCTTGAACCATGATAACATCCGGGTGATGAGAACGTGCGAATAGAGAGAGTTCAGATAACTTGTTGCGAAGGCCGTTGAGATTAATGTGAACAATGGAAAGGGGCGGTTGGTAATTGAGGAATCAGAGTTGTTGGGGCAGAGCATAGAACACAACGAAAGGATGAGTCATGATGCCTCACAGAACTGAGGCCCGAACAGGAGAAGTGCACCCACCTTTGGCATCCGAAGCACTGGACACTTGTTTTATGCCAGGTAACATCCTCGCCGCAGGTGGCACATGGATACTTCCGTGCTGGACCTGGATTCCTCTCGACGCCGGCCCTTTGTAATAAAATCCTCAGGAGAGCTGCGGCCGACCAGCACCTCTCCCATGACAAAAACCCTCTTCTCGGAGGGGTTGACGTCGGTTTGCACAGAGGCGAGCTTCTTTCCTCCACACTGCCACGGCACGAACGTACGACATCTCGGCAGCAACTCAAATCCTAGAAGGTGTTTATAGAAAAGACCGAGCTCTTTGAAGACTTGGGCGCTATACGGCACAATGAAGCGCGCATTCAGTGGAGGTTCGATAGTCCTGAGGTCAGTTTTCCCCCTCTATAATTTTTTAGTTCTGTATAGTTTTGTGTTGGAGTGGAACAGTCATCGAGCCGCGGACGAGGTCGAGGCTCTGGAACATTTTCGATGCTTGCAAGGAGTTCCACTCGAGATCGGTTACGTTTTACATGAATAATGACCCAATTTACAAGATTTTGTCGGGAGAAAAAGGGCTAAATTGGTTTAAAAAATCGAATTTTCCATAATTTGGGTTGAAAGCTGTCGTGAATTCTTCTAGACTAACTGAATTCTTTTGGTGTAATCGTAGCGAGGGGCCACTCGGCCATCGCCCTCACTAGGAACTGCTTCAAACCTCCCGTGGCGGTTTGGAAAACCATGTTGTCGTTGCTGTAGGTTTGTCACAGTACATAAATGACCCGTGCTTGAAATTCGCTAAAGGGCCGCGGGGATTCCGAAAAACGGCATTTTGATTGCTTCACAAAAAGGTAAAGGAATTTTCGGGATGGTCAGAAAAAAGAATCGGATTCTGCTCAAAACTCCCGACTGAAGGTTATTCAGGGCGCTGAACCCGAGTATAAAAAAAACCAAGTAAAAAACCAACCCAAGTATAAAATGGACCTCAAGTTCGTGTTCAGCGTCCCAAATGATACCCACAGTGAATATTCAAAAACAGGGCTCGCGAGAAAAACGACTTTTGAGCTCTCCTCATGATAATGAAGATTAAGTCGTTAAGAACAGAATAAAAATAATTGAAAAAAGTGATTATTTGCAGGATAAAGACGCACAAAACAAGGTAGAACGGCTAATTACAGGTGTCCGCATGCCCCCCCCCCAATTAACGCAATTTTCATGAATACCGAATTCTTCGTTTTTTTTATTTTGCTCTCAAGGTAGTCAGTAGTCTCTAGCAGTGTTCAGGATTCAATTTAAAAACAAAATAAAAGATGAAAAAACCGGCATTTCAGGAAATGTCAATGTTTGGGGAGGGCGGACATCAAGCAATGGCCTGTTCTTTAGCGTATTTTTCTTCAATTTTTCGCTTATTTTCTTTTTTGTAGTGGCCAGATCTATCTTCTCATGAGGATAGCACAACAACCGTTTTTATCGCGAGCCCTGGCTTTAACGTTTTGTTTGCATTGCAGAAAGTATTATTTTGATGCTGACTTCCAATTCCAAAGGCTGAATATCAAATTCCTGTTGAAGAAGGTCACTTGTGTCGAGAACTTCTGAAAATTCCAGTTTTCGACGTGTAGGAGGAAAGTTTCGACACTGAAATTAGATTGGATGCTCAGATTCCCAGATTTGTAGGTTTGAAAAATGTCCAGTTCGCTTTGTCAACGTCCAATTTTGATCCTGAAGTGTACAGTTCTGTATTGAAAATGTTCAAGTCGAACTTCAAAATGTCCAGTTTTTCTAAACTGAAAATAAAAAAGTTGTGGTCTTAGAGATTCATCGAAGGAATGTGCGGAGGTATCCATTTTTCGGCTTCAGGACTCTTTTACTTTACCACTTTCCGGTATTAAGGAAGAAAAAAAACGAGCTGGTGACGAAGATTTTCAATTCTCGTATTTTATTTTCGTTTCTGCCTCCCATTTCATTTTTGCGTATCCGTTTTGCTTTTCGGGATAGAGAAATTTCTGCACTTCTCTATTTTACGGTCTTCAACCGTGGGGGAGGGTCCAGCAGCGCTTTATGATCGAAATCGATGGAGTTACGACTCCTCTTTGGCGGAAATTCTTGAAAAATGTCTGGAATTTTTACGGACTCTTTTCTCAAATGGAAGTTTTGTCTAAAATTTTTGCGATCCCCTCACTGATTTATATATTTTCTTTCTTCGGGCGGCAAACTAATGAGTTAATGTCGCTAGGGGAAAGTGGCCACTCTGAATGAAATGCAACTGTATACTGTCGTTGCCGGAGACGAATTCCGGTCCGCATTTGCGGACTACGGCTGTTGGTTGCATCATGTGGCACGTGATAATCGTGTTGGGAGAAAGGTGAATGGTGCCGGAACCAAGTTGTCCCAGCACGATTATCACCTGTCGCATGATGAAGTAACCGTAATCCGCGAATGCGGACCGGAATTCAGCCAAAAGAACAACAGAAGGACCAGTTTTTGACAAAAATACCCGATTTCGGCCTTTATAGCTGTGCTAGGTTTTTCTGAACGGAATTAAAGGGGCTTATCGGTTGTTTTGCCGTAGTTAATTCTCATTATGGCCACATTGATCGCCTAATTTTTTCAAATGGCAGATGGACTTCATAGTCATGCTGAGCGCCTCGAATAACCCCCTGAACAAATTTCGGGCAAAAAAAAAAGATTTCTCGCGCCGTAAAAATCCACAATGGTTCACGGAGAGCGCTCCCACTGTGGTATTCGAGGAGTGAAAGAAAAACTCTACTCCAACATTGTTCAATGGGGTCATTCAGGGCGCTGAACACCAATATGAGGTTTTTTTATAATTTTCGGGCTATTTTGTTGGGTTACAGTACGTTAAGGTCATCTATCCACCGCAACCGATCGCTTATAATTCTATTCAGAGAAACGGAGGGAAGCTGCTGAGGTCAAGTCCGATTTTTTCGTTAAAAACTTGCCTTCGAATGCTGCATTTCGTTGGGATAGGTTATCTTCTGTCATTGACCTCCCATAGTAAAATAGTGTCGTTCTCGGGGGAGAGAGGTAAATCGTCCTGGGGCCAAGTGGCCCTGGCGTGATGCAACAGCCGTTATCCGCTAATGGGACCGGAATTTGGCTCGGAGAACGACAGTAGTTCAGACAATTTGGACGCGTTGTTCACGGCGTATCCCCCGGAGGAGGTCATAGTGCTTGGCCACGCCCAGTTTTCCGTGCCGCCGCACAGTTACCGCCCCTCCAAAATCGGGGGAGTCTCTGCGGCGCGAAAAATGGTTCGTTCTCAAGGTGCTTGATTAGGATGTTCAAGAGTTCATGATTTTTGCATGAAAAAGAGTGTCGATCCTTTCAGAAATTAGTCTTAAACTTGTATCAGAGAATGCCAGCACTGTCCGATTCCAGTGGGAAATCACATAGTTTCAACCAAAAATTGCATAAGTTGAGTTCAGGCGTTGTCATTATGGAAGACAGGATGCGACTCTGATTGGAATGAAGGATTCTCAACGTGCGAATTCGTACCCACTGATAACAATACGGCCATTTTTAGGTAGATATTTGTAGACTTTTCAATATCTCCGCTTAAAATTGTGTTTTTTAATGTAAGTTATTCAGAGGAAAGGTTTCTACAGAAGTGATGAAAGACGTACGCATTGAGCGAGCTGGGGTGGCAAGTGTGAAGTTAGAGGATCGCAAGTTCTTGAATAGGAAGAAGTTTTCTTAGGAAATGGCGGAATTTTAGCCACCTTCTCATTAAGGTTAGTCGCTTTCGCAATATCACTCTGTTACCCAAGTGTTAAAAGATAGCGGTGCAATTGCGGACACACTAAAAATCTCTTCGAGAATAATCCTCCAGGTAGCCGTGTCGAAACTGTGTCAAACTGATCCTCATTTCCGAACCGCGACGCACCCGCTGTCGTTTTTGGGGCAACATGCGACATGTGATAATGGTGCTGGGACCACATGGTATCGTCACGAATCATCTTTCTCCCAGCACGATTATCACGTGTCACATGACGCAACAGCCGTAGACCGCAATTGCAGATCGGAATTCGGCTCTGAAAAGAACGACAGTATGTGGCCTACAAAGCTCATGCGAAAGTGAGGCGTCTCGACTATCGATCGATTTATATTCCGCCACTTAACTGCGTCGTGGCTCTCTATCAAATTAACACGAGCCGTATGTATGGGATTTACTGATTGTGGGCTGTGAAAATGCATCGTGTCCAGGAAAGTATTGCTTTTTTTGTGCATGGCGAGGCGATGGCTCGGGGGAGACAGTGACAGGGTCGAAAATCAATCGATTCATACGGCTGACCACCTTGTGTCACTGTATTCTTAAAACCGCTTCAGTCAGAACTCTCCTCTACGGCGCGATGATATCGCCATGCATCAAGCCTTCCTAGCAAACTCACAAGGGGAGTGTTCAGAGTGTCAAACGCATCTGCGAACAAAATTCGTGCTGGGAAACTTCCGCTTCAACCTAATCCCCCCTAGTGATACTCTGCCTTCCACAAGAAAGTAGGCGCAAACTCGGTGCACCTATGTTATGCTATAAGACACCGAGTTCGCGCCAACCTTGAATAGCAGGGTTGAGCAGGCCGTTGTGGCGATTTTCGACGCGGCTACGACCCCCCATTTTCCTTCTTTTAACCCAAAATTGAACGACCCCCCCTAGGACCAAAAAAATTTCTACCTTTATTTGGAGTCAAAATTTGAAGAAAAGCGGAACTTGTGGCAGTATTTTTAGGATCAAGTTCGGTCGCGGCTGACGTGGACGCCTATATTTCTCCAAAATTTTACGACCCCCAGTTGTGGCCAGTCACAACGCTGCTCAACCCTGTCGAATAGGGTACGCAAAGTATCACTAGGATCCATAATTCCAACTAAATGGTGATGGAGGGTCATCCACATAATGAAGGGTTTACCGGGTTTCGATACTCGGACCGCGACGCGTACACTTGCGGATCAACCATGCCATAGACTATGAATAAGAAAAATCTTTTAGTGTCGTGGAGATGGACGCAGTTACAAGGTGATGCTTCATGCGCCCATGGCGATCGACATGACCTGGGGAGACTCGTACACATATCTGCTGCATACACGAGGCGGTCCACAAACAGAACAGGGTTCTCCTGCAGGAAGTCAGGTGGGAATACCAGTTTATGGGCCAATTTTTAAGGGATATCGACCACCAGTCCTGCTGCTGATGCTCGTCGCGTGCGGCTGCTGCCCGAAGTGAAATGAAATGTTTATACTTGATTTCGGCTCCCTTGGCATCGTCCTCAAGGATCGTTTGGATGGTGAATTCCAACTCGAAACGTACTACATTGCAGTCTGTCACGACCACACACATTTGGAGGAATTCGCCTATGAAACCTACACTTTACCTATATAGAACACACACGGGTTTTAGGTTATGTACTAATACATATATAAAAATAAAGATAAATAACGAGTCTGTACATTCTTTATTGCATCTGAAGAAATGCACAATCACAATCAATACATACAAGGCACGTAGCATTTGGGGATAGTGATGCCGTGATGCCCAACAATTCAGGTACTGTGCTTCTCTGAGCCAAATTCCGGTCCGCAATTGCGTCTCGAGTCGCTTTGCGGCCACGCGCTTTCGAGTCGGAAGAGTTTCCAGCGCCGCCGATCTGTTGACTCTAGGTGGGTTTTAGAAACTGGAAACTAAACAGAATTGGAGAAAACTGTATAAAAAGCCACATCGAGTCGGCTTTGGCGCTGGAAACTCGACTAACTCGAGCGCGTGCGGCCGCAAAGCGTGTTGGACGCAACTGCGGACCGGAATTTGACCCAGAGGAGCACAGTAGGAACCAGTCATTAAGGAAAACATTTACTCGTAGGCAGACGAAACACGATATAGACCAGGGCTGTGCGGAAATCTTTTTCAAGATTTTCGGAAACGGAAGAAAAATGACCAAAAAACGCCGGAAACGGAAACGGAAGAGACCAAAAAAAATTGGGTTTCTCATCCCCACGCTTCGCTGCTGCTCATTGCCCGCAGCTCTCATTCAATAACCAATAAATTCAGTCAGTAATCTATTACTTATTCTAACTAAAGTCACTACGAGGCATTCAACGATTTCGAAGTCTCGCTGCTGCCGAGATGTCGTACGTTCGTGCCGTGGCAGTGTGGAGGAAAGAAGATCACCTCCGTGCAAACCGACGTCAATCCCTCCGCGGAGAGGGTTTTTGTCATGGGAGAGGTGCGGGCTGGCTGCAGCTCTCCTGAGGATTCTTCTACAAATGGCCGGCGTCGAAAGGAATCCAGGACCAGCGAAGAAGAAGAAGTACCCATGTGCCACATGCGGCAGAGATGTCAATTGGTATGGAACCAGCGTCCAATGTTTTGGATGCGAAAGGTGGGTGCACTTCTCTTGTTCGGGTCTCAGTTCTGTGAGGCACCACGATTCTTCCTTTCGTTGTATTGTGTGCTCCGCCTCCAGTAACTCAAATTCCTCATCTACCAACCGCCCCCTATCTATTGTACACATCAATCTAAACGGCCTTCGGACCAAGCTTTCTGAATTATCTCTCTTCGCCCGTACTCATCACCCGGATGTTATCATGGTTCAGGAAACCAAACTCTCTCCCTCTGCTACCTCTCGACATCCAAACATCCCGGGCTATACTGCATATCATAATCCTAGGTCATCTCAGGGAGGCGGAGTCTCTACTTTTGTTCTGTCGTCTCTTCCCTCTCACATCATTCCAAACACTCCAGTGGATGGCACTCTCGAGTACATCCCCATCCATCTACCTCTAAAAACTCCACTTTCTCTTTTCAATATATACATTCCTCCTCCCACATCCTGTCCACCAACCTACAACCCTATCCCTCTACTCAAGCAGCTGTATGACTGCTCTCTTTCTCCCTCAATTGTCTTTGCGGGTGACTTCAATGCGCACACGTTCTGCTCGTCGCTTGATTCTGATGCTAGAGGAGGTGACGTCGAAGAATGGGCGGAGGAGTGCGATCTGGTTATCTTAAACGATGGCCAGCCCACTCGTCTCCCTGCCAACGGCCGATCATCTAGCCCAGACATCTCCCTCGTCTCTTCCAATCTCTCTAATGCCTGCTCTTGGTCGACATCCACAACTCTTTCCAGCGATCACATCCCTGTCTTTGTCAATATTGATCTCTCTAACTCTCTTGCTCCCTATACAGGTGTTCGTCATCGTTCTTATCTTAATTTAGGCCTTGCAGACTGGAGCCTGTTCAGGGAGGTTGCGCTCCGCCAAGCGGCTGATTATCCGTGGAATGGCGATGTACACCAGAAGGAGCGCCACCTATCTGATGCTATCTTGAAGGCTATGAAAGCTGCGATCCCTGAAGGCCGCGTTAAGACCTTCTTTCCCAATGTCACCAGGGAAACACTGCAGAAGATAAGGACAAGGGACGCAAAGAGAGCCGCAAATCATCTTGACTCCAGACATCGCTGCGCTGGATGATGAGATCAGGAACGACCTTGACAGGCACAAGAAGGAAACTTGGGAAAAGTTCACTGAGAAGATGAACTTCAGAAATGATGCAGCAGCAACGTGGAAGGCCTTGAAAAGGATCTCCGGAAAGTTCACCTCCGCCGACAACTCCACGATTGAGTTTGAAGATGGAGTCTTCAAATCAGGGAAGGAGGCCGCAAATGCTCTTGGGAAGCATTTTTTCATCACTAGAACCAAAAGAGAGAAACAGAACAGAATAACTGTACGGGAACTCTGTAAGTTGCCTCTCATGGATGTAGATGATGCAGTCACGCCTGCACAGGTCGAGAAGGCGATAAAGGAGATGAGCAACTCAGAAGGCATTAGGGCCAGACGGTTTGAGCCCTGCAGTCCTGAAGAGACTGCCCAGTGAACTACTGCCCTTTATTGCTGACGTCATAAATACATCGTTTCGTACATGTATTTTACCCCAAAATTGGAAAGTGGCTCGTGTTATTCCACTGCCGAAGCCGGGAAAGTCACCATCCACGGCTAAAGGGTACCGGCCGATCAGTCTGCTCTCACCCATCGCCAAAATTGCCGAAAAACTGGTTGTGGAGGAGCTTGCCGAGCATAACAGCCAACAGCAGCACCAACATGGTTTCCGTAAATTACATTCCACCACTACGGCCTTGTTGGAAATTGTGAGCTATGTGCTGGACGGCTTCAATGCCATTAAACCCCAACGTACTGTTGGTGTGGCCCTCGACTTAACAAAGGCATTTGACACTGTCAATCTAGGCCTACTATCAGAGAGTCTGTTGAAGTCTACCATCAAGCCATGGCAGAAGCGGTGGATAGCTGCCTTCACTAAAGGACGTCGGGCAAATGTGCTATTCCAGGGACATGTTTCCAATAGCATCCCCATCGCCGCTGGTGTCCCTCAAGGAGGAGTTTTATCGCCTGCACTTTTCAGTTTATATCTAGAAGATCTGCCCGTTCCCCCTCAAGACATCAAGGTCGTTGCATACGCGGATGATATTACTATTCTGTGCCGAGATCGCGACATTAAGGTAGCCACCAGTAAGATCAATGACTACTTGATCGAGTTGAAATGTTTCTTCGATCGCAAAATGCTCACAGTCTCTGCCTCCAAATCGTCCGTCACCGTCTTTTCCACTGATAATGCAGAGCACAGTGCCCATCCTATGGTGAAATGGGACGAAACTCAATTGCAGGCCACCCGATTCCCCAAGCTGCTTGGACTCGTGTTGGATCCTTCGTTGAAATTTCATAAGAACACTGAGCAGAAGCAAGCCACAGTGAAAACAAGACTCAACGTCCTGCGTGCTCTCGGTGGAACGTCCTGGGGATGCAATAAAGAAACGATCCTGACCACGTATAAGGCTATTGTGCAACCTGCCTTGGAGTATGCTGCGCCAGTCTGGCAGCACATCGTGTCGGACACCTCTTGGTCCAAGCTGCAGCGCGTCCAAAATTGTGCTCTGCGAATTGCAACAGGCTGTTCCAAAAGCTCTCCAATAGAGCACTTACATGCCGAAGCTCGCATATTGCCAGTCAGAGACCACTGCCAACTCCAGGCGCAACAAATGTACATTAACATCGTGAAGCAGCCGAATCATCCTTCGCGAAGAGTACTAAACCCGGTGAGAGAGATGTATCAGAAAGCCTTTCGCTGATGCTCCGTCGAAAGTAGATGTGCAGAGATGGACTGAAGCACAACAAGAACGCCTCCGTCTCTTGCGCGCGGAGCACACCCGATTCGTGAACGAACACTTGAGCAGAGTTGCCATAAACCCCATCCTGGGAGTCGCACCTCCAAAGGTCTCCGAGACAGAGATGGAACTTGGCAGGCGTGCCAGGTGCACCCTTGCATCGTTACGCTGTGGATACTCCCCCATGCTTATGTCATACTTGCATAGGATTGACAACAGCAAACCTGACGAGTGTCCTGATTGTTGTAGTCAAGGGCATACTACTGCGCACCTGTTCAATTGCCCGAAAAGACCGACTACATTGACGACAATGGATCTGTGGACGAACCCAGTGCTAGTGGCCGAGTTTCTGAACCTATGACAGAACCCCTCTCTGTGGCTGCAAAGAAGAAGAAGAAGTCTCGCTTCTGGAAATCCGAATAGGCAACCTTTAAAAATACTTATTATCTGTAGCTGCCCATCAGCGGTGTGCGGTAATTGCCGTATGCCAACTGCAGTTTGCTGCCCGTCTTGGGGTTCGTCGTTGGTGTTTACCAAAATTTTATTTTTTGTAGCCGCACACCTCTGATGTACAGCTTGTCCCCCAGAGAGCAGTCCAAGCGACATCAGGTATCCTTCAAGGCTGCTCAGAAGTTAATTTTCAGATGATCAGCGACTACTTTCTCTTCTTTCGAACTATATTTGCCTATTGTAGTGGATATCAAACAATTGAATTTGGAAAATAAAAAAAAACTCTACGGCGACATGGGGAATTCTCTTATGATCTGCTTCAAACGAGCCTAGCAGTTGCCCGTGGTCACCTCCACCTGTCTTCGACGAGACTCCTTTCTGGAAGACAGGCTGCACGTGCAAAACCTAAATTATCTTGATTTGGTTGCTGTCGTGGCGGTAAACAAGCGAAGAAGTGGAATCAAGAAGAGAAGTTTCACGAAATCATTGAATTTCAGGGAAAAAGACATATTTAATTTCGAGAAGAAATCCTCAGAAGGCGTGCAGATCCCTGCCACACCCATTTCGTGTCATCATTTTAAAGGAGTCCAATCTCAGGCCCCCAAACTTCGTGAATGATCTCCTCTAAGCTCAGATATTCCCTTGAACACGAAGAGGTCGTATGTAAGTTTCAGCGTCTAATGAAGCCTTCGAAAATCCTTGCCTAGACCCACTATCATAGATCGTGCTGCACTAATTTATTCCGTTTCCGGACCCAAAAACTCGGAAACGGAACGGAACAGCCCAAAAAACACCGGAAATACGGAATCGGAAACGGAACAGTTCCGCACAGCCCTGATATAGACTCACAGTTACTTATATGACTACACAAGTATAGTTAGGTCCTTGGCTTGTTTCTCTAAGAAAAAAAAACTTCAAATCTAGACCGCGGCTGGCGCGGGCGGTCCAAATCTTTCACGTCGCACTTGCCGCTGAGAAAGAGGAGTTGTGGGCTATGGCGTGCAAATTCTTTTGCGCTGAAGTGAAACCCCGCGAGCGCGTGAATAGCTAGAGAGACGGAGAGGAAAATTTTCGGCTTCTCTGGTCCCTTAATCGGAGGACTCGATTGTAACATACAATGGTATTGATGCAAATTTAATTTTTTACTGCAATTTAACACCACTTGCTCACTCGTGCATCAGTACCCAAAGTATGCCTTCTGTAGCTACCAAGCCAAAGTCAAGCCCAAGTTGGGATCGTCCTGTGCATTGGCTGGGGGGGGCATATACTGTGACTGTTGGATGGAGCGGGACACCGATGCAAGCGATCAGGATTGGACTCACGCTGTAATGATATCAGAGGGACTGCAGCTTTGTGCGCTGGGGAGGCGTGACCACTCACCTTGTAGCACTATTTTTCCGTTTCCGGGCCCAAACACCCGGAAACTGAACGGAACAGCCCAAAAAAGTACCGGAAACACGGAATCGGAACAGATCCGCACAGCCCTGATCAATACCATGCTGTGTTACAATCGAGTCCTCCGATTGAGGGACCAGAGAAGCAGAAAATTTTCCTCTTCGTCTCTCTAGCTATTCACGCGCTTGCGGGGTTTCACTTCATCGCAAAAGAATTTGCAGAGCCCTGCTTCGACCGGCTCGAAATGAGGGAGATAAGCTATACAAGCATAATTGTAAAATTTTATTCCACCAGATATTTTGTATCAATGTGATATGAAAAGTGGCAAATACATGCAAAACCTACGGTTATTCTCAATATTAACGGAAAACCTAATAAGAAGACAATATGAACATACACAGAAACAGTAACAAATTCAACAACTGGCACAATAACTTGTGAGATGATTGCTAACGGCCTACCAGCTAGTTAACGATTGTTCGATATTTCACAACAGAGTTGATAATGATTTGGTAGAGCAAAACACATAGAGGCCTTTCGCCACATCTAGTCTAGCCGATGGACAAATGGCGATGATTTGCGGCAGGCAGTGCGGCGATCGCGAAACCACCGCCCTGTGGAGTTTCTATGGCGAGCGACGAATAAAGCCGCGGCCTCGTCCATTCGCTAGACTAGAATTAGCGAAGGGTTTTTACGAACACTAGAATATTCATACATTTGAAATGAATAAAAAGACTACGCTCCCGTCTAACTACATTGCTAAAGTGAGTCTTGACAACTAAGCATCATGTGAAACACGAAAATAAATCAAAATGACTACAGGACTGAAAAAGATTTCTCCTTTTAGACCCAGTACGCTAAGATGGATGAGCAGCGAACCAGCGACGGGCAGGTTCTTGCGGTTGAACCACCTTACAGGCAGTGCCCACGATAAATTTCGTTTTCGGTTTGGAAAATCAGAAGATCGGGGTTTCGTTGGAGCGATAGGGTCGAAAGAACGCACAAAAACGGACCTAAAAGAGCCCTTACTGGCTCCGAAATTCGCTCGCGCCAGTCCTTTCCTCGCGTGTATCAGTAAGTATCGATTGATTAGAAAGGTCTAGCGCGAGCGGATTTCGGAACCAAATGACTTCCTCGGGCCCGTTTGTGTTCGTTCTTTCGACCCTATCGCCCGAATGAGACCCAGGCCTTTCGATTTCCGGCGCGAAAAAAAAACGAGGACAAAATTTATGGTAAACACTGACTTTGAGACCGTCACCCCACGCGGGTTTAACTTAGTGTAAAAGCGCTCTAACGACGACGTAAACGCAGGTCAACTCGTCCGTGGCTCTTCCTTTTTCGTGTACTGGTCCAAAACGGTAGAAATTCTTTGAACCGAACTAAAACAATTGCAGATATCTTAGGGTAACAACGAGGCCCTGATTTAAATAAATGAGCGCTTGAAACCCAATTTCAGTCCATCTGTTGCAATTGCAGACCTGATTGACCTACAGTAACCCATAAATCGGAAAGACTAATGCAGCTGCGGGGAGCGAAATCGTTCAATTACTACACCCACGCTTCCACGCGTATCACATAGTTGTAGTACGACACTCACGACTCCACGTGAACAGACAGTATGTTCGTGCATCTCTCAAGTCCGCAAATGCACAGCGGGTCACCTACTCTTGAGCACAAACTCGAATTTGAAGTGATCCATGCATATCTTAATATTAGACAAAGCTGTCGAGCGAATCTGTGCCAAGCGATTTGCCAAGTGAATGGCTTTAGTTCCACAATTGTTTGATACCTGCGCACCCGACGGTGTAAAATTCACATTAAAAAAAAACTACATGACCCATAGCTACGTACAAATCTATACATTTCTTATAGTTATCTACTAGATCTCTTAATAAGCCTCATCTTTCCAACCAATAGCTTGTTTCTCGACTAGCTTCCTGAACACTCCATCCTCCACTCGCATAAGCTCTTCGAAGCTGCCCGATTCCGCCACACTTCCTCTGTCGACAACAACAATTTGATCCGCATGTTTAATTGTTGATAACCTGAATAAAAATAAAACTAAATAAATAAATATGAGATAAATTAATTTTAAATAATACACATTAGTGATTCTTCGCCGAAGGGTCTACTGAAAAGTGAGGGTGCTGAGTGCCGTAACCGAGATCCTTATGTCACTCAGCGAAGAATCCGTAGTTTCCGGTACCTCTAGCGTAGTAGGTCAAGGTTTCAGAAACTTTATTCACAGTGAAGCCCCATCTGGCGTAATTAAAAGAAAGCGAAGCAAAATATTCTCTATTTCGAAGCCTAATTTATTGTGTTACTTCGCGGGGGTATGCGGAACAGGGGGAGAGACGCGAGCAAGTGTGGGGAAGAAGGAGACACAGCACGCACGCGATCGACGCAAATAAAACCGAAATAGAGGTCACCTTGCGAGAAAGCCGATGCTACCAGAAGGAAAGTAGTATAGACTGTAAGTTTCCTTTAAACCCCTCAGTAATACCCGAATTTGACCGGACCTTGGCTTTAAACTTTGATCGGGATCTCATAAGACAGCTCAGAAAGGACTATTTCACTTCAAATATTTTATACAGTTAAAACGGCCCGCGGGTTGAGAACGGACGAAGCCTAGAGGCGTGTGGTCTTTGGAAGGGGGGGGGGTAGTGTTAGATTCTAGGCTCAAATTGGAAAGAGTTACACTTGAACCATGGAAACCATTACCGATGAGCAATTATGAGCACAGTCTGGTGGCTGTTTTCGAGCAATCGATTCAACGCTTTTCGAACCAGATATTCCGACGTGGCGTCCAGGGCACTTGTGGCTTCATCAAGGATAAGTATACGCGGATTCTGAAATACAATTAAATCCAGCCAGCTCACAAAAATACTAAAAAAAAAGGCAGAACTAGGCAATCACCGTGACCAAAGCCCTTGCAATAGCTATTCTCTGCTTCTGTCCTCCACTAAGCATTGAACCTTGCTCACCAACCTACAAACACAAATTCCTAATTTGCAGGAAAAACATACAAAACGGGCCTTCAGAGGAAAAAAAACTAACCATCGTGTCGAACTTCTCCGGGAACGCCTGAATGAAGTTCAGCGCATTCGCCTGGTCCGCCACTTCTTCAATCTGAAACAATGTTTTCCATAACCTGCACCGTGCTAGGTCTGAAAATGTCTATGAATCGACTGCTGATGACGCATTCTGTAGTGTCGACGCGTGGCCAGCGTGCGCCGACTTTCCGTACGGAAAGGGCTCACATTGTGCAATTGCAGACATTACGTGCACCTAGTGGCATCTTTTTCAACTAATCCAAACTGCACCTTTTCATCACTTATCTCCTCCGGATGTTCGCAGCCGTACAGTATATTCTCTCGAATTGTCGTTGAGAACAGAACAGGCTCCTGAATATCGAAACATTCCGTCAGATTTATACTTCACAAGTCGAAAAAAGATGCTAAACAAGCTAAATACCTGTCCCACTGTCCCAATCTGTCGTCGCCAGTGCGAAGGATCAATATCCTTCAGGTTCACGTCATCGATCATGATACGACCACGCTCGGGATCGTATAGCCTAGATGATTAAGCATTGAAAAAAGCTCACATTACATCTGAAAACTGAAAAAAATCGATCCCACCTCAGAAGAAGGTTAGCCATGGTCGACTTTCCACTACCGGATGGCCCAACGACAGCTGTGATCTGTCCAGCTGGAACTTCGAACGAGATATTGTGGAAGAGCGGATCACGTCCCGAATACCCGAACGCCACACGTTCAAATCTATAGGACCACTATACATGCACCTCTATCAAAAACAAAAATCATGCAAAATTAAAGTATACAGCTACAGAATGAAGAAAAATCCTCGAACTTTACAAGAGGAAAACTATCCCTTTCCGACCGATGCATTTCTCAGCTTCAAACTTGATTAAATTTTCGCTGCCCGACAGCGAACTCATCACCAACAGAAGACTCAGCATTCTTATGGGTCGAACGAAGGTGCGTCCCCCTCTCGGGATGTTGATCGAATCCACAGAGCGGGAGCAGCTCGGCTGGCACACGTGACGCGAGCGGTGGAAAACCGCTGCGCGTAGGTCATCGTTGGAGCGCTTTTACAGAGCGCCAACTATTGTTCATGTTGAAGGTCCCATGGTTAACGCGCCCCAACGAGGACATGCACGCAGCGGTTTTCCGCCGAGCACGTCACGTGTGCCAGCCGAACTGCTCCCGCGCTGTGGATTTGATCAAAATCCCATTTTAAACTACCGATAGCACGGCCGCCTTGTGCCAGTTTTTTCTTTCGCTTTCATTCGGTAGCGCCGGCATCCTCTTCAGGTGATCCGAGATCGCGTCTTTTTTCAGCTCGGTCGGGAATGCGGCCCCTCATTCTCATGTAATTCGAAAATGGGGTCACTCCTCTTCTAGGTCTCTTGAGAGAACGGGTCCTCGCCTGCTCGCTCGGTAGCGGCTTCTTCTCTCCAAGTCAATCAAAACGCGCCCCTCCCCTCTTTCGATATGAGCGGGAGCGCGGCTTTCCCTTCAGCTCGGTGAAGATCGTGGCTCCCTCCTCCAAATCGGCCAAAGGCGAAGCCCTTTCTGCTCGAAATTGGACGCTACTGCAAACCCTCTTTCTCCTTAACAACGTGGTAAAAGGTGCTACTTCTTCTAAGTCTGTCAGGAGTACGGCTCCTTCCTTCCAGTCGGTCGGAAGCGCGATCCCCCTCTTTTCTAAGTCGGTCAGGTGCGCAGCCTCTCATTTCCAAGCCGATCGCTCAAGCGGTCCATTCGCCCAGGACAACTGAGAGCGTCCCCACCTCTCCCATATTAGGGAGGAAAAGTGGCCTCCTTGCAGGAATCACACAACAACTTGCCTGATGGCTTCCCTGACACCATCCTTCTGTATCCCCCCTTCCAGTGGAATCAGCGGTTGGGTGTTTCGGAGTTCGAATAACCTCGAACTCGCTCCAAGTCCCTGAAATCATTCCAAAAGCTTGAAGAAAACGCCATTCCGAACATTCAAACCACTCGCCTTCATAATCTCTATAAAGAAACCAGAAATATTTGACAGACTTGCAGCACATAGAACCGCATATAAACAGAAAGATGATAAGTCACCTAAAAACTTAACACGTTAAGCTATTGGTAGACACCAGGAAGGAAAAACCTGCCAACATACCATAGGTCAACAATCCCTGACTGATCAGATTACTGCCATAGAATAAGACGGTGGATAGAGCAATATACCCAGTAAATTGGAACTGGAAATAGATGATAATAACAACAATTTAACGATGAACCAAGTTCCAGATGAAAGAGGGTTTTCCGGTTGCAGACATAAAGAAAAGTAAGCGTCATTTAAGAAGAAAATCTTAGCGCCTCATAAATCATCAGATAAGCGCTTTTCTCGGCGTCGCCTTCAAGTTCAAAGAAACAGCTAGCTTACCGATCCGTACATGGAACCTCGAGCGAATCCTTCTTTTCTAGCAATGGTCCATATGTCATGAATCTTTGCAGCGTATGCAGCCAACTCTTTCTTCTCAGCGACCAGCATTCGAACTGTTCGAACACTCGACAGTCGCTCCGTCGCTACCTGAAACTCACGGAAGCCTATAGAATCCAAAACTTTCGGCTGAAACTCATCAATCAGACCTGATTTGCCCCAGCCACGGCTTCCTGCATCTGCAATGTGTACTTCCGCTGCAGCTTTCCAAATACGGCGAATGTCCCGACCATAATCGGGATCACCACAAACATCACTTGACAAAGCGCAGGAGATGTGTAAACCTTGAGAAATTCACGATAACGCAGAAAAAATATATCGATTGAGATGGCCAGCTCACCATGAGACCGCCTGAACCCAAGCATGTCAGGAGTGCCCGTGCACCATCACTCAAATTCATTGAAACAGAGTATCCAACAATAAGTGCATCAGTCGACAATCGAGAAACAATCTCGCCAACCTAAAAGAATTATATGGAGAAAAATGGTCTCAAAAGTCACAAAACAAGCCTTTCCTCACCTTGTTTCTGTCGAAAAACGCTATATCCTGACGTAAAACAGCATTGAAGACGCTTTTTCGGAGGTCATTAATAATCAGTTGACCTAAAACCCATGGTTATGAGAATTCAAAGGGAAGACATAGATCGACGAAACCAATACCTGCTGTGTGCATACAATAAACCCTGGCAGCTATTGCAGCGCCACCGAGGAACAAAACGCCAACCAATGCAATCGGATTGTCCTTGAAGAACCTTGAAGCACCAGGTCGTAGTGACTGAGATACCCAAAATTTCACATTTCCAGCAACCTACTTAGCTATTCGAAGCGTCTGATCTTCTTTTCCCGGTTCAGATCTCTTCGATTCGTCAAACTCGTCAATGAGCTTGCCTAGCACTCTAGGTGTTAGAAGGAAGATGGAACTGCTAACACCGAGAAACGAGAGGCCCACTGAACAAATTATGCAGAAAAAAGCTTACAACAATCAAAAAAAAATCGTCAAAAAAGGCATTGCATGGCGATAACTCACACAATATTCTCCATTTGTAGGGTCCAGCTAGTGCAAATATTGCTTTCAAGTCTTTCAGTGAAGCATTTTTCAAATTCACAGAGGCACGCTTTGTTTCAACAGTGCTTATCTGGAGAGATTATATTTGGAAGATCAAATCTGCTAAGAAAGAAAAACAAAGAAACAACATACGTTTCTCAGAAATGAGCTCTTTAGAGTGGCTCTTCCTGCCCTTAGTAATCCCAAAGTCGGTGCCACGGAAGCCTTAGACGCTAAGCAAAATAACCTGGAAGCAAAGGAGTTAAAAACAACTGAAACTAAAAGGCCATGCTGCTATCTTAGCGCGGGGGGGGGCACAATGGTGCGTTGCAGTTGGTCACACCCATTTCACTGTGCCGCATTAAATTTGAGCAGCTACCCGGGATTCCCCTCCCTACCAAAATCAGGAGAGTCATCGCGGCACGAAAAAGTGGGCGTGGCCAAAGGCTATACAGCAGTGCCCCCCGCTGCGATTGCACCAAGACCGTTACATAATGATAATCAAGAGGTGAAAATAAACTGCTCCTTCATATTTCAACAGAACGCCGCAATTCGAATCACGATCTGAATACTGAGAGAAGTCGATGAGTCAGATTTGGCCGAAACCTTGGCTATGAGAAAGCGCGATCCTTTTCTCGAAATCATAACTATTGCATTCGATCATGATGGGTATACCGCCAGTTTGTATGATTTACCGCCATTTTTCAGCAATATATGAACGGAACAAACATAGGCGCTCAATCCTCACCATCAAGCACACAGTTTTGCTGGACGGGCGTCGCCACGACCCCCCCCCCTCCACCTCGATGACTAAGAATTATGGAAAATTCTACAAACTAACTCAAGAAATTCAGCTGTTCATTTGAAACTCTTATACCACCACTCATTTCCGAAGACATCATTTAAGCCAGAACCCTTGGGATGGGCGGGAATTTTCTTGCTGAATTGGGAATTCCGGAACTACCTTCACAATTTAGGAAATCGGAACGCCAAAAACCATCGGAATTCGGAAAAATCGTTCAGCAGAATTTTTAACCCTCCCTTGGCAACTGTGCCTACCAAAAAACTTGGGTTTATCCTTCTTTATTAGATAATTTTCATGTAAATACAAGCAACCCTGGCTTCGCGAAAAATTAAGACGGACCTTGAATGCGAATTTAGCGCTTGAGGGAACCTCATAGGGATTGGGTGAAGAATAGTGTAGAAAAGTCTAATTTTATGGATGTTTCCGACTTCTGGGGCATTTTCCGGCTACTTTTTGGTAGCCAAAAATCATCGGAAATCGGAACTCAGCCCACCCCTGCTTGTGACCCCCAATCAGGGTGAAGCGCTGTTGTGTAATTTTTCAATGGATCGTAAAGGTGGTCGTAAAGAAATGCCTGAAAAAAAGTTTCGGGAAGGGATCACGAAAATTTCGGCTGGGTATTGTGAAAATTTCCGCTTTTTTTAACGAAGAGATGGGAATCGTAGCTCCGCTGAATTTCTACACAGCGACAGGCTTGACCTTGCCCCATTTTTGAATGTTCTAGTTGAATCAGATACCTCTAAAGACCACGCTATTTTGAGTCTACGGTGAAAAGTCTTGAATATGTATTGGGCCTCACATCTACTGTCTGTACCATATCTATGGGAAGCCGCAACGCAGCTATTATTTCGCAGTCTTGGAAGCAGAGCGGTTGTTTCCCCATTTCTACCACTGCGTTTTCTCAAAATCAACCGCTCGGTTTCTATAATAAGAGCAACATATTGTCGCGCAGCGTCGGGGGCTTTCAGAAATTAGTAGATGGAAATTAGGACATTTGATATAAAAAACAACTCGCAAAATTTTCTTTTCTCCGAAGTGCGGTGCCGGAAGTAAGGAAAAGACAATGGGATTACTGATAATAGCCTACCACATTTCCAGCTATTTTATTACAAAGACTTCTGAAGATTACTGGATATTTTGCATCATTTAAAAAACTAAAAGAAACCAACCTTTTTGAACTGGACGGCAGTGAAAAGCAACGGTTACATATCACACGACGGACTAGTAGCGAAGTGAACATATTATATATACCCTGAAAGTAACTGATAAAAAACATTTGTGACTTTGGGAAACAAGAAATCAAAACGAAAGATGACAGGTGGGCGAAAAGGCAACGCGCGCTCAATTTAGGCATACGGTAGAACGTTTATTCTGCAAAAGTAGGGGCTCCGCCGCAATTCTGCACACAAAGGGCGCTCACAGTTTTTTCTCCGAGCTTGCGAAAGTGCCTAACCACCGGAGGCCGGCTGGCGCGGCGCATGTGACGCAAATCTGCGGCGCGCGCGTTTGTGCGATTGGAGCACGATTATACACTCAACCAAAATCCCGTATGTGCGAGAGAATGTGATATACAGGCGAAACGTGTACCTAGCTCTTCTTAATACTCTACTGACAAAACTCGGGAAGTAAAAATAATACAATATGGTATGAACACTAAATTTCACACTTCTCTAAGGTTAAGAGGCGAAACTACTCTCAGCTCTTCCTATTTCAGAAGCAACATCACTGTGAGAACCCACGAGACCAATCTCAACAGCATATGAGGAGCTAAAAGTGTATAGAACAGACCATTAATAACGTCCTTTGAACTGATTTAAGGAGAACATTTTCTTCCAATTCTCAAATAAGTGATTCCACTCATGCAAGGTCATTCCACCGTCATTAATCAGTCCTAGAACTATAGGAAATTTTCTAGCCTGCCTGTTAGCAGAAAGTCTGATTATTCTTCTCCATCATCACAGTCCGTCCTGAGTTCGATACATTTCAACCTCAGAAAACTAGATATGAGATCGGATTTCTTAGGAATAAATCACGCTAGTAGCAACATCAAACTTGGATAGACAAGCGGAACTTGGGTGATTCGATTGATGGTTTTTTTGAGAAACATTTCTGCAGAGCAAAACCTCATGAACTACACCCTTACCCTTCAGAGCTCCAGTATTACTCGTAATCTCTGAGCTTTTGAGAGGGACTAAGCCTCACTGCCTTAGAAAGAGCATGAAAAACGATTCATTAGACAACATTCAATATTCCTTATTCGCTCAATGCTTTTCACATTCTACTACTTGACAGTGGGGAACCGTCTCGAAAAGATAAACCGAGCACAGCAGAGGAGCAATAGACTAGTTTTTAACAGCTGTTAAGATTGGTCTCGTGGGTTCTGTTACAAGGGAGGCTTGTCATCTTCCGGTGGCGATTTGGAAAACCATGTTGTCGCTGCTGTAGGTCTGTGACAGAAAATAAATTACCTGCGCTTGAAATTGGCTAACTAACTGCGCGGATTCCAAAAATGGCATTCACATTGCGTCACAAAAAAGTAAAGTATCAGGGATTTTTCGGAGCGTTCAGAAAAAAATTCCGGAATTGGCGCAAAACATTCAAATTGGTGTTATTTAGGGCGCTGAACCCAAATCTGGGATCCATTCCTCGCCAGACTTAGAGTGTGAGACAGTCCGAATAACCCCTATGTGCAAGTTTTGAGGCGATTTGATCGTAGCATTCTCGAAATCGTCAAAAGTTGCGTTTGAGCAGCAAAGTTTCACCCACTTCGAAGCTGCGGACCGAGTCAGATGAAATTTTTCAAATATTGACAAGTGGGCCTCAGATTCGTAATTAGCACCCAAAACAAGTCCCAGAAACGAGTTTTAGGCTCAATCCGAGAATTTTTTTTTGAACGCCCGGAAAATTGTCATTCGTGTACGCCTTTTCTGTTGGCTATGCTATGGAAATGTCGACTTTTGCAAATCCCCTGTAAATATCTGAGGCACTTAGCAGATTCTGAGTATGGAATATTGGAGCACTGTCCTCCCCCTTGAACATATCAAAGTTGCATCTCGAAACTCCACCTTATATGTGCAACCATCCCTTGTTATTGATGTTGCTTCTGTAATAGGAATAGCTTAGACTAGTTTCGCCCCTTAACCTTAGAGAAGTGTGAAATTCAGTGTTTATACCACGTATTGCATTGTTTTTACTTTCCGAGGCTCGTCTGTAGTGTATTAAGCAGAGCAAGGCTTCGTTTCGCCTGTATATCACATTCTCTCACCTGTAAACGATTTCAATCGAGTGTATAATCGTGCTCCAATCGTAAAAACGCGCGCGCCGCAGATTTTCGTGGCACGCGTCACGCCAGCCGGCCTCCGGTGGTTAAGCACTTTCCGAGCTTGCTCCAAGCTTCTCGTTAAAACTGCATGTTTCTACTCTCTCATTCTTTTCTGTTGCATCAATACGTCTTGGACTGATGTCCTTACTGTTTAGGCACTATAATTACCTTGATTTCTCAAGTAAACAACTGAAAAATGTAAAAGAATGAGCGTTCACCAATTCTTGGATGTTTTTTGCATTGAATCAATTTTGACCTCCTCTGCCTTCAATATTAGCACCAGCAGACTCTAGGCGGAACTAATGCGCACTGAACAAGCTAGCGGAAGAAGATAGAACCTGTACTAAGAAATGACGAGAGAAAATCAGTTATTTCTCAATTTGTGCGGCGGCACGAAAAAATGGGCGTGGCCAAGTGCGGTAGCTCTCTTCTTGGCTGCACAGAGAAGAACCTTTTGGATAGGCAGTGTTCACGATGAAAACGGTCTTCGAGTTTTCACCGCAAATTCGAATGTACCGGGTCCATTGCAAAAATAATGGCGAAAGAACGACTAAAAACGAGCCATAGCCATAGACCTATAAAACCATCAAACTTGCTTCTGATATGCCCGCCCCGCCCACTTGCCCACTGCGCCACAGACAGCCAATAAAACCCACGAACTTGTGTGCGCTCCGCCCTACCCGCCCAAGGAAGTGGGCGGGTAGGGCGTAGCGCACACAAGTTCGTGGGTTGTATTGGTTGTCTGTGGCGCATTTTCAGACGTTCTTTTGCCATCATTGTTGCAGTGAACCCCTGAACATTCGATTTTCGGTGAAAATTGGAGGAACATTTTTATCGTGAACACTGCCTTCAATTAGAAGTGTTGCGACCTCGGATGAGTTAACGTACTGATATTGATAATGTTCTTCCTAACCTTGTAAGGAGTATTACTTGTTCTAGATCATGATCTTGAGGAGGCCAATGGCTGAATGCCTAACTGCGCCTAATCCTATTATCTTTTTCTGTGGGTGTCGCGAAATCTCATAAATTTCATGCCACGGGGCAAAATGTGAGAAGCAGTTAGGCATCGGGGAAGCCCATTGGGGCTTTTTTACATTCTTCTAATTTCCCCGACACTCAAAATGTCTCTTTTTCATCTTATATTTTAAAAATTCGTTCATTCGAGATTCTGGGGATGGTCATTTGGAGATTCCAAAACCATCAACTCATATTACCCGTTCATTCAAAAATCACTTTCGAATGCTCATGTCGACTACGCATTGTAGCGTGCTACGCAATAGTGGTGTTTGTCGGGATAAAATTTAGGTTTTATAATCTTATATAGCTCGGCGGTGCAAATTGGACTAGACAGTTCGGATAGATTGAACTTGTAGGCAATGTTCGCGGTAAATCTCGTTTTTGAGTTTTCGGTGTAAAACACTATGTTGGCAGAGTGGACAGGGTCGAAGAAATCAACGAAAACTTGCCAAAAATTTATAAAAGCGTCGGAAAAGTCAAGATTTCGCCAGCCCAGTACGCCTACCCTTGTCCCACCCGCCTTATTCTGAAGAGCTTGTGGCGCCCCGTATGTTTTCGATAGAAAATTGCCAAGCGACTGCGCCACGCCCAGCCTGATCGATATGCGCATATTTCGCCAGTAGCGCGCGGTTAAAAAAAAACTAGCACTGGATGATATCGTGGCACGCACCTTACGCGACATACCGAGGATCAATGCTCAGGACATCAGAAGAAAGCTTGAGGAAAAGGTTTATGAAACACAGTTGATTTTGTTGATTTGTTCTCCTGGAGAAATCATTAGGAGGTTCTTCAGATATGGGTCAATACCTTAGAGCACCGTCTAAGCTTTTCGGGGCTTCCCAGATGTCGTTCCGTCAATGGGTTGATGATGAGCGTTAGGCACCAGAAATCAAGACGAGCGTGGGCGAAGATCATCTCCACTAGACAAGAGCGATGGAAAAAAAGTTGATTTCCCAGCTAAATCTACGTCTTTTCCGTTCGCAGCACCAGGCTCACAAGGGAAGTGTTTGGAGTGGTCTTCTTCTTCTTCTGCAGCCTCAAAGTGGTTTTTGTCATAGGTTGAGGAACTGGGCGGCCTTCACAGGATTCGTCCAAAGGTCCATTGTTGTTAAGGAGGTAGGTCTCTTCGGGCACATGAACAAGTGCGCCGTGTCGTGTCCGGGAGCACCACAGTCCGGGCATGCGTCTGGTCGGCTGCTGTCGATCTTGTTGACGTAAGACATGAGCAGAATAGAGTGACCACAGCGCAGCGATGCAAGAGCACATCTGGCTCGTCTGCCGAGTTGAGACTCGGACTCGCAAACCCGAGGCGGCACCGTTCCCAAGATAGGGTTCACAGCCGCCTTTGCTAGATATCCTCGAACAAATTGCGTGTGCTCCTCACGCAGAAGACGAAGCCTTTCCATGTTGGAGTCGGCCCATCTCTGTACATCAACTTTACGAGGAGCATTTGGAGTGGTAAACGCATCTTCCAATACGACTGGTATCGTTAGTATCTCTTGTGGCTCAATAGTAAAACTGCCCAGTATCTCGCCCCGAGCTGCAGCGTCCAAGAAGTTACAAGCCTAAAATGGTCGTTTTGTGCTTTTTGTACCTTCCAGAAAGCGCATTAGTCCTCGGAAAATCCGGAAACGGACCTAATAAATGTGTTCAGCGTTTAAAACTACTCCCCTGAGCAAATTTTGGGTGAAGGAACATTTTCCAAACTTAGTCCAGACTGACAGCGTTTTGGACATGAACACATTTTCGGTCGGGTGTTTGTTTATACCGGCTAGAGGGCTCCAGAAGCGTTTTAGAAAAAATGTCCCAGATTTGACTTGAAGTCTTTCCAGGGTGGTTATTTGGGGCGCTGATCACCAATCTGGGGTTTATTTTCCGATTTTCCGAAGTTTTCGACTTGATTCGTTCAATGCTTCCCATCGGGCGCAAATTTGATGGCAAATCGCGACTTTTGACGATTTCCGGAACGCTACGGTAGAAATGGCTCAAAATGTTTCTCTATGGGTTATTTGGAGTGCTAAACACCAATCTGGAGTCCGTTGATCCGTGTATCGATTTTCGACAGATTGTGGTGGGTATACGTTAGTTTGGTCAATGTCACAGATTTGACTCAACATTTGTATACGGGGGTTATTCGGGGTGGAGATTACAAAGTTGACGTCCGATTGTCGATTTTCGAAATACTTAGGTAGGTTTTGCCCCCGAAATGGCATGATATCTACCGTAACCTACAGTAAACCTCAGAATTTCGACAAACGAACTCCAGATTCGTGTTTACCACCCTAGATTACCTCTACATACAAGTTTAGAGCAGAATCCGCGAAAACTTCTGAAATTCCCAAAAATGCCTGATGGGTAATTTTTCGCGAAACTTGAAAAATGCGTATAGGAGCTTTCAGAGTGGCGTCGCAGAGAAACTCGCCGTAGCAGAGATTATGCGAAAGATGGGGAGTGCTACGCAATGCTGCGTAGCACTCTCCATCTTTTCTACAATCTCAGCGACAGCGAGTTTCGCAGCGACGTCACTCTGAAAGACCCTTATAACTTTTCGGGACCTGCAGCTCGGGGCGGGATACTGCGCAGTTTTACTATGGAGGCACAAGAGATACTAACAATACTAGTCGTTTTGGCAGATGCGCTTACCACTCTAAATACCTCCCTTATAAGCATTAGGCCTCGGAATGTTGAGTAAGGTGCGTGATTTGATATCGTACAGTACAGCTCTAATCTTAAGGAGTTCTTTTCGAGGTTCAGGTCTCAGTAGGTGCCAAATGCCAACCTTAGGAATCTTTTAGAACTTACCCACGAGAGAGTGCATTTGGTTCATGGGGCTAGATCTCAGCATTTCTATGAACGTTCTATGTGGGAGTCACCCGAAGTTGCCAAGTTTTTGCCCACTTGCCTCAGTGAATATTTGCGGTCTGAATCACTCATGATGAATACGTGTTGCTTGAAAGTGCTCGCCAGCTCGACAAGCAGCGCGCGCGCACTCGCGGCCGCCGCTTCACTGCACTTTCGAGCCGGCGTTTAGTCGTTATCCGAGTCATCAATTTCTCCCACGTTTTCGCTCATAACTCACTGACAACCATGCGTGGTCATTGCTCACCTTATTTGAGCACTGGCACAGCTTAAGGAAAATTTCGTTGCAAAATCTCAACTTTCTCTATGTAGTTTTTTTTCCTGAATGTCGCTGAAAAGCCTGCCCAGTGGAAGAAAGTGTCAGCCTGCACTTACCATTATGCGAGTTCCTTGAAGAAGAAAAAACGGACCTGGTGACTAATGCATTTGTCATTCTTCTCCGTTTCGCTTTTTTCTCATCTCTTTCCCATTGAGATTTCGAAATGGAAATTGTGCCCTCGAATGTGTCGAGTAATTGAATATAGTAGCCCTTTCAGGGTACGTGCGTAGGACCAAAATGATTGGTCGCAGGGTCCCGGCTATTCACAGATGCGCCGTGAACATAGCACGACAGGTAAATCTATTCCTTTAATTTTTAATCATTTTCAGTTCTGATGAGTTTCATATAAACGTTTCAGAGTTTAATCATGATTTTCATTTTTTTTTGGATGGGTGCTGTTTTTCGGGAAGTAAATTTTCCGGTCTTTCTAGTTCATTATGGGTGCCGCTATTTGGGTATTCGTTCTTAAAGGCATTGGACGCGCTGAAAATCATATTTGGTTTTCCAGATTTCCAGCGTGCATGATGTCTTTAAGAACGAATCCCAAATTTCGGCACCCATAATAACCTAGAAAGACCGGAAAAATTAGTTTCCGAAAAATAGCACCCAACAAAAAAATAAAAATCATGATTAAAATCTGAGGCGTTTATAGCAAACGTGCCTACGTGGACTTTCTTTGCGCCTCAAATTGATAAATAAATATTCCATTTTTTGTGTACAATCAGGGCTAGCTGACATTGCCCACGAAACTTGAGGCTTCAGGATTGCGTCTCTCTTCTTCTTCTTTGCAGCCGCGAAGAGAGTAATTGCTATAGGTTCAGAAACTGGGCGACCAGCGTTGGATTCGTCCAAAGGTCTATTGTAGTTAATGTTGTAGGGTTCTTTGGACAGTTGAATAAGTGTAGGGTATTGTGGCCAGGACCACCACAGTCCGGGCAAACGTCGGGAGTGCTATTGTCGATCCTGTTCACGTAGGACTTCAGGAACGTTGAGTGCCCACAGCGCAACGAGGCTAGAGTGCATCTGGCACGTCTACTAAGCTGAGACTCAGAGTCAGAAACTCGAGGCGGCACAGTACCCAGAATAGGATTACCAGCCGCTCTTTCCAGATACCCTCGAACAAACTGGGTGTGCTCATCGCGCAACAGACGGAGGCGTTCTTGATATGAATCGTGCCATCTTTGCAGATCGACTTTATCTGGAGCATCGGCAAAAGGTTTTCTGATGCCTCTCTCTCTTACAGGCTCAAGTACTCTCCAAGATGGGTGGTTGGGCTGCTTGACGATGTTAATGTACAGCTGCTGGGCCTGGAGCTGACAGTGCTCCTTTACTGGTAGCACCCGTGTCTCGGCGTGTAAATGCTCGATTGGCGAACTCCTAGCACATCCGGTGGCGATCCGAAGAGCAGCGTTTTGTACACGCTGCACCTTAGTCCAGGATGAGTCCGATACTAAGTGCTGCCAAACCGGTGCCGCATATTCTAGGGCGGGCTGCAGTATAGCCTTATACGTGGTCAGAATAGTTTCCTTACTGCTGCCCCATGATGTACCTCCCAGTGCCCTTAGCACTTTGAGTTTAGCTCTTACAATTGCTTGCTTTTGCTCGGTGTTCTTGTGAAACTTCAGCGATGGATCGAGTATAAGGCCGAGTAGTTTGACGAAGCGAGCAGCAGGCAGGCGATCTCCACCCCAGCTGACATCGGGATGGGCGCTGTGCTCTTTGGGTTCCGTTGTGAAAACTGATACTGAAGACTTGGCAGCTGAGACAATGAGCATCTTGTTATCGGAATAGCTTTTCAAATCAATCAGGTACTCGTTGATCTTGCTCGCGGCCACTTGTATGTCACGGTTTTGGCACATGATAGTCATATCATCAGCGTAGGCGACAACTTTAATGTCCTGGGGAGGTGCCGGAATGTCCTCTAAGTACAGATTAAACAGAGCGGGCGATAAGACTCCGCCTTGCGGAACACCTGCAGCTATGGGGATACTTTTAGAGACATGATTTTGAAACATAACTTTTGCTCGACGGCCCTTGACGAATGCTGTTATCCAACGCTTCTGCCACGGTGGAATAGAGGACTTCAGTATGTTATCCGATAGAATACCCAGGTTAACACTGTCGAATGCCTTTGTCAAGTCCAGGGCTACAGCAACGGTCCTGAGGGGCTTTCTCATGTTGAAGCCGTCGATGGCATAGCCAACGATTTCCAAAAGCGCCGTCGTGGTGGAATGTAGCTTCCTAAAGCCGTGCTGGTGATGCTGTTTCTCATTATGCTGAGCCAAATCATTGACGACAAGCTTTTCAGCAACCTTGGCTAGAGGTGACAAAAGGCTTATTGGCCTGTATCCTTTAGCTGATGACAGCGACTTACCGGGCTTAGGCAGAGGAATGACATTTGCTGTTTTCCAGTTTTGTGGCAGCGTGCAGGTTCGGAATGATGTGTTCATTAAATCAGTGAGCAGCGAGAGAAATTCACTGGGGAGCTTCTTTAGGACTGCTGGACAGATTCTGTCAGGTCCAATGGCTTTGGAATTACGCATTTCCTTTATAATCTTCTCCACCTGCGCAGGAGTGAAGGCATCAGCCGTGCCCATAAGCGGAAGGCGGCACAGCTCCCTTACTGTCACTCGGTTTTGCGGGCCACGCTTCGCACATGTTATGAAGAAGCTCTTGCCCAGAGCGTAAGCGGCACCTTGTCCTGACTTGAATACATTGTTCTCAAACTCGATAGTAGATACGGTGGTGGGTGTGGTTTTTCCGGAGAGTTTTCTCAGGATTTTCCATGTAGCAGCACCATCTGCCTTGAAGTTCAATTTTTCAGTGAACTTCTGCCACTCGTCTTTCTTGTGCCTGTCCAAGTCTTTTCTAATCTCGTCGTCAAGTTCAATGACCTCCGGGTCCAGATGGTTGGCAGATCTCTTTTCATCTCTTGTCCTGATTTTCTGAAGTATTTCCCTGGTGACATTAGGGTAAAAAGTTTTCACACGTCCTTCTGGTATGGCCGCTTTCATAGCCTTCCGGATAGCGTCAGATATGTGACGCTCTTTCTGGTGCACATCGCCATTCCATGGATATTCAGCCGCTCGGTGAAGTGCAACCTCTCTGAATAGGCTCCAGTCTGCAAGGCCTAAATTGAGATAAGAACGGTGACGAATACCAGAATAAGGGGCTAGAGAATTTGAGAGATCAATATGGACGAAAATGGGAATGTGATCACTAGACAGAGTTGTAGAAGTGGACCACGAGCAGGCACTAGAAAGATTGGAGGAAACGAGCGAAATGTCTGGGCTAGAAGATCGGCCGATGGAAGGAAGGCGAGTGGGCTGATCATCGTTTAGGATAACCAGGTCGCACTCCTCCGCCCATTCCTCGACGTCCTCTCCTCTAACATCAGAGTCAAATGAAGAGCAAAAGGTATGAGCATTGAAGTCGCCCGCGAAGACGACTGAGGGTGAGAGGGCGCAATCGTTGAGTTGTTTTAGAAGAGGGATAGGATTATAGGTTGGGGGACAAGATGTAGTTGGGGGAATGTAGATGTTGAGGAGAGATAGGGGAGTTTTGAGTGGGAGGTGGATGGGGACGTACTCGAGAGTACCGTCCGTAGGGACATTGGGAATTAGGTGAGAAGGAAGAGTGGATAGTACAAAAGTTGAAACTCCTCCACCGAAAGACGATCTTGGAGCATGGTATGAAGTATAGCCAGGGATATTTGGGTGAGAAGAGGTAGCAGAGGGCGAAAGTTTGGTTTCCTGAACCATTATAACATCTGGATGGTGAGTACGAGCAAAGAGAGAGAGCTCAGATAGTTTGGCACGAAGGCCATTGAGATTTATATGTACAATAGAAAGTGGGCGATTGGAGGTAGAGGAATCAGAGTTGGAAGGTGAGGAGCATAGAACACAGCGAAAAGCAGAGTTATGATGCCTCAGAGAACTGAGACCCGAACAGAAGAGATGCACCCACCCTTGGCATCCGAAGCACTGGACGCTTGTTTTACTCCATGTGACATCCTTGCCGCACGTGGCGCATGGGTACTTCTGAACGGGTCCAGGATTCCTCTCCACGCCTGCCCTTTGTAGGAGAATCCTTAGGAGAGCTGAGGCCAGCCAGCATCTCTCCCATAGCAAAAACCCTCTTCGTGGAGGGGTTGATGTCGGTTTGCACGGAGTTGATGTTGCTTCCTCCACACGGCCACGGCACGAACGTACGACATCTCGGCAGCATTGCGTCTTTCAAAAGTTATGGCCACCTGAAAACTTGTGGGGTCGATCATCTAGCACTTTGTCATAGAATGTTGATGCTACCGTCAAACAACTTAGAAAGCGATTGTGTTACAAGCTCCTCTTGCAGGAAAACGTGGAAAAAAAAAGATTCTGGCGCGAGTACTTCAAATCCAGTTTCACAATTTATTGAAACGGGGTTTTCGAAGTTTTTCAAATGTTCTGTTGACATTTTCATTCGCTTAAGAGACCAAGCTCTTCAAAAATATCAAAAAATATTATATGGTTTTTTGTGCGTACGAAGCTTTTAGTTTAGAGAAACTGCAGGCTATGAGTCTGGAGCAACCTGTGAGAGTTTTGGCCGAGATATAGCCCACCAGGCTCCGCAGCGGCTACTGGTCGGCTATTTCGCGGGGATTTCTCGGCTATATCGCGGCCAATGCTCGGCCAAAACCACGTTGTCCGATGAATAAGAGCCGCTGCGGTCCCTGGTGGGCTATTTTGTGGCCAGCATTATTTGGCGGCTATTGCGCGGCAAGCAGGCATTTTGCGGCCAAAACTCAGAGACATTAGAAAAATTGATGAAAGTCTGATCTTTTTTTTTTTGAAAATAGACTAGTTATCTAGGTGATTAGCCGAGGTGTCCGGTGGTGTTGTGCGCAGCGAACAGTCTTAAAAATTTAGAACATGGAGATGACGTTTTGTACAGTTTTTGGAGGAAGGTCATAAAAATTTAGTTCGTCGAAAGGGGCCGTTGCTCCACCGAGGTCGGATGCAGAGTCCAGTGGGGCGTTGTGGCCGATCTTGCCGGAGTTACGACATCTTTCTTTGTCACCATAATTTTTGGAATACGCTTACGAATTTCATGGAGCCTCTCTGTGATGTACTTTCTAATTCCGAAAGATTTCATTAGGCACATTATTCTAATGTAGTTCGAGTAGTCAATCCTATTTTATAAATTTCGGTCGATCATGACTATGGTCGAACACTACTGTTTTATTGGATTACTCAGGTAAAACTAGTTGTCCAGAATATAGTTTTGTATTATTGCAGCGGTTCTCCTCCTCACTGTCACCTTGCCGAGTCACATGGGCGCGTGAGTTATTCATATTCTCAATCCAAATTTTGTGAAAGTTTCGTCCTTTAACAATCTTTTATGTGTGAATTACAGTTACAACATATTTAGGTCGCTCACTCTCTGCCTCCACCAGCACCCCTGTTGCTCAAGTGAGCTTCATTCCGATCAGAGCAATTCATGCGAGTGGATTGAGACGTATGTTCTCATTGCTGATTTCCCTATTACTTTGTGTATGTCGTAGCGCTGAGACATGAAATTGGGCATGGCTAGGTAGTCAGTACGTGTATATACTTTTCGGGAAGGGCTTTTATGCTCTGAGAATCGATTTAGAATCAACCGTAATCGTTCCGTCGACTAGAATTGTTCTTAAAAAAGAAATGCTTGGGTACCATCGTCGTTTGTCCTCTTCTGAAGCCATTTTCAATGAATTCACATTTGGTCGAAAACACTATTTTTGACGAAATTGATACCGGTTAATTTATGTCAATTAGGGTATACCCGAGGTGTGGATATACACCTGGTTTGAGCTGCGCTGGTGTGGGGGGGGGGTCTGAACTCCACCGGGAGAAGTGAGAAAAGTAGAATTTTCAATGTATTGCTTCTTCTAAATTCATTTTTCGAGTTCTATTTTTTCAAATGAATCGTTCCTTTTTTTGAGCTTTATAGCGTTCAAGAAGGGTTTAAGAAAACCGTCAAAATTTGACCAATTTGCGCTCCTGGAGGGGGGAGGGGGGTGAGTAAAAGTGCTTACAATGACGTTTCTGATTCTGTGTGTAGTTGCTGAAGTCTTCGGCCGCATTTTTTGCGACGGGGTCGACTGCGGCGCGGTCGCGGCGCGCCCCTACTGGCGCTTCGCTAGAGCACGATTTCCGTCCTTACTTTCAGTCATAGCGGTGTACTTGTCAGTGAAAAGCAGTGCCGTATATTAGCAATAACTGTACTGACGAAGAATCATGAAATTTTGGCACAGATTACGTCACAATCTCAGTATGGCAGAATGAGAACTGAAAGAAAGGGCTAATCAAAGTGGAATTCAAAGAGCGCTGGATACCAATTTGTTCCTTGCTTGCGTTAAGTGTTCTGCTAGTCGTGAGCGTAGTGTGAGCCAGGAAAAAGTCGAATACACTTAAAAAATAACGAAATAGTCGGGCTTGAGCTAAAAGGCAGGGTCCAGCACCTCGCTGGCAAGGTTCTTGCCGGATTAAGGGACGACTATAAGAACTTTTTATTCGGGAAAATCTACGATCCCAACGGTATTGTATTGAAGTGTTTCACATTCCTAACATGTAAAATGCTTCGAATTAAAATTTCTACTTTGTTCGGGGAATTTTCGTAAGCGATTTCCATCACTGCTTAAAGGCACAGTCCAAGCTCAGGAACGAAATCTGAGATTCTCATGTAATTGTGAAGTAGACCCACCCTTTATAGCACCTGCCAAGTGCGAGCTCTCGATTCCTCCAAATGAGCGAGTTCTAGGAGGAAGCCACCCTGGGGCGCCTACACCAGGAAGCCACTTTGGCACGCCCCTTTTACAATTTTTCGAGCTCAACAGTGGAGAGATGAGCAATTTTTCGATCAATAGACCCATCCTTCCCTTCATTCTCAACCTCTCTCTTCATCCAGGTCAGCTCGTAGCAATCGCTTGCAAATGACGGAAGTTACAAGCCTCGGACAACTCGTCCCCCATGCTTCCCAAGCTCAATCTTTGAGGGGCCATAACTTCGTTCCTAGGGGGTCTTGTACGATTCTAGATACATCATTGGAATAAGCGTGGAACCGTTTTGAAAATAGGCAGGAAAACAGAGGAACGATTCTGAGGTTGGGCTGTGCCTTTAAAAAAACCTTGACTAAGTTATATTCCTGTGGTTTGAACAACGAATTTCTCATGATTTTCTGTAACCTCGTTCTTCTAGAAACACACACTCCTTTTTTGCGTTCCAAAAATGCACTATCCCCCTTGAAAAAAAAATCCGAAATTTTCTACCACCCCGTTAGCAAGCTATCCAGTCCTGCTCGACCCTGTTGATAGGAGCTTTTTGTAGCTGTAAGGATATTGCGGTATAGATGCAGAACGTTTCTCAATTTTTTCCATAGCTTTCAGTCACGGAGTGGGCGAAATTTTGACGTACACGCCGAACATTCTTTGGGGATGTTTTGGACTCCCCAGTACAGCTCGCCATTAAGGCTTTATTTAAATTCTATGAAAGGTAGTCTGAGGAGGTTTATATTCACTACAGACTTTCGTTTAGTGTGAAGTTTAACCATTTCTCCGAAAGTGATGTTTGGATCCAGCAGACGGGTACTGAGCAGTAAGAAGCTTCACCGCAAACAAGGGCAAGACTACTGTAGCCCTTGTAAGATGCCTTCAATTGCACCTACGAGGTACCTATGTGCACTCGATCTCAACGGATACATTTGGAAAAATTTATCTCTGAATGGTTAGATATATTGGAATATATTGGAAACAAAGGAACAACAGCAGCAGTTCGTACACCTGTCGGATTTACGTCAGCTTTCGAGGTGAAAACAGGAGTAAGGCAAGGAGCCGTTGCAGGACCTTTTCTTTTCAACTTCGCCGTTGATGACATCATGCGTAGAGTTGCAGAACAGTTTCCTGCGGATGTGATCCTAACACCATCAGGACGCTCCCTTGTCGACCTGGAGTACGCCGACGACATTGTGTTATTCGCTGAAAACAACGCAAAACTGCAAAGGATTGTGAACCTCGTTTCGAAGTATGCCGCAGCCTATGGACTTCTGTCTTCGTCCCGACAAATGCAAGCAGATGTGGGTCTCTCAGAGGCCTTCAACTGGAGTTTGTGTGGACGGACAACGTATCGAACTGGTGGACGATTTCTGTTATTTGGGCTGTTTGCTGAAGAACGATGGTAGTTATGCAGCGGATATTCGACAACGATGTGCGAAAGCTACGTCTGCATTCAATTCTCTAAGGCCATTGGTATACCTCCCTGTCGCTGCAGCGACAGGTTTCGACAACTATCACTCATCGTGTCGGGACCGGCACCGGCGCTATTGCAGGCTCGGCCGCGGGATCAGTTTGCGTGCACCCGTCGCTGGAACAGGTCGCTGAGGGGTGTTATAGTTTTCACTGATGTAACCCTGGTACACTCCGTCGCCGCAGCGACGGCCCGTCGCTGTGCTGCGCACAGCGACGGGCTGTCGCTGGCTCCCCTGGACTCCACATATTCATCTATTTTATGCTGTTTTTATGTATTTTTGGCATATCATGGACAGCATAGTGACATCAAAAGACATTATACTTTGTACGTTTGGGTTTAGTTGTTTACCTGCAGTTTTTTTTCAATTGGGTATTTATGTGCTGTCATTATTCCATTCAATTACTCATGAATCGTTCTATTTATTTATACATTTGTCTAGGCTGTCGAATGTATGGACTAAATTCCAAGCCGACGTATTTTGCCTCTTCTTTGAAACTAAATTTTCCGCTTCCCCAGCTACCAACTAAAAACAGGGATGGTTAAAACGACTATAATGATGATCATATTGTGACAGAATGTGAAAACAATTGAAATTGTCACGGAATCCCACATAAACCGTGATGGCGTGCCCATGAACGATTTTTTTGTTTGCTGTGCAGATGCGCGTGTGCGGAAACATCAGTCCGCAAAAGCGCGTGGAATTCAATGCGGCGACGAAGAGTCCGTCGCCGTGTCCGTCGCCGGCGACCGGCTGTCGCTGAAGTATACCAATGGCCTAACCAAGTGTTTGTGGTCTACCACCATCGCGAAGGAAGTCAAGTTGCGCGCCTACCTATCCGCTATTCGCCCTATCATGATGTACGGATCGGAGACGTGGGCAGCACCGAAAACGCAGATGGAAAGGTTGGATTGCACGGAGAGGAAGCTTTTTAGGCGTTTGCTTGGATATTTCTGGCCGCGTGTATGCCATAACGAAGACCTTTACAAGGAAATCGACGCAGTACATCAACGCTTGACACGAGGGAGGTGCCAGCATCTCCTAACGTCATCTCAAGCAGCAATGGAAAGTCGACTTCGACTGCTCGGGCATATACTAAGAAGAACGCCGGATCGTCTCGTACAACACGCTTTAAAAATGCTTCCAAATCCTGTCTGGAAACGGCCACCTGGGCGTAGGCGAAAGTTCTGGACGGATGTGGTTAAAGAGGATTTGAAGTCACTCGGCATCGAAAGACAGTTCAGGCGCGATGTTTCGTTTCGCAGGAAATGGAATAGTGACAGCTGGATGGAATGTGTTCAAATTGTGGCTGAAGACCGTGAAAAATGGACACGGCTGACTACTAGGACGGCACACCTCGGTGAAGATGCGGAATGACCGCGTCAGGCGAAAGCCAACCGATTAAGTAAGTAAGTAAGTAAGTCATTGGAAACATCCGGTTTGAAAGCATTTTTAGTTCCCAAAAGAAAACCTTTGACCCATTTCATCGCGACCGTTTGCAGACTCCCTTGAAACGAGCGAAACCAATAGATGTTTCATTTATGACAGCTCTGTACAAGTTGTTGATCTTTAAAAAGGAATACATGCTAATATTCTTTCACGACTCTTCCTTTTACCATGAGGAACGTGGGCGGAAACCGTGCTCTGGTGAAGCGCCAGTAGGGGCGCGCCGCGACCGCGCCGCAGTCGACCCCGTCGCAAAAAAATGCGGCCGAAGTCTTCTCTGATCCGAGTTATGACAGGTTTCCTCAACAGGGCTGATCCCAGCACAAACCGCAGTTTTGGCAAATGGTCTGTTGAGTGTTGGGGGGGGGGGGAGTAAGTAGAAATAGTTTGAAGCTTAATCAATTTCCTTAGCGCACATGGATAGATCAAAAAATGCGATTTTCGCATTTTTGAAATTTGAACATTTCCAACAAAAACTTCGTCCAGGGAGTTATTTGGTGCGTTGCACACGAATATTAGATCCACTTCCAGTTTTTTCAGAAGATTACTGGAAGTTACACTAGGAGAAGTATCATTTGTCGACAGTAACCTACCGTTATCTTCCGAAAACCTGAAAGTGGTCCTTATATTCGTGTTCAGCGCCCCAAGGACAAAGTTTGGGCTGAAAGTGGTTGAATTTCTTAAATCCAACAAATATGTTTTGTCGTTTTTCTTCTACCCATGTGCATTAGAGAAATTGGGCGCACTTCACAATTGTCTTTTTTTCATTCCTCCTCACTACTTTTAACAGATCATTTTTTGAAACTCCAGATTGCGCTGGGATCAGTTTCTAGTCAGACTGTTTAAAACAAGGGTTCGGCTCAAAACTTTTCGATGGGTTACCCGGCGTTAGGAATGTTGGGTCCCTTTTTTGGTATTTCGCGGCTTACTGTGTTGTGAATTTAAACAAAAAGTGTCAGTTTCTCGAAAATCGACAAATAGGCCATAATTTTATGTTTACCAGTACGAACCTAGGTTTGAAATCGTCGTTTCAAGTACATTCACTGGCATGAATTTTGTTGGAAACTACTATTTTTGACCAGTTGTGGTTCCATAGCGAGTTTATTGCTACTGGAAAGTATAAATCTGCCGTGACGTACCTGGTTTCTCAGATTTTTCAATATTCTCTCAACTGTTTCCTTTTCAATTTCAGTAAATTACTGTTATAGTGGGCGACGTTATTGTTGTGGAAGGACCGGCATTTGCGGAATCAATCTCTGAAGGAGACATTCGATGGATTAAACGTAATTTCCAAAGACTTTCAGTCCAAACGTTTGTTGACGGTTGAGCAAGTTGTTCTTTTTTAGAAAAGGGTGACTTCGTTAATGAAGACGAGCTGGTTGCGGAAATTGAGACCGACAAGGTGATTTTTCTACGTTTTTTTTGCTTTCTTTGCCTCATTTTCTCAGTGAATTTCACTTGTGTGCTAGAGCCTCTTAATTGATCAGTTATATTGCCGCGGGCTTCGATAGCTGGTGTAACAATCGAATATTCTGATACAAACATTGTTTTCGATCTTTTGTCGAAGAACTGGGCAGCTTCTCACCTTGCAGCTGTTGCAAAGTAAACTCTAGTGTCGTGAAAGAGAAATGTGCCTTCGTTTTGGATGATCATGAGAATAGTAAAGGCTCACTATAAGTTTGGGACAAGTTTCTGAATCGAGAAGAATGGTGAATCAATTTCCTTTGCCTTTACAAGGGAGACCAGACCTGCTTGCCAGAACTATCCATGAGACCAGATTTTTCTGATCGTCTACCTCCCGGGTAGTCATAAAAACCCTATCCTAGCTGCCTGAGTAGTAGTAAGAGAAAAAGTTTTGGGCGTAGTAGTTGCTAGCTCTGTAGTTAAAATCAAAATTTTCTGCCGCAAACTGTCTTTATCGTTCGAATTATCGAAAATGTGACTCATATTCGTGTTTAGCCAGGGTCTGGCGGAGCGTTGCGTAATTTTTTGAAATCGGAGCGACCCCCCCCCAACCATCGAAATTTGTTTTCGAAATCAAAATTTTTTGCGATCCCCCCGAGGCATGACTCATTTTTGACATCGGGGTATATGGTTTCTAGGACATTTAGTTAGTTCGGAAAACCAAAATAATCATTATATTTGACTTCTAAAAATGTCAGACGCCGAAAATCCGTTCAGTAGTCAGGCTCAAGCGTCTAAACCTGAGCAATGCTACGATTCTTCCCTTCGATGACTAAAAATATCGAGAATTTTTGGAATATCTTCGCCAATTTTTTATTTTCGGTTCAAATTTTTTGCGATCCCCCCCCTAACCTCCCGTTGCGAATTTTCGCAACCCCGCTGGACCCTGTGTTCAGCGCCTCAAATATACTCTTTGGGAGAAGTTTGGGCAAAAAAATTGGATTTTTTTAAATAAAAAAATGTTGAAAATTTTATCATTTCTCGGGCAGCTAAAATAGGGTTTTTACAAGTACTGGGAAGGTGGTCGATCAGAAAAAAGATGGTTACATGCGTATTTCTGGCAGACAGGTCTGGTCACTTCCCAGTTGGATTATCTTTTTCTCTGCCTTTCGGGGTGGTTGGGGTACTCTTCGCTTGATTCGAACAGCTCAGAATCGCCAGTAATTGCTATTAGCTGTTTCTAGAAAGCTTTGGTGTAGGCGATGATTGCGTTCGGAAGTGCATAGCGCCTAGCAACGGATTGAAGACTAGAAGCGATTTTTCCATCTCACAACGTTCGACCAGTGGTTTGTACTCAAAGTCTAGCGGGATGTCAATGAATCACAACCCCCTTCCCATGCTTACCAAAATTTTCGAAAAATGCCCGAAACTGTTACGAACTTAGGGTCAAGCAGGGTACCGACTATACCTGGACAAATTGGAACTTTTTTCGAATGATCGACTTTTCGAATAAGTCGAAAATCGTCCTTTTTCGAATGATCGACTTTTCGATTCAGCCGGATTTTCCACTTTTCGAATAGTCGACTTAGTCGATTTTATCGAGGTCGACTTTTTTTCAATCGGATGTTGATTCGATCATTCGATTCGGCCCAAGTATAGTACCGACTCGTCGCAACCGGGGTTAGCGAATTTCTTTCGAAGTTTTGCGGGAAAAATGAAAATAGGGGACGTAAAATGTATTGAAATTTTTTGAAAAAAAAAGAAAATTGGGGGTCGTAAAAATATCGAAGTAAAAATAGATTTTCTCCAAACTATTTGCCAAGCTAAAATAACGTATAGTTCGGTCCGTGGCTTGTTTCTTCAAGAAAAAAAACAATTAAATCTCACCCTCGGTTGGCGCGGCGCGGTTTAAATCTCACCGGCGGCTGGCGGTGTGGAAAGTTGATCCGCTGCCCTCTTCTCTCGGCCTGAATCGATTAACGGGCCGGCGCACGCAACCGCCGGGCCGGCCGCGGGCACGGATGAGCAGGCCGTTGCGCCAATTCTTGACGGAGCTACGACCCCCCGTTGACCGAAATTTTGGAAAATTTTTACGATCCCCCTCTCGTGATGAAAAACTGCTTTACCTCTTCTAAGTGACAAATTCCGTGCTAAGCCCTGCCCGCGGGTGAGATTTGAATGCTTCTTTCTTGAGGAAACAAGCCACTGCCCTAACTATAGTAAAAGTCGCGCTCTATTAGTAAGATTGTAGCGCGAGAACGGCTGTATCTGCGGAGGCCCTCATAAAATTCGCGTGGAAAATGAGACATTTCACTCTTCGTCCAGTGAATTGCTATACATTTTGTTAAAAAAAATTCGTGAGTCAAATAAATTCACATCAGAATGGAACCAGGTTGAGCAAGGTTGCGACTCAGCGCAACGGGGTCGGAAAATTTGATTCGTAGAATGTTTTTTAAAAAATTGCAAAATTTAGGGGGGTCGTAGCTCTGCCGAAAATTGGCGCAACGGCCTGCTCAAATCTGTACGAACTTCCCCTTCTGGGCGATTCTGAAGTTCTTACGAGAGTATCTCCAAATCTGGGAGTATTGGCCGAGAAATAGCCGCGAAATGCCTGCTTGCCGCGTAATAACCGCGAAATAGTTGCCAAATAATGCTCGCCGCGAAACAGCCGAAAAATAAGGCTTTCCAGGTAAGTATATAACGCATCCCAGAGGCATGATTCAGATGTCAACATCTGCGTCGGTTCAGTTACCCAAGTTTGAGTTACCTGGACCTCGCTTAGCCTCTGGAGGACCGACCAACCGCTGGCGGACCCGGATGGCGGCTCGGCGAGAGGGCGACGGCTGCGTATTTTGGTTACTTCTCATTATTTCTCGGCTATGTCTTGTCCGTTTTGCGAGGAGCCGAGAAATTGCCGCGAAATAGCTCACCTGAAGCCGCTGCTGAGCCTGGTGGGCTATCTCGCGGCTGTTTCTCGGTCAGAACTCTCAGAGTATATTAAAATTGAAACTATATCTATAGATGGGATGGAATTCTGATGCTTTTTGGAGATTCTTTGCGTATTCCATCTAAAATTCAGTGGACGAGCTTGTGGAGAATTATATATGAGATAGGAAGATAATGCTGAAGCCATAAAGAAATCGTTTTCACGTAAACCAGCATTTTCATTGTTTCGGATCGCATGGCATCATGCCCTTCAATTTTTGAAAGGAATATGCTTCCAGACATCTGTTGAAGTGCCGGCACCACACTCAGGAACCATCGTTGAACTTCTCGTGGAGGATGGAGCAAAAGTCACTGCCAAACAGAAGCTTTATAAATTGGAACCCGGCTCAGGTGGTGCCAGTGTGAGTATATCATTAAATTTGCAAGTTTGAAGTGTCTTTTCTTCAGTTTCTCTTTTTTCAGGCACCAGCTAAGGAAGCTGCACCAAAAGAGGCAGCGAAACCGCCACCACCTCCACCTCCTCCATCACAAGCTGCAGCCCCGCCTAAACCAGCTCCATCACCTCCAGCCCCTTCACCACCGACACCGTCTCCACCAAAGAGTGTACAAGGTGTGATAGCCGAGTTAACATGCAAACACGCGGTATTGATGAGTATGTCACAAAGTTTCAGGTGAAATTCCGAAATCAGCCCCTCCAGTTCCACGTCCACCGTCTGCCCCGATGTCGTCAGTGCCTGTGATGAGTATTCCGGTTCAACGTGTCACAGTACCCGCGGGTGTTTCGGCTGATCTGGCGATAACTGGTGCTAGGGAGGAGGTTTGAACCAACAATTTTAGCCTGTGGAGTTAATACACGAAAGCGGACGAGTTATCCCGTCATTTTGTGTTTTATCGCTGGCCCCTTCTTTTCGAAACCGTTACACTTTAGTGGTGATTCAAGCAGGCAGTAACTCGTCCATTCTCGTGTACTCGATCAACAAGTCAGTTCTTCATTTGAATTTTCAGGTTCTCGCTAATCAAGACAGTTTTCTTTAGGTCCGTGTGAAAATGAATCGAATGAGGTTGCGTATAGCAGCTCGACTGAAGGATGCCCAGAACACATATGCAATGTTGACAACGTTCAACGACATCGATATGAGGTGAGTAATCCGCTTTTTTTGTATATCTAAGGGCGAGCTTTGTTCTGGCGCGGGCGGTCGCGTTGCGCCATATCAATCACTGTCCCTGCTTGAAGTGGAACTTGGACGATAATGTTCGAATGAATCGATATTTTGATTATGACATTCTTAAAGTTTGACGAAAAAAATCAAAATAAATTATTGATTTTTATTTTGAGCAATTCATTCTTGGGGTGAACTTGGCTTTTTCGGTGACGGAGATCGGAAATTCCGGATTAATGAATCTGGAGAGAAGATTTTCAAAATTTCCAAATGAGTTCTTCAATTTTTCCTAATTCTGACTTAGACACTTTGAAATTTCTGGATTTATTTATTTAAATAAGGCTTTTCCATAATTTTCGAATGAATGTTTTTTCGAATGAGGTTTTCTCGAAAATTGCGAATTTGGAGTAGGCCCTTTTTGAAATTTCCGAACAAATAAAATTTTTGAGTGTATGACCTTTTTGAGTTGCTCTTTTCTCGAGCTTTTTATCCTTAAATTCAAAGTGAATGATTTTTTCGAGTGATGCTTTATGAAAATTCTTAGGGAATTAATTTTCTCCAATACGGTACTTCTGAAGCTTTTTGGGTGAATCATTTTCTAACATTTCGCATGAATATTTTTTTAGATGGGGTGATTAAAAAGTTTTGGAGGAATGATTTTTCAGAATATGATCTTATTCGAATTTGCGATCAATGTATTTCTTTCAAGTGAGAGTTTGAAAAAATCGACTCAATTATTTTTCCCTTCTTGAAGTAGATCTTTGCCAAATGTTGCAGTTTTTTAATGTTTTTTTTTCAATCGGGTTTTCGAAAAAAAATCTAGTAAATGAAGCCTGCCCTTATGTACGGTCTTTCTGAAAATTTTGTGCGAATGATTTTTTTTTCAGAATTAATTCTTTGCGAATATTTAAAAATTTCCAGGTGCATCTGTTCTTCGATTTACAAATGAAATGATTTTTAGTTAAGTACTTTCTGGAAAATTCGAATAGATTTCATGAATAGTGCTTTTGAAATAATTTTTTTAAAATAAATCAGTCATCCTGAGATGGCTTTTCCGAAATTTTCTATGATTTTTTTTTGAGAAACAGTGTTTAACTAGTTCGAATGATTTTTTTTTTCTGAAAATAGACCTTGAAATCTTCGAATTTCTCAAATTTTTCCAGAATGAGGTAAAAAAAAGCCTCTAAGTTCGTTCTTTTGAATATTTTGGTATTTCTAATGATTTTTTTCAACAGCGTTTGAGGGTTCTGAGCCGACCAGTTTTATTTCCTAAATTCTTTTCTTTTTGAAAGAATGCAAGCGGAAAGGCTGTTTTCTATCTAAATTAAGCGATAAGCGAATTTCAAAAATAAATTAAGGTGTTCCATTTTTTACCGAAAGCAAATGCGCATTTCTCGTGATCTGGTTATTGTTTACTAGCTGATAAGCAGTCTTAAGGTTCTTTTTGGATGTTTCGGTTTTTTTTTCGCGGGTAATGGTTGGCTAAAAGGGTGAAAATCTCGTGGGCCAGCCAACCCATTGGGCCACTCCGCCCACGTCCTATAACAGTTGCCCTGAATTCGTGGTTAAATGAGCTATGATATCCGATCAAAAGCCCCGTTCTTCCCTTCATTCTCAACTTCTCTCTTTACTCAGATCAGCTGGCACACATCGGCTGCAAAAAACGGTAGTTACAAGCCTCGGACAACTCGCCCACAATGCTTTCCTGGCTGAATTTTTAGGGTCCATAACTCCGTTTCCAGGGGGTCCTGTACGATTCCAGGAACATCATTGAAATCAGCATGGGACAGTTTTCAAGATGGGCGGAAAAACAGAAAAACGACTTTTATCGTGAACACCGCCTTTGAATTTCAGTAACATCATCGAAATGCGCACGAAGTATCAGAAGGATTTCATGAAGAAGCATGGTATCAAACTGGGTCTCATGTCACCATTTGTGCGAGCGGCGGCCTATGCTCTCACTGAAAGTCCGGTTGTAAATGCAGGTGGGTGTTTATATAGAAGGATCTTAACAGGTTGTAAAAACAGTATTTTCTGTGTTTTAGTCATCGATGAGAATGAGATCATCTACCGTCACTTTGTGGATATGTCCATCGCTGTGGCTACCCCGAAGGGTTTGGTGGTTCCGGTGCTTCGCAATGTTGAAACGATGAACTACGCACAAATAGAGAAGGAATTGGCTGCACTTGGAGAGAAGGTGGGATTCTTCTTTGATTTCGTGCCATAGGCGAATCCGATATTAGAAAGATTCAGGCGCGTGATAACAAACTCGCGGTCGAGGACATGGAAGGAGGAACGTTCACGATTTCGAATGGTGGAGTGTTTGGATCTGTATTCGGCACACCCATCATTAATCCACCTCAAAGCGCTATTCTGGGAATGCATGGAATATTCGACAAGCCGGTTGCTATCAATGGAAAGGTTGGGTTTTTACTGATTTCCTTATATTACTGTGCTTCTCTGGGCCAAATCCCGGTCCGCAATTGCGTCCCGACACGCTTGCGCCGCACGCTCCCGAGTCGGAAGAGTTTCCAGCGCCGCAGCAGCCGATCTGTTGACTCTAGGTGGGTTTTAGAAATTGGAAACTAAGTTAAATTTAAGAAAACTGTATAAAAAGTCCCATCGAGTCGGCTTTGGCGATGGAAACTGTTCGAACTCGAGCGCGTGCGGCCGCGAAGCGTGTCAAGACGCAATTGCGGACCGAAATTTGGCCACAGTATGATTTCTTCGAAAAGGAAGTAAGAAGCTCTTTTTTTTATCAAACGCTGCCTTCCACTTGAGCCAAAGCTTGCTCCTTTGCGAAATAAATGCTATAATTCATTGGTAATCTTCAGAACTGAGCATCTTTGAATGCTTCTATTTACTCTAAGGTGAACCACCAAACCGACAATAGTTGATAGGATATTTGAGCCGCCTTGGAACTATATGAGAGCGTTTGCGTAAAACTTCGACGGAGCGTATTTATTGATTTTTTTGCGAATTTAGTGTTTTTGCAATCTCGGTATTACCCCGAAAAGTGTCGGCTTCGAAGAATTGAAATTGAGTGTAGTGGCCAAGTCCCCACTCAATAGCATTTTTCGTAAATTATCGATCTTTTTCGAAAATCGAATTTCCAAAAGAAACTATCGATGATTGACAAAAAAATTTTACTTAGCAGGGACTTAGCCATTATTCTTGTTTTTAAAGCTTCGACGCCGAAAATTCTCGAATAAACCAGAAAAGACCGAGGTTGCGAAATCACAAAATCCAATGAAACTCGGGAGTGGCGGGGAACTTTCGCTTCAAACTAGTAATTCGAAAACCCTGAAATTGGAGGTTGGCGTGAAGTTAGGACGCTTAATGTATTCCGGAAACAGGAAGATGCGACTTTCCTGTGAAATTCAAGTAGTTAGTGTTCCTACTATCTGATGTATGGGCTTCTGGCGCTTAACAGTGCTGTTATCAGTCCAGTTCCCGACTGTCAATGCGTCGCTGGTTGATTAGGGAATTTGAAGACAAGGGCTTCCTGTTAAATACCTTTCGCCAAAGGTGAAACGGATGTCATGAATCACTGAAACTGTCCCTGGTCCATATTGTGAAATGAAACCTTACTTTTACAGAGTAATGTATTATTTTCAGTAAATCTAAGGTTCAAAAATATACAGAAGTCAGGAAACAAGACTTCAGGGTGTTAATTATGATCTCAGATACTTGATAAATTTTGATCATTTTAGGTCGAAGTTCGCCCGATCATGAAGGTTGCACTGACATACGATCACCGTTTGATCGATGGCAGAGAGGCGGTGACGTTCCTGCGCAAGATCAAAAGCTCAGTTGAGGACCCACGCACAATACTAATGAATATCTAATTCGCGATCGCCGTAGATTTTCTAATATGTCATTTGTTAGCTGCAGAGCTAGGTTAACTAGAGTCTATTGAGTGAACTTGTTATTCGGTTTTTCTAGATAGTCATTGAAGAGTTTTTTTCTGTATTAACGAAGATATTAATAACTTGGTAATAAAGACATGACGGAGACGTAGCTTTGATGAGTGATTGATAGGATCCTGTCTGCTTGTTTTCACATACGATTTTTCGACCATAGGTACCGTGTTTTGTCAGTGTGTGTTGTTTGCGTAATTCAATTTTTTTCCCTGTTTTTTTTTTCTAAAGTATAAAATCATAATCTGCGTTTTTGTGTGTTGATGATATCCTACTGCCGGAGTGACCATTCATACTGCTTTAAGATTTATTGATTGTTCTTTCTCGGCATTGCTTTCATTTTGTAGTTGCAATATGGACCATTATGTAAGGCTTAAATAAAGTGAGGAGTTGGTGATTCGAAAAATTTATGGAAATGTGGATGTGGCTGAAGGGGTCTGCAGAGTTCGGATCGCGGCTTTGCTCGCAGCGACGTACAGTATCGATAGATGGTGCAATATCGATTACATTCGGCGACGAGCGCAATCGACGCGGCGTGAAGGGCGACGAGGGGGCACCGCAGAGTGTTTTCACGCCGCGACGACCCTGCGTCACTGCTAGCGAGCGGCAACCAACGCGGCGACGATAATGTTTGCAAACAGTTCTGTCGCCGCGTCAAGGGTGACGCTCGGCGACCAGTCGATGGTCGGTGCAACTCTGCTGACCCCTTCCGAATATTATTGTCGCCCTGTCGATTGCTGCTCGCTGGCAGTTATACAGGGTCATCGCGGCGTCAGAACACTGCGGTGCCCCCTTTTCGCCCTTCGCGCCGCGTCGGTCGCCATCGTCGCCGAATGTAATCGATATTGCATCACCCAGCGCTATTCGTCGCCGCGACTTCAACTCTGCGGCCCCCTTGATGCTCGGAGACCAGTCGCCGGTCGGTGAAGCTCTGCAGACCTCTTAAAATCTAAATTTTCCCGAAGAAGGGACATATATAATTCATTTCGAAAAGAAATTCACTCTCCCAATGCGTGCGTGTGCGGGCGTGCGCTGCTTGATTTCCGCTGTCTCTCCTCTCACTCTGCACACGCACTCCAATGAACTATGTAACTTTCAATGAAACAGTGCACTTCATGAAACAGTGCAGCGACAATCGCAACAACTGCCGGGGAAAGCTATCCATCCTCGAAATTTCCTATATATTCTAGTCAAGGATGAGCGAAATTCTGATTTTCGATTGCTTCCGGCCTCACGGTTTCCGAAAATGCCTCAAAATACAGAGGGATGTAGGAAATGTATACAAGATTATCATTTTTTTCTATGCCCTGACTTCCCCACTCGAAAAAGTGAAAGTAGTGTAGTAAGGAGGTCGGTTTTACTTGAATTTGTGTTCACATAACTGAAGGTTGTAGTGCTGGGCCATTTTTTCGAATTTCTTCTTCTTTTCTTTCATTCTCTTATGTAGCTGCACCTGCTCATTTGCTTTGTTTTCAATTGAAAAAGCAGACATAAAAAAATCGTTTCCAACTCTCTGAGCACTCGTATGTAAGAGGCCGACACCAAGCTGCGCGAGCGTTGGCCGCGCTCATTCATAAGTGCTGTACAGGGAAGGAGAGTCCAGGTAGTATAAGTCAGCTGAGGGCCCTCGTCTCTAGGAGATTCGTTCAGGCTTTTCGCAGCGCGACCACTCGCGTTGCTCGATTTTGAGGCGGTGTTCAGAGTTTTCGCGGGGCGACGCGATGGCACATGTTAGTGCGACGCAAAAATCGCGTCGCGTAGGAATTCAGGTGTGAACGCTGGGCGATTACGCGCAATTGCGTATGTACACAGTTACGCGTAAACAACCAAGTTAGCAGCAGTTCTTTTGTGTTTGTTTGGAAGTAGTCTTAAGTTTTCATTTTATGGTTTCCATTGTCAGATCTGGTGGAGTTTATGGAAAAAAACTGAAGAAAACCAGCAACGAGCTTGCCCTTGAGCGACGACCTAGCATTGCAACGCGACGCGGAGCAGGGATGTGCGGCAAACGATTTTGAGATTTCGGCAAACGGCAATCGGCAAGAAAATCCCAAAAACGGCCGGCAAACGGCAAAAAACCTCATCCTTTAGATTGGTTCAAAGTTATTCACATGTGCCGCTCTACTTTGTTCCCCTTTTTTTTCCCCCAATACTTATGTACAATCGAGTGATTCTAATTCAAGGGAGTAGTTTCATTTCAAGACATCAGATGACCAAAAACAAGACATAAAGGGACCCCATAGAAATCAAAGAAATCGGCGCTCCCGCTTCGGCTCTTACAGGCACCGAAGCGGCACTATCGCGGAGTTGCAGCGGCAATGTCGTAGCGGCTCCGCACTAGTGTCGTTGCGGCTCCGCGGTAGTGCCGCTGCGACTCCACGGTAGTGCCGCAGCGGCTCCGCGATAGTGCTTCTGCGGCTTCACGATAGTGCCGCTGCGGCTCCGCGGTTGTGCAGCTACGGCTCCGCGGTGGGGTCCCTGCGGCTCCGCGATCGGTAGCCGTGCTCTGACAAAACTAGAACCGACTGCGAGTAACTTAATGAAAGGAGTCATAATACAGCTGTGTGGTGATCTCGCGTTAAGTTCGCGCAAAACTGCAACATAACGCGAGCTGACAGAGAAAATGGAAATAGATTATGAATGCAGAAAAAGATGGATAGCTTTAGGAAAAATTCTTCGGAGAACTTTTTCGAAAATTATCCATCTTTCTCCTCATTCACACACTAGTTCCAATTTCTCTGTCAGCTCGTGTTAAAGGCACAGGACACCCAGAAAATTAATTGATAGGTTTCATCCTTATCTTGGAGAGGGTCGCACTCTGATGACAATGGTATTTCTGAAATCGTCTGAGACCCCCTTCGAAGTGGACGAGTTGTCTCAGCCCTGTATTTCTCTTGATTCGCGGTCGCGCTTCTAGAGCAAAACAGGATGAGGAGATAGATCGGAAAAGGAGTGAAGAACGACGACTCGGTTGAAATTTACCAATCCATCTAGCCTCTAATGAGATCGAAATTCAGGAACGGGGCCGGGCTTGTGGTGGTGGCTAGAGGGTGGAGGAGGTCGGGCCCGTGGTGGTCGCTTATATGTATCTCGCTTATTTGGAGGAATTGAGATCTCGCATTTGGCACGTGTTATACAGGAGGGGTCTTCTACACAATTACACGAAAATCTCAAAATTCATATCTTAGGGTGTAACGTGCTTCTAAGTTGAAATTTTGCTAGAACTCACTGCGAGCCGAAAAAAGTTCAAAATAAATCTTCAGAAATATTTTTCTAAATTAATATTTTTTTCCAGAAAACACAGAATGAACCATTTTTTGGGGAATCGGTTCACACTATGCGTATGTAGTGTCTCATAACGTGGCATGCGAGTGCGTAGTTTCAGCAATGTCGAGTCCCTTTCTTTGACAACTTCAAATAAAAAGCTCGCGTTTAGCTGCAGTTAACCGCGAACCTACCGCGAGCTTAGAGCGAGTTAACTCGCGTTTTCAAACTTATTTACTACCATCCCAGATAACTCAAAACCCAGGATAACGGTTGAGCGAAGAACGGATAATCAGATTGCCCTTAGTGTCCATATAGCAGCGAGCGTAGGCGGCGTTTCCTTATAATGTCTTTTGCCGAGTTTTGCCGGGAAAATAACGAAAATTCCGGCAAACGACAAACGGCAAAAAAGTCCCAAAATTGGCCCGCAAACGACAAACGGCAATCGCCGCACATCCCTGACGCGGAGCGATCATCATATGCGCGTCAAATCCGATTTATCGCTCCACTTCACTGTGAACACCTAGCGACGACGCGACGCGAGGTCGCTTGATCCATACGTAGACTAATTATGACGTCGCGCCGCGAAAGAACTGTGAACGCCACCTTATCCGCAGATAAGCCATCAGCCACGACTAGACATGTACTGTCGTTCTTCGAGTCAAATTCCGGTCCGCAATTGCGGAGTACGGCTGTTGCATCATGCGGCACGTGGTAATCGTGATGGTAGAAAGGTGATTGGTTCCGAGACCAAGTGGTCTCAGCACGATTATCACGTGTCTCACGATGAGATAGTCGTAGTTCCCAAATGCAGACCGGACTTTGGCCCAGAGAACGCCAGTACATGAAGCTACAAAAAATTTAATTTACAAGGCAAATATATAAGTGAATGAATAATCAATTAAAAAACTCGCTAAATTAGATGTTGAAATTTGAAAAGGGGAAGAATGTATAAATGTTAATAATTGAATTGGAATAAATTGAAATGCAGGAAAGAAAAGAGTCTAGAAATCAAAGAAAAAAAAGAAAAAAATCCAATGAATGAATAAGTAAAAAAACAACAATAAAACAAACCAACAAGAGAAATGAAAACATATTAAATAAACACCTAATAAAATGAAGTAAAGGAGTATCTACAAATGAAACTAGTTCACATTAATCATCATATCTCCTGTCCTTTAGTGGTATTCCATATTAGTGAGTGCGGACATTGCTCACCTTTGCGTGCTGCGTTGCGGTCGGTGGGCGTCGCGCGCGGCGACGCGACATTCCCTCATTTGGGTGAAATTGAGCAAATTGTTTAGTTTCTTGCGATCATTTCTATAGTTCGGGTAGCCAGAAAAGGGATAGCTGCGTACACCTCAGCAGACTGCGCCGCGTCGTGTGCGCCACGAGAAACGTGGTGATCGATCGGCGCACGCAACAGGCGCGCAGCCTGCCGAGTGGTCAGTAGCTATCTCTTTCGCGGATACACCCACCATAGCCACTAACGATTCCCGTTTTCGGGTATAAGGTGCTGAAAGCCCTTCCATACGCTTTTGGGTTTTGCGCGCTTGACGCGTGAGGCGTACGCAGGCGTGTGAGCAGTGTCTCAGAGCACCATATAAGAGCTTATTGTCGTTGTCGAAGCTAAATTCCGGTCCACATTTGCGGACAACGGCTATTGCATCGCGCGATAGAATGGCATTCGTGCTGGGACCACCTCGTCCTGGCGCGATTCATTGTTCTCCCAACACGTTTATTATCGTGTCGCAGGATGCAACTGCCGCCGTCCGCAATCGCGGACCGGAATTTGGCTCCGAGAACGACAGTATGCAAATCCTTATGATTTTTTTTCAAAGTTTGCATTGATATTCGTGAGAATCTGTGCGTGGAAATGGTATCGAGGATGTAATTTGATTGCCTTTTTTTCAGATTCATACCGGTATGTCGTCCGACGCACAAAAGTCTACCGTGTTGAAATTGGTGACAAAGGATGGCGAGACATTCGAGGTGGCTCGCGACGTGATTCGGCTGTCGACGACGATCAACACCATGCTGCAGGATCTGGGACTGGAGAGTGAGTCGAATGATCCGATTCCAATCTGCAACGTGTCTGGGCCGATCATGAAGAAGGTGATTCAATGGTGTACGTTCCACAAGGACGATCCGCCGAGCACTGACGATACGGATAATCGTGAGAAGCGCACCGACGACATTCCCAGCTGGGATGTGGAGTTCCTGAAAGTCGACCAGGGCACGCTGTTTGAGCTGATTCTCGCCGCGAATTATCTCGACATCAAGGGAATGCTGGATGTGACCTGCAAGACGGTGGCGAATATGATCAAGGGGAAGACTCCGGAGGAGATTCGCCGCACATTCAACATCAAAAATGACTTCACCCCGGAAGAGGAAGAGCAGATCCGTAAGGAGAATGCTTGGTGCGAGGACTGAAACGTGTCACTGATATCGATCGCTCTGCAATACGTTTTTTTTCCGGTCGGGAGAACTGAGTTATTGACAGTTCTTCCATTGGTTGTCATGTCATGAAAAGCTTTTTGTTGGTTGCCAAGGCTTTGCATTTTTTTGCGGCGAGAGACCCGCCTATTGTCCCGAAACGGGCAAATTGTGGGCCTGTTTGCGTCCCATTGTGCGGCGGTTTATGTCTTATCCTAAGCTAAGGCATGAACAAGTAGGCGATATGCAGAACTTTCGCAGCAATAGGCAGGTTTTCTTCAGCGGTTGCCCTCCGGTTCACCTACCACTGTGCCGCGTTTAGAGTCCTTTTGTGTCGTCAGGCAGGTGCTTTGCAGCATAGTTCGGGACAACAGGCAGGTATTCTAGGCCAAACTTGTTTTCCTAAGTACTCTGCCTGTTGTCCTGCTGTTCATATCGTATTGTGTCGCGTTTAGCGTCTTTATGTGTCGCAACGAAGTGAAAAGGTAGACATCAACCAGAACTTTCACTGCAGTAGGCAGGTTTTTCGGCGCTACTGAAGGTTTCTCATAGGTAAACCTGTTTTTTTAAGAACTCCGCATGTTACCCCTCCCCCGGTTCATCCGCTATTATGCCGCGTTTAGCCGCTGGTGATATATAGCGCAATAGGCAGGTGTTTCGGGGCAATAGGCAGGTATTGCAGGTCAAACTTGGACCCTAGGACACTGCCTGTTGCTCGGCCGTTCACATCGTATTGTGTCGCGTTTAGCGTCTTTGTGTGTCGCAAGGACGTGAACAAGCAGGTATCATCCAGAACTACCGCAGCAATAGACAGTTTTATCGGCGCTACTGAAGGTTTCTCAGAGGTGAACCTGTTTTTCTGAAAAATCCGCCTGTTGTCCTCCTGTTCACCTGCTAATGTGCCGCGTTTAGGGTCATATTGTGTCAACAAGCAGATGCTCTGCACGATAGTTCGGGATAATAGGCAGGTGTTTCGGGGCAATAGGCAGGTACTCCAGGCCAAACTTGTTTTCCTAAGAACTCTGCATGCTGCCCTGCCGTTCATATCGTATTGTGCCACGTTTAGCGTTCTTAGGACGTGGGCAGACTGATACTACACAGAGTTTTCGGGGGAATAGTAAGATTTTCTGGTCTCAGGCTGGCCTTTCGGGGCATTTGGCGGAACTTTCGTGGCGATAGATAGATCTTTTGGGGCAATAGGCAAGTCGTTCATGGCAGGCCTACTTTTCGTGAGAAGCCTGCCTATTGCCCTCCTGTTCATCTCCTATTCTGTCGCGTTTAACTTACTCTTGTTTCGCTAGCGTGTAAATACAGACCATATTCGAAGTCTTTCGGGCCCATATGCGGAATTTTCGGGGCAATAGGCAAGTTTTTCGACCCAGACCTGTTTCTTAATGGAGAAAGCGCCTTTTTTGGTCGTCAGCAGCAAGTGGTTTATAAGATGGCATCCTGTTGACCTGCTGTCGATAACTCAGTTTGCCTTGGTGTGTAATCGGTCATAATGCTCATCAATTATTCATATGTTCTTTTTTTTTGCATCATTCTTCTCCATTGTATGCCATTTTCATGTGATTGCCTCAGTAACTAAATTTTGACTTGACTGCCTAAATTAGAAGTTGAATAGATGCTATCGTTATGTAAATGACGTTAATCTGTATGTTTGCTCCATTTGTATAACCTCAATAAAAAAAATTTAGGGAGGAGCCGCAACCAGCGGTGGATTGAGCTGGAGCGATGACGGATTCCGATGATGGAAGCTTCTTTGAGGAGCCGATATTCAATACTGAAGTAAGTTGGGTGTACAGTTGTACGCTACTTTCCATCACATCAGGCTAGGTTGAATTTGGGGCGCGTAGTGGTTTTCATTATTGAGCGCGGTCGGTCGCGTAGCGCCAGTCGCTAGAAAAAGCCTGGTATTGATCGGCTGTCGCCGCTACGCTGCCGCTCGCGCTTGGTTATGCCGTCTCCCGATAAAGTGTGGTAGCTACTGTGCTTATTTGGGCCAAATTCCGGTCCGCAATTGCGTCTCTACACGCTCGGCGGCCGCACGCTTCCGAGTCTGAAGAGCTTCCAGCGGAAACTAAGAAAAATTGGAGAAAATTGTATAAAAAAGCCACATCGAGTCGGCTTCTGCGCTGGAAACCCGACTGACTTGAGCGCGTGCGGCCGCAAAGCGTGTCGGGACGCAATTGCGGATCGGAATTAGGTCCAGATAAGCACAGTATGCTCTGTTCCAAACAATATGGCATCCGAAGAGTCTAAAGGTTCTGCGCTCCCTCTGCGTCTTGGACCCTCTGCGTCTCTGTCTCTTTTGGGGATTGCGGGGACACGTCGCGTACGCAAATCACGTGCGCGACACAGCATCTGTGGTACCGTAATTCAAAACAGAATTCATCGAGTTTTCTTTCTCAAGTTTCAGGAAATGGATTCTGTTTTTGGATTACGGTAGGACAGATGCTGTGTCGCGCTGTGATTTGCGTACGCAACGTCTTAGGCCTCTTTCAGAGTTCGATCGCTGTACGACGCGATGGGATGATAACCATGAGCATCGATCGAGATCGCGTCGCACGTCGATCTGCATCCAAAACATGCCATCGCGTCGCACAGCGATTGAACTCTGAAAGAGACCTTACCGTTGTCCAATAACGTCAGAGACGTAGAGGGAACGTTGCTTCTTTGGGCTCTTCGCTTGTCATCTCGTTTGCGCAGAGCATATAACTGGCTAATGGAAGAATACCATCTATAAGGAGTAAAAAAATGAATTTACTGAAAATGTATAATAATTTTTCCTAGGAGCCAGAAACACAACCTTTGGATTTTGGGGATGAAGTAGAAGTAGCTCAGAAAACCGACCGAAGAAGTCCTTTTATTGAACAACTTCCCGTCACGCCACCTCCTCCTCATCTACATAGCGAACCATCAGCGCCTCCAACAACTCCGAGTAAGATCGCTCAGTTTGCCAACAAAATGGGAATGATTTCGGTTCAGGTAGGTGCCAGTTTTTTCTATTTAGGAATGTTTTATGGTTTATGCCTTTGGAGTTCAGTATTTGAAGTTCTCCGAAAAATTGCTCTAAAAATTATTCTGAGCGGCTATATTATGGCTTATGCTAAGCTTGGGTGAAGCAAATGTACCCTGTCCCAAACGAGATGGCAGGCGAAGAGTCCAAACAGGCAGCGCTTCTCTGCGTCTCTGACATTTTTGGATTACGGTAAGATGTCGCCTACGCAAATACGCAGCATGTCTTACCGCAATCCGGAAACAGAAATCAACGAGTTTTTTTCGCGTTTGTTTATTCTGAAACACTTCAACTGCCTCGTAAACAAGAACATCTGCATTGAGAGTGAGTAGCACGAGTATTTTGAGCAAAACGAACGCAAAAGAGTGTTTACACAGGGTGCTGAGTTGATCGCAAAACGCTTGGCTCCGGGCGAGTATGAACCAGCATATTCGCTTTCCGTGGGAGCACCTTAACACACTTCCAACACTGAAGCCTCAGCGCCGCTCTCACTCAACTACTCGGTAAATCTTCACAAAAATCGTGAAAGCGCAAAAGGGTATGGAAGTAAATGAAAAAAGAAGGGAGAACGTGAAAAACTCGTTGAATTATGTTTTTGTATTACGGTAAGAAACGCTGCTTCTTTGTGCTCTTCGCCTGCCATCTCGTTTGGAACAGGGTATAGTTGTCGAAGCGGTCTTCTAATCGATAATTCGTGGATATGATTTTTGATACCTCGTGGTTTGTAATTTTCGGCTACTCCAAGTATGGTTAGACCGACGGCCTGTTTCCTCAAGAAAAAACGTGTAAATTCAAACCGCGGCTGGCGTGGCGGTTAAAGTCTCAATCTCTGAGAATTAAACCGCCGCGCCAGCCGCGGTTTGAATAAACCACCGTGCCAGCCGCGGTTTGAATAAACCGCCGCGCCAGCCGCGGTTTGAATTTAAACGTTTTTTTTTTCTTGGGGACACTGTGTTATGTTTTGGTCCCCTGCCCGCCAAAATCATTTATAGCAAGCAAAAGAATAAATTCCTCACAAGCAAACAAGATAATCACCGGATAAAACGGTTAATAGGCAAGAATAGAACGAAGAATAAGAGTAATTTATGCTTAAATAATTTACAACAATTGATGACCTAGGCAAACAACTAACAATATGCACAACCCTACAAATTCAGATCATACCAGGAGAGAAGGGAGGAGTGGGCAAGAAACGTGCGCCCTTGGTGTCCAGCAGTCGACTAATGTCCTCATCAATAAGACCCGCCCCTGGTCTACTCCGCCAGGGTACCGTTTCTCAGATCACGGGTCTTGACCTTCAATACCTACCCTACTGCGCCCATCTCTTGTCCGCGGGGCCTCCACTTCTCCCTGACACCACGGACCTAACTATATTCGATTTATTCGCCATTTTGAACTTTTCAGCTATTTTTCATATATACCACTAGCGGGGGAATTGGGTTTCATAGAATATTGATTTTTTGAATTTCTGATAATTAGAAATTTCGGATTTCTAAAATATTGAACCCTCACGGAATTTTGAATTTTTGCTTTTGAAAATTCTATTAAGATTTCAATGTCGTTTTTTTTTCGCGTATTTGACCCGTTTGGGGTTTTGATTTTTTTGCCCTTCAATTATTCAATTCATTAGAAATTTTGCAATATTCGTTTCTTCGGATACCTGATTCCAGAATTTTGATTTGTTCGGCTGATCTGATTGTTTGGATTTTTTTCCAATATTCGATCTATCAAGAACTTGAACTTTCTTTTTTTTCAATTATTCGATCTCTGTGAGATTCTAAACTTCTTGATCTATCAATTATTCGACCCATTTTGGATTTTGATTTACTCAATTTTCCAATTTTTTATTTATTTCCATTCGTTCAATAGCTTAATTTTCTCAAAAAAAGAATGTGATATATGCGAGAGAAGTTAATTACGACGGTCTTCGCTTCGGTGGCCTTCGTAAAAGTCTTGTTAGGAGTTTCAGTGTTGTTTTTTCGGATATTTGGGCTGTTTTATTTCTACGCAATCGAATAATTTCGGATTCTGAAAACAAGAATTTTCGGAGTATTATCTTGAAAAGCCATTTGAAAGTCCATGTAATTTCTCGATTACTCGCATGAATAATCGAATATTGATTACAAGCTAAGAGAAAAAAACGATTCACTAACTCAAATTTTCTGGAAAGCCTTGAAAATTTCAATAGTTAGTGTATGTCTCTAGAAGACGGTATTCGAAAATGTATCTATCCGAATTTTTCGAAAGCAGCAAATTCAAAAAAAAACCTCATTTCTGGTGTTAATGAGTAGATTATTCGAGTTATTCGTTTTTTGTTCGAGAAAAAGGGCGTGTTTCATTGGTGTCCGCTTATAAGTGTTGAAACCTATTAGATTAATGAAGGAGTTTTAGCCTTTCATGTCAAAAGTGTCCAATAAACTTGAAAAGATATTGAAGCGTTGACACTGCAAATTTTTTTTGCGCCTTGAACTTCAACTCTAATTGTTTTTCTTCGTGATATATTGATCAAAATCCAACCTTGACCGTTTTTCTACGGCATTTTGGGTATAGTCGAGTTCAGCAGGCAAGGCTGTTGAAGGACGAGCGGGAGTCGCAGGTGCGGTCGCGGAGCGGTTTGTGCCGCCTACAAAAAAAACGGTCCCAGTGAAATCGACTATATGTCATTGTTTTGGGTCATGGAATACTTTGTTTACTGTTACAGAAGAAAGAGCCGCAGCAGGGATCTGGATCTGGAACTGAAACTGGTCAAGGACCGTCGACGTCGATTATGAAGAGAAGTGCTAGAATAACTTTAAACCCGACAAAAACAATAAAGAGAAAGCGGTAAGTGCTCTGGATTATGGCCTTTCTTGTAAGAGGTCGTTTATACTTCCGCGGTCGAGAGGCGTGGCGAATTGCCATTCTGTGGTATCGATTATACGGTAAATCGATTAACATTAGTTGTCGTTTATACTCTCGCCACCGAGCGGTGCGGCGTAATGCAATTCAATAATATCGATCGGCGTGGTTAATATTATGGAACTGCATTGCGTTGCGCCGCTCGGCGGTGGAAGTGTGAACATCGCCCGAGGGACGCGAACACGCTGTGAGAATAGCTATTGATTGACGAGGAACATTTCAGGTTCGGTTCTGGTGAGCCGGTGAACACGTTCGTTTTTATGGACTTCGAAACGACGGGAAGGGTACGTGGTTTTCACGATCTAGAATACCGATTATTGGAAGCGAAACTACGTGAGCCGCAAGACTTCAGCAGAACTCTCCATAAACTGATATTGGAGAGTAGGTGTTCAGATTTCAGTGTAACTGTGCTAAAGCTGAGCCGCATCAGTCTGTTGCAGCTCAACGAAGCGAGTTTCCTCGAATCACCGAGATGTCCTTCATCAGCGTGCCTCGAGAGATTTTTGCCAGAGGACAAGCGAAAATGAAGGAAATGTGCGATAAAGTGGGTGGATGAGTATGTGCAGAGATACTGTCGTTCTCTGGGCCTGATTCCGGTCCGCGTTTGCGGACTACGGCTGCTCCATAATGCGACATGTGATAATTGGCCGGGACCACTAGGTCCCGGCACGATTAACCTTTTTTCGCAGCACGATTATCACGTGTCACATGATGGAACAACCGTAGTCCGCAATTGCGGACCGGAATTTGGCTCCGAGAACGACAGTATATCTGCTTTCTACATTAGATAATACGCTCACAGGAACTACTGACCTTTAATGAAAACGTTCACGCCGTTGGAAGCCTAAAAAGCGAACCAAATGGACCCCGTTTCGTGAAACCCCGCCTTTTCAATACAAATACTCTCAATTTGATTACCTAACCATGGTCATTTTCGCGCTTCCAACGGTGTTATCGTTCTGGTTGAGGTCATATGAGTCCTTCAGCGTTGCTACACTATCAAACTTTGCAAGTCTGTATCCTGCATTCAACTCAATGGATTCGTTCTAGATGACGAGCAGGAATCTTCTTGTGCGTCTCGCTTCAAATGTTCATTCTCGTCAAGTGAATCCTGAGCTGGACGAGAAGAACTGGTATGCCTACGAAGCATCCAGAATTGCCGGAAAGAGCTGTGGGTTCTGTTCATGGACAAATTGGTGCCTGCGTTTTATCCGCGGAGGGCGAGACTCCAATTGATCCCAATAAGCGAGGTTAAGGTGGAAGTCATTGGCCACACACCCTTGAACGAGATCTTCAGCTTAACGGAGATGAAATGTGCCACGGGTAGCTTCGTCGGGTGTGCCATCCCTTTCTCAGTCCTTATAATGATTCTGATTTGTTGTAAATGCGCCAAGTGTCAATAACGGGTATATAAAGGCCTGCGACAATTCGTCCATGAAGTAATTTGATTGACCCATAATATTCGTTTTTCAAGGCATGTGAGCGGCTTTTTGGCGACATGGATGTGATATTATTGCTTCTTTAAGGATAAGACTTTTATTTGTTTCTGGGGAGGGGTGAGGGCTACAGTTCATCCAAAAATTGTTTTCAGGTTTTCTGCCAGTTTAATAGAGAATCTCGTGTTGATCTCTACAGCGTCTCAGGTTTTGCTGGAAACACCAGAGAGTAGGGGTAATTGATTTTTGAAGATCGTCTGCCTGAATTGAACGGCAATTGTATGATGGACGAGTTGTCTAAGCTCTGTATTTCCCATCATTTGTTACTGTCAAATTTGCGCAAAGCACTATGAAGGAAAGTACGGATATGGAAAGGAAAAGCAGCGAATTCGGGTAAAGTTGATCGGGCATTTAGTCCTTGATTTGCTTAACAGTTCGTGCAAAGGGGCGTGGCCCTTGATTTCCTTTTTTCGGTTATTCAGAGGAGTTGGGATCTCGCACTTGGCGCCTGTTATGTACAGTACCGTTGAAAAGTCTATTCGCATGGCTTTTCCGCGAATAATGTTTATACACAACTTGGCTAGCCCGTGGCGAAACTTGATGAAACTTTAGTATGTTATGGGGTATCACAACCCTTGCTTTACACATACATACACCAAATTGATTTTTGAGCGTGTAGTTTTAGATATGGAATTTATTTATCGTTTTGTGGTATTATTTCAAATTAGGATCATTCCCACAAAACGTGGCTATTACGATTCCAAAACCCGTAGCAGTTCTTCGCCAATCTTCGCCAATCGAAGGTCTTCGGAACCGTTGTATAACATTGTAAGAAATTAATACAGAAAAAAATTTCTCACAAAGGTATACAACGGTTGTGAAGACCTTCGAATGACGAATAACTGCTACGGGTTCGGAATTGGAATAGCCATGTTCTGAGGGAATAGTTCTTATTTGAGATAATATCACAAAGTGATAAATAAATTCCATATTTAAAAACTGCGAGCTCGAAAACCAATTTCGTGTTTGTGAGAAGCAAGGGTTGTGATGGCCCATAACATACTAAAGTTCCATCAAGTTTCGCTAAGGGCAAGCCAAGATATGTATAAAGCTTTATTCGCGGAAAGTCCATGCGAATAGACTTTTAACGGTACTGTATCTAGGAGAGATTTAGTTAGAATAATTTTTTCCAAAAATTTTAGGTATTAATCTCGCACGGGAAGATCTCATTCTGAAGCGCACGTTCGCTCAGGAGTGGCCAGCTGTGAGGGAATTTCTTCAGTCGTGTCCGAAGCCGGCATGTCTGGGTAATTTTTTTCACTCTTTGCCTCTCTAACCGTGATCTTTTGGTGCAGGACATAGCTAAGCTCGCACAGTCAGCGGTCTGCAATGAATATGTGGCAGCCGGCTGGAAGCATAGTGCAGTTTCTCAAACCATAGAATACTTGAAGCCGGCAGTCTCAATTGAGGCGGCCACTGCCTGCGCTCGCTTCCTGACTACCTGTTGGAAATACTATGCATACCCTTTCGCCAGGATCATACTTCCCGCGGACAGCGACGGCGACAGTGCATATCAAGCGTATCGATTTCCGGTCGATATTGATGGTAAACATTGTTTCGAGTCGCTCGTCGCTGGAAGTATGATCCCGGCCGTTTGACTTGTCAAGTTTGATTTTCCAGTTGCTCATAATGGTCTTTCTTTTGACTATCGGGTGTTGTATGGTGAACTGGCACGGTGCGGATTCATTGAAAAGGATATGGGAATGCCGGATGGAGTAAGAAGTATTTTTTCTTTGTTTCTCCGAAAGAGGAGCGTGACGAGTATTGGTTCTATAGGTCATCTTTGTTGACACGTGGCTGGCCATTCGGGAACTTGAGGAGAAGCATCGTTGCGAACTTCAGCATGCAACGAAGTTGGTGGATTGGAAAATGCGTGAGTTTTCAGAAGATCATGCCACCTCAGAGTCTCCTACTCTTCGGGTAAACTCAAAGTTGCCATCTGGCTCCGGAATATTCTGCCATTAAGAAAACTTCCGAGTCTTATTTGGTGCAGAAGGAGATCATTTTGGGTCTCGACGTGATCCTTTCAACATTCAGAGGTCTTTCCCACTTCTGATGGTGGTTTTGTTGGTTGTTGAACGCTGTCTTTCCGAAGCCTCTTCTTTTTAAGGACGCTCTCCCTTAAGGTTGTGCGCGCTTCTTCCCAGTCGCCACATAGATGCTGCGCCCTGTGTGCGCTCCTTTTTGACCCCTTAGCGCCTCCCACTAGGCTGTGGGCGCTCCTTCTCAACCATCATACCCTTTTCACGACTTCTTGCACAGTCGTTCTTGTCCCACACACTTTTCCTTGACGCGGCGCTGTGCGCGCTCCCTCTCAGCCCATATACCTTTTTAATGGCGTTATGTGCGCACTCTTTCTCGACCCTTACATTTTTCTCGACGTTGTGCGCACTCTTTCTTAACCCTCGCTCACCTACCGGGACGATATACGCGCTCTCTTTCAGACACCGCACACCTTCTGTGACGTTGTGTACGCTCCTCCTCAACGTCTTCTCAGGCCCCCGTCAGACTCAGGTCGAAAAACCGAGTCCAGGGCTGAAAAACCGACGTGGCGTGCCTTTGGCTTGCCCTTGTGCGCGCTTGGAGCACCAGTATCGACTCGGTGGGTTGCGGACACAAGCCGATGGTGGCAGACGGACTCATTTGGTGAATTTTCTGAACCCGTCTGTCACTATTTCGGTGCGTATGAACCGGTTGGGACTCATTCAATCGACCAACTTTGACGGGGCCTCAGATATCACTACGCTGTCCTGCTCTTTTGTAATCCCTTCTCATTTCACAATACTCTGTGCGCGCTCCTCATCAACACATGCCCGGTTTCCCAGGCGTGCGCGCTTCTTCTCAACGCACACGATTCCCACAACGTTGTGCGCGCTTTTTCCCAATACGCGCTCAATTTTCACGTCGTAGGGCTCATATTTTGTCATTTCATACGCGCTTCCCAGAAGGTGCGATTTTCCTCTTATCGTCCACTCGGTTCCCATTCCACTGTGCGCGCTCCTTGTCCAACCCGTTTAGCCATCAACACATGCCCGCTTTCCGAGACGCGCGCGCTTATTCTCAATCCGCGCTCTTTTTTCATGTTGTAAGGCGCATGTTTTGTCAAGTCGTACGCGCTTCCCACAACGTGCGCCCTCCTTCTCACCTCGCACTTTTTTTCTCATCCAGCTGTGCGCGCTCCTCCAACCCGCTTAACCATCAACACATGCCCCCTCTCCGAGACGTGCACGCTTTTTCTTAACGCACAAGGCTCCCACAACCTTAAGCGCGCCTATTCTCAATCCGCGCTCACTTCTCATTTCGTAGAGCGTATATGTTGTCAACTCATACGCGCTTCCCATTACACGCGCCCTCCCTCTCAGTGCATACTTACTTCCCACCCAGCTGTGCGCGCTCCTTCTCCAACCTGCTTAACCACTACACTGTTTCGGTTTCGGAAAAATTGAATACCTGGTGTTCCCATGATCAGATTAGAAATTTACTCGAATTTCCGTCAAAATCGAAATCGTAATCAGGTCGTGCTGAGGTCAAAACATTATATGTGCCGGCTATCAGCATTTATATGTCCCCATCCGAAGTTTTCAGTTTCCGAGGAAGTTTGCCTCAATCGCGTTACGGCTTGTGAGGATATTCCTGCTGCTGTTGAGAAGGACAATGACCATATTGTCAGTTTGTCCCGCGAAGGTGAACTTTACTAAATCGTAAAACTGTTTTAGGTTTATTTTCGCCCACAATTGATAGTTTCTGTTAAGAGTTGGGCGTCTCGGTAAATATGGCGCAGCAATTCCCTAACGATCCGCGAACTCCTAATCGTCCGCCGCCAGCTCGAAGCACTCACAGTGAACCGGCGAAGATGTGAGTATCATTCTATAGTAGAAAAAAAGCGCGAAATCGTTTTTCATTCTAGCTCGGGTCGACGACGTCTTTTTGGCGAAGAGCTCCCAGGCAGCGATCATCCACTGCTGTTCTTGAACACTGATGAATGGTCTCCGGCAAAACGTCGCCGTATCCGCCCGGATTTTTTTAAGTAACTTATTTACCTATTTTTACTCAAATGAAGGGTAAGTGGTAGATGTCTTCAGGCGAATAGATGGCGGACGTTGGGATTTCAACCGTACAATTGCACAGATGAAGACGAAAAACAAGCTAACAACGATTTATGAGACGGTGGGTAGAGTTTTAGTGTCTTTTACATAGACTTTTCATATATGCATGTGGGTAAAAAGGTTTTATTTTTCAGATCTTGAAGTCTGAGTATAATGCGCATTTTGCTCAGGATGACACGGAGGCGTTGATCCAGGTAGTGTCATGGGTTATTTCTGATTTAGGAGAATGTTTCGTTAATTAGAGTTTGAAATGTAGGCCAGGGCGTCGTTCATGCTTCCGCCGCTGGGCGGCCCGGCGAAGTGCACTCCTATAATATTGATCGTGCCGCGCCGCGTGATCATTATTACAGAAATGCACTCTGCCGCGCCGCTTGGCGGCGGGAGTATAAACAACTCCAGAGAGGCTATAAACCGAAGTTAGACCTCAGGAAATGAGAAATTGGTGTGGGTTTTGAAAATAATTTTACCCTAGGAAAAGACTCTGTTTGAAAATTTGGCGCTGTCGCAAATCGGGGGGAGGGAGAGACACTATGGCTCCGCGTTTAGCCACGCCCATTTTTCCGCGCCTCAATGGCTGTCCTAGTTTTCGAAGGGGACACCGGGTACATATTCAGATCGCGTTGCGGCGCGGAAAAATGGGCGTGGCTAAGTGCGATACCATAGTGTCCTCTTACCCGTTTGCAACAGTACCGAAAATTGATTAAATCGTATATTCAAGAGAAGAAGCAGATACACACTCATTATTTCTGAGCAGAGTTTAGTTTCCTCTTTTGCGTGCGTGTGTGGAGCGAGGGAAGAGACAGCACGCGCGCACACGCATGCGCTGGACGCGAGCGAATTTTCGTACGAAATATAACGTAGATCCAGAAAAGTGGCGGCAGGCCCCAAATTTTTGTAGTGAAGGATATGAAAATTCACAGAATGTAAAGAAAAAAAAGTGTGGATGTTGTGAAATCATTAGGTAAGTAAAAATCACGGGAATAAATGCACAAAATATGAGCAAAATGAACGAGTACACACGAAATGCATAATCGATAGATTAATGAAGTGATATCGATCAATAAATAGGGAATTTGAAGAAGAACAAATTACAATCCGTAGCGACGCATAGTGCGAGCAAAATCTTAGTGCGAACACGGGGTTCGGGCACGATTTATCTTCGCTCCAGCGCACTCATTATCGAGCTGCGTGCTGCAACAGCGTCAGTCTGTAACTGCGGACCGGAATTTTACTCCAATATGGACAACACTGGATGAAAGGCAGTGTACATCATAGAAAACCATTTTCTAGTTTTTGATGTTTTTGCGTAGGTAAGTCCACGAAGTAGAGGTTAATAGGGAAGGTCCCTACAGAACACTTGAATAACGGATAAAAACTGTTCAAAGAAACCTCTTAAATATATTTATAATTACGCCGGTTTGATTTCTTTCGGGAGACTGCAGACGGAGCGTCAAACCTAACGTCGGAAATGGTTTTGCGCTTCAAGATTCTTAGGAAAAACTTTGTTTTCTGTTGCTTAAACCGGAAGCTCTTCAGAAATGAGATGCGCCAATGCTCACGCAGGGATGTTAAAATCTTTTGCGATAAAGAATATTCGAAAATGCGGCAACTGTTCCTCTTGTGAAACGAACGCAGGACAACTAATATTTTATGACGTGAGCAGGGTGACCCAATGAGTTGGCTTGTTTATGAGATTTTCTCCCCCTTTTTTTCTGGCCAATTTTTGCTGTACTTTCGTTCTTACTGATTTAGAGGTACCCACTGCTTAGGTTTTTTTGCCAAAAGAATGGGCAAGTATTTCATCGTGATCACTGCTTTGAAATGAAATTCATGTTGATTAGAACAATGAATTCAAGTTTGGGATGACACATTTTTCCAGAAGCAGTCTTCACCATGAAAAAGTTGCCCGCTTCTTTTGCGGAAGCGTAAGTTTTGGTAAGCTTTCAAAAAGAGTAAGGACGGTAGTACGACGTAAAACGGCAAGGAAGTGAGTGAAAATCTCGTGGACCGGCCGACCCATCTAATCACCCCGTCCACGTTATATGACAGTTGTTCTGCGTTCGTTTCACTGGTTGCGGGATTTTGGAATACTCTTTATTGTGAAAGATTCTAACCCCCCAAGCATGTACAATGAAGCATCTAATTTTTGAAGAGTTTTCGGTACAAGGAACAGAAAACAAAGTCATTTACTTTAGAATTTTGAAGCGCAAGCCTATTTCCGACGATAGGTTTTACGTCTTGTCTGTAGTCTTCCGAAACACCAAACAGGCGGAAATAAATAATTTAGAGATTTTTTCAAACATTTTTTCTGCGATTTTTGAGAGTTTTGCGGGTATCTTGCCCTATTATCCTTCACTTCGTAGACTTGCTTACCGAAAATGATCTAACACTAGAACACAGTTTTTTTTATTGTGAACACTGCTTCAAAATTTAATATTCATCTTATTTCAGCTGAAAAAAATTGTTGGAAAAAAGGGTAACAAATAGTTTTGAATATTTTGACTGCTTCTCTAACTAGAGGTTCGCTTTGGTCGATTATCGTATCAATTTGTAAAATTTTATAGGTCTGTCTCGCCTATGGCAAGGAATTCATGGACTACGCGGACAACAAAGCGGCAGATTTTCCATATTAATTCGATCCTGTTGATTGCGCTCCTGCCTACATATAGACGTATACTATACTACCTATTTCAAATGTCATATTTAAAATTTTCGAGTCGATCTAGCTATTAAATCACTCACTGATTTCGATTAACCTCTGATTACTTGCCAGTTGATTTTAAAAAAAATCATTCATGATATTAATGCCAGAAAATCAATGTAACCTTCACCTTTTTTGTTTCCCACTTCCTAATTCGACTCCATACTGTGTAGCTATTAGTCTCATTGGAGTATAATTGCCTTCTCACCTTAACCTAATTGGTTACAATCTCGATTCGCCGCATCGATTTTTAGTTTTCGTGGCTCTGGTTTAGGGAAACTACCAGGGTGGTGAATACAGCTGCTTTAAACCAGGTGTCGTCTGTTCGAGTATGTCTTCTCATTGTGTTGTCATAATGCATTCTGAATGTCTCACTTAGCTTTCTATCGACTTCTGCCATAGGATTACTTTGTAAATTTTGGATTATTCACTTACAAAATACTACCGAGTAGTTATTCTTGATCGGTACTTTGCTTTCTTCTTACTTGTACCACTGGAAATACCTTACCTGACTTACAGATTTGTTTCTTGAAGATTTATAGTGATCTCTTTGGATGTAGATATGCTTGCACTTTTATAGGTTAATAAAATTTAGTTAGATATACAGAGTTTTGAAAGGTAAAATGGTTGCGCATTCAGGGCAAAACCTACCTTAATAAATGGAAAATCGTTAAAGGACATCGAATTCGCATTTAGCTTTTGATCAATCCCCACAGAGGAATTTGGAGTCAAACCTGAGACTTTGACCACATTACCGTACACCCACCGTAATCTACCGCAAGCTGTCAAAAATCGATAGATGGACCTCAGGCGCTATTCATACTACTCAACGCTAGCGCGGCACGCGCGTGCCGGGGCGGTTGTGTATGAATGGCTTGACGCCCCGTCCGCGCGGCGCGCGCGTCACGCTCCGCCATGGCGTCGCTGATGGAGTATTCATAGTCTCCGCAAGCGCGGCACGCGCGTAGAGAGCATTCGTACACAAACGCCAGCGCGGCGCGCGTGCTGCCCTCGCGTTGAGTAGTATGAATAGCGCCTTAGATTGTAGTTAAGCACTCCAACCTCCAGAGAAGCAATTGGAACCCCATCTATCCCACGTGGGAGAATTTTAAGCCAAATCTGGAAGTTTTTTCCTTAAAGATTTGAGAATCACCGGATTGATATAAGTCAATGCTCAACCAGCAATATGTAATAGGGGGACCGGAAAGTAATGTCGTTTCTGTTAAAGGGCGGAAATGAAAGCGAATCCGCGTCAGACGATCGAGGAATCGTCAAATAGTCTTGAGGCATCCTTCATAGTCCTCGCCGTAAGCGCGGCACGCGCGGGAAACAACTACAGTTAGGTCCATGGCTTGCTTTCTCAGGAAAAAAAAACAGTTAAATATCACCCGCTGCTGGCACGGGCGGTTTGAATCTCACCGGCGGCTGGCGGTATGGTAAGCTGGTCAGCTGCGCTCTTCTCTCGGCGTGTATCGATTAGCGGGCCGGCGCACGCGACCGCCGCGGGTGGCTTTAATGATCTTGAGGAAGCAAGCCGCGGACGTAACTATATGACATCTCCGGTGGGAGCGGTGCTGGTCAAAGTAGGCTGGCTCGCATTTGCGTAAACGACAGTGTAGGATAATCCCTGAATTATTTATGTTGGAGTGGACCTCAAGGGAATGACGAGTATTGATTGAGATGGTGAAACCACCATGGCGATTTGGATGGTGCCGCTATAGGGGGCTGCAGAGTTGCAGAGACCGGCGAGCGGTCGCCGAGCGTCAGCCTTGACGCGGCGACAAAAAATTTTCGAAACATTATCGTCGCGGGGTCGGCTGCCGCTTGCTGGCAGTGATGTAGGGCCGTCGCGGCGTCAATACACTCTGCGGTGCCCCCTCGTCGCCCTTCACGCCGCGTCGGTCGCCATCGTCGCGGAATGTAATCGATATTACATCACCCAGTGCTGTTCGTCGCTGCGAGCAACGCCGCGACTTCAACTCTGCAGAGCCCTTATGGCGATGCTGGATGGGCGGCACAGGCATGCCGCGCTGTGAGAATTTTCATAGTCCACCGCTGTGCTTATCTGGGCCAAATTCCGGTCCGCAACTGCGTCTCGACACGCTTTGCGGTCGCACGCGCTGGAGTCAATCGGGTTTCCAGCGGCAAAGCCGACTTGATGTGGCTTTTCATACAATTTCCTCCAATTTTTCTTAGTTTCCAGTTCCCAAAACCCACCTAGAGTCAGCAGATCGGCGGCTGCGGCGCTGGAAACTGCCGACAGGGAAGCGCGCGGCCGCAAAGCGTGACGGGACGCGATTGCGGACCGGAATTTGGTCCAGATAAGCACAGTACACAACACAGAAGCGTTTTTTTGATTGCTGAAACCTGCACAAACTGTTAACGCGGACCTTTACATCCAACAATTACATCGAGTCAATCAATCAAGGTAAGTGGGCCTCGTACAGGAACGCGAACGCCGTTGGAGGTGCCGAAAACAAGCCAAGGCAACCTTGTTTGAGACCCTGAACCGCTAGCCTGTGAACTTCCGCCTCATCAATCAGCAGTGAATAACGGTATTCGTGAAGACAGTCGGCTGCCTAAATTCAAGTGTGATAGCGTTTTGTGGTTTTTATATACCTCCTAGTTTCAGAGGACAAGAAGCCAGAGAACAAGCCGAAACCAGCGGCTCAGGTGGTCCGTGGAGGTATTCAGATGCAGTCGGATGCGTTATCACCAGAACAGCTGGAAGCTCTGCAGCAGTCGTTGGTTCAGCAGCTGGCTGCGTATGGCATCGACCCGTCAGTGCTGTCGAGTGTGACCGCGGGTGACATGCCAGTTCGTCGTCCTCGTAAAAATGACGGCCCGAAGAAGGGAGGTGCTGTGAAGAACGAAAGGACTTCTATACGTTCACAACTGTTGATCCTGTAGGCCCGAATTCTTCCGCACACACACAGAGATGTTATCTGTTTTGCTCACTTTCTTTACGCCGATTTTTCCTTGTATTTATGGGCGAGTTCACCATGGTTGGCTGAAAATAGAGCAATAAGCCCATTTTCCATCATTCAGGTAGCTGTCGTGGTGAGCTTGACTCTGCACATACCAGGTTGTCCAATAATTCTTGTCCGAAAAATTCACCATTTTTATTTTTTTTTCAACTTTATTGAAAAACAAATCTAATCAACAATGTATTCACCGCAGTTATCCACAACAGTGACCCATCGATTGGGCAGGTCGCCGATGCCCTTCGTCCAGAACTACGGGGGCTGCGACTCGAAGAAGTCCGCGATGTCGGATTTGAGGTTGTCATAGTTGGTGAATTTTCTTCCGGCCAAATGGTGCTTCAGCGGGCGGAACAAGTGGTAGTCTGAGGGGGCGAGGTCCGGGGAATAAGGCGGATGGGCAACCGTCTCCCAGCCGAGCGTCGCCAACTTCTGCTGGGTCTCCTTCGCCACGTGGGGGAGCGCGTTGTCGTGCAGCAGGTGGACCGAGGCCCGTCGGGGACGCTTTTCTCGGATGGCGGCGGCTAGGTTCTCGAGCTGATCGGTGTAGATGGAGGCGGTGACCGTCCTGCCTTGCGGGAGCAGCTCGAAGTACAGCATGCCCTTGGTGTCCCACCAGCAGCAGAGCATGATCTTCAGCGGGTGCAGGTCGGCTTTCGGCGTCGTCGGCGGCTCTCCGCGCGGGATCCAGACGGCACGGCGGGCGACTTTGTCGTAGAGGACCCAGCTCTCATCCTCAGTGACCAGGTCCTCGAGGAACTCCTTGCGATGCGGACGAAGGAGGAGGGACTGGCAGACGGCCACGCGGCTCTGCTTGTTGGCGTCCGTCAGACGGTGGGGATCCAACGGGCCAGAACTTTGTGGTAGCCGAGTAAGTTGAGTCGATTGTGGATGGTGGACTTGCTGCAGCCGAGCGCCCTCGCCAGTTCACGGGTGGTGGCTTCCGGCTTCTCCTTGATACAGCGACGGACTTCGTCATCATCCACCGTAGAAGGCCTCCCGCTGTGCTCCCTGTTCTCGAGGCTCGTGTCGCCGCTCTCGAAACGATTGAACCAGCGTCTGACTGTGCGTTGCGACACTGCATCCTCCTTGCACGCTCTTCAGATGTTGGCGACCGCGGTGCCCGTGTCGTTGCCCAGCAGCCACTCGTAGTTCACGAACGTACGAATTCGACCTTGGTCCATTTTAGCTTGTACTGGTAGCTAGACGCGGCGACTGCGCCTTATATACCTCTAGCGTAGAACTTTCGAGAACCTTCTAGAAGGTTCTTACACTTGCCTGATATTATAACACTGCTAAGGAAAATTATAGAATTTTGAAAATTTTCGGACAGGAATTATTGGACGGCCTGGTATATCCCATCTTCTTTTTAGAGTGATATGTCATAGGAATATAATTTGACTTTTCTGTTTTTCCTCACGTTTTTAACCATACATACATATATCATAAGCGGCCTTACTATGCACACGAGGTGATAAAACCTCGAGAACTTGTGATCAATTGTAGAAAGTTTTTGCTACCAGTGGAATCGGTGCCTCCATTCCTCTCGTAGGACTTCCACCTTTGTTCCTCTCGTCTATCATACTTTCACCATTCACCTTTTTTTCTCTCTGCCCGTATCCCATATATGCTGCACGTATGATTGTGTGATAACTTTGGAATGGAATATATCATATAGCTGCTCATGTGTCAGCGCGTGTCGGCTTCGCATTGTGATTCGCTACTACTGCATTAGCATTCTCTCTAATATATCCAAAATTTTTCGACGATATGTACGCACTAAACCAAATATTTATTATATATCTATTCGAGTGGGATAAATAATTTATTGCGAATGGTTTTGAGAAGATATTCAAACTATGGGATATCCCATACGATGAGTTTGCTACGAATTGGAGAATGGTATCTCGTAGATTCTGAATTGACGTCGATTTATTGAAACTCGTAGCACCTATGTTTTAGCATATGGCACCGAGTTTGCGCCAACCTTCAATAGTGAACGCGAAGTCTCATTATTATCCATGCTGACGTTACCTTGTACAGTTAGGTCCGTGGCTTGTTTCCTCAAGAAAAAACATTTTGATCTAAATCGCGGCTGGGGCGGGCGATTTAAATCTCACAGGGGCTGGCGGCAATTACCAACCAGCCGCTGGTGAGATTTAAATCGCCCGCGACAGCCTCGGTTTAGATTGAAATGTTTTTTCTTGGTTTAACAAGCCATACCGTCGCCCTGGGAAATCTCTGGAATTCCACGCAAAGTCCTATACGTTACAATTGGTTGGGGGGGGGTGGTTCGTTTGGCGGAAACTTTTTGAACTTCCTTGCCTAAGCAGACAACAATGAACCTGTCCTGGGACGATCCGAAGGAGGTCCCGACCAGGGTCCAGCGGGTTTTGCCTCGGCGCGACGGGGGGGTCGTACATTTTTTTTGCTTTGACGTTTAAAAATTTCTAGGAGTCAATTAGGAAGCCAAAATAGTCTTTTTAAAATCGATTTTTCTGACGAACGCCCTGGTTGTACATCTCTACAGTCAGGTTCTTGGCTTGCTTCCTCGAGAAAAAAATTTTGAATCTCACCCACGGCTGGCGCGGGCGGTTTAAATTTCACCAACGGCTGGCGGCATGGTAAGCGGATCAGCTGCGCTCTTCTGTCGGCCTGATTTTATTAGCGGGCCGGCGCACGCGACCGCCGCGGGTGGAATAACAATTTTTTTTTGTGGAAGGGGCGAGCCACGGACCTAACTATATGTCACATTTATTCAGGTTAGCTGTGACGAACGCTCAGTGTCATTAGCTTGAGCTTTGCGTTTCTTTCATCACTCAACAAGTATGAGCGGAATAAGACTAAATTTCGGAAATCGTTTATCGAGTTTCGACAATTTTTTTCTTGGGTTCCAGAAATAGGTTGCGAAACGTGTGGAAATGCGGTTTTTGAAACACGAAAAGCTAAAAATATCTAAATTTATCATGGCCGAGGCAGCCGCAGTCCGGGCAGACATCTGATTTGCTGCTGTCTATTTTGCTGGCGTAGGACATAAGCATGGTAGAATGACCTCTGCGCAGCGATGCCAGGGTGCACCTGGCCCTTCTTCCGAGTTGAGCCTCGGATGTACAGACTTGGGGCGGCACTACCCCCAATATGGGATTAATGACCGCCTTTTCCAGATGACACCGTACAAACTGAGTATGCTCCTCGCGCAATAGACGGAGTCGTTCTTGCTGTGAGTCGTGCCATCTTTGCAGATTGACTTTGCTGGGAGCATCGGCGAATGGCTTTCTGACGCCTCTCTCTCTGACGGGGTTTAGCACTCTCCAAGACGGGTGATTTGGTTGTTTGACAATGTTGATGAAAAATTGTTGGGCCTGGAGCTCACAGTGCTCCCTTACTGGTAATAAGCGGGTCTCAGCATGCAAGTGATCGACTGGGGAACTTCTTGCACATCCGGTGGCGATTCGAAGAGCTGCATTCTGTATAAGTTGCATCTTAGTCCAAGAGGATTCCGAAACTAGATGCTGCCAAACTGGGGCACCGTATTCCAGTGCAGGCTGGAGAATAGCCTTATACGTTGTAATAATGGTTTCTTTGCTACTACCCCATGTTGTACCGCCCAGGGCTCTAAGCACGTTAAGCTTCGCTTTAACGATAGCCTGCTTCTGTTCCGTGTTCTTATGGAACTTGAGCGATGGATCGAGCACGAGTCCGAGAAGTTTTGGGAAGCGGGCGGCAGGCAAACGATTTCCATTCCATACGACATACGGATGTGCGCTGTCTCCAGATGGCTCCGTTGTGAGTACGGATACCGATGACTTTGACGCAGAAATCTTCAGCGTTTTGCGGTCGAAAAAGCTTTTCAGTGTGATCAAGTGCCCGTTAATCTTAGCGGCGGCCACATTTACGACACAAGACAGTCATATCGTCAGCGTAAGCGACCACCTTGATATATTGGGGAGGGGCAGGCATATCTTCGAGGTACAGACTGAAGAGAGCAGGCGACAATACGCCGCCCTGTGGGACTCCAGCTGCAATCGGAATGCTGTTTGAGACATGATTCTGGAACATCACTCTAGCCCGTCTTCCCTTAGTGAATGCAGCTATCCAGCGCTTTTGCCATGGCGGGATTGATGACTCCAGTAAGTTGTTTGATAAGATACCAAGATTCACTGTGTCGAAAGCCTTAGTGAGATCCAAGGCAACTGCTACAGTTCTTTCCGGCTTATACGCGTTGAAACCATCAATTGCATAGCTTGTAATTTCTAACAAAGCTGTCGTGGTGGAATGCATTTTTCTGAAACCATGCTGAAACACCTGTCTCTCGTTGTGCTCAGCCAGGTCCTTGACGATCAGCTTTTTAGCTACTTTAGCAAAAGAAGACAACAAGCTAATGGGCCGATATCCCTTGACTGAAGCTTGGGGCTTGCCAGGCTTGGGCAGCGGAACGACGTTTGCCATCTTCCAATTCTGCGGGATAGTACACGACATGAACGAGGAGTTTATCACATCAGTGAGGAGCGGTAGTAAGTCAGTGGGTATCTTCTTCAAGACAGCAGGACATATCCCATCAGGACTCATAGCTCTAGAGTTCCGCATTTCCTTTATAATCTTCTCAACTTGCGTCGTAGTAAACGCTTCGGCCGTGCTCATAAGCGGGAGGCGGCACGGCTCTCTTACAGTCACTCTATTCTGCGGACCTCGTTTAGCACTGGTGATGAAAAAACTTTTCCCGAGCGCATAAGCGGCTTCCTTTCCTGATTTGAATACACCGTTGTCGAATTCGATTGTGGAGACGGTGGCGGGTGAGCTTTTACCCGAAAGCTTCCGTAAAACCTTCCAAGTAGCTGCACTGTCCGTCTTAAAGTCCATCTGTCCGGTGAACTTCTCCCACTCGTCTTTCTTAAGTCTGTCCAAATTTTTGATCTCACTGTCAAGCTCAGCAACCACGGGGTCCAGATGATTACCCGCTCTCCTCGCATCTCTCGTTCTAATTTTGTCGAGGATGTCTCTGTTGACATTTGGATAGAACGTCTTGACGCGACCGATAGGAATAGCCGCATTCATGGCCTTGCGGATTGCGTCAGATAAATGGCACTCTTTCTGGTGCACGTCGCCATTCCACGGGTAACTTGCCGACAGACGAAGCGCAACTTCACTGAACAGGCGCCAGTCTGCTCGGCCTAATATAAGATAAGAACGTTGGCGAACACCAGAAAAGGGAGCGAGAGAATTGGATAGATCGATGTGGACAAAGACAGGAACGTGGTCACTTGGCAGAGTAGTCGAGGTAGACCATGAGCAGCAGCTAGAAAGGTTGGACGAGACAAGAGATATGTCTGGGCTAGAAGATCGGCCGTTGGCAGGGAGACGAGTGGGCTGATCATCGTTTAAAATGACCAGGTCGCACTCATCTGCCCATTCTTCGACGTCATTTCCTCTAACATCAGGACCGAGAGACGAGCAAAAGGTGTGAGCGTTGAAATCACCCGCGAAAACGACCGAGGATGAGAGGGAGCAGTCGCTCAGCTGCTTGAGAAGTGGGATAGGACTGTAAGATGAAGGGCATGAAGTTGTACGTGGAATGTATATGTTGAAAAGAGAAAGGGGTGTTTTTAAGGAGAGATGGATTGGGAGGTACTCGAGAGTACCATCCGTGGGGGTGCTGGGAATAAGGTGTGAGGGAAGTGAAGATAGAACAAAAGTAGAAACTCCACCGCCGAGAGATGACCTTGGAGCATGGTAAGAAGTATAGCCTGGGATATTGGGATGAGGATAGGTAGGGGATGGAGAGAGCTCGGTTTCTTGAACCATGATCACGTCTGGATGGTAGGTACGTGCGAAGAGAGAGAGAGTTCAGAAAGCTTGGCACGAAGGCCGTTGAGATTGATATGCACAATTGAAAGGGGGCGACTTGAGATAGAGGAATCTGAGTTGGAAGGTGAGGAGCATAATACACAACGAAAAGATGAGTTATGATGCCTCACAGAGCTGAGACCCGAACAGGAGAGATGCACCCACCTTTGGCATCCGAAGCACTGGACGCTGGTATGTCTCCAGTTGACATCATTGCCGCACGTGGCGCATAGATACTTCTGAGCGGGTCCAGGATTCCTCTCCACGCCGGCCCTTTGCAGAAGAATCCGAAGGAGAGCTGCGGCCGGCCAGCACCTCTCCCATGACAAAAACCCTCATTGTGGAGGGGATGATGTCGGTTTGCACGGAGGCGATCTTCTTTCCTCCACACTGCCACGGCACGAACGTACGACATCTCGGCAGCTTGCTATTGCTACACAAACTTGCCGTTGCTTGTTTACGCGAAGTTACGTACGTACGCAATCGCGCGTAGTCGCCCAGCGTTCGCGCAGCGCACACACCTGAATTTCTGCGCGACGCGATTTTCGCGTCGCACCGAGGTGTGCCATTGCGTTGCCCTGCGAAAACTCTGAACGCGACGCCGGCGAAGGCGACGCGAATGACGTCGCGCGCTGTGATATCGCGCGTAATTTCGAATGTGTCGCGCTTCTTCAATGAGAACACTTTGCGAAGACACGATGTGACGTCCCTTAGTCGATCGTAGGCTGATTTTAACGTCGCGCGGCGTCGCGAATGAACTCTAAACGCCGCCTAAGGCTTAGTGGTTGAATTTGCGATCTTTCAAGGAGGCCACCGTTGGTGGCGAAATTATCTGGCTGAGTGAGAACGGGCGTTTCCATGTCCTCACGTAGAGTATGAATATATAAAAATTTGTTCAAATTCTTCAATTATCTCATATCATAATTGGAGTTCAGCGATATGGGAAAGCGGCAGTCGTATACTAGGGAAGACGAGAGACAGATGTGGTTGTACCTCTATGAGTAAGTTCACCTGTAATGTATTTGCGCCTCACTTGTGAATATAATGCGTGTTTCAGAAAGTTGAGGGCTGCTCATCCGTCCGCGTTTGAGCCGAAAGGACTGAAAATATGGGAGGAGTACGTCACGGAATGTAGAGTGGACAGAACACCGGATGGTCTAACTACGCGGTCAGGGGAATATCATCAGAGTTTTGAAGTTATTGTTGATCCTAGAACTGCTCTCAGGTTTCGACGACATATGATAAAAAATCTCCATCTTGCACATTTGGATTGCAAGGTGATGATGTCCATCTACCGCCGTCTTCACTTGCAGTTGGATCCGGATGCGAAGATAGCGTAGGTTTCACTAGGGACTGCTTTAGACTTCCCATGGCGATTCGGAATACCATGTTGTCGTTGTTGTAGGTCTGTGAGAGTAGATAAGTGACCCGTGCTTGAAATTCCCTAAATGGCTGCGGGGATTCCAAAAATGGCATTTTCGATGCTTCAAAAAAAAGGTGTGGGTACCCCATCAGGGAATTTTCAGGGCTTCAGAAATAATTTTCGGATTCGGCTCAAAACTTTCAACTGGGGGTTATTAAGGGCGCTAAACCCGAAGCTGGGGTCTATTCCTCGCCGGGCTGAGGTTTACTGTAGGCTACGGTGGGCATAATGTCTTTTTACTGGCGTTACTTACCTCGAAACTTCGAAAATCAAAAAATGGGCCTCAAAATCGTGTTCAGCGTCCCAAATAGCACCAATACCGTATGCCCACCGTAACCTACCGTAATTTATCGAAAACCGATAAATGGGTTGCAGGTTCGTGTTAGGCAGGCCGAATAGCCCCTATGTACAAGTTTTGAGGCGATTTGCTCGTAGAATTTTCGAAATCGTCAAAAGTCGCGTTTGGCCAGCGAACTTTCCCCCATTTTCAGGCTTTGGACCAAATCAGATGGACTTTCTCAAATATTGACAATTGGGCCTTACATTCGTAATCGGCACCCAAAACAACCACTTGAAAAGCGTTTTAAGCTCAATCCGAGACAGTTTTTTGAAAGCTCTAAAAATTGTCTTTTGTGTATCCCTTTTCTCTTGGCAAAGCTATAGGTAATCTACTGTAAATCTCTGAGGCATTTCGCTGATTTGGAAAACGGACTTTCATTGCCGTGTCCCTACAACTATCAAAACATGGTTTTATAACAGCTCTCGGGGAATGTAAGGCAAGCCCTAGTCAGTGTTATCGGAATTCGATACGTTGCGCGTTTTTATTTCCAACGTGTGCGAGAAATCTTTCTTCAGGCTGGAGCTGAAATTTTCGATCGAGATCGAGATGAAGGAGGATGGAACCGTCAGGACGTTCAAAAAAGTAGAGCGGGTGCAACCACAGCAGCAGCTTCATCGCAATGGTGGGAGCGAAAGACTTCCTGGGAAAGTTTTAGTTGAAAATCTTTTATCCTGTTCATCATGTTCAGTATCAAGACTACTCCAGCAGGTTCATCTGCACCACGTACAGAAAATAATGATGTAAACGAGGACGATTTCTCACGTGACGATGTTTCTCCGACACCGCCACCCACGAAACGGTCATCGCTCGATTTTACCAGTGGGTTATTTGTTGTCAGTTGGGCGTTCCTTTATAGTCTTCTTTGCGAAAAGCTGCAGGGATGGTGCGAGCGGTTCCGTCACGGTGGTTTTAGGTCATTACGCGGAGCGAGTGGAATCACATTTGGCTGAAAACGCCTTTTTCAACTGAATTCATATTGGTTAGAGCTCTTGTAGTGGCGTTTCAGATCTATGGTTTCTCAACCCCGAGTTTCGGTGGTTTTTCCAGTTGTGCGAAAAGGTATGGTATCGGGGTTACCTCGAAGGTAAGTTAGGGGGATTTCCTCAGAATTTTAGGGGTTTTCAGAAAACTTGTTTTGGATTTGGCTTGAATCTCTGTTCTGGTGGTTATTCGGTGCCCTGAATACGAGTCTGGGGCACGTTTCCTGTTATGTTGCGGCGCACTGTAGGTCTGCTGCTATTCTGCTGTTATGACCTACTTTAATATACGAAGAATCGATAACTATACCTCAAAATCGCGTTCAGCGACCCAAATAACCTCTACAGTTAAGGTTCGAAACAAATATGTCGTACCATTCGGAAGTCATCAAAAGTTGCATTTTACCCCGAAAATGTGTCCTGGTTGGAAGCTTCTAGCAAAACCTCTCGAGGTTTACCGAAGATTCAAAGAAAATTAGAAAGAAAAACCTCAGTTCAGTACACGAATCAGGCCCTAGTTATACATCGGCGTTTCGCAGCCACTGTTTTCCGCGGGGCATGCGCGATTGGTGAGATTTCGAAATTGACCAATAGCAGACCTAATCTGCGGCAAAGTTGTAATGTTTTCCTTAATTTTGAAGAAAAGTCGTCGTGAAGGATGAAAAACGGTGAGCTCCCTCCCCCCACACACACACACAAGCGTTTTCAATATACCTGTAGTCTTCACCACGGATACACGCAGGAATAACCAGAAAAAAAGAATTTTCTCTGTTAAATCCCTTTTTTTCTGGTAAATCTCAATTTTTTCTTGTTGTTCGTGCCTGTATCCATGGAAAAGACTTCACAATCTACAGTATGCCTAGAGGGAATACCTAACCGCAAAACTGCCTTTGTTTTTTTGCCGTAGACCTCCCTTTCTTAACTTTTAGCCCATTTGAGGAATCTCACTGTAACTAGCTCCAGAGAAGCCTTCAGCAGCTACGAACATGGGTTTGAAAACTGCATAGGCATAGGAAGGATATTAACTGGTATGAATTTCGTTGGAAACGGCGTTTCCGACCTGATGTGATTACTTGCTAAGGCACAATCCGGCCAATTCCCACGAAGAGGGCTGTAGGTGGTGTGTATAGTCATAGGTACTCTGCTTCTCTGGGCCAAATTCCGGTCCGCAATCGCGTCTGGACACGCTTTGCGGCCGCGCGCTTTTGAGTCAAAAGAGTTTCCAGCGCCGCAGCCGCTGATCTGTTGACTCTAGGTGGGTTTTAGAAACTGGAAAGTCAACAAAATTGGAGAAAACTATAAAAAAGCCATATCGAGTCGGCTTTGGCGCTGGAAACTCGACTGACTCCGGCGCGTGCGGCCGCAAAGCGTGTCGCGACGCAATTGCGGACCGGAATTTGGCCCAGATAAGCACAGTATTAGACTTTATTCACATGTTCTATCGTCACGATTGATTCGCAGTGATCAGAAATGTATGACTGCGCGATCACCCTGTGGCTGCCATGTTGCTGCACAAGGGCCAGTGCTGAAACGGAAGTAACACAAACCGCTAATCGCGGCTACGGGAAGTATGAACGGGCACGATTGATTGGCAACTGCCTGTGACTGTCGCGAATGAACCAAAGTACAGTTCAGCTCCGCATTGCCGTTCAGTCCGCAAAGTGCACGCTGATTGCGAAAGCGTGCTGCGGCGCGGTTTCGAGTATTCTCAGACAGGGATGTTGGATCACCCGGGCAGTTTTGTCTTTGGTGCCCGGGCGATTCCGCAGCACGCTTTCGCAATCAGCGTGCACTTCGCGGACTGAAAGGCAATGCGGAGTTGAACGGTAGAAAGGGTAGCTGTCGAGATCACGGCTATAAATATGATTGTGGACAGAAGGTGTTAGCAGACGACATCCACTGGCATTCTGTCGCACTAACAATAAGAAGGAAGCAGTTAGGCCATTTCTAGGAGCAAACACTAGAAAATTTGGTAGCCGTAAGGTTGGAATCGTACTTCCCGCGACGAGCGACAGCAAAAGCACATCGATTTTGAGTCGATACTTATGGTGAACATTGTGTCGCTCCTCGCGGGAGGTATGATCGCCATCTAAGTGAGCAACATAGAGTGGCATTAAGCGATAAGGAACGTTGTTGACGACTGTGCGCAGCCGCGTGTAAATCTCAACGCGCAGTTAGCTTTTTACGCATTCTCCACCGGGATCTGCTCAAATCGGACGCTAAACGCAACCTCTTAGTGTTCGAACAGGCGGATAAATTTCGCAGCTTCCGGGAAGCAGGCAGGTCTTTCGCGGGGAAGCCGCCTTGGTTTTGGTTGTGAACAGCAAGGCTTAGATGAGATGGTATTCGGCCGACCGGCTGGTGACAGTGAGATCCTATTAATAGGTGGCAGCTGACGACAACAGGCTTGGATCCAAGATGTTCAACCTACGCGTGGTGGATCTGTGGAGTCGACATATGGAGGCTCATCAAACGAACATCAATCACTCCATGTGGAGTTTTTTCGTATTGGGAGTGTAACTGGCTGGCTGCTGCACTCCTCTGTATTCTACTTCTACGAGCTGGCATTGAGAGGAATCCGGGACCGCGCGGCAAGACATCACGATATCCCTGCTGTCACTGCGGACTATCTGCTCAACATGCGAGCATTCAATGTGGTGGTTGCCTTGGCTGGGTGCACCTCAGATGTTCGGGATTGTCCAGCTATGATGACTACACTCATGCTTACTGTTGTATGCCTTGCTCTGTAAATCCTCCTAGGGTTCCTCAATATAGTCTTTGCATTCATCAACTCAATATCAATGGCCTACGTGCCAAACTTGCTGAACTCACAGTGTATATAGATCGCACTCAACCTGATGTCATTCTCCTGCAGGAGACCAAGCTTAGCATTTCTTCCTCCTCCCTCCCCCGTCTCCCCGGTTATCTATCCTATCATGTTCCACGTACTTCTCATGGCGGTGGTGTTTCAACATTTGTAAAATAATCTATCCCTTCTCATCCTATTAATCTTCCCAATAATGATGTTGTTGAATGTCTTGGAGTTCATATTGTATTACAAAGTGGTCCCATTGATATTGTCAATGTCTTTGCACCCCCCACCACATCCTGTCCCATTTCATTTGATCCCACGCCTTACCTACATAATGTCCATGCTGCCTTAACATCAAATTCGCTTGTAATAGCTGGTGATTTTAATGCTCATTCCTTCGTGGTTTTCTCCTCTTGAGCCTGACAATAGAGGTGAACTCATAGAGCTTTGCTGATGATTGTGATCTTGTTCCCATAAATGAGGATTCTCCAACTCGCCTACCGGCAGTGGGTAGGCCTTCCTCACCCGATATCACCTTTGTATCATCCTCGCTAGCTATTTCCTGTACCTGGTCTACTGATGTGGCGCTGGCCAGTGATCATGTTCCCATAATTATATCATTGGATCTGTCACTTAATAGTTTGCTTGCTCCTTTCTCTGGCTCTCGTTGTAAGACCTACTCTAATTATCGTAACGCTAACTGGGACCTATTCAAAGAGGTATTGCTCAGCCAGGCGGCCAGCTACCCATGGAGCGGCTCAGTCTACGACAAGGAGAAGTTCATAGTGGATGCCATAGGACGTGCTACCAAAGCTGCTATTCCTACTGGACGTGTGAGGACTTTTCACCCGAACGTACCCAGTGAAGTGCTTGAACTAATCACTAAGAGAGATGACAAACGAAGATCGGACCCCAATGATCCAACGATACAGCAGCTGTCGGAAAACATCACCGCATTGCTAAATGAACACAAGCAGCAACGCTGGAAAGAGCTCACCGAGTCGATCGATTTTGCCTTGGATGCCAGAAAAGCTCGGAACACCTTGAAGCAGCTTTCAGGCAAAAAGATGAGTACTGACCGCAACATGCTAGAATTTCCGTCAGGAAGATTCGAGCACGGATACAAAGCTGCCTGTCTCCTCGGCAAACTATTTGCGTCTGCATCATCGTCTCGGGATAAGCAACACAGACGAACAATGCGAGCAATCAGGAAGCTCAGTCGACTGGATGTCCCTATTATCTCTCCGTCCGCCATCGACAAGGTCATCAAATCGATGAAAAATTCGCGGGCTGAGGGACCCGACGGGATTTCGGCTGTTCATCTCAAGCATATTCCTGATCCCTATTACGAACTGCTCTCTGATCTTATTCATTCGTCTTTCAGTTCTGGTGTTATTCCGGCCCGCTGGAAACAAGCTGTCGTCATCCCCATCGCCAAGCCAGGCAAGCCACTGGATAAGGCTGTCTCCCACCGCCCTATTTCCCTCCTCTCCCCCCTTGCCAAGCTTGCGGAACGATTCCTCAATCCGCTCCTCCAAAGCAGTCTACAGCACAACACCCACCAGCATGGTTTCAAGAAGGAGCATTCCACAGTCACAGCCCTGACGTCAATCACCGAGCATATAACCGCTGGATTTAACCGCAAGACCCGGCCGGATGAAGCCTCCTCGTTGCCATAGTTCTTACGGCGGGTTTTGATAGCGTCAATCTTCCGCTCCTCTCAAAATCCATTCTGGAATCGGACATGCTCAGTTGGTCTAAAAGGTGGATTAACAGCTTTATCAAGAACCAGTCTATTCGCGTCAAGTTCGACGGACATCTGTCGTCTTCGGTTCCTCTGAAAGCCGGTGTCCCTCAAGGCGGAGTGTTATCCCCTAGCCTATTTTCGCTATTTCTATCTGATATTCCTGTTCCACCAACTGGTATTCATCTGTGCTTGTACGCTGATGACATCACTATTGTAAGCACGGACTCAGTTATTGATCGAGCCACTGCTACCATGAATGACTACTTACGGACCCTGGCAGTGTATCTTAAATCAAAGTCGCTGACTGTCTCTGCCTCCAAATCAAGTGCTACACTATGTACAACGGCTATTATTGAACATCGGCTTCATCCCAGAGTCATGAGGGATGGCCACGAGCTGTCTAAGCATCCTTGACTATTGGGAGTTTTTCTGAACCCCTCTTTACGATTTCATGAAAATACGCGTATACGAGCTGCCTATGCCAGCTCGCGCAACAACATTCTTCGCGCTTTGGCTGGAACCTCGTGGGGCAGCACGAAGGAAGTACTACGTACGACTTATAGAGCCATGGTACAGCCGGTCTTGGAATATGGCGCCCCTATTTGGACTCGACATCTCTCTGAATCTTCTTGGTGCAAGTTGCAGAGAGCACAGAATACTGCCCTCAGGCTTATCACTGGATGTCTCAAGTCGACGCCTATTCCGCATCTTCATGAGGGAACCGGCCTACTTTCCGTGAAAGAGCACTGCTTACTCCAGTCTCAGCAATTTCTAATAAGTATTGTCAAGAGCCCGACCCATCCAAATTACCATCTTCTGTCGTCTGGCCCCCACCCAAGAAGCATACGCATGCCGCTCAGTGCTTCTCTGTCTGCAGTCGATCAACAACGCTGGGCTATATCCGAGCTATCGCGAAGAAGACTCCAGATGGCTGAGCGTACGCGGTTCGTGGCAGAGTACCTGTCTGATGCTCAGCCCAACTTAATCTATGGCGGCGTGCCCCCGCGAGTCGACGACTACCGAGACGTACCCGAACAATCTTCGCTGGTCTGCGATGCGGTCACTCCAGATATCTGAAGGCCTACACTCATCGGATTGATCAGTCAGTCCCAGATAAATGCCCCGATTGTGAATGGGCTGGACATGATTCATTGCATCTATTTTCATGTCCGGCCACACCTACAATGTTATCTGCTCGAGATCTATGGTGCAAGCCGTGTGAGGTAGCTAGCTTCCTACGCCTTTGATGCGATGCTCTGTTCATGGCTCAGAAGAAGAAGAAGAAGACAACAGGCTGCCACCAACACTATTATGTTGCTGTAGGAACGATATCGGTCGCGTCAGAATGGTGTTTCCGAGCTTGCGAGCGTGGGCGAGGTTTGAAAGTGTTGCGGAAGCGCTCAGGAATAGATTGTGGGAAAACTTTTCAGTGATTAGAGAAGATCTATTTGGTTAGACTGTCGTTGAAAGTTGAAACAAAAAAAATCACTTTCAGGGGAGATCAACAACGTTATGGTTGAGAGTCGATCCAAAGTGAGGTATCCAGAGCTTCAGGTTAGTCTGATTTGAAACAAAGTTTTGAAAACAGAGGAGGCCTTAAGTATTTCAGAGGCTTCAAGATCACGACAGTGCTGCTATAGCGAGCACTTCTCACTCTGCTTTACGGGATGTTCGTGAAGGTAGCGGAAAGTGTAGTCGAAGACCAAAACGTCTTCAACTCAATTGTTGTCTTTCAGAGCTACGCTTGCCTGCTCCTGGTCCGTCTACGGAGACACCTCCGCTTGCTACGAGTGCTCCCCAGGTCACAGTTCAAGACAGCCCTGTGCAGGTGGTGAAGAAGGCTCCTCGGAAAATCGTAATCCAGGACGAGTTCGATGGTAGTCCGGAGTTAGGTGAGTCCTCTAGGATTTTTTTTGTGGCCAAATACCTCTAAGTTTGGAGAAAAATTGGTGATTCAGATTTGACATCTAATTCAACCCTGCCGACTGAACGACCGAATGAGGGGTAATTTTTTTTCAGTTTTGACAACCAATTTATGCTAAATATTGCAATTTTTAGCAGAGCAGTATTTATCGCTGTTTCTTCTACAAGTGATACTTGCGAAAAAGCATTTGAGCGGCTTTATTCTGCATTTGCAAGTCCCCAGTCCTCCAAGAAGCCCTCCATGGTTGGTTTATGTCCTCAATTGTGGTAGAGAAGCTCTTTTTTTTTCTAGGGGTAGGGGGATCGGCTCTCTCCATCGGGTGTGTGGCGTTCATCGATTATTCTTATGTGGATATATGTGGGGTGTCAGTTGAACGGCAACTCTTCTATACAGGGCAGACAGCCTTGAAAGTGTTTTGAGCTTCCTGTGTTCTGATCTAACTCGAATTAAGATCACCTTGGCTATAAATCGCGCTTTGCTTTTACAGGAAAGAGAAAAAATGGGAAGAAAACAAAAAAAAACCGCACATTTCTGGTTCGAACATTTTGGGGAAAATCAGAGATTGTCTCAAACACAAGATAAAATTCATAAAAATTTTGGGAATCCAAGCCCTGGCCGGAAGCCCTAGGGCGGCGCCTCTAAACACTCTATTATTGGATACAGTTACAGTTCTTCTCAAGAAACGCGCAATTAACCACGGCAATCAAGGGAAAACGTCTATAACTTTGTTAGTAGTGATTTTCGGCAGCCCTAGAGGCCATACTAGTGTTCTACGTCTAGAAAAAGGTTATAGAAATTTAGAGTTGTGATGGAAAGTCGACCCACTATCACTGCGCAGAAGGAGTGTCCTCATAAGTAAGTCGATTTACTCGACATTGAACGATTCCGTATTTCTAACAGGAATCGAGGGATGGCGAAGAGGTGTCTTGTCAGACAGAGCAGTGGAAAAGTCGGAATTCGAGTCTGATTGAGAAGAGCGGAATCCATAGCCAGTACGCAAAGGAATTAAGGAAAACGGCAGAAAATGATCAGAAAAGTTCTCTGGAAGAGAGTTCGTCTGCAGTAGGTTGTTTGTCTCTTTTCAACTAATAGGGTGGCCCGAAATTCCTACCCGAAAATAGGTCAGCAGGTTTTCCTTGTCCATGTGTGGTCTTTTGATCAATTGTGGTACCCATTACGAGGTACAGTCTTCCTCTACCTTACAGCCGCTACCCAAAAAAACCCTCCCTGTTTGGAATTCTATACACTGTTTACAACGGAGTGCACAAACCCATTATTCACTTCTACTTCTCTACTGGCATTCTACAACGGTAGTCGAAGCGTTTTCGGCCGACCCCGGTGTGCATCGGCGAACCCGTAAGTCGCCACGCGAAACTCACCAGCTTCTTCTTCTTATCGGCCACATAGAGCTTCTCCTTATAGGTGTAAAAAGGCAGCCTTATCGCACGGGTTCGTCCACGTATCCATAACTGTTAGAGAAGTCGGCCTTGCAGGACATGAAAATAAATGAAATGAATCGTGCCCTGGGTTGTGGCAGTCAGGACATTCGTCGGGGATCGGCGAGTCGATCTTATGGACGAAGGCCTTGAGGTGTGAGGAGTGTCCACATCGTAGACCTGCCAAGATGACGCGTGTACGTCTGGGTAGGTCCGTTTCGCTGTCATCGATCGGGGGTGGCACGTCACCAAGAATTGGATTTAGGGGAGCACTGGAGAGGTATTCTCTGACGAATCGGGTGTGCTCCATTTGCAGCAGTCTGACGCGATTGAGCTCCGACGTCGCCCAACGTTGACGATCCAAGACAGAGACTGCAGCATGAAGTGGCGAGCGAATATGTCGGAAATGGGGACCAGATGACAGTAATGGGAAATTAGGGTGTGTGGAATTCCTTACAATGCCAACATGGAACTGTTGCGACTGGAGTTGACAATGCTGCTTTACAGGAAGCAGCGAACACTTGATGCAGATGAGATACCGGTGTGGATCTAGGGCATCCAGCGATCACGCGTAGAGCAGTGTTCTGTGCACGCTGAAGTTTGCTCCAAGAGGCTTCCGACAGGTGTCTTGACCATATTGGGGCTCCATATTCCAGCACCGGCTGCACCATAGCCCTGTAGGTGGTTCGCAAAATTTCCTTAGAGCTGCCCCATGTAGTGCCTGCCAGCGAACGTAGAATGTTGTTACGTGTGTTGGCAGCAGCAGCTCTAATACGTGTGTTTTCGTGAAAACGCAGTGACGGGTCCAGGAATACACCAAGTAGACGAGGGTGTTTTGATAAGGGCAGCATATTTCCTTCCCAAAGAATCTTGGGATGCAGCTTGTGTTCGGCAGTCGCTGTAGTGCACAAAGTGACGCTGGACTTGGTAGGAGAGACCTTTAGCTGCTTCGATTCAAGGAACTTGGCCAGACTGACGAGGTATTTATTCATCTCAGCAGTGGCTCGATCGATGACAGGGTCAGAACAAATAATAGTGATGTCATCCGCATATAGACATAAGTGGATGTTTGACGACGGCTTCGGCACATCAGATAGATACAAAGAAAACAGGCTGGGAGATAGAACTCCTCCTTGTGGAACGCCTGCCTTCAGGGGCACTCCACGAGGAAACTCACCAGCTGGACGGATGTGAGGCGTGGTGGGTGGGTGGCGGCAGTGACGTATCGATCGCTTACGGGGTCGGCCCAGAACGCGTCGATTATCGTAGCTGTGGGCCAGTAGTGGACTAGTGGCGGACCATGAGTTTGTGCTATACGCCTTTGCGTCCCGCAACTTCCCTGTTAATATAATTCATGATATACATAGCGTTAGATAATACATTATCCAGAATGCTTAACGACAGCGTTCACGATTGAGAAATCTCACGGGTTTTCTATGGAAATTGAAGGCTCAGGCCCTCGTCATAGTCGATCGACTGGCTGGCTGCAGCCAGCCTGGTCGATAAGCATCTTCATCGTGCAAATCGGATGTCTACACGATGCGAAACTTCGTACGTTCCGAGAGAGAGGTTCATAGGAAAGAGCAGACCACAGAAGCCAATTAAAGGCAGTGTTCACGATGAATATCGCACTCGAGTTCGACCCAAAAATGGGATTGTTTGGTCGTGAGGTAACTAATAGTGAAGAAACAGGGAAGAAAAACGTCCAGTATAAGTTAAAATAACGTTTTCTAAATTCAGTTTATGGACGAGAATCATGGGCCCTGCTGATTCCGGCAAGCGCGCGCTAATCGCGAATCTGCGCGAATCGATCATGCTAATCGCGGCAGAGTTGCTTGACAATTTGCCATCTAAACGTGTGCGGCGCCACTAGCTCGTCCGATTGGGGGCGTACCGGGATAGGTAGGCGCAACGGGAGAGCTTTCAAAGCCGTTTGTATTCATTTCTGGCCAGTTTTCGTTGCTTTCTTCGGCCTTATCCTCTACAGCACCTGCCAACTTAGTGTTTCGCACCGAGACCTCGAGAACGAGATTTATCGTGAACACTGCCTTTAAGCCCGCACACATGCCGACGTGATGAGATTTGAAACCTTGTCACCATATTCAAACCGCACCCTGTAGATAGAGGAAGAGTAGTTCCTTCGAATGGTTTAAAGGCAGCATACACGTTTGTAAACGTGATTGAGATAACTACGGAAATAGAATGGTATTTCTCAGTACACAACGCCTACGCATTTTGAAGCGTCTATTACGACCCACAATACAGCTACATGAGTAAGAAGTTGGCCCTGCCTTGTATTTCTCCACCTCTTGTACCAGGTTGTCCAATAATTCTTGTCCGAAAATTTCATCATTTTCAATTTTTTTCAAATTCATTGAAAAGCAAGTCTAATCGACAATAGAATCACCACAGTTATTCACAACAGTGGCCCATCGATTGGGCAGGTCGCCGATGCCCTTCGCCCAGAACTCCGGGGGCTGCGACTCGAAGAAGTCCGCGATGTCGGATTTGAGGTTGTCGTAGTTGGTGAATTTTCTTCCGGCCAAATGGTGCTTCAGCGAGCGGAACAAGTGGTAGTCGGAGGGGGCGAGGTCCGGGGAATACGGCGGATGGGCAACCCTCTCCCAGCCGAGCGTCGCCAACTTCTGCTGGGTCTCCTTCGCCACGTGGGGGCGCGCGTTGTCGTGCCGCAGGTGAACCGAGGCCCGTCGGGGACGCTTTTCTCGGATGGCGGCGGCTAGTTTCTCGAGCTGATCGGTGTGGATGGAGGCGGTGACCGTCCTGCCTTGCGGGAGCAGCTCGAAGTACAGCATGCTCTTGGCGTCCCACCAGCAGCAAAGCATGATCTTCGGACAAGAATTATTGGACAACCTGGTATTTGCCGTCTCCTCCAAAACGACGACGGTGGCCATTCCTACCGTCGTCGATGTATGTGGTCTACCTAATGTACCTATCCTACCACGTACAAACGTCGTCGAAGGTGAGAATGACCCAGCTTCCCTGTTTTGGGGGATGACGGCAAACACAGGGGCGGAGAAATACATGGCGTGGCCAAGTTCTTACTCGTGTAGCGGCATTGTGGATCGTTTTGACGCTTGAAAATGCGTAGGTGTTGTGTTCTGAGCCATACCATTCTATTTCCTTAGTTGTCGCAGTTACGTTTACGAGCGTGTATGCTGCCTTCAATACACTTTGTCACAAGACCGCAGATGGACAAGGAAAAGTCCGCTAACTTGTGGGCCAAGCTTATATTACCTTCTCCACCACTGTTTCAGGCTGACTACCTGAAAAGGCTTGATGAGATGGAGGATTGCGCGGAAAACGAATTGGAAAGGGCGATGAAGCTTAGGGAACGATGCAGTCTTCCTGCCCAGAAGCCATCGACCACGTAGGGTGAAATATGGGTAACCGTTGATGGATGATATTCAATACTCAGTGATTTCAGCGTTCTAGCTCCAGTCCCGATTGCTATCCCTTGCCTACAGTCAGATTCTGGCCAGGTATGAATACACATAATATCAGTAAATTGTCTGAGAGGTGTTCCACCATTTTTCTTGATCTCTGTCGAAATTTTTCGAGGTTATTCAGAGTACTTGGAAGCTCATCTAGTTTTAGTGTTCAGCGCCCTCAACAGGGGCAAGCAAGTTTACGAAATTTTCGGGGGGGGGGGGTCGCAATTTTTTTCGTCCGAAAATGGAGGATAGGGTAGGATATCGCAAAAATTTCGGTTCAAAGATGAAAGATTGGTGAGATGTCCCAAAAATTCTCGATATTTTTGATCTCCATAGGGGGGGGGGCGTAGCATTGCTCAGGTTTTAGACGCTTGAGCCCGCATAGTGTACGAATTTTCGGCATCTGACAGTTTTGGTAATCAAATAGAAGCTGCCCAGATATCGCTTTTCGGGGGTATCGAAAAAAGTTTGGATGTCGGAAAAAATCTTGTTGGTGGGGGGGTCGCTTCGGTTAAGAAAAAGTACGCGACGGCCGCTTCACCCTGTCCCTTCCGTAGGCAAATTTTGAGTCAGTTCTTCAGAAGTTTCTTGGGACGAACCTTATATTAATGTTCAGCGGCCCTACTAACCCCTGGGCAAATTTTGGGTCAATTTTTTAACGTTTGCAGTTCGAATAGAGGGGTATGGACTACATTTTAAAAAAAGTCCGCCTCAAACTTCGATTAGGGAGGTTGTTTGGACTCAGGCCGAAAAATATCTACTGAAAATCCAGTCATTTACCAGAGATTTACCACAAAAATCTACTAGAATCGGGCGGTAATTTAGTGGTAAATTTCTGGTAATCTACTAGATTTTTCTGGTAATCTAGTGAAATTTTCTGGTAATCCAGCAGAATTTTGTAGTAATCTAGTAGAATTTACTGGTAGTCTACTGAAACTATTTTTCGAGGAAAAACAGCTGATTTTCCTTACATTGTAGCGATACACCATTGCGGCTCATCACTCTATACATCACATGATCCTTATTAGGGTTTTTTTACATCGTGCTGTGTATTTGTCCGTTTCAGGGCAATGCACCGATTTGTGCGATTAGAGCGCATTTGTAGTGTTGAGTGCTTTTAGAGTTGCAGATTACATGGTCGCGCTGTCGCATTTGTCACCTTGTGATTACGATATCGCGACGATGTAATCTGCAACTCTAAAAGCACTCAAAACTACAAAAGCGCTCTAATCGCACAAATCGGTGCATTGCCCTGAAACGGACAAATACACAGCACGATGTGGAAAAAACCACTAATAAAGATCATGTGCTGTATAGAGTGATGAGCCGCAATGGTGTATCGCTACAATGTAAGGAAAATCGGCTGCTTTACCACAAACATAGCCACTATGAATTGCAAGAAAGCCCTTTACCAAATTCAAAGCAGACATAAACGATACCCATGGTCAAGCGCGGTTGTGTAACTTCTCAACGGGTGGTAAAGAGGGTCCTCAAGAATTTTGGCCCAAAAAATATCACAAGTGGGAATCGTAAGAACTTCGATCCTAAAACCAAAGTTTAGGATCGGGGCTGTAATGTTTCCGCTACTTCAGGCAATGAAGGGTATGAAGGGTAGCGGATCGTAGCTCCACTAAGGTCGGGATCATACTTCCCGCGACCAGCGACGGCGACAGTGCACATCAGGCATATCGATTTTCGGTCGATATGGTTGATTAACATTGCGTCGCGTCGCTAGTCGCCGGAAGTATGATCCCGGCCTAAGATCCTACACAATGGCCCTCTTGACCAGACAACACTCTCCCTTGACCGCTTCCAATTTTTCGCCGGTTTAGGCGGCTATTAGAGGTTTCATGTTACTAAAGTTCGAGCTGCGCTTTTCTTACATCCTAAGCACTATTTCACCATTTTATCAATAAGCGGATCGTCTGATTTTCTACTCTTCCTCTATTGGGACACAAAACTTATAACTATTATACAGGCAATAACATTTACTGAACATCAACATGAGATCAAAAACAATTAGATAGCAGACATCACAAACATACCATCAGTTCTTACAAAATAAGCAAAGGAGTGAGAGGCAGAACTGCGGGTGCCACGGCGCGTAGCGGTAGGTGGGTTTGAAGGGCACATTTCAACCTTAGGGGTAAAATATGGTATTATGGTCCGCCCAGCGTATGTAGCAACCCTGCCAATCGGGAGACCTAAATTCGCTCAAGTAAGTGAGAAACTACAGGGAAAAGTTGTCGCCGCCCACACTACCCCAAAAGCCTGACCGCGCACACCGCCCCGAAAAGAAAACCAAGAGCTCTGCTAATGTAAATTTTGTAATCTAGCATCGCTACACAAACCAGTTCTTCCATTTTCCCTAGTCGGGACTGAACGCTTGATAATGCTTTTAGGGTAGTGGGGGAAGGGGAGACGTTTAGATCTCGCGCTTGGAAGGGTTGTTCTACATGGTAGGCGGGCTAAAATATCAAGTTTCACTCCTAAATTTAGACTGTGCCTTCGAAATTTAACTACCCAGTCATAATAAACTCAAACAAAAACCAAAAATTAGTCGGCGAGGAAATAATTCGCTTATGATATGCCCTAAAGGTAGCAGACACGCTCGAAAAGGTTGTTGAGATATTTACGTTACTGAAGTCGTATGGCCCCTAGTGAAAGGCTCGCGGCGTTGGAAGCGTCGAAAACCAGTCAAAACTACTAAATTAGAGCAATGAGAGTCGGAAAAATCGACAACCCCGCCCATGAGCTTCGTACAGCCCCGCCCCCAATACAAACTCGTCACGATTGATCGTTCAAGTACGGCCACTGCCTGATTTTTGATGTTTCCAATCAGGTGAGCGTTCTAGTAAAGGCTGTAAGAGTCTAGCGGCTTAGCTATTTCAACCGTTTTGTCGGTAATACCAACTGTTTCAACCGCGCGCAATGTAACTCGTCCAATTTAACCTGATAACAAATATAACCCTTATTCTTCTATTTGCATAGTTTCCGTTGATTTTTTTCGTTAGTTCCTCTTACTACCAGTTTCAAGCGTTCGATTTATATAATAAAATGGATATAATTTCCGAGCGTGTCTACTGCCTTTGAACACGCTCCGTGACCACCCGCGTTTACCCCCCGCTAGCCTCGTCTTCACTCATTTTTCGGAGATAGGCAGTGCCGTTTCTTCCGTCAAACTCAGGTCAACAGAACAGTTGGTCCAACCCTGAAAATAATTTTTTGTTGAGTTCTTCTCTGCTCTGTGGCCGAGGAAGGCAACAGCGCCCAGAAACATCTCCAAAGGCAATGAGCAGTTTAGAAAACGTTTAAAATGCATATTTCTGCATCGTGCCATATTCGTTCTCGAGACAAAGTTAAGCTCACGCTGTGATGATCACTGAGGGGGCCACAGCTCAGGCTAAGGCGTACGGTGTGGAGAGCAGAAGGGGGGAAGGGGCAGCCTTGGGCGCCGGGCAAGGGGTCCGTCATCATGCAGAAAAAATTCCTCCTACAATACCGAGCAGAATTTTTCTTTTGCGGAAACGGCATTTTTGCGCGCACTAATGGTCTCATAGCCATAACTTGTTTCAGAGTGGTCCGATTTCCATGTTAATGTCAGTTTTGGACTGCTTTCAACGAGTACCATACCACAGGGATAGAAATAACTAAGCCACTACCAGAAATCTGTCGGTATCCCAGTGGGAGTGCGAAAAACGAAGTAAAAATAAAAACTATGCGGAAATAAAATGGGAGTGTGCATGCGCAGATGTTCGGGAAAGCTGCAATTAAGTTTGAATGTTCAATACAAGGGTCAAATGCACGCCTCCACGCGAAAGGTACGCGAGAAACCGACAAGGCTGTCGTGTGATTATGAATCTTGGCTCAAATCTATTTGAAGGGGGCTAAGCAAGATTCAATTCTGAAAAAGAAGGTTGCCTCTGATATGGGTTTTCCGATAGCGTTATTAATCATTGTCTATTTTGAAAATCCGTAGAATCCACCCCTGAAGAGCCTTTACATACAACAAAACTAACATATCGTATCAAACCTATCAAAGACCAGCCTCATCGCTTCATTTCTAAGAACAGACCCACCGATTCTCCGCCCCTCCCGCTCTGCCGTCGCGATGTCTCTGGATCTCATACTTCATTGCCGGAGCGGGAGATCGAAATTTCATTCATACTCACCTCTTCGTCATAACGGGCCGCTCTGGGAGAGCGAGAGGTTGGAAGTATGAGTAGCCCCATAGTAAGATTGCAGCTGAAGAACAGCTGTGTCTGCGGAAGCCGTCATGAAATTCTTCTTGTGGTGGGTATACGGTAGTTTGGGCTAAGTATTAGATTTCAGTCGAATTTTCTAATCAAGAATATTCGGTGAACTGAATACAAACAGATAGGATGTCTACTTGTTAAGAGATATTGCGAGAAATTTTCAAATTTTCCAAAATTTTGGTCAACAGAGGGGTCATGACTTCGCCGAGAATCGGCGCAACGCCCTGCTTTACCCTGACCCCACCTACGTCGAAATGTTCAAGCATTAAAAACTCTTCAGCTTCTCAGACAATCGCTGCATTCAATGCATGTCGAATACGCATTCAACTTAAAGACAAGCCGGCTTCGAGCACAGTTAGGGAACATGCTGCTACGAAGGCACGTGCTCTTGTGTTTCAAATAACAACACGTGTCCCACCAGAAAGACGTTCATGTCAATGACAAAACGATTTTCCAAATCGAGCACAATCTTTACTATGAATGAATGGATACGTTAAACAGTCACGGTAGGCCACCGTCAGAACTGGTCGATCGACAGAGTCTCACCCGGTCGGAACTCCCTGAAATAAGGACAGACGCGCAGAAAATCCACCCCCCAGAGTCTGCCTGCGACAGTCCACTTACGTCCGCAATCCAGCTAGTCGATACGAGTGCTCTACGCAAGGTCAAGCGGGGTGGTTAAATTTCGCAGCGGGGGATGGGGGGTCGCAAAATTTTTGGGCCTAAATTAAAGGTTGGGAGGATCGCAAAATTTCGGACCTGAAATAAAAGTTTCTGGAAGTGAAAGGGATACAATCACGGTATGAAACCATTTGGGTGGGGGGCACTCAGGACTCAGTTGGAGAATGAATGGTACCACTTTCAAAAGTGGAAGTATCTATTTCTGAAAGTTGGGCTCCGCAGAAAAGGTCAAGGATTTGGCATTGCTCCTAAATGTCGTGAAATTGTTTTATTGGATTGGGCTCTCAACTTGATTTTTCAAATGTAGTGAAATTGTCGAATTGATTTGGCTGTGATGATACTATATGCAGATAACATAATCATTAAATGTAGTGAAATTGTTGCAAACGAATTTGGCAGGAGCTCTATGAATTATCACAGTCAAATCACGCGTCAGAAGGTCCTCTGGCGAGCAAATAAAGACAAAAAGAAAACAGCCAACAATGAACGAAACCTGGCCTTATCGACTAGAAATAAGGTTTTCGAATGTTATTCTGCCTTTTCAGTGTAGCTCCTACTAAGGTACCAGACCTTACTTCACCGATTAGATAAAGATCATGAAAACGAAATCTAACGCAATTTATTAGCTACTAATGCTATGTCTTCGTGTCCTGAACGCTTTCACGGTTCACATTGTATGAGAAGGTTTTTCTGCTAGAGTTATTCTTGTTCTCATTTGATTCAATATGCGCTCCAAGAGAAACCCCTTCTGACGCGTGATTTGACTGTGATAATTGATAGAGCTCCTGCCAAATTCGTTTGCAACAATTTCACTACATTTAATGATTATGTTATCTGCATATAGTATCATCACAGCCAAATCAATTCGACAATTTCACTACATTTGAAAAATCAAGTTGAGAGCCCAATCCAATAAAACAATTTCACAACATTTAGGAGCAATGCCAAATCCTTGACCTTTTCTGCGGAGCCCAACTTTCAGAAATTTCACAACTTTTTACAAGGGTTTCCCTTCTACAATATCGTCAAGCTCTAAAAGGCAAGTTGTTTTTCTTCAAAACATAGTGGTAGAAATGAAGAAACAACCGCTCCGCTGCTAAGACTGCGAGATAATTGTTGCAACGCGGCTTCCTACAAATAGATGCAAGGCATATACTTTTTGAATTTAAAAGTCGAAAAATGAAGAAATGAGTTTCAAAATGACCCAATTGTACAGGTTCTAGGCACTCTTCGGGACGGGGGGGGGGCACGCACCATTCAAGACAGAAATAAAATGAACGGCCCATTGGTGAGGCTACCAGTCGAAGTATTTCCGTAGAGCTCTAATAAAAACAATGATTGATAGCGCAGTATCAGGCCTCTTTTATCAGAGTTTTTCATCATTTCTATGAGTTTTTGCGTAGCTTGGCCCCTCTAGTGAAAGAAAATGTTGAAGGGGCCCATGAAAAGCCTTCATTTGTAAAGAAAAGTCAATCGGAACACATTGTAAATACGAATTTGAATTTTGCGCCAAAATCATTTTCGGAGTTTTTCTGCATGTGGAGTTCGTGCCGTAACCAATTTTTCCTGTTGTCTTACGGTCGCACCAACATTCTAGGAAAAAGTGCTAGATGACTGGTGAGAATTGGTGGCGGATATTAATCTTTGACGCCTTCCAACCTCATCGTCCAACATTTTTGACGCGCCAAAGTTTACCAGTGTGGTCTACCGGGCTCAATCATAAAATTGAGCCTGAAAATGGAAAATGATTTCCAGCGCGAACGATAGTTAAGTGCGCCAGAAGAGGACTACCGTAATCTTAGGAATGATGTTATTCGGCTCTCGTAAACAAATTTGATGATACCCAATTGATCAATGATAAAGTATAAAAGAAGTGAAGAGCGGTGTGTCTTGATTCACACACCGTCCTTCTCTAGGGGTCAGCAGTTGAGGATCTGCCTGGACTAAAAAGCAGGAAAACATCACCACCTGTAGGGAAGATGAAGCGAATTCGGAGTCAGAACTTAGAAAATTTTAGAGCCAACTCGAGTGAGATTACGGTAGCCCTGTTCTGGCGGACTTAACTATCGTTCTTGTAGATTCGGAGGCCTGGCTTGCATACGGTGTCCTGAACATTGAACTGAGGTCCTGCACACTCCTACTGAGATCCAGCACACATTCCATGAAGTCCTGCTCATCCTTACAGGGGTCTTGCACACGTTTCATGATGTCCTGCACACTCCTACTGATGTCCTGCACACATTCCACGAAGTTCTGATCATCCTTACAGGGTCTTGCACACGTTTCATGATGTCCTGCACACTCCTACTAAGGTCCTGCACACATTCCATGATGTCCTGCACACCCCTATTGGGGTCCTGCACACGCTTCATGATGTCCTGCACACATTCCACGAAGTTCTGATCATCCTTACAGGGGTCTTGCACACGTTTCATGATGTCCTGCACACTCCTGCTAAGGTCCTGCACACATTACATGATGTCCTGCACACCCCTATTGGGGTCCTGCACACGCTTCATGATGTCCTGCACACATTCCATGAAGTCCTGCTCATCCTTACAGGGGTCTTGCACACGTTTCATGATGTCCTGCACACTCCTACTAAGGTCCTGCACACATTCCATGATGTCCTGCACACCCCTATTGGGGTCCTGCACACGCTTCATGATGTCCTGCACACATTCCACGAAGTTCTGATCATCCTTACAGGGGTCTTGCACACGTTTCATGATGTCCTGCACACTCCTACTAAGGTCCTGCACACATTCCATGATGTCCTGCACACCCCTATTGGGGTCCTGCACACGTTCTATGATGTCCTGTGTAATTTTACTAAGGTCCTACACACATTCCATGACGTCCTGCTCATCCCTACTTGGTCCTGCACACGCTTCATGATGTCCTGCACACTCCTACTGATGTCCTGCACACATTCCATGAAGTCCTGCTCATCCTTACAGGGGTCTTGCACACGTTTCATGATGTCCTGCACACTCCTACTAAGGTCCTGCACACATTCCATGATGTCCTGCACACCCCTATTGGGGTCCTGCACACGTTCTATGATGTCCTGTGTAATTTTACTAAGGTCCTACACACATTCCATGACGTCCTGCTCATCCCTACTGGGGTCCTGCACACGCTTCATGATGTCCTGCACACTCCTACTGATGTCCTGCACACATTCCATGAAGTCCTGCTCATCCTTACAGGGGTCTTGCACATGTTTCATGATGTCCTGCACACTCCTACTAAGGTTGTGCACACATTCTACGACGTCCTGCACACCCCTACTGGGGTCCTGCACAGGTCCCATGATGTCCTGCACACTCCTGCTGATGTTCTGCACACATTCTACGATGTCCTGCACACCCCTACTGGGGTCCTACACAGGTTCCATGATGTCCTGCACACTCCTACTGGGGTCCTGCACAGGTCCCATGATGTCCTGCACACTCCTACTAAGGTCCTGCACACTCCTACTGAGGTCCTGCACACATTCTACGACGTCCTGCACACCCCTACTGGGGTCCTGCACACGTTCCATGATATCCTGCGCACTCCTACTGAGGTCCTGTACAGGTCCCATAATGTCATGCACACTCCTACTGAGGTCCTGCACACCCCTACTAGGGTCCTGCACAGGTCCCATGATGTCCTGCACACTCCTACTAAGGTCCTGCACACTCCCACTGAGGTCCTGCACACATTCTACGACGTCCTGCACACCCTTACTGGGGTCCTGCACAGGTCCCAAAATGTCCTGCACACTCCTACTGAGGTCCTGCACACCCCTACTGGGGTCCTGCACAGGTCCCATGATGTCCTGCACATTCCTACTAAGGTCCTGCACACTCCTACTGAGGTCCTGCACACATTCTACGACGTCCTGCACACCCCTACTGGGGTCCTGCACAGGTCCCATGATGTCCTGCACACTCCTACTAAGGTCCTGCACACTCCTACTGAGGTCCTGCACACATTCTACGGCGTCCTGCACACCCCTACTGAGGGGTTGCTGTAGTTCCACGACGTCCTGCATACTCCTACTGCGGTCTCGCATAGTCAACCGACACTTCAGCACACCCTGCGACGACTTCTTATCTTTGGTGCGCATGGTACAAACACGCGCCACGCTCAAAAACAACCCTTCCGCATAGCGTCCAATTCCAAGCCGGACGTTTAGAGTACACCACCCTAGAGAGCAAGGTATTTATATGGAGTCTCTAAGAAAACAATGACTGATAACGAAAAACCCGTCATTTTTATAAACTAATCTTGAGAGGCCGGTTTCCGAGTTTCAAACGCCCGTTAGGGGCCCAGAAGTCATTATGGTGAGTTCTGACAATTATTTTCGTCATTCCCGTGGCCGATTACCTCTAGTCACAAATTTTCGAGCGATTTGGTCCACGCCTTCCAAAAAAATGGTTTTCGACGGACGGAGGTGGAGGCGGAGGCGGTGGCGGAGGCGGAGGCGGAGGCGGAGGCGGAGGCGGAGGCGGAGGCGGAGGCGGAGGCGGTGGTGGAGAACGTTTTTGCGTACTTTGAGAGGTCATAACTTTAGAAAGCGGGGACCAGTTGGGATGAAAAGTTGCACACATATGTAATTTCTTGCAGCGCGTCGAATAGTGTACAGCTCATACCTCTGTTGACGGTATGAATAGGTGATCTCATTGTAGGGCATCCGCGCGGGAAGAGATCAAAGCAAAATCCTGGTGAGCGCTTCGCGCTCACCACAATTTCCATGGAGTCTCCTCTGCCAATTCGAGACTTGATGCCTCAGCAAAAGAGACTTGATGCTCATGTACAAGCCGGCATGAAGTCTTAATTTGCTGCGTTAAATTCACTGTATGGGTGAATTTGCCGCTAGGATAGGTGAGAATGAGGTGAATATCCCGTGAAAATGGTGCGAACTGGCAGCGAGAGGGGGTCCAATTTACCCCGAAAATGAGGTGAAATCACCTCGAAAAACGGGTGAGTTTACCTCGAAAATTTCACGAATTTGAAGGTCCACAGCGTAAGAAGCCCCGCCTTGTTCGCAACATGGGCGTAATCTTCACCGAGGTCTGCGGTGAGGAGCCACCCTCTGCGGACCGCGGCGTAACTCGCCAGCCCCCGCCGTGAGGATACCCACTGTATCCTCCCAGCAGCCAAAATTATGCTGGCCTGCGGAAAGTGACCCGAAGTCACCTTTCAGGGCCGGCATCAGAATGCCGAATGAGGACTAGTGAGATGAGGCGGCTTTTATACCGGCTGTGCTCATGGTAAACACATCTAGACGTGATCAATCTTTTATCATGTTTTCGCTGAGATGTTTTCACTTGTTCAGAAATTTCTGACATGCCAGCAACGGCGGTAATTTCACCCTTTGCGCTGAGTGATATCCAGCCGCTCAACAACTGATATGCATTAACATGTTTACGCTGGCGGTATTTTCACTCTTTGCACTGACTGATAGCCGACCGCTCAGCAAATTCACCCTTTGCGCGGATAAGCTTTGATGACGGCGCTAAGGCCCCGGTCATAGTCGGTGGATCTACTGAGTCCCACCGGGTCGATACGCATCGAGTTCGTGGAAAACGGGTGCAAAAAAATCAACCCACTGAGTCCCACTGCGACCTTCTGATGCCCACCGCAATCCCTTCACCCCGGTCGATACTGATGATTCTCATGCGTACAAGGGCGGGGCTAATGCACCGACTGAGTCCCACTGAGTCCCACCGGAACCATCCTCACCCCACCCGGTCGATATAGGTGTTTTTCACGTGATTTGGGCGCATTTTTTCGGCCGACTGCGACCTGCCGAGTCCCGCCGCATCTCGAATCTCGCCGTCTGCGCTCTGCCCCATGTACTGCTGATACGGAAATCAGATTCAGACATGTTGAAAACAAGAAAAATCAGCCACCAAACACGTTCCGATTCACAGCTGAGGTGATAATCGTCACTATCAATTGCGTGTTTCGCAGAGGAGTTGGTTGGCGCTAGGGGCAACCGGACTCAGTGGGACTCAGCAGGTTTCTCCACCCCGCACTCATTCTGACTCAGTCGGACTCAGCAGGTTTTTCGGCCGACTATGACGAGGGCCTAAAGGTGAATTTGATGCCTAACGATAACAGAGCGTGATAAAGGCCGCTTTACCCGAATTCTGATAATTTCTGATAATTAGAAATTTCGGATTTCTAAAATATTGAACCCTCACGGAATTTTGAATTTTTGCTTTTGAAAATCCTATTAAGATTTCAATGTCGTTTTTTTCTCGCGTATTTGACCCGTTTGGGGTTTTGATTTTTTTGCCCTTCAATTATTCAATTCATTAGAAATTTTGCAATATTCGTTTCTTCGGATACCTCATTCCAGAATTTTGATTTCTTCGGCTGATCTGATTGTTTGGATTTTTTTCCAATATTCGATCTATCAAGAACTTGAACTTTCTTTTTTTTTCCAATTATTCGATCTCTGTGAGATTCTAAACTTCTTGATCTATCAATTATTCGACCCATTTTGGATTTTGATTTACTCAATTTTCCAATTTTTTATTTATTTCCATTCGTTCAATAGCTTAATTTTCTCAAAAAAGAATGTGATATATGCGAGAGAAGTTAATTACGACGGTCTTCGCTTCGGTGGCCTTCGTAAAAGTCTTGTTAGGAGTTTCAGTGTTTTTTTTTCGGATATTTGGCCTGTTTTATTTCGACGCAATCGAATAATTTCGGATTCTAAAAACAAGGTGAATTTTCGAAGTATTATCTTGAAAAGCCATTCGAAAGTCCATGTAATTTCTCGATTACTCGCATGAATCATCGAATATTGATTACAAGCTAAGAGAAAAAAACGATTCACTTACTCAAATTTTCTGGAAAGCCTTGAAAATTTCAATAGTTAGTGTATGTCTCTAGAAGACGGTATTCGAAAATGTATCTATCCGAATTTTTCGAAAGCAGCAAATTCAAAAAAAAACCTCATTTCTGGTGTTAATGAGTAGATTATTCGAGGTATTCGTTTTTTGTTCGAGAAAAAGGGCGTGTTTCATTGGTGTCCGCTTATAAGTGTTGAAACCTATTAGATTAATGAAGGAGTTCTAGCCTCTCATGTCAAAAGTGTCCAATAAACTTGAAAAGATATTGAAGCGTTGACACTGCAAATTTTTTTTGCGCCTTGAACTTCAACTCTAATTGTTTTTCTTCGTGATATATTGATCAAAATCCAACCTTGACCGTTTTTCTACGGCATTTTGGGTATAGTCGAGTTCAGCAGGCAAGGCTGTTGAAGGACGAGCGGGAGTCGCAGGTGCGGTCGCGGAGCGGTTAGTGCCGCCTACAAAAAAACGGTCCCAGTGAAATCGACTATATGTCATTGTTTTGGGTCATGGAATACTTTGTTTACTGTTACAGAAGAAAGAGCCGCAGCAGGGATCTGGATCTGGAACTGAAACTGGTCAAGGACCGTCGACGTCGATTATGAAGAGAAGTGCTAGAATAACTTTAAACCCGACAAAAACAATAAAGAGAAAGCGGTAAGTGCTCTGGATTATGGCCTTTCTTGTAAGAGGTCGTTTATACTTCCGCGGTCGAGAGGCATGGCGAATTGCCATTCTGTGGTATCGATTCTGCTGCGTGGCACGTTTAACATTAGTTGTCGTTTATACTCTCGCCGCCGAGCGGTGCGGCGTAATGCAATTGTATAATATCGATCGTGCAGTGCCGCGTGGTCAGTATTAGAGAACTGCATTGCGTCGCGCGCTCGTCGGTGGAAGTGTGAACATCGCCCGAGGGACGCTAACACGCTGTGAGAATAGTTATTGATTGACGAGAAACATTTCAGGTTCGGTTCTGGTGAGCCGGTGAACACGTTTGTTTTTATGGACTTCGAAACGACGGGAAGGGTACGTGGTTTTCACGATCTAGAATACCGATTATTGGAAGCGAAACTACGTGAGCCGCAAGACTTCAGCAGAACTCTCCATAAACTGATATTGGAGAGTAGGTGTTCAGATTTCAGTGTAACTGTGCTTAAGCTGAGCCGCATCAGTCTGTTGCAGCTCAACGAAGCGAGTTTCCTCGAATCACCGAGATGTCCTTCATCAGCGTGCCTCGAGAGATTTTTGCACGAGGACAAGCGAAAATGAAGGAAATGTGCGATAAAGTGGGTGGATGAGTATGTGCAGAGATACTGTCGTTCTCTGGGCCTGATTCCGGTCCGCGTTTGCGGACTACGGCTGCTCCATCATGCGACATGTGATAATTGGCCGGGACCACTACGTCCCGGCACGATTAACCTTTCTCGCAGCACGATTATCACGTGTCACATGATGGAACAACCGTAGTCCGCAGTTGCGGACCGGAATTTGGCTCCGAGAACGACAGTATATCTGCTTTCTACACTAGATAATACGCTCACAAGAACTACTGACGTTTAATGAAAACGTTCACGCCGTTGGAAGCCTAAAAAGCGAACCAAATGGACCCCGATTCGTGAAACCCCGCCTTTTCAATACAAATACTCTCAATTGGATTACCTAACCATGGTCATTTTCGCGTTTCCAACGGTGTTAGCGTTCTGGTTGAGGTCATATGAGTCCGCCAGCGTTGCTACGCTATCAAACTTTGCAAGTGTATATGCTGCATTCAACTCTATGGATTCGTTCTAGATGACGAGCAGGAATCTTCTTGTGCGTCTCGCTTCAAATGTTCATTCTCGTCAGGTGAATCCTGAGCTGGACGAGAAGAAGTGGTATGCCTACGAAGCATCCAGAATTGCCGGAAAGAGCTGTGGGTTCTGTTCATGGACAAATTGGTGCCGATTGGTGCCTGCGTTTTGTCCGCGGAGGGCGAGACTCCAATTGATTCCAATAAGCGAGGTTAAGGTGGAAGTCATTGGCCACACACCCTTGAACGAGATCTTCAGCTTAACGGAGATGAAATGTGCCACGGGTTCCAGTTAGCATCTTCGGGTGTGCCTTTTCTTTCTGAGTCCGGATAATGATTCGGATTTGTTGCAATGCGCCAACTATCAATACAAGATATAAAAAGTCCTGCTACAACTCGTCCATGAAGTATTTTGATTGACCCATACCATTCGATTTTCAAGGTACATATGTGAGCGGCTTTTTGGCGACACGAATGTATATTGGTGCTTCTTTAAGGATAAAACTTTTTTCGGGGGGGGGGTGGCGAGGGCTACAGTCATTCGAAAATCAATTCTCCTGGTTTTTCGCTTCTTTAATAGAGAATCTCGTGTTGATCTCTACAGCGTCTCAGGTTTTGCTGGAAACACCAGAGAGTAGGGGTAATTGATTTTTGAAGATCGTCTGCCTGAATTGAACGGCAATTGTATGATGGACGAGTTGTCTAAGCTCTGTATTTCCCATCATTTGTTACTGTCAAATTTGTGCAAAGCACTATGAAGGAAAGTACGGAGATGGAAAGGAAAAGCAGCGAATTCGAGTAAAGTTGATCGGGCATTTAGTCCTTGATTTGCTTAACAGTTCGTGCAAGGAGGCGTGGCCCTTGATTTCCTTTTTTCGATTATTCAAAGGAGTTGGGATCTCGCACTTGTCGCCTGTTATGTGCAGTACCGTTGAAAAGTCTATTCGCATGGCCTTTCCGCGAATAATGTTTATACATAACTTGGCTTGCCCGTGGCGAAACTTGGTGAAACTTTAGTATGTTATGGGGCATCACAACCCTTGCTTTACACATACGTACACAAAATTGGTTTTTGAGCGTGTAGTCTTCAAACATGGAATTTATTTATCATTTTGTGGTATTATTTTAAATTAGGACCATTCCCACAAAACATGGCTATTACAATTCCAAACCCGTTGCAGTTATTCGCCAATCGAAGGTCTTCGGAACCGTTGTATAACATTGTAAGAAATTAATACAGAAAAAAATTTCTCACAAAGGTATACAACGGTTGTGAAGACCTTCGAATGACGAATAACTGCTACGGGTTCGGAATTGGAATAGCCATGTTCTGAGGGAATGGTTCTTATTTGAAATAATTCCCCAAAGTGATAAGTAAATTCCATATTTAAAAACTGCACGCTCGAAAACCTATTTTGTGTGTGTATGTGTAAAGCAAGGGTTGTGATGCCCCATAACATACTAAAGTTTGATCAAGTTTCGCTAAGGGCAAGCCAAGATATGTATAAAACTTTATTTGCGGAAAGTCCTTGCGAATAAACTTTTAACGGTACTGTATTTAGGAGAGATCTAGTTAGAATAATTTTTTTCAAAAGTTTTAGGTATTAATCTCGCACGGGAAGATCTCATTCTGAAGCGCACGTTCGCTCAGGAGTGGCCAGCTGTGAGGGAATTTCTTCAGTCGTGTCCGAAGCCGGCATGTCTGGGTAATTTTTTTCACTCTTTGCCTCTCTAACCGTGATCTTTTGGTGCAGGATATAGCTAAGCTCGCACAATCAGCGGTCTGCAATGAATATGTGGCAGCCGGCTGGAAGCATAGTGCAGTTTCTCAAACCATAGAATACTTGAAGCCGGCTGTCTCAGTTGAGGCGGCCACTGCCTGCGCTCGCTTCCTGACTACCTGTTGGAAATACTATGCATACCCTTTCGCCAGGATCATACTTCCCGCGAACAGCGTCGGCGACAGTGCATATCAAGCGTATCGATTTCCGGTCGATATTGATGGTAAACATTGTTTCGAGTCGCTCGTCGCTGGAAGTATGATCCCGGCCGTTTGACTTGTCAAGTTTGATTTTCCAGTTGCTCATAATGGTCTTTCTTTTGACTATCGGGTGTTGTATGGTGAACTGGCACGGTGCGGATTCATTGAAAAGGATATGGGAATGCCGGATGGAGTAAGAAGTATTTTTTCTTTGTTTCTCCGAAAGAGGAGCGTGACGAGTATTGGTTCTATAGGTCATCTTTGTTGACACGTGGCTGGCCATTCGGGAACTTGAGGAGAAGCATCGTTGCGAACTTCAGCAAGCAACGAAGTTGGTGGATTGGAAAATGCGTGAGTTTTCAGAAGATCATGCCACCTCAGAGTCTCCTACTCTTCGGGTAAACTCAAAGTTGCCATCTGGCTCCGGAATATTCTGCCATTAAGAAAACTTCCGAGTCTTATTTGGTACAGGGGGAGATCATTTTGGGTCTCGACGTGATCCCTTCAACATTCTCAAGTCCCTCCCTTTTTTCTGATGGTGGTTTTGAAGGTTGTTGAACGCTGTCTTTCCGAAGCCTCTTCTTTTTAAGGACGCTCTCCCTTAAGGTTGTGCGCGCTTCTTCCCAGTCGCCACATAGATGCTGCGCCCTGTGTGCGCTCCTTTTTGACCCCTTAGCGCCTCCCACTAGGCTGTGGGCGCTCCTTCTCAACCATCATACCCTTTTCACGACTTCTTGCACAGTCGTTCTTGTCCCACACACTTTTCCTTGACGCGGCGCTGTGCGCGCTCCCTCTCAGCCCATATACCTTTTTAATGGCGTTATGTGCGCACTCTTTCTCGACCCTTACATTTTTCTCGACGTTGTGCGCACTCTTTCTCAACCCTCGCTCACCTACCGGGACGATATACGCGCTCTCTTTCAGACACCGCACACCTTCTGTGACGTTGTGTACGCTCCTCCTCAACGTCTTCTCAGGCCCCCGTCAGACTTGGTCGAAAAACCGAGTCCAGGGCTGAAAAACCGACGTGGCGTGCCTTTGGCTTGCCCTTGTGCGCGCTTGGAGCACCAGTATCGACTCGGTGGGTTGCGGACACAAGCCGATGGTGGCAGACGGACTCATTTGGTGAGTTTTCTGAACCCGTCTGTCACTATTTCGGTGCGTATGAACCGGTTGGGACTCATTCAATCGACCAACTTTGACGGGGCCTCACATATCACTACGCTGTCCTGCTCTTTGTAATCCCTTCTCATTTCACAATACTCTGTGCGCGCTCCTCATCAACACATTCCCGGTTTCCCAGGCGTGCGCGCTTCTTCTCAACGCACACGATTCCGCGCTTTTTCGCTTTTTGTTTCACAACGTTGTGCGCGCTTTTTCCCAATACGCGCTCAATTTTCACGTCGTAGGGCTCATATTTTGTCATTTCATACGCGCTTCCCAGAAGGTGCGATTTCCCTCTCATCGTCCACTCGGTTCCCATTCCACTGTGCGCGCTCCTTGTCCAACCCGTTTAGCCATCAACACATGCCCGCTTTCCGAGACGCGCGCGCTTATTCTCAATCCGCGCTCTTTTTTCATGTTGTAAGGCGCATGTTTTGTCAAGTCGTACGCGCTTCCCACAACGTGCGCCCTCCTTCTCACCTCGCACTTTTTTCTCATCCAGCTGTGCGCGCTCCTCCAACCCGCTTAACCATCAACACATGCCCCCTCTCCGAGACGTGCACGCTTTTTCTTAACGCACAAGGCTCCCACAACCTTAAGCGCGCCTATTCTCAATCCGCGCTCACTTCTCATTTCGTAGAGCGTATATGTTGTCAACTCATACGCGCTTCCCATTACACGCGCCCTCCCTCTCAGTGCATACTTACTTCCCACCCAGCTGTGCGCGCTCCTTCTCCAACCTGCTTAACCACTACACTGTTTCGGTTTCGGAAAAATTGAATACCTGGTGTTCCCATGATCAGATTAGAAATTTACTCGAATTTCCGTCAAAATCGAAATCGTAATCAGGTCGTGCTGAGGTCAAAACATTATATGTGCCGGCTATCAGCATTTATATGTCCCCATCCGAAGTTTTCAGTTTCGAGGAAGTTTGCCTCAATCGCGTTACGGCTTGTGAGGATATTCCTGCTGCTGTTGAGAAGGACAATGACCATATTGTCAGTTTGTCCCGCGAAGGTGAACTTTACTAAATCGTAAAACTGTTGTAGGTTCATTTTCGCCCACAATTGATAGCGTTTCTGTTAAGAGTTGGGCGTCTCGGTAAATATGGCGCAGCAATTCCCTAACGATCCGCGAACTCCTAATCGTCCGCCGCCAGCTCGAAGCACTCACAGTGAACCGGCGAAGATGTGAGTATCATTCTATAGTAGAAAAAAAAGCGCGAAATCGTTTTTCATTCTAGCTCGGGTCGACGACGTCTTTTGGCGAAGAGCTCCCAGGCAGCGATCATCCACTGCTGTTCTTGAACACTGATGAATGGTCTCCGGCAAAACGTCGCCGTATCCGCCCGGATTTTTAAGTAACTTATTTACCTATTTTTACTCAAATGAAGGGTAAGTGGTAGATGTCTTCAGGCGAATAGATGGCGGACGTTGGGATTTCAACCGTACAATTGCACAGATGAAGACGAAAACAAGCTAACAACGATTTATGAGACGGTGGGTAGAGTTTTAGTGTCTTTACATAGACTTTTCATATATGCATGTGGGTAAAAAGGTTTTATTTTTCAGATCTTGAAGTCTGAGTATAATGCGCATTTTGCTCAGGATGACACGGAGGCGTTGATCCAGGTAGTGTCATGGGTTATTTCTGATTTAGAGAATGTTTCGTTAATTAGAGTTTGAAATGTAGGCCAGGGCGTCAGTTCATGCTTCCGCCGCTGGGCGGCTTCGGCGAAGTGCACTCCTATAATATTGATCGTGCCGCGCCGCGTGATCATTATTACAGAAATGCACTCTGCCGCGCCGCTTGGCGGCGGAGTATAAACAACTCCAGAGAGGCTATAAACCGAAGTTAGACCTCAGGAAATGAGAAATTGGTGTGGGTTTTGGAAAATAATTTTACCCTAGGAAAAGACTCTGTTTGAAAATTTGGCGCTGTCGCAAATCGGGGGAGGGAGAGACACTATGGCTCCGCGTTTAGCCACGCCCATTTTTCCGCGCCTCAATGGCTGTCCTAGTTTTCGAAGGGGACACCGGGTACATATTCAGATCGCGTTGCGGCGCGGAAAAATGGGCGGGGCTAAGTGCGATACCATAGTGTCCTCTTACCCGTTTGCAACAGTACCGAAAATTGATTAAATCGTATATTCAAGAGAAGAAGCAGATACACACTCATTATTTCTGAGCAGAGTTTAGTTTCCTCTTTTGCGTGCGTGTGTGGAGCGAGGGAAGAGACAGCACGCGCGCACACGCATGCGCTGGACGCGAGCGAATTTTCGTACGAAATATAACGTAGATCCGGAAAAGTGGCGGCAGGCCCCAAATTTTTGTAGTGAAGGATATGAAAATTCACAGAATGTAAAGAAAAAAGTGTGGATGTTGTGAAATCATTAGGTAAGTAAAAAATCACGGGAATAAATGCACAAAATATGAGCAAAATGAACGAGTACACACGAAATGCATAATCGATAGATTAATGAAGTGATATCGATCAATAAATAGGGAATTTGAAGAAGAACAAATTACAATCCGTAGCGACGCATAGTGCGAGCAAAATCTTAGTGCGAACACGGGGTTCGGGCACGATTTATCTTCGCTCCAGCGCACTCATTATCGAGCTGCGTGCTGCAACAGCGTCAGTCTGTAACTGCGGACCGGAATTTTACTCCAATATGGACAACACTGGATGAAAGGCAGTGTACATCATAGAAAACCATTTTCTAGTTTTTGATGTTTTTGCGTAGGTAAGTCCACGAAGTAGAGGTTAATAGGGAAGGTCCCTACAGAACACTTGAATAACGGATAAAAACTGTTCAAAGAAACCTCTTAAATATATTTATAATTACGCCGGTTTGATTTCTTTCGGGAGACTGCAGACGGAGCGTCAAACCTAACGTCGGAAATGGTTTTGCGCTTCAAGATTCTTAGGAAAAACTTTGTTTTCTGTTGCTTAAACCGGAAGCTCTTCAGAAATGAGACGCGCCAATGCTCACGCAGGGATGTTGAAATCTTTTGCGATAAAGAATATTCGAAAATGCGGCAACTGTTCCTCTTGTGAAACGAACGCAGGACAACTAATATTTTATGACGTGAGCAGGGTGACCCAATGAGTTGGCTTGTTTATGAGATTTTCTCCCCCTTTTTTTCTGGCCGTTTTTTGCTGTACTTTCGTTCTTACTGATTTAGAGGTACCCACTGCTTAGGTTTTTTTGCCAAAAGAATGGGCAAGTATTTCATCGTGATCACTGCTTTGAAATGAAATTCATGTTGATTAGAACAATGAATTCAAGTTTGGGATGACACATTTTTCCAGAAGCAGTCTTCACCATGAAAAAGTTGCCCGCTTTTTTTGCGGAAGCGTAAGTTTTGGTAAGCTTTCAAAAAGAGTAAGGACGGTAGTACGACGTAAAACGGCAAGGAAGTGAGTGAAAATCTCGTGGACCGGCCGACCCATCTAATCACCCCGTCCACGTTATATGACAGTTGTTCTGCGTTCGTTTCACTAGAGAAACGGTTGCGGGATTTTGGAATACTCTTTATTGTGAAAGATTCTAACCCCCCAAGCATGTACAATGAACCATCTAATTTTTGAAGAGTTTTCGGTACAAGGAACAGAAAACAAAGTCATTTACTTTAGAATTTTGAAGCGCAAGCCTATTTCCGACGATAGGTTTTACGTCTTGTCTGTAGTCTTCCGAAACACCAAACAGGCGGAAATAAATAATTTAGAGATTTTTTCAAACATTTTTTCTGCGATTTTTGAGAGTTTTGCGGGTATCTTGCCCTATTATCCTTCACTTCGTAGACTTGCTTACCGAAAATGATCTAACACTAGAACACAGTTTTTTTTATTGTGAACACTGCTTCAAAATTTAATATTCATCTTATTTCAGCTGAAAAAATTGTTGGAAAAAAGGGTAACAAATAGTTTTGAATATTTTGACTGCTTCTCTAACTAGAGGTTCGCTTTGGTCGATTATCGTATCAATTTGTAAAATTTTATAGGTCTGTCTCGCCTATGGCAAGGAATTCATGGACTACGCGGACAACAAAGCGGCAGATTTTCCATATTAATTCGATCCTGTTGATTGCGCTCCTGCCTACATATAGACGTATACTATACTACCTATTTCAAATGTCATATTTAAAATTTTCGAGTCGATCTAGCTATTAAATCACTCACTGATTTCGATTAACCTCTGATTACTTGCCAGTTGATTTTAAAAAAATCATTCATGATATTAATGCCAGAAAATCAATGTAACCTTCACCTTTTTGTTTCCACTTCCTAATTCGACTCCATACTGTGTAGCTATTAGTCTCATTGGAGTATAATTGCCTTCTCACCTTAACCTAATTGGTTACAATCTCGATTCGCCGCATCGATTTTTAGTTTTCGTGGCTCTGGTTTAGGGAAACTACCAGGGTGGTGAATACAGCTGCTTTAAACCAGGTGTCGTCTGTTCGAGTGTGTCTTCTCATTCTGATGTCATAATGCATTCTGAATGTCTCACTTAGCTTTCTATCGACTTCTGCCATAGGATTACTTTGTAATTTTGGATTTTCACTTACAAAAGACTACCTAGTAGTTATTCTTGATCGGTACTTTGCTTTCTTCTTACTTGTACCACTGGAAATACCTTACCTGACTTACAGATTTGTTTCTTGAAGATTTATAGTGATCTCTTTGGATGTAGATATGCTTGCACTTTTATAGGTTAATAAAATTTAGTTAGATATACAGAGTTTTGAAAGGTAAAATGGTTGCGCATTCAGGGCAAAACCTACCTTAATAAATGGAAAATCGTTAAAGGACATCGAATTCGCATTTAGCACCCCGATCAATCCCCACAGAGGAATTTGGAGTCAAACCTGAGACTTTGACCACATTACCGTACACCCACCGTAATCTACCGCAAGCTGTCAAAAATCGATAGATGGACCTCAGGCGCTATTCATACTACTCAACGCTAGCGCGGCACGCGCGTGCCGTGGCGTTTGTGTATGAATGGCTTGACGCCCCGCCCGCGCGGCGCGCGCGTCACGCTCCGCCATGGCGTCGCTGATGGAGTATTCATAGTCTCCGCAAGCGCGGCACGCGCGTAGAGAGCATTCGTACACAAACGCCAGCGCGGCGCGCGTGCTGCCCTCGCGTTGAGTAGTATGAATAGCGCCTTAGATTGTAGTTAAGCACTCCAACCTCCAGAGAAGCAATTGGAACCCCATCTATCCCACGTGGGAGAATTTTTAAGCCAAATCTGGAAGTTTTTCCTTAAAGATTTGAGAATCACCGGATTGATATAAGTCAATGCTCAACCAGCAATATGTAATAGGGGACCGGAAAGTAATGTCGTTTCTGTTAAATGGCGGAAATGAAAGCGAATCCGCGTCAGACGATCGAGGAATCGTCAAATAGTCTTGAGGCATCCTTCATAGTCCTCGCCGTAAGCGCGGCACGCGCTGGAAACAACTACAGTTAGGGCCATGGCTTGCTTTCTCAGGAAAAAACAGTTAAATATCACCCGCTGCTGGCACGGGGGGCTTGAATCTCACCGGCGGCTGGGGGTATGGTAAGCTCGTCAGCTCCGCTCTTCTCTCGGCGTGTATCGATTAGCGGGCCGGCGCACGCGACCGCCGCGGGTGGCTTTAATGATCTTGAGGAAGCAAGCCGCGGACGTAACTATATGACATCTCCGGTGGGAGCGGTGCTGGTCAAAGTAGGCTGGCTCGCATTTGCGTAAACGACAGTGTAGGATAATCCCTGAATTATTTATGCTGGAGTGGACCTCAAGGGAATGACGAGTATTGATTGAGATGGTGAAACCACCATGGCGATTTGGATGGTGCCGCTATAGGGGCTGCAGAATTGCAGCGACCTGCGAGCGGTCGTCGAGCTTCAGCCCTGACGCGGCGACAAAAAATTTTCAAACATTATACTCGCGGCGTCGGCTGCCGCTTGCTGGCAGTGACGCAGGGGGCCATCGCGAGGTCAGAACACTCTGCGGTGCCCCCTCATCGCCCTTCACGCCGCGTCGGTCGCCATCGTCGCGGAATGTAATCGATATTACATCACCCAGTGCTGTTCGTCGCTGCGAGCAACGCCGCGACTTCAACTCTGAGGACCCCTAAACATTATTGTCGCGGCGTTGGTTGCCGCTCGCTGGCAGTGATGTAGGGCCGTTGCGGCGTCAATACACTCTGCGGTGCCCCCTCGTCGCCCTTCACGCCGCGTCGGTCGCCATCGTCGCGGAATGTAATCGATATTACATCACCCAGTGCTGTTCGTCGCTGCGAGCAACGCCGCGACTTCAACTCTGCAGAGCCCTTATGGCGATGCTGGATGGGCGGCACAGGCATGCCGCGCTGTGAGAATTTTCATAGTCCACCGCTGTGCTTATCTGGGCCAAATTCCGGTCCGCAACTGCGTCTCGACACGCTTTGCGGTCGCACGCGCTGGAGTCAATCGGGTTTCCAGCGGCAAAGCCGACTTGATGTGGCTTTTTCATACAATTTCCTCCAATTTTTCTTAGTTTCCAGTTCCCAAAACCCACCTAGAGTCAGCAGATCGGCGGCTGCGGCGCTGGAAACTGCCGACTGGGAAGCGCGCGGCCGCAAAGCGTGACGGGACGCGATTGCGGACCGGAATTTGGTCCAGATAAGCACAGTACACAACACAGAAGCGTTTTTTTGATTGCTGAAACCTGCACAAACTGTTAACGCGGACCTTTACATCCAACAATTACATCGAGTCAATCAATCAAGGTAAGTGGGCCTCGTACAGGAACGCGAACGCCGTTGGAGGTGCCGAAAACAAGCCAAGGCAACCTTGTTTGAGACCCTGAACCGCTAGCCTGTGAACTTCCGCCTCATCAATCAGCAGTGAATAACGGTATTCGTGAAGACAGTCGGCTGCCTAAATTCAAGTGTGATAGCGTTTTGTGGTTTTTATATACCTCCTAGTTTCAGAGGACAAGAAGCCAGAGAACAAGCCGAAACCAGCGGCTCAGGTGGTCCGTGGAGGTATTCAGATGCAGTCGGATGCGTTATCACCAGAACAGCTGGAAGCTCTGCAGCAGTCGTTGGTTCAGCAGCTGGCTGCGTATGGCGTCGACTTGTCAGTGCTGTCGGGTGTGACCGCGGGTGACATGCCAGTCCGTCGTCCTCGTAAAAATGACGGCCCCTAGAAGGGAGGTGCTGTGAAGAACGAAAGGACTTCTATACGTTCACAACTGTTGATCCTGTAGGCCCAAATTCTTCCGCACACACGCAGAGATGTTATCTGTTTTGCTCACTTTCTTTACGCCGATTTTTCCTTGTTTTATGGGCGAGTTCACCATGGTTGGCTGAAAATAGAGCAATAAGCCCATTTTCCATCATTCAGGTAGCTGTCGTGGTGAGCTTGACTCTGCACATACCAGGTTGTCCAATAATTCTTGTCCGAAAAATTCACCATTTTTATTTTTTTTTCAACTTTATTGAAAAACAAATCTAATCAACAATGTATTCACCGCAGTTATCCACAACAGTGACCCATCGATTGGGCAGGTCGCCGATGCCCTTCGTCCAGAACTACGGGGGCTGCGACTCCAAGAAGTCCGCGATGTCGGATTTGAGGTTGTCGTAGTTGGTGAATTTTCTTCCGGCCAAATGGTGCTTCCAGCGGGCGGAACAAAGTGGTAGTCTGAGGGCGAGGTCCGGGGAATAAGGCGGATGGGCAACCGTCTCCCAGCCGAGCGTCGCCAACTTCTGCTGGGTCTCCTTCGCCACGTGGGGGAGCGCGTTGTCGTGCAGCAGGTGGGACCGAGGCCCGTCGGGGACGCTTTTCTCCGGATGGCGGCGGCTGGGTTCTCGAGCTGATCGGTGTAGATGGGAGGCGGTGACCGTCCTGCCTTGCGGGAGCAGCTCGAAGTACAGCATGCCCTTGGTGTCCCACCAGCAGCAGAGCATGATCTTCAGCGGGTGCAGGTCGGCTTTCGGCGTCGTCGGCGGCTCTCCGCGCGGGATCCAGACGGCACGGCGGGGCGACTTTGTCGTAGAGGACCCAGCTCTCATCCTCAGTGACCAGGTCCTCGAGGAACTCCTTGCGATGCGGACGAAGGAGGAGGGACTGGCAGACGGCCACGCGGCTCTGCTTGTTGGCGTCCGTCAGACGGTGGGGATCCAACGGGCCAGGACTTTGTGGTAGCCGAGGAAGTTGAGTCGATTGGGGATGGTGGACTTGCTGCAGCCGAGCGCCCTCGCCAGTTCACGGGTGGTGGCTTCCGGCTTCTCCCTTGATACAGCGACGGACTTCCGTCATCATCCACCGTAGAAGGCCTCCCGCTGTGCTCCCTGTTCTCGAGGCTCGTGTCGCCGCTCTCGAAACGATTGAACCAGCGTCTGACTGTGCGTTGCGACACTGCATCCTCCTTGCACGCTCTTCAGATGTTGGCGACCGCGGTGCCCGTGTCGTTGCCCAGCAGCCACTCGTAGTTCACGAACGTACGAATTCGACCTTGGTCCATTTTAGCTTGTACTGGTAGCTAGACGCGGCGACTGCGCCTTATATACCTCTAGCGTAGAACTTTCGAGAACCTTCTAGAAGGTTCTTACACTTGCCTGATATTATAACACTGCTAAGGAAAATTATAGAATTTTGAAAATTTCCGGACAGGAATTATTGGACGGCCTGGTATATCCCATCTTCTTTTTAGAGTGATATGTCATAGGAATATAATTTGACTTTTCTGTTTTTCCTCACGTTTTTAACCATACATACATATATCATAAGCGGCCTTACTATGCACACGAGGTGATAAAACCTCGAGGACTTGTGATCAATTGTAGAAAGTGTTTGCTACCAGTGGAATCGGTGCCTCCATTCCTCTCGTAGGACTTCCACCTTTGTTCCTCTCGTCTATCATACTTTCACCATTCACCTTTTTTTCTCTCTGCCCGTATCCCATATATGCTGCACGTATGATTGTGTGATAACTTTGGAATGGAATATATCATATAGCTGCTCATGTGTCAGCGCGTGTCGGCTTCACATTGTGATTCGCTACTACTGCATTAGCATTCTCTCTAATATACCTAAAATTTTTCGACGATATGTACGCACTAAACCAAATATTTATTATATATCTATTCGAGTGGGATAAATTATTGCGAATGGTTTTGAGAAGATATTCAAACTATGGGATATCCCATACGATGAGTTTGCTACGAATTGGAGAATGGTATCTCGTAGATTCTGAATTGACGTCGATTTATTGAAACTCGTAGCACCTATGTTTTAGCATATGGCACCGAGTTTGCGCCAACCTTCAATAGCGAACGCGAAGTCTCATTATTATCCATGCTGACGTTACCTTGTACAGTTAGGTCCGTGGCTTGTTTCCTCAAGAAAAAACATTTTGATCTAAATCGCGGCTGGCGCGGGCGATTTAAATCTCACAGGGGCTGGCGGCAATTACCAACCAGCCGCTGGTGAGATTTGAATCGCCCGCGACAGCCGCGGTTTAGATTGAAATGTTTTTTCTTGGTTTAACAAGCCATACCGTCGCCCTGGGAAATCTCTGGAATTCCACGCAAAGTCCTATACGTTACAATTGGTTGGGGGGGGGGTGGTCCGTTTGGCGGAAACTTTTTGAACTTCCTTGCCTAAGCAGACAACAATGAACCTGTCCTGGGACGATCCGAAGGAGGTCCCGACCAGGGTCCAGCGGGTTTCGCCTCGGCGCGTCGGGGGGGGGGGTCGTAAATTTTTTTTGCTTTGACGTTTAAAAATTTCTAGGAGTCAATTAGGAAGCCAAAATAGTCTTTTTAAAATCGATTTACTGACGAACGCCCTTGTTGTACATCTCTACAGTCAGGTTCTTGGCTTGCTACCTCGAGAAAAAATTTTGAATCTCACCCACGCCTGGCGCGGGCGGTTTAAATTTCACCAACGGCTGGCGGCATGGTAAGCGGATCAGCTGCGCTCTTCTGTCGGCCTGATTTTATTAGCGGGCCGGCGCACGCGACCGCCGCGGGTGGAATAACAATTTTTTTTTGTGGAAGGGGCGAGCCACGGACCTAACTATATGTCACATTTATTCAGGTTAGCTGTGACGAACGCTCAGTGTCATTAGCTTGAGCTTTGCGTTTCTTTCATCACTCAACAAGTATGAGCGGAATAAAACTAAATTTCGGAAATCGTTTATCGAGTTTCGACAATTTTTTTCTTGGGTTCCAGAAATAGGTTGCGAAACGTGTGGAAATGCGGTTTTTGAAACACGAAAAGCTAAAAATATCTAAATTTATCATGGCCGAGGCAGCCGCAGTCCGGGCAGACATCTGATTTGCTGCTGTCTATTTTGCTGGCGTAGGACATAAGCATGGTAGAATGACCACAGCGCAGCGATGCCAGGGTGCACCTGGCCCTTCTTCCGAGTTGAGCCTCGGATGTACAGACTTGGCGCGGCACTACCCCCAATATGGGATTAATGACCGCCTTTTCCAGATGGCACCGTACGAACTGTGTGTGCTCCTCGCGCAATAGACGGAGTCGTTCTTGCTGTGAGTCGTGCCATCTTTGCAGATTGACTTTGCTGGGAGCATCGGCGAATGGCTTTCTGACGCCTCTCTCTCTGACGGGGTTTAGCACTCTCCAAGAGGGGTGATTTGGTTGTTTGACAATGTTGATGAAAAATTGTTGGGCCTGGAGCTCACAGTACTCCCTTACTGGTAATAAGCGGGTCTCAGCATGCAAGTGATCGACCGGGGAACTTCTTGCACACCCGGTGGCGATTCGAAGAGCTGCATTCTGTATAAGTTGCATCTTAGTCCAAGAGGATTCCGAAACTAGATGCTGCCAAACTGGGGCACCGTATTCCAGTGCAGGCTGGAGAATAGCCTTATACGTTGTAATAATGGTTTCTTTGCTACTACCCCATGTTGTACCGCCCAGGGCTCTAAGCACGTTAAGCTTCGCTTTAACGATAGCCTGCTTCTGTTCCGTGTTCTTATGGAACTTGAGCGATGGATCGAGCACGAGTCCGAGAAGTTTTGGGAAGCGGGCGGCAGGCAAACGATTTCCATTCCATACGACATACGGATGTGCGCTGTGTTCAGATGGGTCCGTTGTGAGTACGGATACCGATGACTTTGACGCAGAAATCTTCAGCGTTTTGCGGTCGAAAAAGCTTTTCAGTGTGATCAAGTGCCCGTTAATCTTAGCGGCGGCCACATTTACGACACAAGACAGTCATATCGTCAGCGTAAGCGACCACCTTGATATATTGGGGAGGGGCAGGCATATCTTCGAGGTACAGACTGAAGAGAGCAGGCGACAATACGCCGCCCTGTGGGACTCCAGCTGCAATCGGAATGCTGTTTGAGACATGATTCTGGAACATCACTCTAGCCCGTCTTCCCTTAGTGAATGCAGCTATCCAGCGCTTTTGCCATGGCGGGATTGATGACTCCAGTAAGTTGTTAGATAAGATACCAAGATTCACTGTGTCGAAAGCCTTAGTGAGATCCAAGGCAACTGCTACAGTTCTTTCCGGCTTATACGCGTTGAAACCATCAATTGCATAGCTTGTAATTTCTAACAAAGCTGTCGTGGTGGAATGCATTTTTCTGAAACCATGCTGAAACACCTGTCTCTCGTTGTGCTCAGCCAGGTCCTTGACGATCAGCTTTTTAGCTACTTTAGCAAAAGAAGACAACAAGCTAATGGGCCGATATCCCTTGACTGAAGCTTGGGGCTTGCCAGGCTTGGGCAGCGGAACGACGTTTGCCATCTTCCAATTCTGCGGGATAGTACACGACATGAACGAGGAGTTTATCACATCAGTGAGAAGCGGTAGTAAGTCAGTGGGTATCTTCTTCAAGACAGCAGGACATATCCCATCAGGACCAATAGCTCTAGAGTTCCGTATTTCCTTTATAATCTTCTCAACTTGCGCCGTAGTAAACGCTTCGGCCGTGCTCATAAGCGGGAGGCGGCACGGCTCTCTTACAGTCACTCTATTCTGCGGACCTCGTTTAGCACTGGTGATGAAAAAACTTTTCCCGAGCGCATAAGCGGCTTCCTTTCCTGATTTGAATACACCGTTGTCGAATTCGATTGTGGAGACGGTGGCGGGTGAGCTTTTACCCGAAAGCTTCCGTAAAACCTTCCAAGTAGCTGCACTGTCCGTCTTAAAGTCCATCTGTCCGGTGAACTTCTCCCACTCGTCTTTCTTAAGTCTGTCCAAATTTTTGATCTCACTGTCAAGCTCAGCAACCACGGGGTCCAGATGATTACCCGCTCTCCTCGCATCTCTCGTTCTAATTTTGTCGAGGATGTCTCTGTTGACATTTGGATAGAACGTCTTGACGCGACCGATAGGAATAGCCGCATTCATGGCTTTGCGGATTGCGTCAGATAAATGGCTCTCTTCCTGGTGCACGTCGCCATTCCACGGGTAACTTGCCGACAGACGAAGCGCAACTTCACTGAACAGGCGCCAGTCTGCTCGGCCTAAGTTAAGATAAGAACGTTGACGAACACCAGAAAAGGGAGCGAGAGAGTTGGAGAGATCGATATGGATAAAGACGGGGACATGGTCATTTGGCGAAGTCGTCGAGGTAGACCATGAGCAGCAGCTAGAAAGGTTGGACGAGGCTAGAGATATGTCTGGGCTAGAAGATCGGCCGTTGGCAGGGAGACGAGTGGGCTGATCATCGTTTAAAATGACCAGGTCGCACTCATCTGCCCATTCTTCGACGTCATTTCCTCTAACATCAGGACCGAGAGACGAGCAAAAGGTGTGAGCGTTGAAATCACCCGCGAAAACGACCGAGGATGAGAGGGAGCAGTCGCTCAGCTGCTTGAGAAGTGGGATAGGACTGTAAGATGAAGGGCATGAAGTTGTACGTGGAATGTATATGTTGAAAAGAGAAAGGGGTGTTTTTAAGGGGAGATGGATTGGGAGGTACTCGAGAGTACCGTCCGTGGGGGTGCTGGGAATAAGGTGTGAGGGAAGTGAAGATAGAACAAAAGTAGAAACTCCACCGCCGAGAGATGACCTTGGAGCATGGTAAGAAGTATAGCCTGGGATATTGGGATGAGGATAGGTAGGGGATGGAGAGAGCTTGGTTTCTTGAACCATGATCACGTCTGGATGGTAGGTACGTGCGAAGAGAGAGAGTTCAGAAAGCTTGGCACGAAGGCCGTTGAGATTGATATGCACAATTGAAAGGGGGCGACTTGAGATAGAGGAATCTGAGTTGGAAGGTGAGGAGCATAATACACAACGAAAAGATGAGTTATGATGCCTCACGGAACTGAGACCCGAACAGGAGAGATGCACCCACCTTTGGCATCCGAAGCACTGGACGCTGGTATGTCTCCAGTTGACATCATTGCCGCACGTGGCGCATAGATACTTCTGAGCGGGTCCAGGATTCCTCTCCACGCCGGCCCTTTGCAGAAGAATCCGAAGGAGAGCTGCGGCCGGCCAGCACCTCTCCCATGACAAAAACCCTCATTGTGGAGGGGATGATGTCGGTTTGCACGGAGGCGATCTTCTTTCCTCCACACTGCCACGGCACGAACGTACGACATCTCGGCAGCTTGCTATTGCTACACAAACTTGCCGTTGCTTGTTTACGCGAAGTTACGTACGTACGCAATCGCGCGTAGTCGCCCAGCGTTCGCGCAGCGCACACACCTGAATTTCTGCGCGACGCGATTTTCGCGTCGCACCGAGGTGTGCCATTGCGTTGCCCTGCGAAAACTCTGAACGCGACGCCGGCGAAGGCGACGCGAATGACGTCGCGCGCTGTGATATCGCGCGTAATTTCGAATGTGTCGCGCTTCTTCAATGAGAACACTTTGCGAAGACACGATGTGACGTCCCTTAGTCGATCGTAGGCTGATTTTAACGTCGCGCGGCGTCGCGAATGAACTCTAACCGCCGCCTAAGGCTTAGTGGTTGAATTTGCGATCTTTCAAGGAGGCCACCGTTGGTGGCGAAATTATCTGGCTGAGTGAGAACGGGCGTTTCCATGTCCTAACGTAGAGTATGAATATATAAAAATTTGTTCAAATTCTTCAATTATCTCATATCATAATTGGAGTTCAGCGATATGGGAAAGCGGCAGTCGTATACTAGGAAGACGAGAGACAGATGTGGTTGTACCTCTATGAGTAAGTTCACCTGTAATGTATTTGCGCCTCACTTGTGAATATAATGCGTGTTTCAGAAAGTTGAGGGCTGCTCATCCGTCCGCGTTTGAGCCGAAAGGACTGAAAATATGGGAGGAGTACGTCACGGAATGTAGAGTGGACAGAACACCGGATGGTCTAACTACGCGGTCAGGGAATATCATCAGAGTTTTGAAGTTATTGTTGATCCTAGAACTGCTCTCAGGTTTCGACGACATATGATAAAAATCTCCATCTTGCACATTTGGATTGCAAGGTGATGATGTCCATCTACCGCCGTCTTCACTTGCAGTTGGATCCGGATGCGAAGATAGCGTAGGTTTCACTAGGGACTGCTTTAGACTTCCCATGGCGATTCGGAATACCATGTTGTCGTTGTTGTAGGTCTGTGAGAGTAGATAAGTGACCCGTGCTTGAAATTCCTAAATGGCTGCGGGGATTCCAAACATGGCATTTTCGATGCTTCAAAAAAGGTGGGTACCCCATCAGGGAATTTTCAGGGCTTCAGAAATAATTTTCGGATTCGGCTCAAAACTTTCAACTGGGGTTATTAAGGGCGCTAAACCCGAAGCTGGGGTCTATTCCTCGCCGGGCTGAGGTTTACTGTAGGCTACGGTGGGCATAATGTCTTTTACTGGCGTTACTTACCTCGAAACTTCGAAAATCAAAAAATGGGCCTCAAAATCGTGTTCAGCGTCCCAAATAGCACCAATACCGTATGCCCACCGTAACCTACCGTAATTTATCGAAAACCGATAAATGGGTTGCAGGTTCGTGTTAGGCAGGCCGAATAGCCCCTATGTACAAGTTTTGAGGCGATTTGCTCGTAGAATTTTCGAAATCGTCAAAAGTCGCGTTTGGCCAGCGAACTTTCCCCCATTTTCAGGCTTTGGACCAAATCAGATGGACTTTCTCAAATATTGACAATTGGGCCTTACATTCGTAATCGGCACCCAAAACAACCACTTGAAAAGCGTTTTAAGCTCAATCCGAGACAGTTTTTTGAAAGCTCTAAAAATTGTCTTTTGTGTATCCCTTTTCTCTTGGCAAAGCTATAGGTAATCTACTGTAAATCTCTGAGGCATTTCGCTGATTTGGAAAACGGACTTTCATTGCCGTGTCCCTACAACTATCAAAACATGGTTTTCTAACAGCTCTCGGGGAATGTAAGGCAAGCCCTAGTCAGTGTTATCGGAATTCGATACGTTGCGCGTTTTTATTTCCAACGTGTGCGAGAAATCTTTCTTCAGGCTGGAGCTGAAATTTTCGATCGAGATCGAGATGAAGGAGGATGGAACCGTCAGGACGTTCAAAAAAGTAGAGCGGGTGCAACCACAGCAGCAGCTTCATCGCAATGGTGTGAGCGAAAGACTTCCTGGTAAATTTTTAGTTGAAAATCTTTTATCCTGTTCATCATGTTCAGTATCAAGACTACTCCAGCAGGTTCATCTGCACCACGTACAGAAAATAATGATGTAAACGAGGACGATTTCTCACGTGACGATGATTCTCCGGCACCGCCACCCACGAAACGGTCATCGCTCGATTTTACAAGTGGGTTTTTTGTTGTCAGTTGGGCGTTCCTTTATAGTCTTCTTTGCGAAAAGCTGCAGGGATGGTGCGAGCGGTTCCGTCACGGTGGTTTTAGGTCATTACGCGGAGCGAGTGGAATCACATTTGGCTGAAAACGCCTTTTTCAACTGAATTCATATTGGTTAGAGCTCTTGTAGTGGCGTTTCAGATCTATGGTTTCTCAACCCCGAGTTTCGGTGGTTTTTCCAGTTGTGCGAAAAGGTATGGTATCGGGGTTACCTCGAAGATAAGTTAGGGGGATTTCCTCAGAATTTTAGGGGTTTTCAGAAAACTTGTTTTGGATTTGGCTTGAATCTCTGTTCTGGTGGTTATTCGGTGCCCTGAATACGAGTCTGGGACACGTTTCCTGTTATGTTGCGGCGCACTGTAGGTTTGCTGCTATTCTGCTGTTATGACCTACTTTAATATACGAGGAATCGATAAATAGACCTCAAAATCGCGTTCAGCGACCCAAATAACCTCTACAGTAAAGGTTCGAAACAAATATGTCGTACCGTTTGGAAGTCATCAAAAGTCGCATTTTACCCCAAAAATGTGTCCTGGTTGGAAGCTTCTAGCAAAACTTCTCGAGGTTTACCGAAGATTCAAAGAAAATTAGAAAGAAAAACTTCAGTTTAGTACACGAATCAGGCCCTAGTTATACATCGGCGTTTCGCAGCCACTGTTTTCCGCGGGGCATGCGCGATTGGTGAGCTTTCGAAATTGACCAATAGCAGACCTAATCTGCGGCAAAGTTGTAATGTTTTCCTTAATTTTGAAGAAAAGTCGTCGTGAAGGATGAAAAACGGTGAGCCCCCTCCCCCACACACACACACACACAAACGTTTTCAATATACCTGTAGTCTTTACCACGGATACACGCAGGAATTAACATAAAAAAAAAGAAATTTTCTCTGGTAAATCTCTCTCTTTTCTGGTGAATCTCAATTTTTTCTTGTTGTTCGTGCGTGTATCCATGGAAAAGACTTCACAATCTACAGTATGCCTAGAGGGATTACGTAATCGCAAAACTGCTTTTGTTTTTTTGCCGTTGACCACCCTTTCTTAACTTTTAGCCCATTTGAGGAATCTCACTGTAACTATGTAGCTCCAGAGAAGCCTTCAGCAGCTACGAACATGGGTTTGAAATTTGCATAGGCATAGGAAGGATATTAACTGGTATGAATTTCGTTGGAAACGGCGTTTCCGACCTGATGTGATTACTTGCTAAGGCACAATCCGGCCAATTCCCACGAAGAGGGCTGTAGGTGGTGTGTATAGTCATAGGTACTCTGCTTCTCTGGGCCAAATTCCGGTCCGCAACTGCGTCTCGACACGCTTTGCGGCCGCGCGCATTCGAGTCGGAAGAGTCTCCAGCGCCGCAGCCGCCGATCTGTTGACTCTAGGTGGGTTTTAGAAACTGGAAAGTCAACAAGATTGGAGAAAACTTTATAAAAAAGTAATATCGAGTCGGCTTTGGCGCTGGAAACTCGACTGACTCCAGCGCGTGCGGCCGCAAAGCGTGTCGCGACGCAATTGCGGACCGGAATTTGGCCCAGATAAGCACAGTATTAGACTTTATTCACATGTTCTATCGTCACGATTGATTCGCAGTGATCAGAAATGTATGACTGCGCGATCACCCTGTGGCTGCCATGTTGCTGCACAAGGGCCAGTGCTGAAACGGAAGTAACACAAACCGCTAATCGCGGCTACGGGAAGTATGAACGGGCACGATTGATTGGCAACTGCCTGTGACTGTCGCGAATGAACCAAAGTACAGTTCAGCTCCGCATTGCCGTTCAGTCCGCAAAGTGCACGCTGATTGCGAAAGCGTGCTGCGGCGCGGTTTCGAGTATTCTCAGACAGGGATGTTGGATCACCCGGGCAGTTTTGTCTTTGGTGCCCGGGCGATTCCGCAGCACGCTTTCGCAATCAGCGTCCACTTAGCGGATCGAAAGGCAATGCGGAGTTGAACGGTAGAAAAGGGTAGCTGTCGAGATCACGGCTATAAATATGATTGTGGACAGAAGGTGTTAGCAGACGACATCCACTGGCATTCTGTCGCACTAACAATAAGAAGGAAGCAGTTAGGCCATTTCTAGGAGCAAACACTAGAAAATTTGGTAGCCGTAAGGTTGGAATCGTACTTCCCGCGACGAGCGACAGCAAAAGCACATCGATTTTGAGTCGATACTTATGGTGAACATTGTGTCGCTCCTCGCGGGAGGTATGATCGCCATCTAAGTGAGCAACATAGAGTGGCATTAAGCGATAAGGAACGTTGTTGACGACTGTGCGCAGCCGCGTGTAAATCTCAACGCGCAGTTAGCTTTTTACGCATTCTCCACCGGGATCTGCTCAAATCGGACGCTAAACGCAACCTCTTAGTGTTCGAACAGGCGGATAAATTTCGCAGCTTCCGGGAAGCAGGCAGGTCTTTCGCGGGAAGCCGCCTTGGTTTTGGTTGTGAACAGCAAGGCTTAGATGAGATGGTATTCGGCCGACCGGCTGGTGACAGTGAGATCCTATTAATAGGTGGCAGCTGACGACAACAGGCTTGGATCCAAGATGTTCAACCTACGCGTGGTGGATCTGTGGAGTCGACATATGGAGGCTCATCAAACGAACATCAATCACTCCATGTGGAGTTTTTTCGTATTGGGAGTGTAACTGGCTGGCTGCTGCACTCCTCTGTATTCTACTTCTACGAGCTGGCATTGAGAGGAATCCGGGACCGCGCGGCAAGACATCACGATATCCCTGCTGTCACTGCGGACTATCTGCTCAACATGCGAGCATTCAATGTGGTGGTTGCCTTGGCTGGGTGCACCTCAAATGTTCGGGATTGTCCAGCTATGATGACTACACTCATGCTTACTGTTGTATGCCTTGCTCTGTAAATCCTCCTAGGGTTCCTCAATATAGTCTTTGCATTCATCAACTCAATATCAATGGCCTACGTGCCAAACTTGCTGAACTCACAGTGTATATAGATCGCACTCAACCTGATGTCATTCTCCTGCAGGAGACCAAGCTTAGCATTTCTTCCTCCTCCCTCCCCCGTCTCCCCGGTTATCTATCCTATCATGTTCCACGTACTTCTCATGGCGGTGGTGTTTCAACATTTGTAAAATAATCTATCCCTTCTCATCCTATTAATCTTCCCAATAATGATGTTGTTGAATGTCTTGGAGTTCATATTGTATTACAAAGTGGCCCCATTGATATTGTCAATGTCTTTGCACCCCCCACCACATCCTGTCCCATTTCATTTGATCCCACGCCTTACCTACATAATGTCCATGCTGCCTTAACATCAAATTCGCTTGTAATAGCTGGTGATTTTAATGCTCATTCCCCTTCGTGGTTTTCTCCTCTTGAGCCTGACAATAGAGGTGAACTCATAGAGCTTTTTGCTGATGATTGTGATCTTGTTCCCATAAATGAGGATTCTCCAACTCGCCTACCGGCAGTGGGTAGGCCTTCCTCACCCGATATCACCTTTGTATCATCCTCGCTAGCTATTTCCTGTACCTGGTCTACTGATGTGGCGCTGGCCAGTGTTCATGTTCCCATAATTATATAATTGGATCTGTCACTTAATAGTTTGCTTGCTCCTTTCTCTGGCTCTCGTTGTAAGTCCTACTCTAATTATCGTAACGCTAACTGGGACCTATTCAAAGAGGTATTGCTCAGCCAGGCGGCCAGCTACCCATGGAGCGGCTCAGTCTACGACAAGGAGAAGTTCATAGTGGATGCCATAGGACGTGCTACCAAAGCTGCTATTCCTACTGGACGTGTGAGGACTTTTCACCCGAACGTACCCAGTGAAGTGCTTGAACTAATCACTAAGAGAGATGACAAACGAAGATCGGACCCCAATGATCCAACGATACAGCAGCTGTCGGAAAACATCACCGCATTGCTAAATGAACACAAGCAGCAACGCTGGAAAGAGCTCACCGAGTCGATCGATTTTGCCTTGGGTGCGAGAAAAGCTCGGAACACCTTGAAGCAGCTTTCAGGCAAAAGATGAGTACTGACCGCAACATGCTAGAATTTCCGTCAGGAAGATTCGAGCACGGATACAAAGCTGCCTGTCTCCTCGGCAAACTATTTGCGTCTGCATCATCGTCTCGGGATAAGCAACACAGACGAACAATGCGAGCAATCAGGAAGCTCAGTCGACTGGATGTCCCTATTATCTCTCCGTCCGCCATCGACAAGGTCATCAAATCGATGAAAAATTCGCGGGCTGAGGGACCCGACGGGATTTCGGCTGTTCATCTCAAGCATATTCCTGATCCCTATTACGAACTGCTCTCTGATCTTATTCATTCGTCTTTCAGTTCTGGTGTTATTCCGGCCCGCTGGAAACAAGCTGTCGTCATCCCCATCGCCAAGCCAGGCAAGCCACTGGATAAGGCTGTCTCCCACCGCCCTATTTCCCTCCTCTCCCCCCTTGCCAAGCTTGCGGAACGATTCCTCAATCCGCTCCTCCAAAGCAGTCTACAGCACAACACCCACCAGCATGGTTTCAAGAAGGAGCATTCCACAGTCACAGCCCTGACGTCAATCACCGAGCACATAATCGCTGGATTTAACCGCAAGACCCCGGCCGGTAGAAGCCTCGTCGTTGCCATAGATCTTACGGCGGCTTTTGATAGCGTCAATCTTCCGCTCCTCTCAAAATCCATTCTGGAATCGGACATGCTCAGTTGGTCTAAAAGGTGGATTAACAGCTTTATCAAGAACCAGTCTATTCGCGTCAAGTTCGACGGACATCTGTCGTCTTCGGTTCCTCTGAAAGCCGGTGTCCCTCAAGGCGGAGTGTTATCCCCTAGCCTATTTTCGCTATTTCTATCTGATATTCCTGTTCCACCAACTGGTATTCATCTGTGCCTGTACGCTGATGACATCACTATTGTAAGCACGGACTCAGTTATTGATCGAGCCACTGCTACCATGAATGACTACTTACGGACCCTGGCAGTGTATCTTAAATCAAAGTCGCTGACTGTCTCTGCCTCCAAATCAAGTGCTACACTATGTACAACGGCTATTATTGAACATCGGCTTCATCCCAGAGTCATGAGGGATGGCCACGAGCTGTCTAAGCATCCTTGACTATTGGGAGTTTTTCTGAACCCCTCTTTACGATTTCATGAAAATACGCGTATACGAGCTGCCTATGCCAGCTCGCGCAACAACATTCTTCGCGCTTTGGCTGGAACCTCGTGGGGCAGCACGAAGGAAGTACTACGTACGACTTATAGAGCCATGGTCCAGCCGGTCTTGGAATATGGCGCCCCTATTTGGACTCGACATCTCTCTGAATCTTCTTGGTGCAAGTTGCAGAGAGCACAGAATACTGCCCTCAGGCTTATCACTGGATGTCTCAAGTCGACGCCTATTCCGCATCTTCATGAGGGAACCGGCCTACTTTCCGTGAAAGAGCACTGCTTACTCCAGTCTCAGCAATTTCTAATAAGTATTGTCAAGAGCCCGACCCATCCAAATTACCATCTTCTGTCGTCTGGCCCCCACCCAAGAAGCATACGCATGCCGCTCAGTGCTTCTCTGTCTGCAGTCGATCAACAACGCTGGGCTATATCCGAGCTATCGCGAAGAAGACTCCAGATGGCTGAGCGTACGCGGTTCGTGGCAGAGTACCTGTCTGATGCTCAGCCCAACTTAATCTATGGCGGCGTGCCCCCGCGAGTCGACGACTACCGAGACGTACCCGAACAATCTTCGCTGGTCTGGGATGCGGTCACTCCAGATATCTGAAGGCCTACACTCATCGGATTGATCAGTCAGTCCCAGATAAATGCCCCGATTGTGAATGTGCTGGACATGATTCATTGCATCTATTTTCATGTCCGGCCACACCTACAATGTTATCTGCTCGAGATCTATGGTGCAAGCCGTGTGAGGTAGATAGCTTCCTACGCCTTTGATGCGATGCTCTGTTCATGGCTGAGAAGAAGAAGAAGAAGACAACAGGCTGCCTCCAACACTATTATGTTGCTGTAGGAACGATATCGGTCGCGTCAGAATGGTGTTTCCGAGCTTGCGATCGTGGGCGAGGTTCGAAAGTGTTGCGGAAGCGCTTAGGAATAGATTGTGGGAAAACTTTTCAGTGATTAGAGAAGATCTATTTGGTTAGACTATCGTTGAAAGTCGAAAAAAAATCATTTTCAGGGGAGATCAACAACGTTATGGTTGAGAGTCGATTCAAAGTGAGGTATCCAGAGCTTCAGGTTAGTCTGATTTGAAACAAAGTTTTGAAAACAGAGGAGGCCTTAAGTATTTCAGAGGCTTCAAGATCACGACAGTGCTGCTATAGCGAGCACTTCTCACTCGGCTTTACGGGATGTTCGTGAAGGTAGCGGAAAGGGTAGTCGGAGACCAAAACGTCTTCAACTCAATTGTTGTCTTTCAGAGCTACGCTTGCCTGCTCCTGGTCCGTCTATGGAGACACCTCCGCTTGCTACGAGTGCTCCCCAGGTCACAGTTCAAGACAGCCCTGCGCAGGTGGTGAAGAAGGCTCCTCGGAAAATCGTAATCCAGGACGAGTTCGATGGTAGTCCGGAGTTAGGTGAGTCTTCTAGGATTTTTTTGTGGCCAAATACCTCTAAGTTTGGAGAAAAATTGGTGATTCAGATTTGACATCTAATTCAACCCTGCCGACTGAACGATCGAATGAGGGGTAATTTTTTTTCAGTTTTGACAACCAATTTATGCTAAATATTGCAATTTTTAGCAGAGTAGTATTTATCGATGTTTCTTCTACAAGTGGTTCTTGCGAAAAAGCATTTGAGCGGCTTTATTCTGCATTTGCAAGTGCCCAGTCTTCCAAGAAGCCCTTTATGGTTGGTTTATGTCCTCAATTGTGGTAGAGAAGCTCTTTTTTTTTTCTAGGGTAGGGGGATCGGCTCTCTCCATCGGGTGTGTGGCGTTCATCGATTAATCTTATGTGGATATATGTGGGGTGTCAGTTGAACGGCAACTCTTCTATACAGGGCAGACAGCCTTGAAAGTGTTTTGAGCTTCCTGTGTTCTGATCTAACTCGAATTAAGATCACCTTGGCTATAAATCGCGCTTTGCTTTTACAGGAAAGAGAAAAAATGGGAAGAAAACAAAAAAAAACCGCACATTTCTGGTTCGAACATTTTGGGGAAAATCAGAGATTGTCTCAAACACAAGATAAAATTCATAAAAATTTTGGGAATCCAAGCCCTGGCCGGAAGCCCTAGGGCGGCGCCTCTAAACACTCTATTATTGGATACAGTTACAGTTCTTCTCAAGAAACGCGCAATTAACCACGGCAATCAAGGGAAAACGTCTATAACTTTGTTAGTAGTGATTTTCGGCAGCCCTAGAGGCCATACTAGTGTTCTACGTCTAGAAAAAGGTTATAGAAATTTAGAGATGTGATGGAACGTAGACCCACTATCACTGCGCAGAAGGACTGTCCTCATAAGAAAGTCGAGTTACTCGACATTGAACGATTCCGTATTTCTAACAGGAATCGAGGGATGGCGAAGAGGTGTCTTGTCAGACAGAGCAGTGGAAAAGTCGGAATTCGAGTCTGATTGAGAAGAGCGGAATCCATAGCCAGTACGCAAAGGAATTAAGGAAAACGGCAGAAAATGATCAGAAAAGTTCTCTGGAAGAGAGTTCGTCTGCAGTAGGTTGTTTGTCTTTTTCAACTAATAGGGTGGCCCGAAATTCCTACCCGAAAATAGGTCAGCAGGTTTTCCTTGTCCATGTGTGGTCTTTTGATCAATTGTGGTACCCATTACGAGGTACAGTCTTCCTCTACCTTACAGCCGCTACCCAAAAAAACCCTCCCTGTTTGGAATTCTATACACTGTTTACAACGGAGTGCACAAACCCATTATTGACTTCTACTTCTCTACTGGCGTTCTACAACGGTAGTCGACTCTTTTTCGGCCGACCCCGGTGTGCATCGGCGAACCCGTAAGTCGCCACGCGACACTCGCCTCCTTCTTCTTCTTATCGGCCACATAGAGCTTCTCCTTATAGGTGTAAAAAGGCAGCCTTATCGCACGGGTTCGTCCACGTATCCATAACTGTTAGAGAAGTCGGCCTTGCAGGACATGAAAATAAATGAAATGAATCGTGCCCTGGGTTGTGGCAGTCAGGACATTCGTCGGGGATCGGCGAGTCGATCTTATGGACGAAGGCCTTGAGGTGTGAGGAGTGTCCACATCGTAGACCTGCCAAGATGACGCGTGTACGTCTGGGTAGGTCCGTTTCGCTGTCATCGATCGGGGGTGGCACGTCACCAAGAATTGGATTTAGGGGAGCACTGGAGAGGTATTCTCTGACGAATCGGGTGTGCTCCATTTGCAGCAGTCTGACGCGATTGAGCTCCGACGTCGCCCAACGTTGACGATCCAAGACAGAGACTGCAGCATGAAGTGGCGAGCGAATATGTCGGAAATGGGGACCAGATGACAGTAATGGGAAATTAGGGTGTGTGGAATTCCTTACAATGCCAACATGGAACTGTTGCGACTGGAGTTGACAATGCTGCTTTACAGGAAGCAGCGAACACGTGATGCAGATGAGATACCGGTGTGGATCTAGGGCATCCAGCGATCACGCGTAGAGCAGTGTTCTGTGCACGCTGAAGTTTGCTCCAAGAGGTTTCCGACAGGTGTCTTGACCATATTGGGGCTCCATATTCTAGCACCGGCTGCACCATAGCCCTGTAGGTGGTTCGCAAAATTTCCTTAGAGCTGCCCCATGTAGTGCCTGCCAGCGAACGTAGAATGTTGTTACGTGTGTTGGCAGCAGCAGCTCTAATACGTGTGTTTTCGTGAAAACGCAGTGACGGGTCCAGGAATACACCAAGTAGACGAGGGTGTTTTGATAAGGGCAGCATATTTCCTTCCCAAAGAATCTTGGGATGCAGCTTGTGTTCGGCAGTCGCTGTAGTGCACAAAGTGACGCTGGACTTGGTAGGAGAGACCTTTAGCTGCTTCGATTCAAGGAACTTGGCCAGACTGACGAGGTATTTATTCATCTCAGCAGTGGCTCGATCGATGACAGGGTCAGAACAAATAATAGTGATGTCATCCGCATATAGACATAAGTGGATGTTTGACGACGGCTTCGGCTTATCAGATAGATACAAAGAAAACAGGCTGGGAGATAGAACTCCTCCTTGTGGAACGCCTGCCTTCAGGGGCACTCCACGAGGAAACTCACCAGCTGGACGGATGTGAGGCGTGGTGGGTGGGTGGCGGCAGTGACGTATCGATCGCTTACGGGGTCGGCCCAGAACGCGTCGATTATCGTAGCTGTGGGCCAGTAGTGGTCTAGTGGCGGACCATGAGTTTGTGCTTTACGCCTTTGCGTCCTGCAGCTTCACTGTTAATATAATTGATGATACACATAGCGTTAGATAATACATTATCCAGAATGCTTAACGACAGCGTTCACGATTGAGAAATCTCACGGGTTTTCTATGGAAATTGAAGGCTCAGGCCCTCGTCATAGTCGATCGACTGACTGGCTGCAGCCAGCCTGGTCGATAAGCATCTTCATCGTGCAAATCGGATGTCTACACGATGCGAAACTTCGTACGTTTCGAGAGAGCGGTTCATAGGAAAGAACAGACCACAGAAGCCAATTAAAGGCAGTGTTCACGATGAATATCGCACTCGAGTTCGACCCAAAAATGGGATTGTTTGGTCGTGAGGTAACTAATAGTGAAGAAACAGGGAAGAAAAACGTCCAGTATAAGTTAAAATAACGTTTTCTAAATTCAGTTCATGGACGAGAATCATGGGCCCTGCTGATTCCGGCAAGCGCGCGCTAATCGCGAATCTGCGCGAATCGATCATGCTAATCGCGGCAGAGTTGCTTGGCAATTTGCCATCTAAACGTGTGCGGCGCCACTAGCTCGTCCGATTGGGGGGCGGATCGGGATAGGTAGGCGCAACGGGAGAGCTTTCAAAGCCATTTGTATTCATTTCTGGCCAGTTTTCGTTGCTTTCTTTGACCTTATCCTCTACAGCACCTGCCAACTTAGTGTTTCACACCGAGACCTCGAGAACGAGATTTATCGTGAACACTGCCTTTAAGCCCGCACACATGCCGACGTGATGAGATTTGAAACCTTGTCACCATATTCAAACCGCACCCTGTAGATAGAGGAAGAGTAGTTCCTTCGAATGGTTTAAAGGCAGCATACACGCTTGTAAACGTGATTGAGATACCTACGGAAATAGGATGGTATTTCTCAGTACACAACGCCTACGCATTTTGAAGCGTCTATTACGACCCACAATACAGCTACATGAGTAAGAAGTTGGCCCTGCCTTGTATTTCTCCACCTCTTGTACCAGGTTGTCCAATAATTCTTGTCCGAAAATTTCATCATTTTCAATTTTTTTCAAATTCATTGAAAAGCAAGTCTAATCGACAATAGAATCACCACAGTTATTCACAACAGTGGCCCATCGATTGGGCAGGTCGCCGATGCCCTTCGCCCAGAACTCCGGGGGCTGCGACTCGAAGAAGTCCGCGATGTCGGATTTGAGGTTGTCGTAGTTGGTGAATTTTCTTCCGGCCAAATGGTGCTTCAGCGAGCGGAACAAGTGGTAGTCGGAGGGGGCGAGGTCCGGGGAATACGGCGGATGAGCAACCGTCTCCCAGCCGAGCGTCGCCAGCTTCTGCTGGATCCCCTTCTCCACGTGGGGGCGCGCATTGTCGTGCAGCAGGTGGACCGAGGCCCGTCGGACGCGCTTTTCTCGGATGGCGGTGGCTAGTTTCTCGAGCTGATCGGTGTAGATGGAGGCAGTGACCGTCCTGCCTTGCGGGAGCAGCTCGAAGTACAGCGTGCCCTTGGTGTCCCACCAGCAGCAAAGCATGATCTTCGGACAAGAATTATTGGACAACCTGGTATTTGCCGTCTCCTCCAAAACGACGACGGTGGCCATTCCTACCGTCGTCGATGTATGTGGTCTACCTAATGTGCCTATCCTACCACGTACAAACGTCGTCGAAGGTGAGAATGACCCAGCTTCCCTGTTTTGGGGGATGACGGCAAACACAGGGGGCGGAGAAATACATGGCGTGGCCAAGTTCTTACTCGTGTAGCGGCATTGTGGATCGTTTTGACGCTTGAAAATGCGTAGGTGTTGTGTTCTGAGCCATACCATTCTATTTCCTTAGTTGTCGCAGTTACGTTTACGAGCGTGTATGCTGCCTTCAATACACTTTGTCACAAGACCGCAGATGGACAAGGAAAAGTCCGCTAACTTGTGGGCCAAGCTTATATTACCTTCTCCACCACTGTTTCAGGCTGACTACCTGAAAAGGCTTGATGAGATAGAGGATTGCGGGGAAAACGAATTGGAAACGGCGATGAAGCTTAGGGAACGATGCAGTCTTCCTGCCCAGGAGCCATCGATCACGTAGGGTGAAATATGGATAACCGTTGATGGATAATTTACAATACTCAGTGATTTCAGCGTTCTAGCTCCAGTCCCGATTGCTATCCCTTGCCTACAGTCAGATTCTGGCCAGGTATGAATACACATAATATCAATAAATTGTCTGAGAGGTGTTCCACCACTTTTCTTGATCTCTGTCGAAATTTTTCGAGGTTATTCAGAATACTTGGAAGCTGACCTAATTTTAGTGTTCAGCGCCCTCAACAGGGTCAAGCAAGCTTACGAAATTTTCGGGGGGGGGTCGCAATTTTTTTTCGTCCGAAAATGGAGGATAGGGTAGGGATCGCAAAAATTTCGGTTCAAAGATGAAAGTTTGGTGAGATGTCCCAAAAATTCTCGATATTTTTGATCTCCATAGGGAGGCGTAGCATTGCTCAGGTTTTAGACGCTTGAGCCCGCATAGTGTACGAATTTTCGGCATCTGACAGTTTTGGTAATCAAATAGAAGCTGCCCAGATATCGCTTTTCGGGGGTATCGAAAAAAGTTTGGATGTCGGAAAAAATCTTGTTGGTGGGGGGGGGTCGCTTCGGTTAAGAAAAAGTACGCGACGGCCGCTTCACCCTGTCCCTTCCGTAGGCAAATTTTGAGTCAGTTCTTCAGAAGTTTCTTGGGACATTATATTAGTGTTCAGCCGCCCTAATAACCCCTGGGCAAATTTTGGGTCAATTTTTTAACGTTTGCAGTTCGAATGGAGGGGTATGGACTACATTTAAAAATAGTCCGCCTCAAACTTCGATTAGGGAGGTTGTTTGGACTCAGGCCGAAAAAAATCTACTGAAAATCCAGTCATTTACCAGAGATTTACCACAAAAATCTACTAGAATCGGGCGGTAATTTAGTGGTAAATTTCTGGTAATCTACTAGATTTTTCTGGTAATCTAGTGAAATTTTCTGGTAATCCAGCAGAATTTTGTAGTAATCTAGTAGAATTTACTGGTAGTCTACTGAAACTATTTTTCGAGGAAAAACAGCTGATTTTCCTTACATTGTAGCGATACACCATTGCGGCTCATCACTCTATACATCACATGATCCTTATTAGGGTTTTTTACATCGTGCTGTGTATTTGTCCGTTTCAGGGCAATGCACCGATTTGTGCGATTAGAGCGCATTTGTAGTGTTGAGTGCTTTTAGAGTTCCAGATTGCATGGTCGCGCTGTCGCATTTGTCACCTTCTGATTACGATATCGCGACGATGTAATCTGCAACTCTAAAAGCACTCAAAACTACAAAAGCGCTCTAATCGCACAAATCGTTGCATTGCCCTGAAACGGACAAATACACAGCACGATGTGGAAAAAACCACTAATAAAGATCATGTGCTGTATAGAGTGATGAGCCGCAATAATCGCTACAATGTAAGGAAAATCGGCTGCTTTACCACCAACATAGCCACTATGAATTGCAAGAAAGCCCTTTACCAAATTCAAAGCAGACATAAACGATACCCATGGTCAAGCGCGGTTGTGTAACTTCTCAACGGGTGGTAAAGAGGGTCCTCAAGAATTTTGGCCCAAAAAATATCACAAGTGGGAATCGTAAGAACTTCGATCCTAAAACCAAAGTTTAGGATCGGGGCTGTAATGTTTCCGCTACTTCAGGCAATGAAGGGTATGAAGGGTAGCGGATCGTAGCTCCACTAAGGTCGGGATCATACTTCCCGCGACCAGCGACGGCGACAGTGCACATCAGGCATATCGATTTTCGGTCGATATGGTTGATTAACATTGCGTCGCGTCGCTAGTCGCCGGAAGTATGATCCCGGCCTAAGATCCTACACAATGGCCCTCTTGACCAGACAACACTCTCCCTTGACCGCTTCCAATTTTTCGCCGGTTTAGGCGGCTATTAGAGGTTTCATGTTACTAAAGTTCGAGCTGCGCTTTTCTTACATCCTAAGCACTATTTCACCATTTTATCAATAAGCGGATCGTCTGATTTTCTACTCTTCCTCTATTGGGACACAAAACTTATAACTATTATACAGGCAATAACATTTACTGAACATCAACATGAGATCAAAAACAATTAGATAGCAGACATCACAAACATACCATCAGTTCTTACAAAATAAGCAAAGGAGTGAGAGGCAGAACTGCGGGTGCCACGGCGCGTAGCGGTAGGTGGGTTTGAAGGGCACATTTCAACCTTAGGGGTAAAATATGGTATTATGGTCCGCCCAGCGTATGTAGCAACCCTGCCAATCGGGAGACCTAAATTCGCTCAAGTAAGTGAGAAACTACAGGGAAAAGTTGTCGCCGCCCACACTACCCCAAAAGCCTGACCGCGCACACCGCCCCGAAAAGAAAACCAAGAGCTCTGCTAATGTAAATTTTGTAATCTAGCATCGCTACACAAACCAGTTCTTCCATTTTCCCTAGTCGGGACTGAACGCTTGATAATGCTTTTAGGGTAGTGGGGGAAGGGGAGACGTTTAGATCTCGCGCTTGGAAGGGTTGTTCTACATGGTAGGCGGGCTAAAATATCAAGTTTCACTCCTAAATTTAGACTGTGCCTTCGAAATTTAACTACCCAGTCATAATAAACTCAAACAAAAACCAAAAATTAGTCGGCGAGGAAATAATTCGCTTATGATATGCCCTAAAGGTAGCAGACACGCTCGAAAAGGTTGTTGAGATATTTACGTTACTGAAGTCGTATGGCCCCTAGTGAAAGGCTCGCGGCGTTGGAAGCGTCAAAAATCAGTCAAAACTACTAAATTAGAGCAATGAGAGTCGGAAAAAATCGACAACCCCGCCCATGAGCTTCGTACAGCCCCGCCCCCAATACAAACTCGTCACGATTGATCGTTCAAGTACGGCCACTGCCTGATTTTTGATGTTTCCAATGAGGTGAGCGTTCTAGTAAAGGCTGTAAGAGTCTAGCGGCTTAGCTATTTCAACCGTTTTGTCGGTAATACCAACTGTTTCAACCGCGCGCAATGTAACTCGTCCAATTTAACCTGATAACAAATATAACCCTTATTCCTCTATTTGCATAGTTTCCGTTGATTTTTTTCGTTAGTTCCTCTTACTACCAGTTTCAAGCGTTCGATTTATATCATAAAATGGATATAATTTCCGAGCGTGTCTACTGCCTTTGAACACGCTCCGTGACCACCCGCGTTTACCCCCCGCTAGCCTCGTCTTCACTCATTTTTCGGAGATAGGCAGTGCCGTTTCTTCCGTCAAACTCAGGTCAACAGAACAGTTGGTCCAACCCTGAAAATAATTTTTTGTTGAGTTCTTCTCTGCTCTGTGGCCGAGGAAGGCAACAGCGCCCAGAAACATCTCCAAAGGCAATGAGCAGTTTAGAAAACGTTTAAAATGCATATTTCTGCATCGTGCCATATTCGTTCTCGAGACAAAGTTAAGCTCACGCTGTGATGATCACTGAGGGGGCCGCAGCTCAGGCTAAGGCGTACGGTGTGGAGAGCAGAAGGGGGGAAGGGGCAGCCTTGGGCGCCGGGCAAGGGGTCCGTCATCATGCAGAAAAAATTCCTCCTACAATACCGAGCAGAATTTTTCTTTTGCGGAAACGGCATTTCTGCGCGCACTAATGGTCTCATAGCCATAACTTGTTTCAGAGTGGTCCGATTTCCATGTTAATGTCAGTTTTGGACTGCTTTCAACGAGTACCATACCTCAGGGATAGAAATAACTAAGCCACTACCAGAAATATGTTGGTATCCCAGTGGGAGTGCGAAAAACGAAGTAAAAACTATGCGGAAATAAAATGGGAGTGTGCATGCGCAGATGTTCGGGAAAGCTGCAATTAAGTTTGAATGTTCAATACAAGGGTCAAATGCACGCCTCCACGCGAAAGGTACGCGAGAAACCGACAAGGCTGTCGTGCGATTATGAATCTTGGCTCAAATCTATTTGAAGGGGGCTAAGCAAGATTCAATTCTGAAAAAGAAGGTTGCCTCTGATATGGGTTTTCCGATAGCGTTATTAATCATTGTCTATTTTGAAAATCCGTAGAATCCACCCCTGAAGAGCCTTTACATACAACAAAACCAACATATCGTATCAAACCTATCAAAGACCAGCCTCATCGCTTCATTTCTAAGAACAGACCCACCGATTCTCCGCCCCTCCCGCTCTGCCATCGCGATGTCTCTGGATCTCATACTTCATTGCCGGAGCGGGAGATCGAAATTTCATTCATACTCACCTCTTCGTCATAACGGGCCGCTCTGGCAGAGCGAGAGGTTGGAAGTATGAATAGCCCCATAGTAAGATTGCAGCTGAAGAACAGCTGTGTCTGCGGAAGCCGTCATGAAATTCTTCTTGTGGTGGGTATACGGTAGTTTGGGCTAAGTATTAGATTTCAGTCGAATTTTCTAATCAAGAATATTCGGTGAACTGAATACAAACAGATAGGATGTCTACTTGTTAAGAGATATTGCGAGAAATTTTCAAATTTTCCAAAATTTTGGTCAACAGAGGGGTCATGACTTCGCCGAGAATCGGCGCAACGCCCTGCTTTACCCTGACCCCACCTACGTCGAAATGTTCAAGCATTAAAAACTCTTCAGCTTCTCAGACAATCGCTGCATTCAATGCATGTCGAATACGCATTCAACTTAAAGGCACAGTCCAACCTCAGAGGTAATTTTTGATATTATGGTCCTGTCGCCGCCTATAGCAACCCTGCCAAGCGCGAAATCTCAATTCGCTCAAATAACCGAGAAAAAGCTAGGAAAAAGTCGGCCACGCCCCTTTGAAGAAAAAATGGGTAACGCCCCCTGCCTGGTTTCGGACCTCAATAGGAAAGAGACGCGCGAATGATTTTATTCAAAACCTATGTTCTTCGATTTGTTTTCGGTCTGGCTTTATATTGTGGCCTGCTGCAGAACGATGGCTGCGAATAACCAGAAAATACAGGCTCGAGATAACTCGTCCGCGAACTTTTAGCCGTTCAAGATCGAAGTGTTTTAGGAGCCGTAACTCCGTTCGTAGTGAGTTCTGAGCGATTCTGGAGACACCATTGTGATCAGCGTGAAATTCTCTCCAAGATAGGCAGAGAAACAAAAAATCGATTCTGAGGTTGGACTGTGTCTTTAAAGACAAGCCGGCTTCGAGCACAGTTAGGGAACATGCTGCTACGAAAGCACGTGCTCTTGTGTTTCAAATAACAACACGTGTCCCACCAGAAAGACGTTCATGTCAATGACAAAACGATTTTCCAAATCGAGCACAATCTTTATTATGAATGAATGGATACGTTAAACAGTCACGGTAGGCCACCGTCAGAACTGGTCGATCGACAGAGTCTCACCCGGTCGGAACACCCTGAAATAAGGACAGACGCGCAGAAAATCCACCCCCCAGAGTCTGCCTGCGACAGTCCACTTACGTCCGCAATCCAGCTAGTCGATACGAGTGCTCTACGCAAGGTCAAGCGGGGTGGTTAAATTTCGCAGCGGGGGATGGGGGGTCGCAAAATTTTTGGGCCTAAATTAAAGGTTGGGAGGATCGCAAAATTTCGGACCTGAAATAAAAGTTTCTGGAAGTGAAAGGGATACAATCACGGTATGAAACCATTTGGGTGGGGGGCACTCAGGACTCAGTTGGAGAATGAATGGTACCGCTTTCAAAAGTGGAAGTATCTATTTCCATGGAGTCTCCTCTGCCAATTCGAGACTTGATGCCTCAGCAAAAGAGACTTGATGCTCATGTACAAGCCGGCATGAAGTCTTAATTTGCCGCGTTAAATTCACTGTATGGGTGAATTTGCCGCTAGGATAGGTGAGAATGAGGTGAATATCCCGTGAAAATGGTGCGAACTGGCAGCGAGGGGGGTCCAATTTACCCCGAAAATGAGGTGAAATCACCTCGAAAAACGGGTGAGTTTACCTCGAAAATTTCACGAATTTGAAGGTCCACAGCGTAAGAAGCCCCGCCTTGTCCGCAACATGGGCGTAATCTTCACCGAGGTCTGCGGTGAGGAGCCACCCTCTGCGGACCACGGCGTAACTCGCCAGCCCCCGCCGTGAGGATACCCACTGTATCCTCCCAGCAGCCAAAATTATGCTGGCCTGCGGAAAGTGACCCGAAGTCACCTTTCAGGGCCGGCATCAGAATGCCGAATGAGGACTCTAGTGAGATGAGGCGGCTTTTATACCGGCTGTGCTCATGGTAAACACATCTAGACGTGATCAATCTTTTATCATGTTTTTCGCTGAGATGTTTTCACTTGACCAGAAATTTCTGACATGCCAGCAACGGCGGTAATTTCACCCTTTGCGCTGAGTGATATCCAGCCGCTCAACAACTGATATGCATTAACATGTTTACGCTGGCGGTATTTTCACTCTTTGCACTGACTGATAGCCGACCGCTCAGCAAATTCACCCTTTGCGCGGATAAGCTTTGATGACGGCGCTAAGGCCCCGGTCATAGTCGGTGGATCTACTGAGTCCCACCGGGTCGATACGCATCGAGTTCGTGGAAAACGGGTGCAAAAAAATCAACCCACTGAGTCCCACTGCGACCTTCTGATGCCCACCGCAATCCCCCCACCCCGGTCGATACTGATGATTCTCATGCGTACAAGGGCGGGGCTAATGCACCGACTGAGTCCCACTGAGTCCCACCGGAACCATCCTCACCCCACCCGGTCGATATAGGTGTTTTTCACGTGATTTGGGCGCAATTTTTCGGCCGACTGCGACCTGCCGAGTCCCGCCGCATCTCGAATCTCGCCGTCTGCGCTCTGCCCCACGTACTGCTGATACGGAAATCAGATTCAGACATGTTGAAAACAAGAAAAATCAGCCACCAAACACGTTCCGATTCACAGCTGAGGAGATAATCGTCACTATCAATTGCGTGTTTCGCAGATGAGTTGGTTGGCGCTAAGGGCAACCGGACTCAGTGGGACTCAGCAGGTTTCTCCACCCCGCACTCATTCTGACTCAGTCGGACTCAGCAGGTTTTCGGCCGACTATGACGAGGGCCTAAAGGTGAATTTGATGCCTAACGATAACAGAGCGTGATAAAGGCCGCTTTACCCGAATTCTGATAATTTCTGATAATTAGAAATTTCGGATTTCTAAAATATTGAACCCTCACGGAATTTTGAATTTTTGCTTTTGAAAATCCTATTAAGATTTCAATGTCGTTTTTTTCTCGCGTATTTGACCCGTTTGGGGTTTTGATTTTTTTGCCCTTCAATTATTCAATTCATTAGAAATTTTGCAATATTCGTTTCTTCGGATACCTGATTCCAGAATTTTGATTTGTTCGGCTGATCTGATTGTTTGGATTTTTTTCCAATATTCGATCTATCAAGAACTTGAACTTTCTTTTTTTTCCAATTATTCGATCTCTGTGAGATTCTAAACTTCTTGATCTATCAATTATTCGACCCATTTTGGATTTTGATTTACTCAATTTTCCAATTTTTTATTTATTTCCATTCGTTCAATAGCTTAATTTTCTCAAAAAAGAATGTGATATATGCGAGAGAAGTTAATTACGACGGTCTTCGCTTCGGTGGCCTTCGTAAAAGTCTTGTTAGGAGTTTCAGTGTTTTTTTTTTCGGATATTTGGCCTGTTTTATTTCTACGCAATCGAATAATTTCGGATTCTGAAAACAAGAATTCTCGGAGTATTATCTTGAAAAGCCATTCGAAAGTCCATGTAATTTCTCGATTACTCGCATGAATCATCGAATATTGATTACAAGCTAAGAGAAAAAAACGATTCACTTACTCAAATTTTCTGGAAAGCCTTGAAAATTTCAATAGTTAGTGTATGTCTCTAGAAGAAGGTATTCGAAAATGTATCTATCCGAATTTTTCGAAAGCAGCAAATTCAAAAAAAACCTCATTTCTGGTGTTAATGAGTAGATTATTCGAGTTATTCGTTTTTTGTTCGAGAAAAAGGGCGTGTTTCATTGGTGTCCGCTTGTAAGTGTTGAAACCTATTAGATTAATGAAGGAGTTTTAGCCTTTCATGTCAAAAGTGTCCAATAAACTTGAAAAGATATTGAAGCGTTGACACTGCAAATTTTTTTTGCGCCTTGAACTTCAACTCTAATTGTTTTTCTTCGTGATATATTGATCAAAATCCAACCTTGACCGTTTTTCTACGGCATTTTGGGTATAGTCGAGTTCAGCAGGCAAGGCTGTTGAAGGACGAGCGGGAGTCGCAGGTGCGGTCGCGGAGCGGTTTGTGCCGCCTACAAAAAAAACGGTCCCAGTGAAATCGACTATATGTCATTGTTTTGGGTCATGGAATACTTTGTTTACTGTTACAGAAGAAAGAGCCGCAGCAGGGATCTGGATCTGGAACTGAAACTGGTCAAGGACCGTCGACGTCGATTATGAAGAGAAGTGCTAGAATAACCTTAAACCCGACAAAAACAATAAAGAGAAAGCGGTAAGTGCTCTGGATTATGGCCTTTCTTGTAAGAGGTCGTTTATACTTCCGCGGTCGAGAGGCGTGGCGAATTGCCATTCTGTGGTATCGATTCTGCTGCGTGGCACGTTTAACATTAGTTGTCGTTTATACTCTCGCCGCCGAGCGGTGCGGCGTAATGCAATTGTATAATATCGATCGTGCAGTGCCGCGTGGTCAGTATTAGAGAACTGCATTGCGTCGCGCGCTCGTCGGTGGAAGTGTGAACATCGACCGAGGGACGCTAACACGCTGTGAGAATAGTTATTGATTGACGAGAAACATTTCAGGTTCGGCTCTGGTGAGCCGGTGAACACGTTCGTTTTTATGGACTTCGAAACGACGGGAAGGGTACGTGGTTTTCACGATCTAGAATACCGATTATTGGAAGCGAAACTACGTGAGCCGCAAGACTTCAGCAGAACTCTCCATAAACTGATATTGGAGAGTAGGTGTTCAGATTTCAGTGTAACTGTGCTTAAGCTGAGCCGCATCAGTCTGTTGCAGCTCAACGAAGCGAGTTTCCTCGAATCACCGAGATGTCCTTCATCAGCGTGCCTCGAGAGATTTTTGCACGAGGACAAGCGAAAATGAAGGAAATGTGCGATAAAGTGGGTGGATGAGTATGTGCAGAGATACTGTCGTTCTCTGGGCCTGATTCCGGTCCGCGTTTGCGGACTTCGGCTGCTCCATCATGCGACATGTGATAATTGGCCGGGACCACTACGTCCCGGCACGGTTAACTACTTTCTCGCAGCACGATTATCACGTGTCACATGATGGAACAACCGTAGTCCGCAGTTGCGGACCGGAATCAAGCTCCGAGAACGACAGTATATCTGCTTTCTACACTAGATAATACGCTCACAAGAACTACTGACGTTTAATGAAAACGTTCACGCCGTTGGAAGCCTAAAAAGCGAACTAAATGGACCCCGATTCGTGAAACCCCGCCTTTTCAATACAAATACTCTCAATTGGATTACCTAACCATGGTCATTTTCGCGTTTCCAACGGTGTTAGCGTTCTGGTTGAGGTCATATGAGTCCGCCAGCGTTGCTACGCTATCAAACTTTGCAAGTGTATATGCTGCATTCAACTCTATGGATTCGTTCTAGGTGACGAGCAGGAATCTTCTAGTGCGTCTCGCTTCAAATGTTCATTCTCGTCAGGTGAATCCTGAGCTGGACGAGAAGAACTGGTATGCCTACGAAGCATCCAGAATTGCCGGAAAGAGCTGTGGGTTCTGTGTTCATGGACAAATTGGTGCCTGCGTTTTGTCCGCGGAGGGCGAGACTCCAATTGATTCCAATAAGCGAGGTTAAGGTGGAAGTCATTGGCCACACACCCTCGAACGAGATCTTCAGCTTAACGGAGATGAAATGTGCCACGGGTTCCAGTTAGCATCTTCGGGTGTGCCTTTTCTTTCTGAGTCCGGATAATGATTCGGATTTGTTGCAATGCGCCAACTATCAATACAAGATATAAAAAGTCCTGCTACAACTCGTCCATGAAGTATTTTGATTGACCCATACCATTCGATTTTCAAGGTACATATGTGAGCGCCTTTTTGGCGACACGAATGTATATGTTGGTGCTTCTTTAAGGATAAAACTTTTTCGGGGTGGCGAGGGCTACAGTCATTCAAAAATCAATTCTCTGGTTTTTCGCTTCTTTAATAGAGAATCTCGTGTTGATCTCTACAGCGTCTCAGGTTTTGCTGGAAACACCAGAGAGTAGGGGTAATTGATTTTTGAAGATCGTCTGCCTGAATTGAACGGCAATTGTATGATGGACGAGTTGTCAAGGCTCTGTATTTCCCATCATTTGTTACTGTCAAATTTGTGCAAAGCACTATGAAGGAAAGTACGGAGATGGAAAGGAAAAGCAGCGAATTCGAGTAAAGTTGATCGGGCATTTAGTCCTTGATTTGCTTAACAGTTCGTGCAAGGAGGCGTGGCCCTTGATTTCCTTTTTTCGATTATTCAAAGGAGTTGGGATCTCGCACTTGTCGCCTGTTATGTGCAGTACCGTTGAAAAGTCTATTCGCATGGCCTTTCCGCGAATAATGTTTATACATAACTTGGCTTGCCCGTGGCGAAACTTGGTGAAACTTTAGTATGTTATGGGGCATCACAACCCTTGCTTTACACATACGTTCACAAAATTGGTTTTTGAGCGTGTAGTCTTCAAACATGGAATTTATTTATCATTTTGTGGTATTATTTTAAATTGGGACCATTCCCACAAAACATGGCTATTACAATTTCATACCCGTAGCAGTTATTCGCCAATCGGTCTTCGGAACCGTTGTATGAGCTTGTAATACATTAATACTGAGACTATTTTCTCACAAAGGTATACAACGGTTCCGAAGACCTTCGAATGACGAATAACTGCTACGGGTTCGGAATTGGAATAGCCATGTTCTGAGGGAATGGTTCTTATTTGAAATAATTCCCCAAAGTGAAAAGTAAATTCCATATTTAAAAACTGCAAGCTCGAAAACCTATTTTGTGTGTGTATCTGTAAAGCAAGGGCTGTGATGCCCCATAACATACTAAAGTTTGATCAAGTTTCGCTAAGGGCAAGCCAAGATATATATAAAACTTTATTTGCGGAAAGTCCTTGCGAATAAACTTTTAACAGTACTGTATGTAGGAGAGGTCTAGTTAGAGTAGTTTTTGCACAAATTTCAGGTATCAATCTCGCGCGGGAAGATCTCATTCTGAAGCGCACGTTCGCTCAGGAGTGGCCAGCTGTGAGGGAATTTCTTCAGTCGTGTCCGAAGCCGGCATGTCTGGGTAATTTTTTTCACTCTTTGCCTCTCTAACCGTGGTCGTTTGGTGCAGGATGTCGCTAAGCACGCACAGTCAGCGGTCTGCAATGAATTTGTGGAAGCCGTCTGGTAATAAGTCGGCTTTTCCCAAACCATAGAATACTTGAAGCCGGCTGTCTCAGTTGAGGCGGCCACTGCCTGCGCTCGCTTCCTGACTACCTGTTGGAAATACTATGCATACCCTTTCGCCAGGATCATACTTCCCGCGAACAGCGTCGGCGACAGTGCATATCAAGCGTATCGATTTCCGGTCGATATTGATGGTAAACATTGTTTCGAGTCGCTCGTCGCTGGAAGTATGATCCCGGCCGTTTGACTTGTCAAGTTTGATTTTCCAGTTGCTCATAATGGTCTTTCTTTTGACTATCGGGTGTTGTATGGTGAACTGGCACGGTGCGGATTCATTGAAAAGGATATGGGAATGCCGGATGAGGTAAGAAGTATTCTTCTTGCATTGGGATATAAGAACGTGACAAATATTGGTTCTATAGGTCATCTTTGTTGACACGTGGCTGGCCATTCGGGAACTTGAGGAGAAGCATCGTTGCGAACTTCAGCATGCAACGAAGTTGGTGGATTGGAAAATGCGTGAGTTTTCAGAAGATTATGCCACCTCAGAGTCTCCTACTCTTCGGGAAAACTCAAAGTTGCCATCTGGCTCCGGAATATTCTGCCATTAAGAAAACTTCCGAGTCTTATTTGGTACAGGGGGAGATCATTTTGGGTCTCGACGTGATCCCTTCAACATTCTCAAGTCCCTCCCTTTTTTCTGATGGTGGTTTTGAAGGTTGTTGAGCGCTGTCTTTCCGAAGCCTCTTCTTTTCAAGGACGCTCTTCCTCAAGGTGGTGCGCGCTTCTCCCAGTCGCCACATAGATCCTGCGCCCTGTGTGCGCTCCTTTTTGACCCTCACAAGGCTGTGGGCACTCCTTATCAACCATCATACCCTTTTCACGACTTTTTGCACAGTATAGCTGGTAATTTGATTTTAGCCGGCGCGAAGTAGTATGATGTTTATTAGCAGACTAACGTTTCGGCGGTCTCGCCCTCTTCGGAGTCTTCTCAAAGTCTGTAGAGCATCAGGCCATCAGTAGAGCACGACGGGGTACCGAGATGTTAGAAAGCAGCACCCATATCAGAAGGCTAGTCTGACTAACCTTCTGATAAGGGTGCTGCTTTCTGACATCTCGGTACCCCGTCGTGTTCTACTGATGGCCGGATGCTCTACAGACTCTGAGAAGACTCCGAAGAGGGCGAGACCGCCGAAACGTTAGTCTGCTAATAGACATCATACTACCTCGTCCCGGCTAAAATCAAAGTACCAGCTATATTCTGATGCCGAGGTTCCAAACGTGGAGATTTTTGCACAGTCGTTCTTGTCTCACACACTTTTCCTTGACACGGCGCTGTGCGCGCTCCCTCTCAGCCCATATACCTTTTAAATGGCGTTATATACGCACTCATTCTCGACCCTTACACTTTTCTCGACGTCGTGCGCGCTCTTTCTCAACCCTCGGTCACCTACCGGGATGATCTACGCGCTCCCTGTCAAATACCGCACGTTGTGTACACTCCTTCTCAACGTCTTCTCAGCCCCCCCCCCCCCGTCAGACTTGGTGGAAAAACCGACTGAGTCCGGGGCGTAAAAACCGACCTCGAGTGGCTTGGGCCTGCCCGCGTGCGTGCGTGGAACTTCAGTATCGACTCGTTGGGTTGCGGACACAAGCAGATGGTGGCAAACGGACTCATTGGGTGGATTTTCTACACCCGTCTCTCACTATTTAGGTGCGTATGGACCGGGTGGGACTCAGTCATACGACCAACTCTGACGGGGGCCTCGCATCTCACTACGCTGTCCTACTCGTTTTTAATCCCTTCTCACTTCACAATACTCTGTGCGCGCTCCTCATCAACACATGCCCGGTTTCCCAGGCGTGCGCGCTTCTTCTCAACGCACACGATTCCCACAACGTTGTGCGCGCTTTTTCCCAATACGCGCTCAATTTTCACGTCGTAGGGCTCATATTTTGTCATTTCATACGCGCTTCCCAGAACGTGCGATTTTCCTCTCATCGTCCACTCGGTTCCCATTCCACTGTGCGCGCTCCTTGTCCAACCCGTCTAGCCATCAACACATGCCCGCTTTCCGAGACGCGCGCGCTTATTCTCAATCCGCGCTCTTTTTTCATGTTGTAAGGCGCATGTTTTGTCAAGTCGTACGCGCTTCCCACAGCGTGCGCCCTCCTTCTCACCTCGCACTTTTTTTCTCATCCAGCTGTGCGCGCTCCTCCAACCCGCTTAACCATCAACACATGCCCCCTCTCCGAGACGTGCACGCTTTTTCTTAACGCACAAGGCTCCCACAACCTTAAGCGCGCCTATTCTCAATCCGCGCTCACTTCTCATTTCGTAGAGCGTATATGTTGTCAACTCATACGCGCTTCCCATTACACGCGCCCTCCCTCTCAGTGCATACTTACTTCCCACCCAGCTGTGCGCGCTCCTTCTCCAACCTGCTTAACCACTACACTGTTTCGGTTTCGGAAAAATTGAATACCTGGTGTTCCCATGATCAGATTAGAAATTTACTCGAATTTCCGTCAAAATCGAAATCGTAATCAGGTCGTGCTGAGGTCAAAACATTATATGTGCCGGCTATCAGCATTTATATGTCCCCATCCGAAGTTTTCAGTTTCCGAGGAAGTTTGCCTCAATCGCGTTACGGCTTGTGAGGATATTCCTGCTGCTGTTGAGAAGGACAATGACCATATTGTCAGTTTGTCCCGCGAAGGTGAACTTTACTAAATCGTAAAACTGTTTTAGGTTCATTTTCGCCCACAATTGATAGTTTCTGTTAAGAGTTGGGCGTCTCGGTAAATATGGCGCAGCAATTCCCTAACGATCCGCGAACTCCTAATCGTCCGCCGCCAGCTCGAAGCACTCACAGTGAACCGGCGAAGATGTAAGTATCACTTTAGAAAAGAAAAATAAATACGAAAATCGTTATCCATTTTAGCTCGGGTCGACGTCATCTTTTTGGCGAAGAGCTTCCAGGCAGCGATCATCCACTGCTGTTCCTGAACACTGACGAATGGTCCCCGGCAAAACGTCGCCGTATTCGCCCGGAATTTTTTAAGTAAGTTATTTACCTATTTTTACTCAAATGAAGGGTAAGTGGGAGATGTTTTTAGGCGAATAGTTGGCGGACGTTGGGATTTCAATCGTACCATTGCACAAATGAATATGAAAAACAAGTTAACAACCATTTATGAGACGGTGGGTAGAGTTTTAGCGTCTTTTACATAGACTTTTCGTCTATGCATGTGGGTGAAATGTTTTTATTTTTCAGATCTTGAAGTCTGAGTATAATGCGCATTTCGCTCAGGATGACACGGAGGCGTTGATCCAGGTAGTGTAATGGTCTATTTCTGATTTTGATTTCTGATTTCCTTTCTGGTAGAAAGGCTTCAGAAATTAGGCAAGAGAGGCTGCAACTGAATTAAGACCGAAAGAAATGAAAATTTGGTGTGGATTTCGAAAAAAATCCAAGTTGAATGAAAGCCCCTTTCTAAAAATCTGGGGCTTTCTCAGATTGGGGGGGGGGGCACTATGGCGCCACACTTGGCCGCGCCCATTTTTTCCGCGCCGCAACGATTGTCCTATTTTTTTGAAGGGGGGGGGGCGTGGTTTGGTATTCAGATTGCGTTTTGGCGCGGGAAAATGGGCTTGACCCAGTGCCATACTGTAGTGCCCCCCCCCTTCCGGTGGCGGTAGCACCAAAAATTGATTGAATCGAATATTCAAGGGAAGAGGAAGATACACACTCACTACTGCAGAGCCGACTATAATTTCACCCTTTGCGTGCGTGTGCGACAGCGAGAGTGTTGTGGAGAAGGGGAATAAGCGCACGCGCTCACGTGCATGCGATGGACGGGATCAAATTCGCTCGGAAACGGGGTAGATTCCGAAAACTGGCAGCATTCTGCCAACACAAATTATGAGCGAAATGAGGGAGTACACAGGGAGTGCACATACGATAGATTAGTGTATTCGATCAATAAATATTGCATTTAAAAAGAGAAACAAATTGCCATCGGCTTTTGGTGGAGATCTGTGAACAATCGCCTGCTGCGACACACAGTGCGAACAAAGCCGTACTGGTGCCATGGTGTCCCGACTCGATTTATCTCTGTCCCACCACTCAAGTTATCGAGCTGCGCGTTGCAACTGAGGCAGTCCGATATGGAAAACACTTGATTAAAGGCAGTGTTCACGATAAATTTTGTCCTCAGTTTTTGGCCGTGAATCGAAAGTGCAGGGTCTCATTGGAGCACTGGGGCCGAAAGAACGATCGAAGAAGAGCTGATTTTGGATGTTTTGCAGCGTTTTTCATGATTCTTTCTTCACTGACGAAACAGTCAGACTCTAAACCTTCGTTTTCTGGTGGAAACTCGACAACGATTTTTATCGTGGACACTGCCTTTAAAAATTAGATGGGCCAAGGTACATGCTGGGATGTTAAATTTTCCCGCGGTAAAGAATATTCAAGAATTTGGTGTCTGTTTCCCTGGTGAAATGAGCGGTGGACAACTGTTTTTGTATTTGTATTTGTATTTGTTTATTACAGGTCATGCCTGCATAATTAAGTTACATAGGAAAACAAATGAAAAGCACCGAATATTAAAAAAACAGGAAACGGATACAGTAGCAATATGAATTGAAATAGGCTCAATCATCCTCAGTCATCAAGTACTGATCCAAGATACGTTTGAACGCGGAAAGAGTTGTAGGGAGGTTGTCCCTTTTGAGTAACTTTTCAAACTCACTTCCTGCTCTATTAACAAAGAAGTGGTGCCTCAAACTTTTCCTGGCTCTGTTGCTGACAAGTTTGACGCTGCTGCCTCTTGGGGTAGACACCCTGAGCTGGAGGAAATCGTTTGGCTTGAGTCCCACAAGGCCATACAAGATCTTATAAACCATCAGAAGATCAAACCTTTTCCTTCTGCAGGCCAGCGATTCAAGTTGTAGCTCCTTATTCCTAGCAAAGCTGCACGGCATTTCACTATAGCTGAGACCCCTGACCCGTATCATCACCTTGCGTGTGAACCCGTTTTGGAGTTTTTCCAACGCACCCGTTATCGAGACCTTGTGGGGGTTGAAAATTACAGTTCCATACTCAAGGTGTGGTCTAACATACGTTTTGTAAGCATTAAGAAGCACCCTTTCGCTGTTGCTGAACAGGGCTCTGAACATGCTATACATAACTTTACTAGCTTTGGACACAGCCTTAGCACCATCAACGGTATAAACATCACCTGAACTATTGCTTCCAATGTGCAGGACTTTAGTTTTTTTTTTCTTTTGAAAGCAACATGCTCCAGTCTTTAGACCAACTTACAACCTTATCCAACGCGATTTGCAAGTACTCCTTGTCACTTGCCGTATGGATCGGAGAGAAAATTTTGAAATCATCAGCAAAAGCAAAGCATTTAACCGTACCAAATGTAACTAGTCGTGGCAGTTCGTAAGTAAATATATTAAATAGTATTGGAGACAGAACTCCTTCCTGAGGTACGCCACTGCAAACGGGTTTGGGATCAGAAAAAGTGGAATTAACCCGAACAACAAACGACCTATTGCTCAAAAAGGCTCTTATCCATGCTATAATTCTAGGATGAATTCCAACTTGGGCGAGCTTCAGCATGAGTTTGGAATGAGAGACCCTGTCGAAAGCCTTGGAAAAGTTGTTATATGGCATGGGCGGGGTGATCTAGTGGGTCGGCTGGTCCGCGACATTTTTACCCACTTCCTAGCCGTTTTTTGTACTACTTTCGTTCTTACTCTTCTTAGAGATCCAAAGATTACGTTTCAGCCGAAAAACCGGCATTTTCTTCATCGTAAACACGACCTTGAAATTAAAATTTATAGATTAAAACAATGAAATCAAATTTGGGAATACAGATTTTTTAAAGGCAGTGTCCACGATGAGGAAATTGACCAGTTTTTTTTTCGCGGAAACTTAAACATTGGTTCCCCTCAAGAAGAGAAAGGACGGAAGCACGACGAAAAACGGCAAGGAAGTGGGTGAAAATCTCGTGGACCGGCCGAACCATCTGATCACCTCGTCCACGTTATATGACAGTTGTTCTGCGTTCGTTTCACCAGAGTAACAGTTGCCGATTTTTGAATTTTCTTAATCGCGAAAGATCCTAACCCCCAAGCATGTGCATTGAACCGTCTTATTTCCAAAGAGTTTCGGTACAAGAAACAGAAAAGAAAGTCATTTACCTGAGAATTATGAAGCTCAAGCCTATTTCCGACGTTAAGTTTGACGCTTTGTCTGCAGACCTCCGAAACACCAAACAGGCGTAAATAAATAATTCAGAGATTTTTTCAAACATTTTTTTCTGCGATGTTTGAGAGTTTTGCGGGTATCTTGCCCTATTATCCTTCACTTCGTAGACTTGATTACTGAAAATGATCGAACACTAGAACACAGTTTTTTTTTATTGTGAACACTGCTTATAAGTATAAAAAATATATAAATATAAAAAATATAATATAAATTTAATATTCCTCTTTTTTTCAGCTGAAAAAAAATTGTTGAAAACAGTGTAAAAAAATAGTTGTGAATATTTTGACTGCTTTTCTGACTAAGAGGTTCGCTTTGGTCGATTATCGTATCAATTTGTAAAATTTTATAGGTCTGTCTCGCCTATGGCAAGGAATTCATGGACTACGCGGACAACAAAGCGGCAGATTTTCCATATTAATTCGATCCTGTTAATTGCGCTCCTGCCTGCATATAGACGTATACTATACTACCTATTTCAAATGTCATATTTAAAATTTTCGAGTCGATCTAGCTATTAAATCACTTACTGATTTCGATTAACCTCTGATTACTTGCCAGTTGATTTTAAAAAAATCATTCATGATATTAATGCCAGAAAATCAATGTAACCTTCACCTTTTTTGTTTCCCACTTCCTAATTCGACTCCATACTGTGTAGCTATTAGTCTCATTGGAGTATAATTGCCTTCTCACCTTAACCTAATTGGTTACAATCTCGATTCGCCGCATCGATTTTTAGTTTTCGTGGCTCTGGTTTAGGGAAACTACCAGGGTGGTGAATACAGCTGCTTTAAACCAGGTGTCGTCTGTTCGAGTATGTCTTCTCATTCTGATGTCATAATGCATTCTGAATGTCTCACTTAGCTTTCTATCGACTTCTGCCATAGGATTACTTTGTAATTTTGGATTTTCACTTACAAAAGACTACCTAGTAGTTATTCTTGATCGGTACTTTGCTTTCTTCTTACTTGTACCACTGGAAATACCTTACCTGACTTACAGATTTGTTTCTTGAAGATTTATAGTGATCTCTTTGGATGTAGATATGCTTGCACTTTTATAGGTTAATAAAATTTAGTTAGATATACAGAGTTTTGAAAGGTAAAATGGTTGCGCATCCAGGGCAAAACCTACCTTAATAAATGGAAAATCGTTAAAAGACATCGAATTCGCATTTAGCACCCCGATCAATCCCCACAGAGGAATCCGGAGTCAAACCTGAGACTTTGACCACATTACCGTACACCCACCGTAATCTACCGCAAGCTGTCAAAAATCGATAGATGGACCTCGGGCGCTATTCATACTACTCAACGCTAGCGCGGCACGCGCGTGCCGTGGCGTTTGTGTATGAATGGCTTGACGCCCCGCCCGCGCGGCGCGCGCGTCACGCTCCGCCATGGCGTCGCTGATGGAGTATTCATAGTCTCCGCAAGCGCGGCACGCGCGTAGAGAGCATTCGTACACAAACGCCAGCGCGGCGCGCGTGCTGCCCTCGCGTTGAGTAGTATGAATAGCGCCTTAGATTGTAGTTAAGCACTCCAACCTCCAGAGAAGCAATTGGAACCCCATCTATCCCACGTGGGAGAATTTTAAGCCAAATCTGGAAGTTTTTTCCTTAAAGATTTGAGAATCACCGGATTGATATAAGTCAATGCTCAACCAGCAATATGTAATAGGGGGACCGGAAAGTAATGTCGTTTCTGTTAAAGGGCGGAAATGAAAGCGAATCCGCGTCAGACGATCGAGGAATCGTCAAATAGTCTTGAGGCATCCTTCATAGTCCTCGCCGTAAGCGCGGCACGCGCGGGAAACAACTACAGTTAGGTCCATGGCTTGCTTTCAGGAAAAACAGTTAAATATCACCCGCTGCTGGCACGGGCGGTTTGAATCTCACCGGCGGCTGGCGGTATGGTAAGCTGGTCAGCTGCGCTCTTCTCTCGGCGTGTATCGATTAGCGGGCCGGCGCACGCGACCGCCGCGGGTGGCTTTAATGATCTTGAGGAAGCAAGCCGCGGACGTAACTATATGACATCTCCGGTGGGAGCGGTGCTGGTCAAAGTAGGCTGGCTTGCATTTGCGTAAACGACAGTGTAGGATAATCCCTGAATTATTTATGTTGGAGTGGACCTCAAGGGAATGACGAGTATTGATTGAGATGGTGAAACCACCATGGCGATTTGGATGGTGCCGCTATAGGGGGCTGCAGAGTTGCAGAGACCGGCGAGCGGTCGCCGAGCGTCAGCCTTGACGCGGCGACAAAAATTTTCCGAAACATTATCGTCGCGGGGTCGGCTGCCGCTTGCTGGCAGTGATGTAGGACCGTCGCGGCGTCAGTATCCTGCGGTGCCCCCTGATCGCCCCTCACGTCGCGCCGATCGCCCTCGGCGCCGAATGTAATCGATATTGCATCACCCAGTGTTGTTCGTCGCTGCGAGCAACGCCGCGACTTCAACTCTGAGGACCCCTAAACATTATTGTCGCGGCGTTGGTTGCCGCTCGCTGGCAGTGATGTAGGGCCGTTGCGGCGTCAATACACTCTGCGGTGCCCCCTCGTCGCCCTTCACGCCGCGTCGGTCGCCATCGTCGCGGAATGTAATCGATATTACATCACCCAGTGCTGTTCGTCGCTGCGAGCAACGCCGCGACTTCAACTCTGCAGAGCCCTTATGGCGATGCTGGATGGGCGGCACAGGCATGCCGCGCGGTGAGAATTTTCATAGTCCACCGCGCGTGCCACGCTTGCGGTGAGGATTATGAAAGATGCCTAACCAACCCTGTTCGAGCATCCAAGAGTATTTTAAGCATTTGGGAAAGTAAGCAGAGCGGGCGTTTGGGTCCCGGATAATGTACCAGAACAGAAAAAGAACCGATCAATTGAATACAACTTATTGCTTCGATTACACAACACAGAAGCTTTTTTAATGCTGAAACCTGGACAAACTGTTAACGCGGACCTTTACATCCAACAATTACACCGAGTCAATCAATCTTCAATTGAAAAGTCAACCCAAAAGGCGTACTTCTCCAAAGATCGCACTGCGCAACCTGTGTTTTTGCAGTCGGTGCACCTAGTGTGCTTCTCTGGGCCAAATTGCGGTCCGCGATTGCGTCTCGGAAAGCTTTGCGGCCGCACGCGCTCGAGTCGGTCCAGTTTCCAGCGCCAAAGCCGACTCTATGTGGCTTCTTTATACAGTTTTCTCCAATTTTCTCTAGTTTCTAGTTTCCAAAACCCACCTAGAGTCAAAATATCGGCGGCTGCGCGGCTGGAAACTCTTCCGACTCGTAAGCGCGCGGCCGCAAAGCGTGTCGAGACGCAATTGCGAACCGGAATTTGACCCAGATAAGCACAGTATGTTGTAGTATATGGCACCTAGTTAGCGCCAACCTTCAATAAGGAAAGCAAAGTATCCTTGGGGTCTACACCGACTGTATATGGATTACGCGTTGAAAAAAGCCACTGTCAAAACACATTTCTATAGGAGCGGACAGATGTTCTGAACAACCTTTTTTGTATGCGCCACAATTATATAATATATTCAAAGAGCATTTATTCTCATGACTAATGAGTGTTTGACACTTTTCGCACAAATACACAGGGAGAAAATCAATTGTACCGTATATCAGTGTTAGTCTCCATCAATTTGATAACCACTGTGGGACCACTTTGTCATTTTGGAAGTGTTTTTTTGTGTTGCACTATTTAAAAATGTAGATAGTGACACTGAAAAATCACATAAGGCGTCGTTTATACTTTCGCCGCCGAGCGGCGCGGTGAAGTGCAATCTTGGAATATCGATCGTGCCGCGCCGTATGATCAATATTACTGGAGCGCACTGTGCCGCGCCGCTCGGCGGCGGGAGTATAAACGACCCCTTAGGGAGTTTTTAGAGTTCCACCGCGGCGCGATTTCATGAATCATATGCGATTCGACGAGCGGCGTGTTATTGGTCGATGCCTACAGGAAACATCTCATCGCGCCGCGCTGCGATGGAACTCTAAAATAGGCCTCACGCAACGAGTGGGTATCAGTTTGAGGGGGATCGACCCCAAGAATGCGACTAGTAGGCTGCGCCCAGAAATTAATACATATGTGAGAGATCACAGAAAAACGCACGATATTGGTCCACAAGACCGCGTAGTAAAGCATTCGTAAAATATGTATATGTGCACTACCAGTTTGTACTAACAAAACGAGAAAACATCGGTTGGCACTTGCATAGACAACCTACCGTGGGGTCGGCAGTGCTTCAGCTGAAGGCGTGGTAGGTTCGCTGTGCAAGAGCCGACATCAAAGTAGCTCCCCAATTATAGGTCATGAAGCGGAATGCTGAAAGTCTTGGTGGCCGATCGGCAGCTGCTTCGACGGTTCACATTGGTGCATTCGAAGGCGGACATGAGCTGAAGACGTAGAAGGGCACGGAAGTGATCGGACGACATGCAGAATAGGACGAAGTTCAGCACCTTGAATGAGGTTAGTTAGTTCGTCTGTTCTTTTAGCTTTACTTAAAGGCAGTGTCCACGATAAAAACCATGTCAGATATTTTGGTGGAAATCGGCAGCTGCGGGGCCTAGCGCAACCCTAACGTTGAAAAAACTAAGAAAAATGAGCTTGGAACGGTCCCCTAGGGTTCCAAAGTTAGGCACCCGTCAGCTCGTCACACCCAGATGCACTTTCCACGCCCACCGACGTGAACAAATGAATGCTCGAGATCTTGAGATGAGCGATGATTTCCGATCAAAAGCCCGGTTCTTCCCTTTATTCTCAACTTCTCTCTTTGCTCAGGTCAGCTCGCATACATCGGCTGCAAAAGACGGAAGTTACAAGCCTCGGACAACTCGTCCACCATGCTTCCTTAGCTCAATTTTTGAGGGACCATAACTCCATTTCCAGAAGGTCTTGTACGATTCCAGAGACATCATTGGAATCAGCATGGAGCCGTTTTCAAGATGGGCGAAAAAAGAGAAAAACGATTTCCATCGTGAACACTGTCTTTAAGGTAGAGGGAGGACACATTTTCGCTTACTACCTTTCCTGTTATGACCAGCGTGTTGGAGATGATGCCAATCATACCAATCGTGAGATCCTGAAATTGTATCGAATTGCTTCATAAGTGGACCCCCTTCCTAAAACTCGTTCCTGAATCCCTCCGTCTGTCTGTATGTCTGTCTGTCTCTGTCTGTCTCTCTCTTTCTCTCTCTCTCGCTCTCTCTCTCTCTCTGCCTATCTATTTATCTGTTGGTGGGTTGGTCGATGGGTCGTTCGGTCGGTCCCTCGGTCGGTCGGTCTGTCTGTTTTTTCTTCTATCTGCCTGTGTACCTACCTATCTGTCTGTCTTTCTGGCTGTCTGACAGTCTGACTGTTCGTCAGTCTTACTCCCTGGCTCTCGATCTCTCCCTCTTTCTCTCTCTCCCTCTGCTACTTCCTCAGACCGTAGCACACATTCTTTTTTTCCAGTTTTTTTCTCTGAGATTCTTTCACCTCACCCTGTCTTCTCTACTCTACCGTCACTCTCTTAACTCTCAAAAAAAATATTTTTTTGACTCTCTCCTCTCTTACTTTCGATCTCTCGCACAGTCTCTTCCTCTCCCCTATTCTAATTGTTAAGCCCATATCATGCTCTCATCCGTCTGACTGTATTCCCTCTCCTTCAATTCCTTTTGTATCCAACCCTACACAATCCCTCATCAATCGCTCTTTTCTTTGTCGCTATACTGTGTCCTCTTGTCATGGCATACCGTCCTTCGTCTAACCTTCTTTTCTCCCCTTTACCCTCACGCTGTCACTCCTTGTATATTCCTTTATCCACTTCTATCTCCTCCTCGCTCTCTCTGTCCATCATTCTCTCTCGTACCCCCTATGTATCTCGTGCGCCCCCTCTTGCTTTCTCGTTGCCTCTTTCTCTCCATCTCTGTCGCCAGTTCTCTATCTCTCGCGCTCTCTCCATCCTGTCCACTCTCTGTTTTCTGTTTTCTCTTCTGTATCCTTCTCCCTCTAACTCTCTCTCCTCTCTCTCGCTCTCTCTGTCCATCATTCTCTCTCATTACTCCCTATGTATTTCGTGAGCCCTCGCTTTCTGCTCCCTCTCTCTTTCCATCTCTCTCTCTGTCGCTGGTTCCCCTGTCTCTCGCGCTCTCTCCATCCTATCCACTCTCTGTTTTCTGTTTTCTCTTCTGTATCCTTCTCCTCTAACTCTCTCTCCTCTCTCTCGCTCTCTCTGTCCATCATTCTCTCTCGTACTCCCTATGTATTTCGTGTGCCCCTCGCTTTCTCCCCCCCTCTCTCTTTCCATCTCTCTCTCTCTCTCTCTGTCGCTAGTTCCCGTGTCTCTCGCGCTCTCTCCATCCTATCCACTCTCTGTTTTCTATTTTCTCTTCTGTATCCTCTTCCTTCTAACTTTCTAACTCTCTCTCTCTCTCTCTCTGTTTTCGTCCTATTTCTACCCTGCCCGTTCTTCTCTCCTATTTTTCTCGAATGTCTCGTGCTCATTCTCCACTTCACTTCTCTCTCCTCTGACCTTTCCTCTGAATTTTCGGCTCGCCCTTTCTCTCTATTCTCTCAACACTTTCCCTCTCTCTCTCTCTCTCTTCTCTGGTTCTCGTTCTACACCTTGCCACCTGATCCCTGGCTAGATTTCTGCCTAGTCGTTATCTTTTCTTACCCTATCTATAATCACCCTCTATCGCTCGATCTCTGTCATTTCAGATCCTATCGATCCCTGGCTTCTCCACCACTCCAATTCCTCATTTTCCCTTTTTCTATGATTATTCCTATCTTCGTCTGCCACTCTTGTCATTCCCATCCTTATCTAGTACTCGCTTTCACTTCCCTCTTTTGATGCTGCTTGCCTTCAAAGCTCCTCCTCTCTCATTTTCTCTTTCGAAGCTATACTTTGATATTCACAAGTATTTTTGCTAGCTTTCTTTTTTGTCTATTATTCATCCGGTTTACTCCATTGCTTCTTAGTTCTTATTTTTGTCTCAAGTATACGTCCTTTTCCATTCCTGATTGTTATATTCGATCAACAATAGCCACTAGACCAGCCGTACCTTTCTATTCACAGGTAGAATGGCTAAAATTGCTCCTGGCGCATTACAGACGATGAAACTCGTAATGATGACCGTGACCATAATTGTTATCTGAAACACCTTCAGTTTCAATCTCTTAATTCTGGAGTGTCTCCATAGAACCATTTTGCTATTCTTCCACTACATAAGCTGTACGTATGTAGTAATGATCTACCTTTCGTTCCGTTTTGTTCCTCGCTTCAAGAAGGGTTTGCTGAGTTTGTGAGTCCTTGAGCATTTGTATTGGCATGGTGTTCTTCTTCAGTGCCAGCACTAGGAGAATGTTCAGCAGGGAACAGACCACAAGTGGAATAGCGACAACGCTAACCGCGTGGAGATACTGAAAAGGGTCATACATAGATATAATTCACAAGGGAATGACCAGAAAGGGCTGCTAGAACTGCCGATACAACTAACATCGGCCTGAATCGTGAAGAGACTTCGCGTTCATTGTTGGACGTTGGCGCCAAGTCGGTGCACCTATGTTATAGCTTATGGCACCGAGTTTGCGCCAACCTCCAACAGTAAACGCGAAGTCTCTTCACGATTCATGCCGACATTATGTTTTCATGGTCGACTACTCAGACATTGGGATTGGCGGACCGCCGGCATTTGCTTGGCGAGCAAAACCATTCCCGGTGTCGGACAGCCATTAGCCGGCGGTCCGCCAAAACTTTACCAGCGGTCCGCCAGAATGTTTGCCGACCGCTGGCAGTCTCTTGGCTAATACCTGGCAGCCCGCTGTTGAGCAATCATTTGCCAGCGGTCCGCCAGTCTCTTTGCTGACCGATGAGTCGAGGTGGGTCCCACACCGCAGATAGTTGCGTAGGAGGTCGTCTGGGCAACGGTCTGAGGTGGGGAACCCACCCTACATCCCCCCCCTAGCCGTGGGAACTTGCCCCTCAGCTGCCAAAAATATGCTAGCCTCTGTCGAGTGACTTCAGGTCAGCTTCCAGGGCCGGCATCAAAGTGACGAGTGAACACTAATTGGACTGGGTCGCCTTATATACCGGCTTGGATTATCAGTGAAATCAGAAATCAAGCTATAACATGTTAAAACTTGAGTAGTCGACAACTCTCTCGAGTGCCAGCCATGTGACGACTAAGTGCCAAGCGAAGGCCACTCACTGGGTGGTTAGGCGCCAGCCGAGTGCCGATTGGTGGATACCGTATTTTCTCTTTTAGAAGTACATGTACTACTAATACTCAAGCCACTATTTTATATGTACTTCTATTAGAGGTGTACTTCAAATAGAGGCTGTACTTCTAATTCTCAGCCCTCTCTTCTCGGTGTACTTCTATTAGAGGTGTACTTCTAATAGGGGCTGTACTTCTATTATTCGGCGCGACTTCTGTGAACTTCCAATGGTAGACTGTCCGCAGTTCCGGCAGAGATTTCCTGTAAGACCCCAAAAAATTTTATGTACTGAAATTTCAGACCGCAACCACGAATGCTTAGCCACTTAGGTTCCGTCCATAGCAGACGACAAGCGGCAGGCGTCAACGACCAGCGGTAGGAGTCAAGTCGCGACTCAAGCGCTGGCGCATGACGCTCGGCAGCTGGCGCATGCAACGCGTCCGATGACGGCACGGGGTTAACGATGGTATCGATAATACTAGTGGCAGCCGTTACTGCCGCTATGCCTCCACCGCCAGCGACAGGCCGGCTGCAGTGGTCGTTGGGGAGTGAAATCAAAGACAAATGTTAAAGATGCAAATCCCCAGCGTCACTTGACACTAGGACGTCTGCTATGGACGGAGCTCTAGGCTCAATCGGGTTGTGGCTTACACAAATACTGATGTCATAGTTTCGAAACCATTATTCACACCCTTCCCAAGTGGATTTCTTCAAAAAAAATGAATAAGTTCGGTATCGCTTCCGTTAATATTTGCTTTATGAGGAAAAGAGAGACCTATGGGAATCGACTCCTTAGTTCGAAAAATAATGGAACTGATCGCCTTTCGAGTCGTCCAGAGCGATTGAATAAGCGCGGTTCTTGAACGACTTGGCAACAGCTTTTCTAGAGCCCAGTTCTTTGCGTCCACAACCCACTGTAAGAAAATTCTACCACTGGTGGTTCCTGATTTCCTCGTCGTATAAGCTATTCCTCTACATGAATGCTCCAATCTCTATAACGCTGGGGAATTTTGGCTTCTCAAGGACCGCTAAAGTCAGCATACTGGACCACTAAAGTTACTTTTGAATGATTAAAACCCAATCGAATCAGAATTCTTGTAAAGTACGCAAATGAACTCCGTGCATTCGCCGTCAGTAACAGCAATGTCAAGTTTCACTTCTGTTTTTTTTTCTGGGTCTTTTGAAGCTCGCTCAAGTTTCACCTCAAGTTGTCCCACACAAACAATCTTTGATCGAGAAAGGGGTGGCCGATAGTTTCTTTTGTGATTATTTAAACCTCACAATATTGAAAAGAACATATTGTTTAAACTGGTCTCTCGAATTTCACGTTCGTATTGCAAAACACTTACCCGAGTACCTAAGGTCCATTCCGAAAAGAAGTGTTCTTTTAAAAGAGGTGTACTTCAAATAGAGGGTGTACTTCTAACACTCAGGCTTCTATTTTATATGTACTTCTGATGGAGGTGTACTTCAAATAGAGGGTGTACTTCTAATACTCAGCTTTCTCTTTTAGGTGTACTTCTATTAGAGGTGTACTTCAAATAGAGGTGTACTTCTATAAGAGGTAATACGGTAAATGCGTTTTTGTGCGCTCTGTAATTTCGAGGTTTGTTTGCCCTTGCCAGCTGAATGCAAGTTGTCACGCAGCTTTCAGGCAGCTGGCACATATTCGCCAGCCGTCCGTCGCTGGCATTAAATGATATGCCGAGTGTATGCCAACTGTTGGTCTCGTGATTGCCATCGCCAGCTAAATGCCAGCTGTCCCCAGCTGTTGAGCAACTGGCAATTTTTTGCCAGCGGTCCGCTGCTCCCAATGTCTGAGTACCTGGTTCGCTTAGAGATTTCGGACGTTTACGGTAGGTTACGGTAGGAGCAAATACTTCGAAAAGGACTAAGTGGTAAGATAAATCAATACCAATTGTACAACTGCAGGACTCAAAAAAAACATCGTGGTAAAAAATTTTCCAGCTGAGGGGATCGAACTCGAGAATCTCAGGCTGGTAATCCGCGCCTTCTACCACTGGGCCAAGTTGACTCGACGGCTGGTTGAAGGGACTGAGGATACAGCGTTTTAATTTTTCACACTATTACTCCGGCAGCTAGTAGGTTATTCTTACGACCACCCGTAAGTTAGTTTATCCGGAAAACATGGGTTCATGGGCAGTTATGGCAGCTCGTTGCGATCATCTGTCAAGTCACCACAAACTCACCGTTAAAGACCGCATCACATGCTGTGGCAGGAAACTAGCGGAGGGCTGTATGAATGTCTGTGCCGTGACGGCGAGGGAGGCGATCACTATGAACGCTATGGTAGCGAGAAATCGCGGCGATACAGAGCGACGACTGGTGCGGAATGGACTGCGAAACACCTGCACACGCTCGATGGTCGCGTACATCATGGACCTGAAAGTGAATGATAGTTCAATGACATGAGAATAGTGGGATATATTCACTAACCATATGGAGATGGCACTGAACCAATTCTGGATTCCGCGGATGAACAGCGTGGAATCTCGATAGCGCTGACTACTATGTAGTATGTGCTGAAAGTGGTATACTCAATAAGAAACTTTGAAGTGCAGTGCATTCTTTCAATCTTTAATGGTAATCGGGTATTGTCAATTACTATTATGGGGACTGTGCAGAAGTTTTTAATACTCTGCTTATAATGGAGTTTACAAACTCATGGTCCGCAAGTGGTCCTCTACTACGGTAGTCGACACGTTCTCGGCCGACCTTGGGGTGCATCGGCGACCCGTTAACTGATCGATACGTATCTGTCGCCACTTGTCCACCAACCACGCCACTCCGTTTTGCATCTGGTGAGATTTGAATGTCTTCTTCTTCTTCTTCTTTGCAGCCGCAGGAAGGTTTTTGTCAAAGGTTCAAGAAACGGGCGGCTGAAACCGGAGTCGTCCACAAATCCATTGTTGTCAGAGTGTTCGGCCTCTTTGGGCAATCAAATAGGTGCTCAGTTGTTTGGCCACGGCTACCACAGTCCGGGCACTCGTCCGGCTTACTGCGATCGATCTTATGCAAGTATGACATCAGCATAGGGGAATGCCCGCAGCGCAACGAGGCGAGGGAACATCTAGCCCGCCTACCGAGTTCCATCTCGGTGTTGCTGACTTCAGGTGGTGCGATCCCCAATATGGGGTTGACAGCCACCCTACTCAAGTGATCCTTGACGGAACGGGTGTGCTCCGCACGTAAAAGACGCAGACGATCCAGTAGGGAGTCCGTCCATCTTTGTATATTGACTTTCTCGGGAACATCCGCAAAAGGCCTTCTGATATGTCTCTCTCTCTCACGGGATTCATGATCTTTTTTAATGGGTGGTCAGGCTGCTTGACAATGTCAATAATCAGTTGCTGCGCTTGGAGATGGCAGTGCTCCTTAACTGGCAGAATTCGGGCTTCAGCATGAAGATGTTCCACGGGGGTGCTTTTAGCACACCCTGTGGCAATCCGAAGTGCAGCATTTTGAACTCGCTGCATCTTTGTCCACAATGAATCCGATATCATGTGCTGCCATACCGGTGCAGCGTACTCCAACACCGGCTGCAATATTGCCTTGTAGGTGGTCAAAATTGTCTCCTTGCTACTTCCCCACGACGTTCCTCCCAGAGCTCGTAGGACGTTGAGCTTTGCTTTCACTGTAGCCTGTTTCTGCTCAGTATTCTTGTGGAACCTCAACGAAGGATCCAATACTAGGCCGAGCAGCTTAGGAAAACGTGCAGCGGGCAGACGAGCGTCTTCCCAATTCACAACGGGGTGAGCGCAGTGTTCCTTAGGGTCAGTGGAGAAAACTGATGCAGATGATTTAGCGGCAGAGACAGTGAACATCATATCATCGAGAAAGCTCTTCAGAACGATGAGGTAGCTATTGATCTTGCGTGCAGCGATATTAATGTCTCTGTCTCGGCACAAGATGGTGATGTCATCCGCATACGCAACGACTTTGATGTCACTTGGGGGACCGGCAAATCTTCCAGGTAAAGACTGAACAGAGCAGGCGATATGACTCCTTTTTGAGGGACACCGGCAGCGATGGGGATGCTGTTAGAGACATGTCCCTGAAACCGCACTTTTGCTCGGCGCCCTTTGATGAGTGCGGTTATCCATCGCTTCTGCCAAGGCGGGATGGTGGACCTCAATAGCTTCTCAGACAGTATCCCCAAGTTGACAGTGCCAAACGCCTTCGTGAGGTCCAGGGCTACTCCAAGAGTGCGTTGAGGCTTTCCGGCGTTGAAGCGATCCAAAACATAGCTCACAATCGCGTGGAGGGTTTTTGTCATGGGAGAGATGCTGGCTGGCTGCAGCTCTGCCAAGGATTCTACTACAAAGGGCCGGCATCGAGAAGAATCCAGGACCCGTTCAGGAGTACCTATGCGCCACATGCAGCGAGAAGGTCACCTGGAATGGGATAAGTGTCCAATGTTTTGGACGTCAGAGGTGGGTGCATCTCTCCTGTTCGGGTCTCAGTTCTGTGAGGCATCACGATCCTTCCTTCCGTTGTGTTCTGTGCTCTGCCCCCAGTAACTCTGATTCCTCATTTACCAACCGCCCCTCTCTGTTGTTCATATTAACCTCAATGGCCTTTGTGCTAAGTTGTCTGAACTCTCTCTTTTTGCTAGTACTCAACATCGTGATGTCATAATGGTTCAGGAAACCAAACTTTCTCTTTCTACTACCGCTCGTCACCCTAAAATTCCTGGCTACACTGCTTATCATGCTCCAAGGTCAGCTCACTGCGGAGGAGTTTCCACTTTTTTATTATCTAATATACCCTCTCATATCATACCAAACACCCCATCGGACGGTACTCTTGAGTACTTACCTATCCATCTCCCTCTTAAAACACCTATATCTCTTTTTGATATCTATATCCCTCCCACCACGTCCTGTCCCCAATCTTACGACCCTACTCCCTCACTCAAGCAGTTGTACGACTGCTCACTTTCACACTCTGTTGTCTTCGCAGGCGACTTCAATGCTCATACATTCTGACGCTAGAGGAGAAGACGTCGAACAGTTGGCGGAGGAGTGCGATCTGGTCATTCTCAACGATGATCAGCCCACTCGTCTCCCGGCCAACGGCCGATCCTCTAGTCCAGACATCTCTCTTGTATCATCTAATCTCTCCAGCGCCTGCTCTTGGTCGACCACTACAACTCTGTCCAGTGATCACATCCCCGTCTTTGCCTTGCAGACTGGCGCTTGTTCAGGGAGGTGGCACTTGGCCATGTGGATGACTACCCATGGAATGGAAACGTGCACCAGAAAGAGCGTCACTTGACGGACGCGATTCGCAAGGCAATGAAAGCCGCCATTCCGGAGGGCCGAGTTAAGACCTTCTTTCCCATTGTCACCAGGGAAATCTTGGAAAAGATGAGGACAAGGGATGCTAAGAGAGTCGCAGATCACCTGGATCCGACCATTGCTGAGCTGGACAGTGAGATTAAGCGAGATCTGGACAAGCACAAGAAGGAGTGTTGGGAGGAATTCACGGAGAAGATGAATTTCAAGAGTGATGGAACGTCAACTTGGAAAGTTCTAAAGAAGATCTCGGGCAAGAGCACCTCCACCAACTACTCCACGACCGAGCTCGAGAATGGAGTTTTCAAATTGGGAAAGAAGGCTGCAACTGCTCTCGGAAAGAATTTTTGCATAACTCAGCCTAAGAGAGGGAAACAGAATCGAGTGACTGTAAGAGAGCTCTGTAAGTTGCCACTCATGAATAAAGCAGAAGCAGTGACGCCCGCGCAGATTGAAAAGGTGGGAAAAGAGATGCGCAACTCGAAGGCTGTAGGACGAATAGCATTAGTCCAGCGATCTTGAAGAAACTGCCGACTGAAATTATGCCAATCCTGGCTGACGTCATCAACACATCCTTTCGCACGTGCATCATACCCCAAGACTGGAAAATGGCAAGCGTCGTTCCGTTGCCCAAGCCAGGCGAATCGCCATCCACGGCTAGGGGATTCAGGCCAATAAGTCTTTTATCACCAATCGCAAAGGTCGCTGAGAAACTGGTCGTCAAGGAGCTGGCCGAACGTAATAACAATCAGCAGCACCAGCATGGATTCCGCAAATCACACTCTACCACCACGGTGCTGCTGGAGATGGTGAGCTATTTGAATGTCGGTAAGGAAGTATTCGATTGCTTACGGAGTCGTCGATGCGTACAGGGGTCGGCCTAGAACCCTTTGATTACCGTAGTAGAGGAGCAGTGGCGGACCACAAGTTTGTGGACTCTGTTATTAACAGACAATACGATTCCTTCGAAAACGAGAGAAAAATAGCTAAAAACTGCCGAAAATGGAAACTCGGAAACGGAGGGGGTGTCGCTGTAAGGCGTGCCCAAAGTTATCGGCCCGTCTGAGGTGCGGCCCCCCATCCATGTTGGAAATTTTTGCGCCCACCTGCCCTGAAAATGGTAGCGAATGTACAACGCATAGAGAGTAAATTGGGCTGGATTTCAATTATGTGCTGGAGAAGGTTCATTACCTTTATTACCTTTATTATAACATGCGTTTTTAACCTTCGGATGCACTTTTTTTTTTTTTTGCAACTGCGTTTTTTTGCAACTTTGACGCCCCGGCAGACACACCGATGGTCTGGTTCGGCCGCAAAAGGTCCGCGATTGGAACCAATCTCAGTCAAGGCCACTTTCAAACCGAAACCACCCATCTGGAAATATTTGGCCCCGGGCGGCGCCTCGGTTATTAGGCGGTTTTTTCGACCCCTCATAACCGAAGTCCCGTTCTCGGCTCTAATGGGATCAATCGATCCAAAAATAAACATAAATTTTCATTATTCCGTTCCTATTTTCAGTTTTTTATATAATTTTTTCATAAAATCAAAGTCCCAATTTTGGCATGATGATCAGTGAATTCCCTGCACCCCCCTCCCTTCCTTTGGTTATGATAACTGAGTTTACTCTGAGGGGGACTTAAAAAACAATAAAAATTCAGAAATAAAGCTCTGCAAATAACATGATAATCAAAACGATTAAATGAAAATCGAATAAAATTGTGAAAAAACAATGATTTTCTGAGACGAAAAGACTCCCTTTTCGATTCAAAAATTGTCATAACTGAAGAGAAAATGAGAATAGTCCAACAAGTATTTGATCATAGAATTAGTTTGAAACTATGAGGCCCAAACTTGTTTAGAAAGCAGAAAAGGCAATAAATGCGCATCTGCGAAAATTTTCCAAATTTAAAAATATAAAGGCATTTAAAGGTATGGAGCTCTTTCGCGCTCGTTTTCGTTCGTTCTTTCGACGCCAGTGCTCCAATGAGACCCTGAACCTTCGATTTCCGGCCCAAAACCGAAGACGAAATTCATCGTGGACAGTGCCTTTAATCGATCAAAAATTTGTGCGCGAGCTATCATTCAGCCTTTAGAGTCTTTTGATTCAGGGGTTTTTGTCAAAATAGCATTTCATGCTTGCTACTCTAGTAATTGGTTATGCTCGTTTGGAACATCAAGGACTTTCTTCTAATTCTCTAGCTCTTACGTTCCAAGCAATTCTCGGCCCAGAGCCGCACCGAACAGGAATCAAAGCCGTCTGCAAGATTGGCTCGTTCTCCCAATCTCCGGGTCACTATCGTTGCGAGCTGGACGAGGCCGGATACCAACTGCAGTGGCCCGGACAGCAACAGAAGCGGACCCACAGATTGCGAGAACAAGCCGAACTCTCAGGCTGCTCGGGGTTAAGGGCAGTGTCCACGATAAAATTCACTTTCGAATTTCCACCAGAAAACGAAGGTTTGGAGTCTGAATGCTTCATTAGTGAAGAAAGAATCATGAAAAACGCTGCGGAACATCCATAATCAGCTCTTCTTTTTAAAAGCCACATTTCAGCGGTGGATGAGTTGCGCGGGCATGGGCCTGAACTCGACAGCGTGCGCAAATGCGCCCCAATGCTAAAACTCAGCCGCGCTCGCGCTCCAATGCTAATGTAGAAGCGGACCAAACTGTTCCTCGGAAAACTCGACCGCGAGCGGAAGGGCTAGCGCGAGCGGACTTCAGAGCCGTATGGAGCTCTTTCGGGCTCGTTTTCGTTCGTTCTTTAGACCCCAGTGTTCCAATGAAACCCTGAACTTTCGATTTCTGGCCAAAACCCGAGGACGAAATTTATCGTGGACGCTGTCTTCAAGCAGCGCCTCAGATGGTTGATCCTCAGATCGTTAGGGTAATAAAAATAGACTGGGATTATTTAACGTGCAGTGGCTAAATAGCGTGTAGATGCACTTGCACTTCACAAAAACATGCCGTCTGCCGTTCTATTTCCATCTTCCAGTGAGAGTTTCTGAGGTATATTATTAACTCGCTATTTTGTATGAGAATAGTGTCATGATTATGGGAAGATTTCCACCCCACACTTCATAAACACTAACTATGAGTATGTTTACTGCTGACTACCTCATCGGCTTGAGTACACAGAAGCCCAGACGGTCTGGGCTCTATTTACTATGGTTTAATTGAAAATCTTCCAATGGTTAGTAATTTGCTAACTAAGAAAAGACTTGAACTCTACTCATAGGTTGACTAATTTGGTTGTGCAGTGTACAATCTCTATGAAATTCGGCGCAGTATGAGTAGGTGCGGTCCCGAGGGGATCAATTATTGCTGGGCAGGTTGACTATCTCTCTTGTAAATAAACAAGCTGCAAAACTCACGCAGAAGAATAGAAACTGAGGAATATGCATTAGCAGGAAAAACAGATCGGCGAATGCCATTACGGCAAAAATCTGAAAAAAACACCGATTTTCTCATGGACGTAATCTCAGAAATTTCGTAATTTTGACCTACCAGATTTGTTCTCGACCGCATTTTCCTGGAGAGCAGCACAATCAGATTTAGAACGTTACCAGAGCAGCCGAACACAATTTGACAGAATAGAACATAGGTGTTGATGAAGATGATCACCTGGTGTTGCCATTGTGGCACGTGAACTGGCACTGTGGTGTTATTCATCTGAAAATGGGTTAGAAAACTGTCTACAGAAAATTTGAATTTTTCGGACACGAACATCGAGAATGCATGGAAAACGCAATGTGGACTGTTCATATGTAGAGGGCGAAGAGTCATTGTTGAGGAATGTTGCAAAGGAGTTCAACAGCTAAAATAGCTAGTTAGCATTAAATGTCATGATTTTCTGCAAGGGAAGAGCAGATCCTGTTTCCGTTTATTTAAAACGATGATAATTGGACGCCTCTTTGCACTTTCCGGTCCACTGGCCGTGATCGTTGCCTTGTATTAGCATAAATTAGCGATTCATAGTGAGAAAATAACGTAACATAAAAAACATAACATAACATAACATAACATAACATAATATAACATAACATAACATAACATAATATAACATAACATAACATAACATAACATAACATAATATAACATAACAGGACATAACAATAACTTAACATAACATAACATAACATAATATAACATAACATAACATAACATAACATAACATAACATAACATAACATAACATAACATAACATAACATAACATAACATAATATAACATGATTTAAGATAGCATGAATTAGCTGGCTGAATATCGATTTAGCATAGTGCATACAGCACATGTAAAATAGCATAACAATGCATAGTTAAGCAAAAATAGCCCAGCGATGTGAAACCTTAACCGTGGCAACAATGCTGGGAGGTTTCTATCATCTCTGGAGGAAAACAGCGATTTTCCACAGCCGCTGCAACTGACAGGAAGACATTCTCGAACACTGATCATCGTTATGCTCGGCCATTTGGAACAAATAAAACGCGCAAAGAATAATCGTAGATGCTTAGAGAATTCAATTACGCCAGGCAGACGTTTTGGTTACTCACTGTCGAGGTAAACATTTTTTATCGCAGACCAGTGACAAATTCGAGAAAAAATAAAGTATCAGTTTTTGAAATGAGCTTTGAGAAGAGTCCTCTCTCATATCAAAACTCATATTGCTGGGATGAGATTGAGTACTTTTGCTGGCAACCGATGTGAACTTTGGGCTGAGTCGAAGTTTTCGAGATTGGACAATTCCCAGCCGGAAATTTCCTCTTGTAGACGAAATTATAGATGTTTTTTTTTCGCAGGTTATTGGATACTTCTCAACGCATTTGAGCGTATGTGCAATAACACCAAGTAGACAGTAATTGCGCCACCCCGAAAAACAAAACATTTCCAAGAATCCAAACCTTCCTTTTTTTGTGGTATTTCTGGACACATTAGGCACTTGTCAATCAGAAAGTTGTCAAAAAACCTTCTAAACAAAATGAGACAACTTTTGGTCTGGACTGAATTGCAGTTTTTTCTCATAAAACGATGCACCTTTTGAGCCAACAGGTCACAAACTTGGACCTGGGCAAAAATCTGTTGATTGGTTTTTTGCAGTACCTAAATATGCAAAGAGTTGATAATATTTTGCCAAATGATGTATGTTTTTACCGCTTTCTGCAGGATAAACAACATCCGATTTCGCGCATGCAGTCATGGACTCGAATGTCAGGGTTCAGTGCGTCACGGAAGAAAACAGGAAGTTCGCCAGATGTAAGACTTGTGGTCTCTCACGTCGTTGGCTACCAGTTATATGCAAAGGTAGGTAATTTGAAGTGATAAAAACATATGATGAGAAGATAATCAATATTACTACACTATACTATGTGCATGGTTTCTCTCAAAAATTTGAGCTGATTTCCATGCTAATGTACGATACAGTGGGGAATGACTCATTTAAAACATCGAGATCGGATCAGAAACAGAGATGAGAGAAATTAGTTATTGCGGAATCGAAAATCGGAAAACGGAATCGCCATTTCATTCCTTGAAAGCAGTATTTAGAAAGCCTCAATTCAAATGGAAATCGATATATTGTGAATCCAGTCATGTCCCAGATTCAGGGCCACTCACTTTGATAGATCCAATTTTCCCACGTGTTTCTCGAAAAACAAAAATTGAAAAGCCAAAAGCCATCGCAATTACTCGGAATTCCGCCCGTCTCTGATCTGTATCAGGAATGCGCCCTTTCTTAAATCCAATGCATACTTAAAGTTGGAAGGATGCGTCGTTGGCTACTCGTAAGCCAGAAAAGTAGCGCATATTGATTAAGGCTGGGGTTCATACTTCACGTGACGGACGACGGGACCATTACTCTAATCAACCAAATTGTCGAAAATACGCCTTATATGAATTGCCTGAGTCGCTGAAAGTATGATCCCGTCCTATGTAAAGCCATTGCTCGTGGTACCGCCGTTTGCCGCCCGCTAAGGTATTGGTGTACAAATAGGGGTCTTTATAAGGGGTCTGCAGAGTTGAAGTCGCGGCGTTGCTCGTAGCGACGAACAGCATTGGGTGATGTAATATCGATTACATTCGGCGACGATGGTGACCGACGCGGCGAGAAGGGCGACGAGGGGGCACCGCAGAGTGTATTGACGCCGCGATGGCCCTACATTACTGCCAGCTAGCGGCAACCGAGGCCGCGACGATAATGTTTTGAAACATTTTTGTCGCCGCGTCGAGGCTGACGCTCGGCTACTACTCGCCGGTCTCTGCAGCTCTGCAGACTCCTTTATTTCGATCACATCTGGCGACGGCGGCAAGCGACGCGGCCTTACTCTTGTATGCTTCTGAGACACATGGCGACTGCCGTGTACGCTGCACAGCGGCCAGCGACAGTGGCAGCGACAAGCTTTGGCACATTTGGCACAGTATGTCAGCTCTCTGTACGGCCGGGATCACACTTCCGGCGACGAGCGAGGCGACGCAATGTTTACTATCAATATCGACCGAAAATCGATAAACCTGTTTTGCACTGACGCTGTCGCGGGAAGTATGATCCCGGCCTTTTAGTCGCTGCGATGGATGCGGGGCAACTGTCCCTATGACGGCGAATGGCGTCGCTCCAATGCTGGTCCCGCCGCTATTTGTGCTAAATGGCATGCCTGAGGCTCATGATATATGTGGACCTTATAGGCAACGAAGGAGGACCGCAGAGTGGTTTGACGTCGCGGCGGCCCGGCTCCACTGCCAGCGAGCTGCAGCCGACGCCACGACGATAATGTTTGGAAACGTTTTGGTCTCCGCGTCAAGGCTTGCGCTCGGTGTTCAGTCGCAGGTCGCTGCAACTCTCCAGACCCTATTACTTATTCGATGGCCGCACTATGGCCAGGTTTTGACTTCACGCGGTGCGCGACTCAACAATATCTATCATGTATTTCGATTCACGATTGAAATGGCTGACAAATACTGTCGCGTCTCTTTTTGCGGGAAGCGTGAACCTGTCCTTTGACCGCGTTGTCATACGTTTTCAAACGGCAAGATAACATCTCGGTGGCAGGAAGAGTAAACCGGGCCCGTCAGAAACTGCTACTGATTTCCATTTCGGGACGAATTTCCGGTCTGCAGTTGCGGACAGCCGCTGTTGCGGCACGCAAGACGATGACGATCATACTAGGACCACGTCGCCCCGGCTCGATCAGCCGTTGTCTCGCCGCGATTATCGTCAGGCCGCTTTCCGCAGAGTGGTGGTCCGTAACTGAAGGCTAGAATTTGGCTCCGATGAGAACATTATATGAGCAGAAAAGAGAGCATCTTGAAAGTTGAGCAGCAAAATGAAATGACATTTCGCAGTGCGGATGAAACGCATTCTATGTATATGGAATATGTCATATGTGCAGGTTCGAAACCCCGCCCATAGAAATGACAACAGCGCGACGTTAACTAGGGGTGTCTAATTGACGTCAAATGTAAAAACGAAAACAGCCACTACTCCCAGAGGGTACAGTAGCTCAGGGGTTCAAATGCGTCATGGTCTGTGTCTCATAAGAGGAAGTCGCCCTTGTTTGCAGAAGGCATTGAAATATAAATTTTTGAATATTAACTATAAATCCAGCAATCAATATATCCTTTATTTATGTTATTTCCTCTAGTGGGCTACGGAAAGCGGGTGAGAAGGTGGCTGAAGATAAAAGCAGGTGCAAATTCAGAAAAATTTCCACTCAGAAGGTTTCCTATGTGCAAAAATAATGATCATTATGTTTATCACAAAAAAAAATCCCATTTTGGAAGGCGACAGACCGCGAGAGCGAGGATGGGCGGACCAAAACGAGAGGAAAGCTTTAAAAAATTATTTTGCGCCGTATGCTTAGTCATTATGTATAGGAACTCAAGAAAGTTTCTTGTGTCTAGAGTCTGTTCGCCTATGCGGTCGGCGTGCTTGTCGAGCGGCCGCCTCCAAACCATAATTCGGACATTTGTTCTCCCACGGCTGCAAACAGCTAGCTGGGATATTGTTCACGGCTCGTTTCATATTCCTGCTAATCGAATCACAGGTGCGAAAAACAGCGCGTCGGCGGCCGAGCGACATGCACGCCGACCGCGTGGGCGGGCAGTCTAATTCGGACAGACTTTACAAGCGAACGAAAATCTCTATGAAGCTCTAATACACAGAGCTTTCACTCGAAATTATACATACATTCACTGTTTCGCTGGGTCTCAATTTCAGGATGTCATTTTTTCCGGAAATGAAGAGGTTTGAAAGCTGAAATTCAGCTACATTCCGTTACAGATCCGTTAACCGCTACAAGATAAGCATAAAAACAATTTACGATCAGATGACGTGCCGTATGAGCCATTATGACCCACCAGGTGGATCAAGGTATACGGATCTCAATATTACAAAGTGTATCCTCCTGTTCCGAGCCAGATTTGCTTCGTTCCCTCGCGCGCTTTTGCGGAGCGAGGGTAGAGACAGCGAGAAAGTGTGGGGAGAAGGAGACGCTGTGTGCGCGCTCCCGACGCACGCGATGAACGGAAAAAAAATTCACTCGGAAGCAGAGTGTACTCACTCAAAGTGCGGCGGGGTCGTAAGTGAGTTAACCCTGTAGCCTTGCGCAAACAGTCTACGGCATTGGAAAAAGGCGGTTGTGCTGTTGCGTATTTCCATTAAGCATACTGTAGGTTGCACCATAATCGACGTCAAAGTTGTACTTTTCTCTTGAACTCTTAAGAAAAAACACCGGAAACGTTTAAAAACGGTAAGTTCTCCCCCTCGCTACGATTTTTGAATGCACAGGAGTTGCGGGGGGAGTCGCAGAAGAGACACGGGTGAGATGCGGGGCAGTTGCGGAGGAAATGCGGGACTGTCACGGGAGAGACGCGGGGACAACGCGGGAGAGACGCGGAGGACACGCGGGCTGTCACGGGTGAGACGCGGAGTGGACGCGGGGAAAACGCGGAGGAGATGAGGGGCTGTCACGGGGGAGACGCGGAGGATACGCGGCGAAGACGCGGAGATGCGGACCATCACGGGAAGTCTAAGGTTCAAAAGGCGGCTCTTATTCAGACCTCTTCATGGAAGTAGATTTGCCGCCCACCTTCTCGCACCTGACGTATCACAAGCGAAGCGTCCGCTGGCGTGATAGGTTAGCTGCGAGAAAGCTAGCGTAAGCAGAAAGCTGCGAGCAAAGCAGATCGCGGGGGAGTCACGGCAGAGTCGCGGGCGATTAGTCACTTACGAAATTGCGGCAAAGTCGTAGGGGAGCCGCGGTAGAGTCGCGAAAGCTTCTTCCGCTAAGAGGTCGCGGAGGAGTCGCGGGGGAGTCGAGGGTCGCGGGGGAGTCGCGGGGGAGTCGAGGGTCGCGGAGGAGTCGCGGGGGAGTCGAGGGTCGCGGAGGAGACGCGGCAATATTTCTCAGAGTAAAGTCTTTATTATAGATACACGTAGCAACAACAAGAGAATATGAAAAAAATACAAAAAAATCAAATAATAGTGGAAAACTCATTTTTCTTGTCATTTCTGCTTGTATTCATGGAAATGGCCTCAGGTACATTGATAATGTGTGGTGAGGGGTAAGTCTCACCGTTTTTCAACGTTCTCGAAGTTTTTCTCCCAAAATTCACAAGAAAAATACAGATCTGCCCTAAATTTAAGCGCAACCTACAGTATGCTCAGCAGAAATACGCAACCGCACAATCGCCCTTTTCCGTTACCATGGACTAAAGAAAATCGATCATATCTTCGTTTTCTAAGTGGCGTATGCTCTTTGAGAAACAAACGATGTCTGGTTCTTGCAGAATCTAAGCCCCTGAGCATTGAAATCTCTAATCTTTAAGAGGTGAAACTGATCTATAATGAGCGAGAAAAAACGTCAACTAGCCAATTAATGCTAAGTGTTGTTTTCCGCTCAGTGCGGTGACGCGGCGCGTATTTGCATAGTTGTTAATGTTTTCCTAGGTACTTAGGCTTCGCCCCTAAACTTCCCCATTGCTACTGTTTATCATCAACAGATACGTCTCAACTGGTATATAGTTTCTTGTAAACAATCAGGGGCAAGGCGGCAGAGCGGACGAAGAGTGTGGGGATTTGAGAGGCTCTCTCTCTGAAATTCATACATATTCTTGGATGAAATGAAGAAAATTGTAGATGATTTGCTCAAAGTGCAGGAAGGAAGAATAGCAAGTCCACCCAAGCATGTCGCTGAGCCGGGGTGGCAAGGTGTCTGGAGGAGGGGGTTGGGGGATATCCCGGAGACCCCGCCCCTAGGATTCCAAGAAGCAGAAGATGCACGCAGTCATACTAAATATTAATTAAGCGCTCGCATTTATATGAGGCAATTGCGTTTATTAGGATAGGCTTCGATTTTGTTTGCTGTCTTGGGGTAGAGAATGAGGGAGAGGTGGAAAAACATCGTCACCAGAGTGTCTGGCGACTGGTATATGGATCTCGGGATTGAGTATGTGGAGGAGTTCCGAGTTTTAACGAAGATTTCTTGGACAGAAAGGTGAAAGATTCCGAAATTTTTCCCGAAGTGCGGAAGAATATAGTGAGAAAGTGGAGTTTGAGGGTCAATTAGCGCGCACACTCCTAATGATCCTTATACGCCACAACCTAAATTCTTGACTAGATTTCTATGAAATTTCTCTATAGTTTCTTGAGAGCTTCAACGAGGCCTATCAGATAGTCCCATAGAATGTTGGAAAGAGTGCCGAAGAATTGAGCAAAAAATAGGAGTGTCATGGTGAATGAGCGCGCACACTTGCAATATTCACTGAGTCCCGTATCCCTAGTTCTCAAGGAGAAATTCATGGGATTTCTCCGAACCTTCTCTGAGATTTTATAGGCAGAGAGGCGAAAGATCTCGAGATTTTTTCGAATTGCGGAAGAATATATATAGTGAGAAATGAAGTCTGAGGGTCAAAGAGCGCGCACACTCCTAATGTTCTTTATACGCCACATCCTAAATTCTTGACTAGATTTCTATGAAACTTCTCTCTGGTTTCCAGAGAGCTTCAATGAGGCCTATCATATGTGCCCATAGAATGTTTCGAAGAGTGCGGAAGAATAGATTAAAAATGTAGAGTGTCATTGTGAATGAGCGCGCACACTTGCAATATTCACTGTATCCCGTATCCAAAGTTCTTGATAAGAATTTCACTGAATTTCTATAAAACATTTTTATAACTCTTGGAAGTCTATTTGATGTGCTCATAAGATGTTCCAAGAGTGCGGAAGAATTTATTGAACAGTGGAGTTTAAAGATCAATCAGCGCGCACACTCCCGGGGTTAACTGAGTGTCGTATCCCAAGTTCGTGATGAGATATTCATGAAATTCCTCTACAGCTTCCTCAGGAGCTCTACCGAGGCTTATTCCAGGGGCAAACATGATTTTCAGAGGATGCGGAAGAATTCATTTAAAAAAAGGAGTCTCCGGCTCAAAGAGCGCTCACACTCTCAATATTCCACCCGCATAACGCAACCCGAATTCTCGATAAGAACTTCGTTTAATTTCTGAATTCATTCCTGAAAAAACTCCGGTTAGAGCATTCAGAAATTTTAGAGAAGTTTAGTACTGGGGTGCGGAAGAGTGGAATCTAAGAAAGTCAAGGTCAACGAGCGCGCACACTCCCAATGTTCACTAAATGTCGTATCCCGAGCTCTTGATGAGATTTTCGTTGGAACTTCTCTATATTTTGCTCAGGAACTCTACCATGAACTATCCGAGGCACCCATGAGATTTTCCGAGGTGTGCGGAAAATTTATATGGAAAATGGAGTTTTGGGGACAATGAGCGCGCACACTTCAAAATGTGCACTGAATGTCGTAACCCCGGTTCTAATTGAGATTCCCATGAAATTTCTCTATAGCTTCCTTGGGAACTTCACCGAGGATTATCCGAAGTGCAGATTAGCTTTTCATGAGGGCTGCGTAGGAACAAAGTGAAAAATGGAGTGTTGTGAACAATGAGCGCGCACACTTCCAGTGCTTTTGAAAGTCGTAGCCCGAGTTCTGATTGAGATTTTTATGAAATTTCTTACAGCTTCCTTGGAAACTCTACCAAGAACTATCCGTTCTGCCCATCAGATTCACCGAGGTGTGCGGGAAAGTTACCTGAAAAAAGTGGAGTGTTAAGGACAATGAACGCGCACACTTCAAATGATCGGTATGTGATTTTCATGAAGTTTCTTTATACTTTTCTTGAGAATTCCATGAAGGCCCTTTTATGGTTTTCGGGATGCGAAGGGATAAAGACGAAAAGTGGAGTCTTAAGGTCAAGGAGCTCGCACATGCTATGCCTCGAAACCTTCTGGAGATAAATGTTCTCTGGGGCTTTTGTTTGGTTTAACAACGTCCTTTCGCGGTTTCCTCAAAAATGCTTAGTAAATGCCTTGTCCCGAACCTTTTCTGAAATTTTTACGGAATTTATTATTATGCATCACTGAAAAATTCACAACCTCAGCCGATCCATAGGTCCCATAAAGATTGTTTCTAGAATGCGAATGAATATAGTGGAAAACGGAGTCTGAGCGTATAAGAGTGCGCACTCCCCTCCCCTCAATATTCACTGTCCGCCGTGTCCTGGAATTTTGCTGAGGTTTCTATAAATTTTGTTCTTTTTTCTACAAATTTTCTCATGGGCCTTCTTAGAAGCTTACCGGAGGCTTCCGGATAGTTTCACGAGCGTGGGTGGGACATAATGCCGTGGAAAAGCAGTCTGAAGGTCGAGGAGTGCACACAGTAACTCCATTAGCCCTAAATATCCACTGAGCGCCTATGGGAAGGAATATAGTTGAAAATGGAGTTTACAGGTTCCTAAAAAATTTTCAGTAAATTTCTCTATAGCCTTCGAGAAACTTCAAAAAGGGTTACCTGAGGCTAACTGAAAAGTTTTCATGAGATGAAAAAGTTCATTGTGGAAAACTTGAAAGTTTGAAAATAGCTTGAAAATAACTTGAGAGTTTGAAAATAGCTGGCGGGTCTAGAAAAAACAACTAGAATATTTGCCTCAGGGTTTTTTTCTGGCGGTGTGGAATAGCTATTTCTGGCTGATTCTAAAATCTCGAGCCCTCTCACCCAAGCTTCACTTGAGTTTTTTTCCAAGACTTATATTATCCTTATCAGATTTAGTCCAGTGGATGGACCAGGCGCGATCATTACGGCTGGCCGTGCAGCGTTTGCGACATTACCTGCCGACGGGGTTTCAATCGCGCGCGACGACCTTCCTCCGCAACCCTGGCCACTCACTGGACTAAATTCTGCATGGAGGCTATACATAAGTTTTTATGCAATTCTCACACGGGGAACACAATAACAGAAACACAAAAAAGTGGGCAGATCATGCTTTAAACACATGAGAGCTTAGAGTAGACGCTTCTCATCAGATTTTATTGGTGGTTTTATTGGAATACGAGTCTCAGACAAACATTAGAAGGATGGCGATGAGCGCTGATGAAATGAAAATGTAATATCCATAGCAAGTTCTCACGCGATTACAAAGTGCAACCTGGAAGAAGGGAAGAATTTCAGATATCTCTTTCATGTGCGGTTAGAAGATATAGATGTTTATGAGAAAACGAAGAATATCGACAACTGGGAAAATCTCCAGTTTTTGACCCGATCTGTGTGGGAAACTCAGGCGTTCCGTTAGAAATGCACATTTTTGTAACCATTTTTTTGGCGCAGAATCCGAGTATGTCCTTCAGGAATGGCAACAGTTCCTTTGAACCAGTTATTGGCGTTTTTCCTCTATAAGGGCCTTTAGTGAGAAGGGCGCGAATCTTGCCGATTTTGGACAGGTTCAAGAGTATTCCGTCTGGAAACTTTCATATTTGGCTAATCTACAGGTCGGCTTCTGTTGCTGTCCGGGCCACTACTGTTGCTATCAGGGCTCCTCCAGTCTTGTTCGTTGTGGCTCGGGCCGTGAATCACCCGAGTTCATGCACGGGATTTATGATTCAGTTCCTGATGAGTGTCCTGAGGGTTAACCTATAGGGTATGATTTACTGCATTAAGTTTGATTTATTGTAAGACCAGCTTCTTTGTCTGCTCATGATATGTGGACTGTGCCGTTTCACGTCACCATCTTTCGGAGCCTAAGAGGAGAAGCTCCATAGTATCTGATAAGAAGAATGGGTTGTTCCGAATCGGTGGTGACGTCATAGTGATGTCAGTCCCGTGGGAAACAGGCCAGTGGGCTAATCACTAGGATTTCATAAACTGCACTAATTACCAAGCAAAGCACACACTGTAATAGAGATACTAGAACCACGAAATACCGTAGCCTATGGTAAGAAACCAGGGGTCCCCAACTTGGAGACGTCTGTACTAGTCGATATACATCCCAACTGTGTTATAATTGTGAAATACTGCCCTCTTGCTTACACGACAGAATACGGTTAAATTAGATTATTTTATACTCTACAAGGATAACGATAGAAGATAGAAAAGGAGGAGTATATAGATTTCAACAAATCATAGAGAAGGATCTGATATGACTGGAGAGTACCACGGGAATAGTCACTATTGATGGGCAAGGGTTTCGGCCAACGAGCTGTTCGCCAATGATGTTCATCTGGGGCAGCTGTGTTACAGAGTTGGATTGTAGTGTTCTGAAAGTCCTAAGGACCCACAGCCAAACACTGTACTAGAAACGAAAGGCGACGATAGGACGAAGCACAGAGCGGCCGCCCCGGGCCGTGGGAGTAGAGGCGAATGATGCTCAGACAAAAAGGAGCTCGACGCTCACTCCGATCCGCCCACTTTCCCAGAGATACGCGATAGGTATCTGCTCGCCCTCCTGACGCGAGAGCGCGCCTATCGCGGGATGAAGGGCGGGATGGTGCCTATCACGGGTGAAGCATGGTTCCAAAGAGGCTCGGTGTCGGCGCCTAACACGCTAATTTGCAAGGGAAGCATACGATGCGCTTCTGAGCCAGGGCTCAGATTACTGCAGTGCCGTCGATTTGATTACCCATGTTTGCGGTACTTGACTCCGCCGGACCTCCGGAGGCCCCACTCAACCGCTGGCGGCCCTAGCTGGTGCTCGGCGCATTGGCCGTGTTGTTTGTTAGCGTGCCGGCCGCGTCACGTGACGCTGTGTCAACCGCGTTGCGCACCGGTGCGTGTATATATTTTTGAAAAAAAAATCAGTGGGGCTTGTCGCCCGGGCACGAAGCAGCTGCTCGCCCACTGCAGTCACTACCGCCCCCTCGGAGGCCTTTGCCGCGGGCGATAAAATTTCGGATTTTGGGTTCCACGACCACTATCCTGCTGCCGACGCCGACTTTTCAGCGGGGTGTGGAGCGAGTTTTTGTCTGAGTGACGCCAATCGAGCCGATCCAGCGTGTGCGGTGCAAGCGTACAGTACGTTCTGCTTTCGCTGTGGGACCGACCGCGCACAGGTCCCCGTGTGCACGCAGCATAGCATTTTCGCGACAGGACTGCTGATCACGTATCTCTTGTCCTGTTTCCGATTTTTAAAAGAGTACGGTAGTTTGCGGTAGCCGAATAATAATACACCTACCGTAACGTACAGGTAATCCTGCGAAGACTAAAACGGATTCCGTTACCGTATTCAGCACCTCAAATGAACGTTTACTGTCTCTCCAGGAACGGGATTCCGGTCCACAGTTACGAATAACCGCGCCTGTAGTGCAGAGCTAAAGATAATTCTGTCGGGAACACTGTGGTTCCTGCACGATTTTACTCGCAATGCGTGTCGCAACTGCGGCTTGTAGATCGACTACACACTCAAACCTGACGGCTGCGTGGCTGCCCTCTCATCACTGCGGCGCTACTGACAGCGGAATGCCACGTAGCCGTAAGAGAGGTTTGAGTGTGTATTGGACCTACAAGGCCGAAACTGCTGATCGAAATTTCCTTGCAGTAAAAGTTTTTCTGCGCGCCATCGGTGCTCTCTGCACTCACGGCTTCCATGCCCGAATCGACGCCTATTTCTTTCGCCAACTAATTATTCTTGCAGGAGGATGGCGAGTGTTTGCCTAGATTTGGTTTCTCCGTCTTTCTTCAATGTTTGAAACTCGATACTTGACTTCATACGCATACCTCCGGCCAATTTATCACCCGATTTTGTGCCGAAGGATGTTTGATGTGGGAGTGGAGTGGATTCCTACCTTTTGTGTTGAAAAGAGGAGAAAAAAATTGCGCCAGTCGGACTCTTTTAATTGTCCGCCTCTAATCCTAATTGCCGTACTGGGGAGGAAATTCTTCTGGGCGTTGTTCTAATGGCCTAGAAGGAGGAAGTGAATTCGCTTATTATGGAACTTCCCCATTTCGGCTTCTTTCTTTGCGTTTTTCTCCTAATTGGGAACTTCCGCAAACAGTATAGCAAATATTATTGTCTGCAATATAGTGGTATTCGAATCGGCGGGATGATGTAGATTTCGCTGTTGAAAGAAAAAAAAAACAATTGAAAACAATGAAAACGAGAACAGCTTGGGAGCGGTTAACTCCAAGGGTTGTTTACAGGATGCCAACTGCACCTGGCAAACCAATAACGAAAATGAGTTAGATACAACAGACTTCATGGCTGGTCAGTCCACGAAATATCGCTCTGGAAAGATATATTGGAAAGGGGTTACTAGCTACAGGAACTTGTTGGGAACAGTAAATTTTAGAGGTGGTGTACTAGATGCCACTTGTTTTTAAAATTGCATTAATGTACTGGATAAGGTAATGAGTTGAATAGATCTATCTTCGTGGGTGAACAGTCCATATGCATAGAAATACCAGCTATTGAAAGACAATGGGAAGGATAAACATCATGGGTGGCTACTAGAACATCAAGTACTGATATGGGAATATCAGCTGCAGAAAGGATTGTATAGAACACCGGAAATTTTAGACAATCGTCGCATTCAATGCGTGTCGAGTAGGCGCTCAACTCGTATACAATGCGGTTTCGAGCACAGTCGGGGAATGTGCTGCAACCGCAGCACGTGCTCCCGTTGTGTTTCAAGTTACAGCGCGTGCTCCAACAAATATGACGTTCAACGCGTGCATGATGCACATTCAACTCGATGATAAAACGATTCTTTAAAAATGGAGAGAATACGACGCTTTCTCGGAGCGGGACTCGCTTTCTCGAGGCCAGCAGCTTCGCCAGTTCAATTACCCAATTTTGCGATACTTGGCCTGTCCGGCCGCTGGAGACCTCATGCAACCGCTGGTGGTCCCAGATGGTGCTCGGCAAGCTGGCCGCGTCGCATATTCGGTGACGGCCTGCCGCGTCGCTTGTCGGTGTGCTGCTACGATAGCGCTAGCAGCACCTTGCAGAACGTGATTCTGGGATGAAATATCGCAGCACGTGCCCCTGCGATACAGCCTTTCGATTGGTGTTGTCACTCAAGTTGAAAGCATATCCGACACGCATTGAATGCGGCGATTTTCTTAGATCATGGGAGATTCGCATGATATCAAGTGCGGGAAAAAGTGAAGAGTACTAAACACCCTGGGTGGTCTGTAGGATGCCAACAACGGGAACAGAGGTAAACTTCGGGGTGATCTGCAAGATAACAACTGTCCCTGGAATGGTTTCTTTCAATCCCTGGAAAACCAACTATCAAATGAAATCGGTGAAAAGTAAACTTCGTGGGTGGTAACTTGATTAGCAAAACTGGAGTGTATTGGGAAGAACTAATTTCCCGGGGCAGTACATAAAATTTTGACCACGAATGGTTGGAGAAAACTTAACATTATGGGTGGTCCGTAGGATACCAACTATTAGAACATGTTGGGAAGGATAAACCTCATTGGTGGTTTTCAGGATACCATCTGTCCCTTAAGAGATTTCTAGAATATTTCCAATTGAAACGAATCATGGAAAATCGATTAAGTAAATTTCATGGTTACGCATCTTTTATATCAACCGATAAATTGAGTTGGAAAGAGCTAAACTGCATGGGTGGCTCCTGATACATACATATATCAAATATGGCGCATATCAAGAAGGTACGATTTTATGCGTGGTGTTTGATACGCTAACTTTTTTTATTGATCTTGATTCCATGGGTGGACCCTAACTCAATTAAAGAACTAAAGATAAACAGAAGTTTTCTCAAATTTATAGTTTACGGATTTTTTTCAGAATCTATTGAGTGTAATTGGAGAACTGATCTAATCGATGAGCTGGTTTTTCAAATATTGATTATAAATTCATTTAAATATATTTATTAGCTCGATAATAAATTTTAAAGGTTACTTATTCACCACCGTCAAAAAAGAGTAGTGTTTCAACAGGTTCGTGGCAAAACATTAAACTTTTGAGCTTATAATCTACGTAAAAATATTCGGGTGCTATCAGAACATTAAAGAGAAATCGAATATTGGAGTGATATTCTGGTTATTCATTTTTTGTTCTTAAATTATTCGTTCGCTGAAACAAAATTCCGGAAGTGCTAAACAACCTCGTAACCACGGACGGCAGCATTAAGTAAGATAGATTGTCACGAAAAGCCGCATTTATGCATATTTAAACCCACATGTTTGGGTGAGCTGAGCTTTTTTTATGCTTTTGGTCTAGACAAGTCTGGCGCCAATTAATTATATTATTTTTCCCTTGGGAAGAAAGAAAGGTTTGGAGTTGACCTGGTAAGCTGTGAATACATTCAAATGCTATTCCATCAAAGCATCCACTTGGACATCTGTCAAGTGACAGAAAATGTCGAAAAAAAAAAAGAAAATTTTCTAGAAAACGGAAAATGCTGGACCAATATTAATTGCTGCCCATCTGTTCAGTGGTCTCATATGGTGTATGGAAACCTGCTGCAAACATCTGAAGTCTCCGGATTAATGAAAAGTCCAATAGAGTGTAGACTAGGGGGCTGATGCTGATAGGCTTCTGCCCGTCACAAGGGAAAGATACTTGGACAAAGTGGTCATTTGAAATGTGAGATACGTTACTAGGACCAAATTCTGCCGTTGATTTCGAATTTTTCCTCTGTAGCTGCGAAACAGTCCTCTCAACAAAGTTATAGGCGTTTTCCCCTGTTTTCCGTGGTCGGTTGAGCGTTCTCCTTATATCAATAAAGTGGTTCCTAACGCATTTGAGAAAAAGTTTTAGATGTGAATCAAAAATCCTTAGTGGGTGGTGAGCACGAGTCTGCCCCCCGCGGCTGGCGCGGACAGTTCAAATCTCACCGGCGGCTGACAGTATGGTAAGCTGATCAGCTGCGCTCTTCTCTCGGTCTTAATAGATTAGCGGGCCAGCGTACGCGACCACCGCGCTAGCCGTGGGTGAGATTTAAGTGTTTTTTCTTACGAACCTAACCATGTATATAGATATTTAGGTTGGTTACGCCTGACAAATGACATCATTCTTTCCGTAACCCACAGTGGACCCCTGAATAAAAGTTTTAAGGCAAATACAAAAAAAAATTTTACCGAAGCATACCGAAAATTGTTTTTTCTACCCTACTTACAAGATGATGAGTGATGAGAATTTAGGTTCCTCCAAAGCGGAAACTCTTTAAGAGGCCTTAATCCAAGTGGTCATTGAAGGCGCACCAACCTCTCGATATACACAAAGTGTATTCGAAAGACAGTGGCTAACCTTGCGGCCGGAATGCGGGGCAGGCGGCTGTCGCGTGTGCGGCTCTCGGCAGAGGGTTCAGAGTGGCTGCCCCAGCTGCAAAGCTGATTGATCGACGCAGTTGACTTGCTGCCAGCTGCTGCCGGGCTCGTTCCTAGTCAGGGGCAGCGGTGGAAGGCTCGCCGTCGTTTTGCATGCTCGTCCGAGAGCGGCGCACGCGACGGCCGCCTGCCGCCCACGCCAGCCGCAATTTTCGCCTTTCTGATTTGGACGCACTTTACATGTTGGTCTTATTGTACTCATACTCTTCGTGCTTGTATATTCGTCATCTAACGTTCGCCTTGTGTGAATGAACCAATAAAATAAATAAACAATCTATTAAACAAACAAACAAAGAGTTTCGTCTCAGAGTATTTTACTCAATGTCGAATATCCATTATTACGGTCTCTAACATAAACAAATAAGAATATAGCGCACCTAGTATGTACGTTACAAGGAGAGAACCCCACACCCACATACAAGGAGAGAAGCTCGATCCCTTCTCTGTTAGGGAGTTGAAGGGCCTCCTGTCTCTCTAAAGGAATCTGAAGACCTACTTCTTTTCTGAAGCATAAAGCATAATAGGAGTTTTCTGTAAAGGGGTCGGTATCTCTTCACCAAAAAAAAACTTCTTGAAGGAGTCGTAGGCCTCCTGCGATCCCCTATGTTTTATTGAGGAAAAGGGCCTCATTTTCTCATAACAGACTGACAGACTTTCCCTTTTTTTCACTGAAGAAATTTTTTGGAATCGTTTCTTACGTACTCCTGTGTCCAACCTCTTAAAGGCAGTGTTCACGACAAAAAAAGTTGCACGTTTTTTTTGGCTAAGACGTAAGCTTTGGGTCCGTCTAAGAAAATTAAGAACGGAAGTGCGACGAAAAACGGCTGGTAAGTGGGTGAAAATCTCGTGGGCCAGCCAACCCATTGGGCCACTCCGCCCACGTCCCATGACAGTTCCCCTGAAATCGTGGTTAAATGAGCGATGGTTTCCGATTAAAAGCCCCGTTCTTCGCTTCATTCTCAACTTCTCTCTTTAATCAGGTCAGCTCGCACACATCGGCTGCAAAAAACAGGAGTTACAAGCCTCGGACAACTCGTCCACAATGCTTCCCTTGCTGAATTTCGAGGGGTCATAACTCCGTTTCCAGGGGGTCTTGTACGATTCCAGGGACATTATTGAAATCAGCATGGGACGGTTTTGAAGATAGGCGGAAAAAAAGAAAAACGACTTTTATCTCCAACGATGAATCCATAGGCTATCAAAAAAGAATCATAAGGTGTATCGTAACAATCCCGCTTTGGTTCAGTTGCTAATACGATAACATCGTATAGACCTGCTGCCCTCAACCTTTGTTGGCTGGCTATATTATTCGCCTAAAATTGCTGCGAATTCTGTGGAAATGTGAAGGACGGGGTAACGAGTGTTACCTGCCACCGCAAATGTGTAGAAGCTAGAAAGTCGCGAGGATTAGGATTTACCAGATCTTTCTATTCGCCATTATTCCAGGACAAAGAAAATGGTAGGCTCTGGCTTTCAGCTACTTAGCCTATTCATGTGACCTTCTCCATAGGATAAAGTCTGAGCCGAAAAGGTTCCTTGCAACGGATGAGTCATCTGCTGGCTGTCGACTTTTTGCTGTAAAGTGTCGGGGTTTTGAGATGTCAAAATAAAGTTTGGAGTAATGTGCGAATTCTTGGTTGTTAACAGTCCATAGTCAAAGAAGTGGCATCTTTTGGACTGCCTTTTTATTTTTTCCTTGTCTTGGGTACCTCATTGTTTGTTGGCGCAAACTCGGTGCACATATGTGAAATATCACACGTGCACCGAATTCGCGCCAAAGCACAGCAAGGAAAGCAAAGTGTCAGTACTATACACCGCCGACTACTCGGAAAAATGGAAACAAGTTACTTGTCACATAAAAGGCCGAAGGCAAGTTACTTGTAACATATCTGAGCCGATGTAAGTTGCTTGCGACTTATTTCAGGTCATTTAGGTTACATGTAACATATCGGCGGGATACCTCAGAAACATCAAAACAAGTTACTTGTAATATAAATGTAACTTACTTGAATGTCTCATGTAACTTACATTTATATCATATGTAACATACATTTATATTACATGTAACTTCAATTTATATTGCGCGTAAGTTACACTTATGTTACATGTAACTTACATTCGAGTTTTCACTATGACTGGCCATCACGTGACGCAGACGACACGCGACGTAGAGGGCGCGTCACAGACCACATACTACGCGAAAAAATGCTGTGCAGGGCCTTCCCTGCTGGTGTGGGGTCAAGAATCTCGAACTTGTGTAATTGAACCAACAGCAGCGCCAGTCGTAAGCCTGACCCCGCGAGTGCGTCGTACATCAACCTTGGAAATATTTTCTTGGCCGATTTGAGTTACTTGCGACGCATCCTTTCAGGAACTGAAAAAAAGTTACTTGTAACATATCTAAGCTGATGTGAGTTACCTGCGACTCATCTTAAGTCATTTAAGTTACATGTAACATCGAAGGCGCACCGCACGCATTATCCCGCTGTTACATGTATCTTAAATGACGTGAGATAAATGGCAAGTAACTTACATCGGTTCAGATATGTTACAAGTAACTTGTTTTCGGCCTTTCATGTTACAAGGAACTAGTTTTCATTTTTCTGAGACTGCGTGCGGTGGCCTCCGATATGTTACATGTAACATAAATGACCCGAGATGAGTCGCAAGTAACTTACATCAGCTTAGATATGTTACAAGTAACTTGTTTTTGATTTCTGAGAGGACACTGTGTGCAGTGCGCCTCCGATATGTTACATGTAACTTAAATGGCACAATATAAGTCACAAGTAACTTAAATTGGCCAAGAAGATATTTCCAAGGTTGATGTACGACGCACTCGCGGAGTCAGGCTTACGACTGGCGTTCTTAATGGTTCAATTACCCAAGTTTGAGGTACTTGACCCCACACCAGCAGGTAAGGCCCTGCACAGCATTTTTTTGCGTAGTGTGTGGTCTGGGACACGCCCTCTGCGTGGCGTGTGGTCTGCGTCACATGATGGCCACCCATAGTGAAAATTCAAATGTAAGGTACATGTAACATAAGTGTAACTTACATTTAATATAAATTACATGTTATGTTACATGTAATATAATGTGCTTATCTGGGTCAAATTCCGGTCCGCAATTGCGTCTCGACACGCTTTGCGGCCGCGCGCTTTCAAGTCGGAAGAGTTTCCAGCGCCGCAGCCGCCGATCTGTTGACTCTAGGTGGGTTTTAGAGACTGGAAACTAAGCAAAATTGGAGAAAACTGTATAAAAAAGCCATATCGAGTCGGCTTTGGAGCTGGAGACTCGATTGACTCGAGCGCGGGCGGCCGCAAAGCGTGTCGAGACGCAATTGCGGACCGAAATTTGACCCAGATAAGCACAGTAAATGTAAGTTACTTGAGACATTCAAGTAAGTTACATTTATAGTAACTTGTTTTAATTTTTCTGAGTTTGAGGACATCCGGCCAAATGGTACGGACCTTAGACGTGTCTGATCCACGAGAACATTTGCTCTTATGAATTCTTGACATTAGTCATGCGGTGATCCTCCTTTTGCGTCACGAATCCATGTCGTCTATACTAGGAAAGCTCGTGATGAGGTTTTTGAAGCTTTACAAACGCATCTATACAATCTCAAAACTCTTCCTACTGCGTTATCATTAGCGGGATTTACGTAATACTTCACCTATATCTCTAGTTGTACTTCTGAATACGCACACCCGAGGCAAAAAATGCGTTTCTTTGAAGGAAAGGCCTACGTTTTCTCTTTATCTGAAATGAAGAACAAGAGGAAAAGAACGGGATCTGCCTAGGCACTTAACCTTTTAAACTTCCTGCATTATTGGACTTATTCTATGTACTACAATAAGCAGTAAAGAATCGCATATGAAAAGGATGAGAATAGGAAACATGAAAAGGAATGGTAGCTGCGATTGTTAATTTTGTCAAATACGTATGTAAGATGGTATCTTTGGGTGACTCATGATGGATAAAAAGGTATCCTCACAAGATGTAATGAGATAGAAGGGATGAAAGGACATGTAGTATTCTGTTATTTTGCAGGAAAATGGGATTAGAAAAAGGACAAGACATTTCCGAGCTCCGGGCGATGGACTTTCACGAAAGATGATAAAAGTGTTCACATGCTATCCTTATACTTAAAGCAGTTATGTCCCGATGTGTGTGTGTGTGTGTGTGTGTGTGTGTGTATGTGTGTGCATGTGTCCCGGATATCTTAGGAATGGCCGATCAAAACTTGTATGAAATGGTACCAACATTTAGGTGGGTGCGACATTTATCGATTACCAAAAAATCAGCCCGAGTCACCTCTCACGTGCCTCGGGGCAACCGAGTTTGTCCGCGGAGCGCACTTTTGGCCGTGGGTCATGATAACTTCTGCGAGTCGTCTAGCGATGCAAAAAATGCAGGGCGTCATAAAAGATGTGCAGGACCCCAGTGAGGGTGTGCAAAACGTCATAGTAAGTGTGCAGGACCTAATCGGAGTGTGCAGGACGTCATAGAAAGTGCGCAGGACCCCAGCGGAAGTGTGCAGGACGTCATAGAAAGTGTGCAGGACCCCAGTGGGAGTATGCAAGGCGTCATAGAAAGTGTGCAGGACCCTAATCGGGTGTGCAGGACGTCATAGAAAGTGCGCAGGTCCTAAGTAGGAATGTGCAGGACCAGCGGAAGTGTGCAGGACGTCATAGAAAGTGTGCAGGACCTCAGTGGGAGTGTGCAGGGCATCTTAGAAAGTGTGCAGGACCCCAGTGGGGTGTGCAGGGCGTCATAGAAAGTGTGCAGGACCCTAATCGGAGTGTGCAGGACGTCATAGAAAGTGTGCAGGACCCTAATCAGAGTGGGCAGGACGTCATAGAAAGTGTGCAGGACCCTAATCGGAGTGTGCAGGACGTCATAGAAAGTGTGCAGGACCCTAATCGGAGTGTGCAGGACGTCATAGAAAGTGCGCAGGACCCCAGCGGAAGTGTGCAGGACGTCATAGAAAGTGTGCAGGACCTCAGTGGGAGTGTGCAGGGCGTCATAGAAAGTATGCAGGACCCTAATCGGAGTGTGCAGGACGTCATAGAAAGTGCGCAGGTCCTAAGTAGGAATGTACAGGACCCCAGTGGGAGTGTGCAGGGAGTCATAGAAAGTGTGCAGGACCCTATTCGTAGTGTGCAGGACGTCATAGAAAGTGTGCAGGCCCTAAGTAGGGATGTGCAGAACCCCAACGGGAGTGTGCAGCACGTCATAGAAAGTGTGCAGGACTCAAATGGTAGCGTGCAGGGCGTCATAGAAAGTGTGAAGAACCCTAACGGGAGTGTGCAGGACGTCATAGAGATTGCGCAGGTCCCAAGGAGTTGCAGTGTGCAGGGCGTCATAAAAAATGCACAGGTCCACAGTGGGAGTGTGCAGGTCATCAAAAGTTACCAAGAGTGTAGAATTTGGAAAAAGGTTTTTCAATTTTTTAATGCTAAATCTTTACCTTTTGTGGATAAGAAATAGATAGGAAAACATGAATCTTGAGGAGCATGCGACGCGTTCTGAGATTGACGCAAAACTCCTGTGACATTTTTTTGTAAGTTTTAGGATACAAGCAGCAGCTCCACTTCCGCACCTTCTCTGTTCGCCACTCATTGCAACCGCTCAGTCATTTCGAATCCCTAATTTCCAAAAACCAGTTTTATATATGTTACAAATCTGAGCTTATCAAAATCTGCACCACAAATACATAAACAACCACCTACTAATTTCATTCATTGAGAACAAGGGCATGATGTTGGTCAACTAGGGAAACATCATATAATATGAGAATGCGTTTTTCCTTATCATGATATAGACGGTAAAGCGAGAATAATCGCTTGTGAACTTTACAAATTGGAAGAAAGGGCAGTGGGTAGCGACGTAAGGGAAGGAAGTACAGAAGGGGTTGTGAATTTTGTGCCGGTAGCAACCGACGATTTACCGCTGGCTTCTTATGTTTTGCTTTATGATCCTACATTTTGATACCCCCACGGCCTGCTGTAAATGTACGGCACCCTGCTCTGCTCAGGAGAGTCCATACGTACAGCAACTTTCCGGTAGAGGGAAGTCAGTCACCACCGTTCTAACAAACTAATCCGTCTCAGGTAGTTGGCTCACGCAAAAGTTTCTGTGAGCGAAAACTTCGCTAGGCCTCGCTAGTAGGATTTCTAATGCACATTGAACTTTATGGGTTAGAAAGTATTCTGAGGCAGGAAGGTCACGTTCTATGTGCTAGTGGCCTTCAAGGCACCTTGTGAGGAAGTCTGGAGAAATCTAAAAAAAATAAAACGCAGAAAACTGACAGGAATTATGTTCAGAAACACTGTGTTTCCAGTATCAGAATGAATCAGCATAGCGGAACTGGTTCGGGGTTTCAGAGGAATCCGTGTTTGCCTCAAATCCTTTTGAGGTTTCGCCTTAAAAGGATTAATTCTATTGCGCCAGATTGAAAATTAGAGGCGTTAACATCAAAATAAATATTCCTTGTTCAAATCTGAGTGCAGAAAATAATGGTCCGCCACTGGTCCCCTACTGGCCCTCCACTACGGTAATTGACGCGTTATCGGTCGACCCCGGCATGCATTGATGATTCCGTAAGCGATCGAATACGTCCTTGTCGCCATTCAAAACTCACCAGTTGCACGGCGGAGTGGTGCCGGAGACGTACTGATCGCTTACGGGGTCTCCAATGCATACCGGGGTCGCCCGACAACTTATCGATTACCGTAGCAGAAGGCCAGCAGGGGGCCAGCGGCGGACCATGAGTCTGTGTATTCGGTTACAAACATAGTATATTAATAATGACTTCATGCATATAAACTTTGACAAATCATTACTCTAGGATAACATGATTATGAAAAATTGAAAAAAAATAAACAAAACAAAATGAAACAGATTATGAAAAAGGAAAAAGATATTGTTGCATGTTTTGCTATGAAATTTTATACAATGATCTACCTTAAACTCTGCCGCGATCGCCCCGCATCGCCACCGCGATTACCTTTCGGGCATTGTCGCGTTCGCAATCGTCGGCTACACCATCGTCCTAGATTGAGCTGCCATCGGAAGTTGGTTCCGCGCCTGAACTCAGCCGCGGATGCTCCGCGATTTCAGCGCGACTGTCCTTAGACCCCGCAGCGATCTTGCTGGATGTCTCCGCATTTGCCCTAGGCTAAGACTCGATGGTCTCGGGATCACTAGATTGCCTTCGATAATCGTTAGTCTACCGAGATTGTGAAGCGATTCCATCGTAATTGTATTATACTCGCCGCGACTGCGCCGCGTTACCACTGCGATTCATACGCGATTCCACATCTGGTGTTTTTCTGTGGATGTTCGTGTAGGAACCGTGGAATTATAAAACGATCCGGCCCAAAACAAACCACGAAGAAAAAATGTGCAACAGCACCCAACCTATGAATACAGAATTAATATAAGAACAATTGATAAGAGGAAAAAAGAGGACTAAGAAGAAAAACGAAAAAAGAGGGATGAGATTAGGATGAATATTTGGAATGGAAAGGCAGCGGTGAGCGATATCGATCATATTTTTATCCGTGGCTGGGTCACCCCCACACGTTCGATACGCGCGCCCCTAATTGGGACGCGGCTTCCCTCCACCCAAAAATTGACATTATTCAGATAATTGGGTGCAGTTAGATACTGGATAAAGTGGATTGAGGTCAGATGGACATTATGTCCAGAAAAAAAAAGAGTATTCAACTGATAGCAGCTATCTGGAATCGTAGGTGAGAAACAGATGCCTCCTAAAATGGTAGGCGTTCTCCGAGTCGTAAAGCAATGCAGCGCATCATGTGAGGCTGGCTGAAAATTTCATAAGGGTAGAGTAATTTGTGTCGAAAAACAATATCGAAATGAGTCGCTGCGATCGCGCATAGCCTGAGGCTTGGTTGAGAGTGGTGTGAGTGGGTGGGTGGATGGAAGATGGAGTAGAAGTGAGTGCTTATGACATTCTCCCCTACTCCACCCTCATTCCCAATTATGTTTGTGTGTATCATCCACACATAACAAGAAACCAACAAAATTTGTATGTACGTGTGTCTGTTGGGTTGGGGTGGACAATTTGTGGCTAATTTATGCAGGGAAGTCTTTGGAAAACAAGGAGTTGTAGGGAATGGGCTAGAGAGATATGTACTAGAGATCCATGGCCATGGAGCTGACTGGAATGTTGCTGAATTTTTCAGCCGATTGGAGTTGGAGGAAGTGACGCCAGTGGGTTCTAGATGGCTGTTAGTGATGTTCTGTGGTAAAATGTTTCACAGAAAGTCAAGAATGTTCCTCCTAATTGACACCCTGCAAAAGGGCAGACGTCAAGATGCCACAAATTGTCCGGGTAATTGTCTCTGGCGAATCTCATACAACAAGAATTGGTGAGAAGCTAAGGGTATGAGAGTAAGATGAAGCAGTGGAGAACGACGAGGGGAGCCCATCCGCACCACATCTGATTAATAAAATGCCTAATTTTCCTGACATCTCACTCGATTATATTGGCAAGGATTGAATGGAATCTTAAACCGGCAAGGATTTATGTCGGCGTTTGAGATGAAAAGAGGAGTGGGACAAGGAACAGGACCATATCTATTCAACAGCACCAATAATGACATCGTGTGCGACCTGTACAGGGGCCCATAAATGAGCAAAAGAATCTCTCGCCTGTCCTGTCCCAGTCGACTTTCAAGGGAAGTACTCTTAGTCGGCCTGGCTATTCCGGATGGTATGTACCTGTCTAGAACCACTTGGACGTAGAATTTGAATATGCTCTTTGCAGCTGCTTAAAACCACTCTCAAGAAAGTTATAAAGTGTTTCCGAATGAGACTGTCTGCCTACGCGGTCTGCGTGCGTGTGGCAAGCACCGCGGGTTCGTTTTTTTTGGATGAACTTTCTCATAGCTGTGAGCAGCTGACTTGAAGAGTATTATCAACTATTTGTATCATGATCCTGCTAATTGACTTCCACGTCCGAAAAATGCTCCCGCCACGCCCACCTGATACGCACGCCGACAGCGTGGGCAGACAGTCTCACTCGGCCAGACTTGAGGTGTTTTTCGAAGCCTTGCAGCAACTTTAGGGAATTTACAGGATGTTTGGAAATTTTTTATTCGGATCTTGTTCAAAACTTGTATGTAGGGGTAATCTAGGATGCTGACCACAAATCTAGGGCCCTTTTGTCGAAATTCTGCGGTCTCCTGTAGGTTACGGTTGGTGCCATACCATTCAGGGGGCAAAACCTACCTTAATAATTGGAAAATCGACAAATGAACATCAACTTCGTATTCAGCACCCCGGATGGCTCCCCACATAGGAAATTGGGTAAAATATGAGAACTTGACCAATTAGCCGTATACCCACCGTTATCTACCGAAATCTGAGGAAAATTGATAAGTGGACCTCAGATTCGTGTTGAGCACTCCAAATAACCCTCAGAGTAAGTTTTTGAGCCACATCCATAGTTGCATTCCGGAAATCGTCGAAAGTCGCGTTTTGGCGTAAAAATTTCCCCTGATGGGAAGTATTGAACGAAATGAGTCTAAAACTTTGAAAAATTGACAAATAAATCTCAGATTCGTGATTAGCAACCTTAAAAGCCATTATGAGAGGAATTTTTTGAGTCGTACCTGAAACATTTTTCCTAAACGCTTCCAGAACCCTTTATTTGATATGGCTAAATGCTCAACTAGCAATCCATGCAGGTCCAAAACGCTATTACTCCGCGCTAAGTTCGAAGAACGAGCGTTCTTTCAAACTTCGTGCAGAAGGATATTTTGGGAGCTTAACACGATCAAGAGGTCCGTGTCCAGATTTTTGAAAGATTACTTCGCGTTTTGGAAGGTGCGTTGGCTACGAAAATCAGGGCAAAAACGTCTACAATTTTTTTCAGAGTGGTTGTAGGCAGCTGCGATGGGCATATTCGGACTCTACGCCGGAAAATGGTTCTGGAAAACTACATTTCATTTGGAATGGCTAGGCTGACTATTTGCGGTTACCTTGTAAGGAGCTTGAGAAGGCTTTGAATTAGAAGAACCAAAGGAAAGCCTACATGCCGTACTGGTATTGTTGAGCAGTAGATCGAGATTGTACGGCTTCATTCGAATAATGTTCCGGCAATCACGCCTTCGTCAGAGCCAGGAGGCTAAAGATATGTACACAAGGAAACTAGCCACGAAGCACTATTTTTGAACAAAAGAAACAATTCCATAGAAACCTGACAAAAGCGATACCGTGTGTCATTTGAAAAGACCAATATTCAGAGTGCAGACTGAATTCTGCCAGACACTCTCTGATGAGCATGCATCTTGTTGTGAAAGTACAGCAGCAAAACCAAATAATGTTCCTCTGTTGCGAATAATGTTAATGTTGAAGGCAGTGCCCACGATGAAGTTAGTCTTCGGGTTTTCACCGGGAGTGGATAGGTTCGAGATCAATTTCACTAGCATTGTTGAAAACACGGCTAAGAACAAGCACAAAAGAGCCCTTTTCTGCCCTAAACTTGAGTGTTCTACTCACCCAACGCCCACTCCTTTCAACTGCTACCAATCCGTAAACAACTGGAAAACCGACTTCAGCGAAGCAACATACTTTTCAGTTGTAGACTTTTATCAGTAGCCGTTGAGAGAGTGGGCGCGGTGTGAGCGGAGCACTCAAGTTTAGGACCATGTTTGGTGCTTGTTCTTAGTCGTTTTTCAACATTATTGATGCTGTGAGCCCCCGGCTTTTCCATATACGTTGGAAGTTCGGAGACTGTTTCGATCGTGGACTGCCTTTAAAGGCAGTGTTCACGATAATCTTCGATTTTGAGATTAATCGCTAAATCGATTGTTTGGCCCCGAGTAGAACTGAAATGACGAAGAAACCGAGAAAAACGCACCAGAAGTGCACGAAATCCTACACTCTCACCCCGCCTTTTTACTCTCACAGGAACTGTTTGTTGTTACAACGAGATCTTTTGTGAACCTGTCTTTTGCAATTCTCTACTCTCTGTTGCTCCATTCTTTCCTTCGGACCCTAACTAATACTGTTTTGCCCAAAATACTCTTCCATTTACGATTAGCCCCATTTTTCACCGGAGACAACCACTGTGAACACGTACATCCAACCGGACAACTAGTCCATGTTATAGAATAATGTCACCGAAATAGGACGATTTAGTGCTTTTCCCGCCGTTTCTTCGTAATTTTGGTAACACTTGGTAGCCAACGCATTGTTTTGGGTGGAAAACTCGGGAACGAAAATCATCGTGAACGCTGCCTTTAATGAAGTGACAGTTAATGATGCGACGTTCATGGAAGGACTTCAGTTCCCCGCTGAATAATCCAACGTCATCAGTATCTGAGCCTCCTTATGTCAAGAAGTTTATTATGATGTCAGTTAGAAATCGTCGACTAAGGCTGAAGTTTTGAATCGTGTCCGGGAAATGAAGAATGGAAAGACAGTTGGAGGAGACAGTACCACTCCTGAAATGCTGAAAGCTCTCCCTCCGTCTGGGATTCGTGAAATGACCAACACCATCCGTGTCATATGGTTGAGCGAAGAGATACCCGATTTGTGGAGACATGCGATCATCGTACCTCTTCACAAGAAGCTATCCGTCACGGATCCTAAGAACTACAGAGGAATCTCTCTGCTTCGTGTCATGCACAAGGTTTTAGAACGTATCATTCTCGAGCGACTTATCAAACATCGTGAAGGAACGACCAGAGATGAGCAAGCCGGTTTTCGACCTGGAAGATCGACCATCGACCAAGTGTTCGTCGTGAGAAGAGTGATTGAATCGTGGCAGCGGTATTCGAAGCCATTACAGCTTGCTTTTTAGGACTTTGAAGCCGCGTTCGACTCTCCTTATCGTGATCGATCGCTCAACGCTCTGCGAGCAGATGGAGTCCCGGAAAAGTATGTTCGGTTAATCGAGGACATGAACAGAGGAACAACTGTAGCAGTTCGTACACCTGTCGGATTAACGTCAGCTTCTGAGGTGAAAACAGGAGCAAGGCAAGGAGATGTAGCAGGACCTTTTATATTCAACTTTGCCGTTGATGACATCATGCGTAGATCTGCAGAACAGTTTATAGCGGACGTGATACTACCACCATCCGGACGCTCCCTTGTAGACCTGGAGTACGCCTACGACATTGTGTTATTCGCGGAAAACAACGCAAAACTGCAGAGGATTGTGAACCTCGTTTCGAAGTATTCCGCAGCTTATGGACTTTGTCTTCGTCCCGACAAATGCAAGCAGATGTGGGTCTCTCAGAGGCCTTCAACGGGAGTTTGTGTGGACGGTCGGCGTATCGAAGTTGTGGATGATTTCTGTTATTTGGGCTCTTTGTTGCAGAACGATGGTAGTTAGCGGATATTCAGCAACGATGTGCGAAAGCTACGTCTGCATTCAATCGTCTGCTCTAACCAAGTCTTTGTGGACTACCTTCGTCGCGAAGGAAGTCAAATTGCGCGTCTACCTATTCGCTATTCGTCCTATCATGATTTACGGATCGGAGACGTGGGCAACATCGAAGTTGCAGATGGAAAGGCTGGGTTGCACGGAGATTAAGCTGTTTAGACGTTTGCTAGAATATTTCTGGCTGTGTAAGTGCCATAACGAGGATCTCTACAACGAAATCGACGCCTTAAAGGCAGTGGTCTTGATGAAAAACGTTATCGAAAAAACTACAAAAATCAGCTTAGATATAAAAGAGCTCAAAAACTATGAAGGTAGCGCGGTGAAAAACGGGCTAGAATTGAGTTATTAAGACCCTAAATTTCCTGTTCGTGCACATGTGCACAGAAAGATCACAGTCTCATGCCAAGCATTCAAAAATCATCGACACTCAGAGGAAGAAATAAATGCAAATTTACCTAATAAAACAGTTGAACAATGAAAGCAAACTTTTCAACCAATGTTTTTGACCAGACGTGTACATAAATCCAAAAGTTCATTGATTGAAATTCAAGTTCAAGCCACCTGATGTTCTCGATATTAGAGATCATCGATGCCGATGATGTGGGGTGGGTGGACTTGTCCACCATCAAAAGACAAGAAAGTTCAGGCTTCGAATTTGGCTCAGAACAGCTATTTTTTTGCGATTTTTTCTTATAGGTTCTACTACTCTATACCCAGAAAAGGGTTTAGAGAGGAAAAGAAGACGAGCATATCTGAGCGCGGCCATTGCCTTTAAATCAGCGCTTGACACGAGGGAGGTGTGTGCGTCTCCCAACACCATCTCAAGCGGCAACGGAAGGTCGACTTCGACTGTTCGGGAATGTGTTGAGAGGAACTCCCAAACGTCTTGTCCCATACACTTGGGTTCCTTATTTCTAATGGGCGCAAACTCGGTACACGTATGTTATTACATATAAGTACCGAGTTTGCGTAAACGCTTAATAAGGAACAAAAACGGCCGCTGCGATTCGTGCCTACTGCATGTCAGAAACAGCTCCAGATCGTCTTATTGAACACGCTCCACGAATGCTACCGAGCCCTGTCGGGAAACGAAACGCAGGCGAAGGTTTTGGACGAATGTGTTGACGAAGAATTCAAAGGCAGTATTCGCGATGAATATCATATTCGAGTTCGACTTAAAAATGGGGTTGTTTATTCGCTAGCTATCGAATAGTGAAGAAACAGCGAAGAAAAACGCTCAGAATAAGCTAAAATAACTGTTTCTAAAGTACTTACAGGTTCAGGGCGCGGACGAACTTACGCGTTCTGCTAGATTCCGCAAGTGCGCTCTAATCGAAAACATCCGCGGCGCCACAAGCTCGCCGGAGGGGGGGGGGGGGGGGGGGGGGGGGAAGGGAGCTGAGCAGGCGTACTGGGCTAACGAAACCTTCACTTCGTGGCCGTTTTCATCGATTTCTGTCCCGTTTTCGCAGCTTTCTTGGACCCTATCCCCTCCAGCATCTATCAGCGTAGTGTTTCACACTGAAAACTCATAAAATATATCTATCGTTCACATTGCTGTTAAAGTCGCTCGCCATTGAAGGGGGATTCAGGCACAACGCTCAGCTTTGCAGGAAATGGTGTAGTGACAAATGGGCTGCGCAAAGTTTTGGCTAAAGACCGAAGACAAGATGCACGAAAAGACGATGGGATGACGCTTCTGGGATAGGATACGGACTAGCTGCCTCAAGCAAGAGGTACTTTTATAGCTCATGTAAGTCAGGTTGCATGAAATTCTTGTTAGTCTTATTTTGAGATAGACCCCAAACAGCTACATTTGAGTCTTGTAGACCTAACGTACGACTTTTCATGAATGACGTCGTAACGATTCCGCTATTGTCGTCATTACATTAAGAAATAGCTAGTCAATATGTACATACATATTTGCCATAAAGACATACCTTGTATGCAGCAAAGAACCCATTATTATGCAAGCTGAGATCGAAGAGCAATACAAAACAGAAGTGTGTTCAGTCTGGAAAGACCCCTCAGGGGAACTCGCAAGGCTTTCGTTTCTAAAATATCTACTATGATCTTTGAAAGCTCCGGTTAATTAGTGATAATTTGAGAAACTGAGAGTAGATTAGCGTGTGTATGTGGAGGAGAGCGCGTTTTCAAGGAGACAATAATCAGAAAGCGCTAGGCTGTCCAGCCTTTCCAAGCCAGCAATTTTTCCACGTCATGTAGTGATTTCTGCTCACAATTGAAACGTGGCTATCATGTCTAGCTGGGATAAGCGGAAGCGGCAAAGAACATTTAGAAATGTGAAATAAGTCATCTTCTACTTTCCTTTCAAGATCAGAAAATAGTCAGACACGGGAGGGGACCTTAGCAGAATTCAAAGACAGAGTACACCTAGAGATCAGTTTTTGAGATTTTGTGCCTAATTTGAAGCTTGCGCTTAAAGGCAGTGTGCACGATGGAGTGTCACACTCAGAAAAATGAAAACAAGTTTTTTGCGACATAAAAGGCCGAAAACAAGTTACTGGTAACATGTCTCACCCGATGTAAGTTACTTGCGACTTATCCCAGGTCATTCAATTTACATGCAACATCCACGGGACACCGCGTGAAGTGCGTCTCCGATATGTTACATGTAACTTGAATGGACACAGGATAAGTCTGCAGCACGCGTCGCTTTTAGGCCGCTGAACTCGTCCGACTTTCCTGCTTTTTTTGTACTGGGCAGCACTTCCAAACTCTTGTCGTTCCCAACCTAAAAAAGTTTCTTTTAAATCATGTTTTGGTTCTTTATACTCCAAACTTTTTCTGTTAGAACGGAAAAGACCAGGTGGTTTTGTCGGGTAGATGGATTGCAAGGAGCAGTGCAATTCCAATGTAATAAATGAATGCAAAGTGAGCACACATACATGTAACTTAAAAGACACAGGATAAGTCTGCAGCATCTGCAGCACGCGTCGCTTTTAGGCCGCTGAACTCGTCCGACTTTCCTGCTCTTTTTGTGTACTGGGCAGCACTTCCAAACTCTTGTCGTTCCCAACCTAAAAAAGTTTCTTTCAAATCATGTTTTGATTCTTTATACTCCAAACTTTTTCTGTTAGAACGGAAAAGACCAGGTGGTTTTGTCGGGTAGATGGATTGCAAGGAGCAGTGCAATTCCAATGTAATAAATGAATGCATAGTGAGCACACATACATGTAACTTAAAAGACACAGGATAAGTCTGCAGCATCTGCAGCACGCGTCGTTTTTATGCCGCTGAACTCGTCCGACTTTCCTGCTTTTTTTGTACTGGGCAGCACTTGGAAACTCTTGTCGTTCCCAACCTAAAAAAGTTTCTTTCAAATCATGTTTTGATTCTTTATACTCCAAACTTTTTCTGTTAGAACGGAAAAGACCAGGTGGTTTTGTCGGGTAGATGGATTGCAAGGAGCAGTGCAATTCCAATGTAATAAATGAATGCAAAGTGAGCACACATACATGTAACTTAAAAGACACAGGATAAGTCTGCAGCATCTGCAGCACGCGTCGTTTTTAGGCCGCTGAACTCGTCCGACTTTCCTGCTTTTTTTGTACTGGGCAGCACTTGGAAACTCTTGTCGTTCCCAACCTAAAAAAGTTCTTTCAAATCATGTTTCGGTTCTTTATACACCAAACTTTTTCTGTTAGAACGGAAAAGACCAGGTGGTTTTGTCGGGTAGATGGATTGCAAGGAGCAGTGCAATTCCAATGTAATAAATGAATGCAAAGTGAGCACACATACATGTAACTTAAAAGACACAGGATAAGTCTGCAGCATCTGCAGCACGCGTCGCTTTTAGGCCGCTGAACTCGTCCGACTTTCCTGCTTTTTTTGTGTACTGGGCAGCACTTCCAAACTCTTGTCGTTCCCAACCTAAAAAAGTTCTTTCAAATCATGTTTTGGTTCTTTATACTCCAAACTTTTTCTGTAAGAACAGAAAAGAGAAAAATGATTTCCGGCCGGCAGCGTTCTCAGAGATGATCTACGGTTTCCCGTGCGAAGCATTAATTGACCAGGTGGTTTTGACGGGTAGATGGATTGCAAGGAGCAGTGCAATTACAATTTAAGAAATGAATGCAGAGTGAGCACATATATTTTGAAAAAATGAAAACGACAAAAACCATGTTTTTCTCTTTCTTTTTTTCACTTCAAATTTCTATCCTTCGTAACAATAATTCTAAAGAAGTCAAAAACTTTAGGAGGATACTCCTGAATAAAGCGGTATTCAAATGAGAAAAGAATCCAGCAAGTGCTTTATGAAGCAAAATATTAGGAAAATTTAATTTGAGAAAAATCTAGAAAATATGTTTTTGGGGGAGATCTGGCCGTCTGTATAATGACCGCGAAGTGGATTTCAGTCGATTGTTGTGATTATTCTGTGGAATAAACGAACATCGCAGTCGGCCGGAGGTGCATCTAGTATGATTTGCATTGCGATGAAGGACATTCCCTCCAGGGGAATGATTATATTCCATCAAAAATTCACATTAATTGGAAATTTCCAGGAAGGGAAGAGTGCATGTTGGTAGAATGGTGTGCAGTGACATCTGATTAATCATTGCCTGCAGACTCCTATTTTGTGGTGGGAAAAGGCATTGATTCGACTTTTTGGGTTAGTTGGAGGTAAAATGTAGGAAAAAGTAGAAGAATTTGCCTCGAAATTTGCTCTTTTTGAACATATAATTCAAAAGTCCATATGTACTTCTGACAAGTACGGTAGCCCCAGGGATAGATGCATAAATTGAAATCGAGACATTTTTCAACGATGCTACTAGAATAGCCGTCATAAATTCGCTGCGGCAATACAATCGTCCGGGTTCAACATATTTCTGGAAGTGAAGAATTGAACATGCAGCTCTATTTACATATAGATTGATGTGCTGTCCTCCTGGGTTTGATGGGAGTCAGAAAGGGAAGAGATGGCTGGTGAGTCAGGGTTGATTGCTCGACGGGAATCTCATATTTGATAGAGCTCGAGTCCTGAAATTCTAATTGAGCCAGGCTGGGGGATTTCAGGTGCACGTGAAACCTGAAAAGACGTTGTGGTAGGTCTTTTGAACCATGTCCAGAATTCAAAGCACTGTATTGGAACAAGCGCGACGCTAAAAACCTTGCGGCTGTAAAAGTGGTCCTGAGTATCGTATGAGTAGATGAAAAGCAAGAGTATTGGTTTTCCAGCAATCTCTCCGAATGAGACTGTTCGCCCAAGCGGCTGGTGGGCGCTTCGAGCTGCCTTCTCGAAAGTATTTTCAGAAGAGCCTGCCCGCGATTCAGATGCGGCTGTCTGGGTTTTTATTCACTGTTCTTCTGAGAAAAGTTCTGGTACCGGTTTAAAGAGCCTACCGTGTGACGTTACATCATTTCGTGCGATGTCGAGAGTTGAGTGGGAGTGGAAAGGAGAAAATAATATCGATTCTGAAGTGAGACATCTTATGCAGAAAAACTGGAACTAAGTTTTTTTTCTGAAAATTTGATCCTGGTTCGGAGAGTCTACCTATTCGTCGCGGGAGCTCGCGCGGCATCGATGCGACATCGCAGTAAGGCACTATTAATATTCCTCATGGGCAGCGCGTGACGCGCGGACGTGGCGTTGGAGTATGAATGGCCTCAGGCCGAGATCATACTTCCCGCGACACGCGACAGCGACAGTGCAGATCAGGCATATCGATTTTCAATCGATATGGATGGTTAACATTGCGTCGCGTCGCTCGCCGCTGGAAGTATGATTCCGGCCTTGCGCCAAGCCAGCGCGGCACGCGCGTGACGTCATAGCGTCGCCAGTGATGTATTCATTGTCTGCGCGAGAGCGTCACACACGTGAAGCGTGTAGAAAATATTCGTACCCCAACGCCCCACCCGCGCGTGACGCGCTGGCGTTGAGGAGTACGAGTAGCGCCTAACGCCTCAAAGAAAGTCCGCGCTACATTGTAGGCTTGATGTGCCGTTATTTCAGCGCCTCTGTGCCGCATAGTTCACACGAAGAGACGTCACATTTGTGCGATACACTGTGCACAGTGTATGTTCGCGTACATCCCTAATGACTAGGGATGTACGCGAACAAAAAAAAAGAAAAAAAGGTCAAAAAACTAGGGCGAGCGTTTGTACAGATAATTCTGGCATTGGTTTGCAGAGTATGCCGCGACGCCGCAGAAATTCACGTGAAACAGGATTAGATATTCGACCACGACGTCGTCATTTTCACATAATACGCGAATCACGCCATCTAAGCGACGTGGCAGAACTGAGCACTGATCTCGCAGGGGCTGCGCTGCGATGCAGTGTAGGTCTTCTGAAGCAGTGCCACAGAAGAAAAGTTCACTCTAGTTTCTCTTTCTGCATAAGTGGTTATTTTTTTTGTGTACGCTTACGCTGGGTTTGAGGACCTACCAGCTATCGACACCTTTTCTTCTCAGGCGATTCTCGGCGCCGAGCCGCACCGAATAGGAATCGGAGCCGCCTGACAGTTCGGCTCGTTCTCCCAATCTCCGGGCTACTGCTGTTGCTGTTCGGGCCAACCGGAATAGCCCGGACAGCAACAGCGGTGGTCCGGAAAGCAACAGCAGTTGCCCCGGCAGCAACAGGAGCCGACTCGCAGATTGGAAAAACGAGCCGAACTGTCAGGCGGCTCGGGGTCGATAATCGCCTGAGGTGGCAAAACAGAACAGTACTTAAATGACAGCTATACGATGGTAACGCCAGCCGTGAGATGAACACTACAACGTAGCGTGTGCCGCAAGCGTGACCTGCTGCGACGTCGCGGTAGGTCCTCTAAACCAGCAGGGAATTTTTTTAAGAAGAAAAAAATTTCATAGTGGTGTTTTATACTTGCGAGGTGATTCGTTTTCTTAGTAAGACAAATTGAAGATTTCCAAAGTTTAATTTTTTCAGCGTTTCAAGGAATCTTCCACAGCTGTTGCAAAAGGCATCGCACTCAACTACCGGAACGTCGCGCGATCGACGCTGCTCTACTGGGTTCCAACTTCCGGTCGCTTACATAGTGGTAGGTCCTTAGAACTAAAGCCAATAATTCTTTTTATTCTTACATTTGTGCTGGATTAACATCTCAGTTTTGTGAATACTAAAAATTCCGTCGAGAATAAAACTTTCGCGCTTCAAAAATACTCACTGGGAGACTTTCAGATGATAATGTAATGGAAATGTTCTGTCTGGAATGACTCTTAGAGGCTACTTCACTGCTATGACGATTTTCTATCAACTGGAATCTGTAATCGGAGTGGGAGGAGTTCAAAAATTGTCTTAAATGATCCAATTTAGAGATTTAGGGGCGAGTTTTAGCAAAAAGTAGAGGAGAAAAAGCGTCGGAAAGGGCTTTTTCAGTGCGCTATAGCCTAGTTCAATACATGTCTCAGAAGGGCAGAAAAAAACGCTGGTCGTGCCAGAAGTGTAGACTGACACGGCAGACTCCACATATAAGAAGGATTTGTATCAAAAGGAATACGATTCAAATGAACAACATGAAAACAGGAAATGGCGAACAATGAGCGGCGGCATATTGACACTGGAAAACAATAACAAAAACAAATTGAAATCAGCGAATCGCTAATTGGGCAGTCAAGTCACACATGTAGCTTTTACAACACATGCAAACTAGTAGCTGGTAAGTCTCTGGGGCTGCACTTGGAATTCCAAATAAGCTGCTGCTCGCCAGGGTGAGAATGCATAACTTTCGCTGTTCGGTTGCAGGCATATGGACCTAATCAGACCCCCCTCCGGGACCGAATGAGAGCTTTGGAAAAAAATGCACTTGAAACATCTATGCATCTTCAGCCATCTGTCTGTAGGTAGATCCGTTGTGGTCGGGATTGGATGAGGGCTATTTGATCGTCGTCATCGATCTGACAGCTTGAAGGAACCTGAAGAGCAGTATTAGAGAGAGGTTCTATGTAGGCAGTGCTGAATTATATAAACTGATGTAGGTATCGTCAAACTCTGGGGGGGGGGGAGCCGCGATGCTGGTATGATAGCTTTATCATAAAGTCTAACGGTTGTTTTTGAGATAACTTAATGATAGAATCAGAGAAACAGCCGCTCTGCTTCCAAGATAGCTTGATAATAACTGCAACGCGGCTTCCTGGAGATAAGATAGAATCATTCTGGCACTGGGAGAGGATATCTACAGGAGAAATTGACGTTGTAGAGAATCTCAACAGAAAACAAAGAAGTCACTCATCTAAGAATTTCGGAGCTCAAAACATTTTCGACGTTTGGCTTGTCGTTTTGTCCGCACTGCACAGTATACACCAGCAGACGTAAATAAATGTATATTAGATTTCTTTATACAGTTTTTTCTCTGATATTCGAGAAACTGATGGGGGCTTTTCCTCATTATCAACTACTCCGTGAGACTTGCCTACTCAAAAACTTAGAAAACTAGAATACGGGTTTTTTTCATCGTGAACACCGTCTTTAACTAGAGCTTTTCAGCTAGATCTGATGCCTTGACCAATTTACCCTATACCATCTTATGTAACCTGATAGGCGGAGTAGCAGAGGCTTTGAAAGCGATGAAGAATGGCAAAGCTACCGGACCTGATGATATTGCCGCCGAGTTATGGAAGAGTCGACGTTGGAACCCAACTGCCTGGCTTGCATTGTTATTCAACCGCATTGTGACTGAGCGCAAGGTTCCCTCAGATTGGAAGTCAAGCACCACAGTCCCGATTTTCAAGAAGAAAGGGAGTCCTGCTGACTGTTGCAACTACCGGCCCATCCGACTTCTTAGCCATACAATGAAGATTTTCGAGAGGATTCTGGATAGAAGAATTCGTGATGTCGTTGAGCTGAGCGTAAATCAGTGTGGTTTTGTCAGGAACTGCGGCACCGTCGATGCTATCCATGCGACCCGACTTCTTGTGGAAAAGCATCGTGAAAAAGGAGAAGCTGTTCACCTCGCCTTTCTTGATCTTGAAAGCGTTCGACAGAGTCCTCACGAAGTAATATGGTACGCTCTGCGTAGCCGAGATGTCCCCGAAGAATTGATCGATTGGGTGAAGCTTTTGTACGTGGACACGTCAAGTTGCATACGATGCGCGGCAGGGAACATCAAGGCCTTTTTCGAATCACTGTTGGAGTTCATCAGGCTCCGCCCTCTCCCCGCCTGCTTTTCATCGTCGTCATGGATGTCATCACGCGAGATTTGCAGAGTTCAGCACCTTGAACACTGTTGTATGCTGACGACGTGATGCTCGCCTCAGACAGCAAAGGAAACCTCAAGCACAAGTTCAAGCTTGGCACGACAGACTGGCAGCATTCGGCTTACGACTCAATAAAGAAAACCGAATACATGACAAATGCGAGTTGTGACGGTTCCATCCAAGTCGACAACACAGTCTTGCCAAAAGCGCATACGTTTCGATATCTTGGATCAACGCTTTGCGATGATGGGACGCTGACGGCTGAAGTCGACGCACGCATCAATGCTGCTTGGTTGAAGTGGCGTACTGCGAGTGGAGTGCTCTGTGATAAAAAGGTTTGCGACAGGCTCAAGTCAAAGATTTATCGGTCGGTTGTGAGGCCCGTCGCACTGTATGGCACAGAGTGTTATCCAATGACCAGGAAGCAGAACGACGGCTGGGCGTGATGGAAACGAAGATGCTCAGGTGGAGTGGTGGATTGACCCGATTTGACCGAGTTCGGAAATGAAGATGTGCGTGAAAGATTCGGTGTCGCGCCCATTTCGGACAAACTTCGCGAAAATCGCCTAAGATGGTATGGGCACGTTCTGCGAGCTGGAGAACACTCGATAGCGAAAGCGGCTATGCAGCTCCAAGTGACGGGCCAGCGACCAAGAGGACGACCTAAGCAGAGATGGCTGGATGTTTTGCACAACGATATGAAAATTGCAGGCCTCCATCCTGACAATGCGAATGACAAGGTCAAATGGCGGCAACGTTCGAGAAAAGCGGACCCTGCTACAATGTGGGACAAACGCTGAAGAAGAAGAAGAAGAAGAAGTAACCTGATAGGCGGATCTCGAGTTCGTATTGAGAACTTCTGATAACCTCCACAGAGAAGTTTCGGGGCAAACCTATCCTCACTTCTATAAACTTATCAAAGGTAGCATTTGGCCCCAAAAAATCTCGTCAGGTGGAAGGCTTCGACCCAAAGTTGTCAAAGTTTTCCGAAAATCGGGTTATGGATCTCAACCGCGTATTCAAGACGGTGGATAACGCCCAGAAACAGAGTTGTCAGAGAACCGCACCTCCTTAACCCGGCCCAAACATTTCCTTTACAGCTTCGAACTCAGAATTGCAAACGCTCCTAGAATTACACATAATAGAAATACAATTCGATGAAAATAGCCGGATCTTTCACTGTAACTTTCCTTGAAAGCAGTTCGCCATTAGGGAGTTGAAAATTGTCTCTGGCGTCCTTATTATTGGATTTTAATGCCTGGAAGAGGTGTTAGAATGCCTTAAATTACATGAATATTATGATTCAGTCATGAAAAAACCCATTTTCCAAAAACGAAAAATCAAGTGAATTTTCTTTTCCTGTCGGTCCCTCGTTTTCATTCCGGTCGCATTTCGTCGGCCTCTCGTGGACCCGTTGTCGATCCATGGAGGTCAGCATGGTGTTGACTGCCAGACTTGGAGCACCATTGGCACATAGAAATGGGGATTTTCTTGAAAACTCGGGAGATCCAATTCACTGAAATGTATTCCTTGGTATTCCTCGTGCTCATCCGGCCAGGACAAAAATTTCGTTGATATTAATGAGAATCGTCGTCTTTTTTTCACTGTATTTACAAAGTGTCGATGTTTATGCTGATCAGATATGTCGATCACCACATAACTCTGCATTAATTGGACAACGATCTAGACAAAATCCTCTTTGAAAAGTGTTTTACAAATGCAAACACTCGTCATACATGGGAACATCCTCCCCTTGTTCCGCAAATATGTATATACATCACTACACTTAAAGTTAGTGAAGTGTTGAACTTTAAAAGCTTAGCGTTAAGCCTTCCACCGGCCCGTCTCACCCCAGTTTGTCCTTCCGGCAAGTTTTTTTCGCTGGAAAACGGCTCGCCGCGCTGCATAAAACCCATGCAGTTTTTCTTCGATTAACCCCAAAAGTCCCCAATTTCTTCGAGGAATCTCCATAAAAAGAATTCTCGGTTTGTGGCAGTGTCTGAAAGTTAGGAGCTTAACACATTACTATTGCTCGAAATTGGACCTCAAGTTTGCGTTCTCATACACTCGTAGTTGTGTTCTGCCAGACCGCTGTTCCTGCTGCTTGTCTTGCCAGGTGATTCGGGTGAAACATAGGGTCTTCTGAAGAAAAGCGGGTGTTGAAGAAAGCGCCACAGAGCGATGTCTCGGGACGAACAGCCGACGTTACGGGGCTAGGAATTCGGCCTTTATACGGCAGCAGCGGTCTGGCGGACTACAACCACAATACCCGCGCTAAGTTCTGTAAAAACGGGGAGCATCTGGCAAACTTGGCAAAAAAAAACGTCCGTTGCATGTAACGTTTTTTAATGAAGACTCTTTTGAATTCTGAAAACGCTATAATATTCACAGATCGAATTGCCACTTTATTATGTGACTTGTGGGCCTAAGATTCCTAAATTCGCTTTGTTTTTCAAAGAAATAGTTTTTGCAGTCGTTTATCAAAAACGTCGCGCACGGCAAAGTGCGGCGAAACTTTGAGCATTTTTGGCGAAAACTCGAGAACTGTTTCTATCGTGAGGAGTTAGTTGGCAGTCTCCGTGTCAGGTGACCTTCACCTCCCTCATTGAAAACCCTATTTCAACATGGGAACGACGATTTGCTAGAAACGTAAGGCCTTCAACTAGACCTGTTCTGCCGGTTAATAAACCTCTATGGTAAAGCATATCGAAGTATTGTCAATTTCCGACATTTTCAGATATTACGAGTGCTGCCCGAATCAATATCCGGACATTTCGTACTTTTTTGCGATCAAACGTATTCCGTCCTACTATCTATTCACACTGATTATTCCATCCGCTTTCATCACAATCGTGACTGTATTCGGCTTCTTCACGCCTCATTCATCCACGGGTGAAAATACTGAAAAGGTGAGCGTTTTTCTCTAAGAATCTTTTTTTTATCAGAACGAAACTCCGGTCCGCAGCACGGAACTCAAAGGTAACTGCTTGCATTGCGCGTCGCGACGGCGATTGTTCGCAACTGCGGACCCGAATTTCACTACAAAATCGACGGTACTTAGAATATTTTAGAAGACTGAAGGCACAGCGAAATCTGGACTCGGGGTCGAGCCAAACTGCTTGTCAAGAAAAATTCCATCACTCCAATTTTTGGGTGTTGACTACTTCATCAATTCAAAAATCTGGGTTTTGACTTCACTCCGAAGCCCAACTCAGGAGGAGTTCCGAACCGTGCGATTTTTCGAGTGTTTTATTCAGTCGGATATTTCGCACTCTTCTGGGATTTTTAAGTATCTATATTGAATTTTCTGCAATTAATTAATAATTTATATTTCAGGTTAGCTTAGGAGTGACTGCTTTACTGTCTCTGGCCATTATACGTAAGTAATTTTGTCTTGAACCTATGTTTCTGCTTGTACAGTTCAGGCCCGTGGCTTGCCTCCTCAGGAAAAACATCTAAATCCCACCCACGGCTGGCGTGGGCTGTTTAAGTCACACCGGCGGCTGACGTTATGGTCAACTTCGCTCTTCTCCCGTGTTGAATCGATTAGCGGGTTGGCGCACGCGATCGCCGCGCCAGCCGTGGGTGGGATTTAATCGTTTTCTTTTCTCTAGAGGAGACAAGCCGCGGAGCTAATTGTGCGTTTCTACAGTAGTCGATTTTTAGTAATGATGGTATCTGACAAACCTCCAGCCACATCGAACTCGGTTCCATTATTGGGTGAGTTTGGTGGTGAGAATTTTTGATACACTTGACAGCTCCCAAATAGACCTCCTATTTTCAGGTCAATATTATATTGGTCTTATATTCATAATGTTTCTCGCCACTTACTCTACTAAATTTACGCTGGGAATCCAGATGCAGGGCAACACGGTAAGATTAGTTTTAAGGATTCTGATAGAAGTCTTTTTTTGTGAACTCGCCTTACATATATCCTCTGGTTAGGAACCAATTCACTCTGTTCCTTCGCGAGCTTGTGCGGAGCGATGGTAGAGACGGCGAGAAAGTGTGAGGAGAAAGAGACGCAGTGTACGCGCGCAGACGCTCGTGATGAAAGGAAATAAATTTCACTCCGAAACACAGGATATTCAGTTCCAATCGAATGGGCATTTCTAGAGCGCGGAGAGCCTTCACTTACACTCTGCGTCCTTGCCATGCGCAATAAAAATGCACGAAGTGCCGCCCACCGTCAGGCGTCGTCTATACTTCCGCCGTCGAAAGGCGGGGCATAGTGCGATCCTGTAATATTGATCACGTGTTTGGGTGCAATTAATATTATAGGATTGCATTTCGCCGCGCCGCTCGGCGACCGAAGTATGAACGACGCCTAACCAAAAAATCAAATCGCTGCCACCGTCACACTCCGTCCTGGTTTCAATTTTACTCTTCTTCTCTGCCCTTTTCTGTGCGTCCGCAGCCTTGTCATCTCTTCTCTGGCCGATGTGTCCGCTGTCTGCGCTCTATGATGACACACTCGTTCAAAAACAAAGTACATACACTTTTATGGTGAAGTGCACGAACTCCCTGGCACCCAGACTCTGTTTCTTATGCGTAATCCTTGGGCGCCTTGTGCTGAGTTTGCGTGACAGACCTCAGATACATCTCCGGTACGGATCAAGATGTGTGACTTATGCTCCGATGCGATTCCTGTCTAGCTCCCTCATTTCGAGCCGGCCGAAGTAAGGCTTGTCGAGCCTATCATGTCAAAATCTCCTTATCTTAGTTATATTTTGCCATGGCCAGCCGCTCTGCTGCTTGCTTCGCTCGAACTCATCCGAGCAAGCTCGGCTTTACCTCTTCCACCAGGGCTCGGTGCAGACTGACCACTCATCGCAAGGACTGGCTAGGCTCAGGCGACACGAGTAGGAAGAGAGTTGGAGAGAGTACACTGTGCTTTGGTTGACTTGAAGCACAGAAAGGGAGGAGCCTCGGGCTAAGTTCGGCGGGATAAGTGCGACGCCCGCGGTATTCCAGCAAAATAAACGCCGGGGCGCGACGGCTTTCCAGGCCCTCGAATTTCACCCGGGACCGCTTTGCTTGACTAGAATAGCTTGATGTTTCGAACTGCAGAAGACGGTTAATCCATTCCATGGAAGAGGTCCTGAGTGGAATTCGAGCTGCAAAAGACTAGGTACTTCCTCTATATTTGTGTAGTGGGCCTACAACCCAGTGTCGGAGCGAGTCTCCTCTAAGCCCCTAAAGATACCAACGATGTGAATGCAGCGGGCAAGCGCGTGAAGCGCGTAGAAAGTAGTCATACTCTAACGCCACGTTCGCGCGTCACGCGCGTGTCGCGCTAGCTTCGAGGATTATGAATAGCCCCTCATCCGCTCATGTTGACTTGACGCAGCATATGCCGCCCATAGACGACTAAAACTTCAGTGCTTTTGCACTCTGTTAAAGAATACATTATACTTTAGTTTCTTACTTTTCCAACTGTTCAACAATGTATTTTTTTCTTTCAGGGTCAGCTTATTTCTCGCCGAGTTCGTGGCTTTCTGCTATTCATACGGGTCAACAAGTCGTCGCTGCTGCAGTGGTTTACGGCAAGGAACTTATGAATACACAGGAGACGATCAAAATGCGGTTGAAGAAATATGTGAGCAGACATTCCAAATACATAATACGTTGAAATCACTAAAGAACTGTTTTTTTTTAATCCGTGTTAGTTTACAGGACAAGTTATCGGAGCTGAAGACGACGTTCGCTAATAACTTTATAAATTTTCAACAGAAATTGCTGAAGACGGACGAGCCAAGGGTTGGATTTCTTATGAGATTACGGACAACTGTTCTCTGGTTAGCCAGTGTGTTTTAGAATCACAAACTGCCCCTAATCGATAGCGACGGAGTAACGGATGACACAGTGCACAAAATCAACGATCCAGTTCTACACAACATTGTCATCGACGTTCTGGAAGGCATCCAGGCGATCACGCAAGAGATGCTGGTGCAGGAACACATGAAACGGATTCGGCGGGAATGGCAAATGCTAGCCCGGTATGACTTAGTACTCTGGGAGGAATCGCCTGTAATGTACCAAGAAATTACCGCGAAGCTGGATTTTTCCGAGAGTTTGGCACGAAAATGCCGCGATATTGCAACGAAAATACCGTAAATTGCAGCAGAATTACATGAATTTACCGAGAAGTCTGCCGCTAATCTACCGCGAGATTACTGCGACTAGCGGAAACACCACGTAAACAACGCGATTTCAAAGAGGAACGTCTGCCGTGACCGCAAAAATACCGCGATATTACCTTTGAAATCCCGAAAGTTTACGTCTGAGCAAAAATTACTCGAATTACTCAGGAAGTGTGCCGCGGATTCACCGCGAAATTATTGCGGCTCTTAAAAACACCGCAAATTTACCGCAAAAATACCGCGACTTGCGAAAACTTCACGAAAATAACCCGAACTTATCGAGAGACGTCTGCCGCGAATCGACCACGCTTCGTGCGCACCACAATATTATTTAGCTGGTGTGAACTACCTTAATAATGCGAAAATCCACAAATAGACCCTGAATCGCTCCAGCCGCGAAGCGGCTGGAGAGGTTTGGTTTTGCCTGGCACTTGTGATCACTTAGATTTTGGTAAAGTAGTTAATAAAACCTGTAAAACAAATTTTCTAGAGATTTCCTTCTGGATATAAGTGAGAGAGTATAGAATACACCCGCTGACAAAATTTGAGCCAAATCGATTGAAAATTAACAAAGTTAGATCGGCGGAAGCTTAGCTAAAATTCGCGTTTTTTCTTGTAACGCGTCCCTCGTGTCCTGTTCCTCGTTCCTCGTCCCTCGTTCCTCGTTCGCGCCACTAGCCACTGCCAGTGGTCGCAGGCTATCAGTACATAGGGCATCTGATGACGTCATCAGGGTGTCATGTAAAGTACATAGGGCATCTGATGACGTCATCAAGATGTCATGTAAAGTACATAGGGCATCTGATGACGTCATCAGGGTGTCATGTAAAGTACATAGGGCATCTGATGATGTCATCAGGGTGTCATGTAAAGTACATAGGGCATCTGATGACGTCATCAGGGTGTCATGTAAAGTACATAGGGCATCTGATGATGTCATCAGGGTGTCATGTAAAGTACATAGGGCATCTGATGACGTCATCAGGGTGTCATGTAAAGTACATAGGGCGTCTGATGACGTCATCAGGGTGTCATGTAAAGTACATAAGGCATCTGATGACGTCATTAGGGTGTCATGTAAAGTACATAGGGCATCTGATGATGTCATCAGGGTGTCATGTAAAGTACATAGGGCATCTGATGACGTCATCAGGGTGTCATGTAAAGTACATAGGGCGTCTGATGACGTCATCAGGGTGTCATGTAAAGTACATAAGGCATCTGATGACGTCATCAAGATGTCATGTAAAGTACATAGGGCATCTGATGACGTCATCAGGGTGTCATGTAAAGTACATAGGGCATCTGATGACGTCATCAGGATGTCATGTAAAGTACATAGGGCATCTGATGACGTCATCAGGGTGTCATGTAAAGTACATAGGGCATCTGATGATGTCATCAGGGTGTCATGTAAAGTACATAGGGCATCTGATGACGTCATCAGGGTGTCATGTAAAGTACATAGGGCGTCTGATGACGTCATCAGGGTGTCATGTAAAGTACATAAGGCATCTGATGACGTCATTAGGGTGTCATGTAAAGTACATAGGGCACCTGATGACGTCATCAGGATGTCATGTAAAGTACATAGGGCATCTGATGACGTCATCAGGGTGTCATGTAAAGTACATAGGGCATCTGATGACGTCATCAGGGTGTCATGTAAAGTACATAGGGCATCTGATGACGTCATCAGGATGTCATGTAAAGTACATAAGGCATCTGATGACGTCATCAGGTGTCATGTAAAGTACATAGGGCATCTGATGACGTCATCAGGTGTCATGTAAAGTACATAGGGCATCTGATGACGTCATCAGGATGTCATGTAAAGTACATAGGGCATCTGATGACGTCATCAGGTGTCATGTAAAGTACATAAGGCATCTGATGACGTCATCAGGCGTCATGTAAAGTACATAGGGCATCTGATGACGTCATCAGGATGTCATGTAAAGTACATAGGGCATCTGATGACGTCATCAGGGTGCCATGTAAAGTACATAGGCATCTGATGACGTCATCAGGATGTCATGTAAAGTACATAGGGCATCTGATGACGTCATCAGGGTGTCATGTAAAGTACATAAGGCATCTGATGACGTCATCAGGGTGTCATGTAAAGTACATAGGGCATCTGATGACGTCATCAGGGTGTCATGTAAAGTACATAGGGCATCTGATGACGTCATCAGGGTGTCATGTAAAGTACATAGGGCATCTGATGACGTCATCAGGGTGTCATGTAAAGTACATAGGGCATCTGATGACGTCATCAGGATGTCATGTAAAGTACATAGGGCATCTGATGACGTCATCAGGGTGTCATGTAAAGTACATAGGGCATCTGATGACGTCATAAGGGTGTCATGTAAAGTACATAGGGCATCTGATGACGTCATCAGGGTGTCATGTAAAATACATAGGGCATCTGATGACGTCATCAGGGTGTCATGTAAAGTACATAGGGCATCTGATGACGTCATCAGGGTGTCATGTAAAGTACATAGAGCATCTGATGACGTCATCAGGGTGTCATGTAAAGTACATAGGGCATCTGATGACGCCATCAGGGTGTCATGTAAAGTACATAGGGCATCTGATGACGTCATCAGGATGTCATGTAAAGTACACAGGGCATCTGCTGACGTCATCAGGGTGTCATGTAAAGTACATAGGGCATCTGATGACGTCATCAGGGTGTCATGTAAAGTACATAGGGCATCTGATGACGTCATCAGGATGTCATGTAAAGTACATAGGGCATCTGATGACGTCATCAGGGTGTCATGTAAAGTACATAGGGCATCTGATGACGTCATCAGGGTGTCATGTAAAGTACATAGGGCATCTGATGACGTCATCAGGGTGTCATGTAAAGTACATAGGGCATCTGATGACGTCATCAGGGTGTCATGTAAAGTACATAGGGCATCTGATGACGTCATCAGGGTGTCATGTAAAGTACATAGGGCATCTGATGACGTCATCAGGGTGTCATGTAAAGTACATAGGGCATCTGATGACGTCATCAGGATGTCATGTAGAGTACACAGGGCATCTGATGACGTCATCAGAACGTCGTGCCAAGTGCATAAAGCATCTGGTGACGTCATCAGGACGTCGTGCCAAGGTGGTGCCAAGTGCATAGGGCATTTTCTGACATCAGCAGGACGTCGTGGAAAGTGAGTAGCGCTTCATTTTTAGCGTGCGCATCAAGTTTGTTGCTTACTGATTATTATAGCAATCCATGCTATTCGAAAATTATTGAAGATTTTTCAGGGATATTACTTCGTAATATCAATAAAAAGTGAACAATATTCTATCAAAAAGGGGTCTTTCAAGCAAAAGAGGTTTGGTTGGCGTCAGAAACGTTCCAACAAAAAGGGAACAATAGGTAAGTAGAATGAGGAGAGTCTACAAAAAGTGAACAATACTTTCTGAGACTGATTTTCCTGGCCGATACTTCTTAACAGCAAAAACAAACCGTTGTGGTACTTCTAGAGGAAGAGTTCAATGGTTTCCAAGAATGGACTTCTATTCGTTGACGAGAATATAAGAAAATATTCTCATTAGATGCTGCACTTTGGTTTCGCTTCTCGTAGCAGCTGGAGCTAACCGTGCGTCTGTGTTTTTGGCATCATCTTCTATTCTGATGGTAAGCATTAGGTTTACATGCACATACTTTTTAACGGTTCTCGTGTAGTCAAGACGAGTTTTGGAACCACAGAGTGCTTCCGTGTAGAACACCGCAACGGTTTGTTTTGCTGTTAAGAAGTATCGACCAGGAAAATCAGTCTCAGAAAATATTGTTCACTTTTTGTAGACTCTCCTCATTCTACTTACCTATTGTTCCCTTTTTGTTGGAACGTTTCTGACGCCAACCAAACCTCTTTTGCTTGGAAGACCCCTTTTTGATAGAATTGTTCACTTTTTATTGATATTACGAAGTAATATCTATGAAATTCGTGTTTAGCTTTCCCAAATAGCTCTTAACAAGAGGATTTGAGCTTGATCTGAAACCTTGACCAAACTACCGTACACGATTGTAATTTACCGTAATCTGTCGAAAATCAATAAGCGGACCACGAAATCGTGTTGAGGACTTTAGATAACCTCCACGGGGAAGTTTCGAGGCGAATCTATCGTAGCGTTTTGGAACTCATTAAAAGCATCACTTCGTCCTGAACAGAAACTCGCCTCCGTTGGAAGGCTTCTACCGAAATTTGTCGACATTTTCCAAAAATCAAGAGAAAGATCTCAGTTGCGTATTCAAGACCTTGGGTAACCCCCAAAAAGTTTTCAAACAACCCCAAACATCTTCTTTGCAGGTTTAAGATAGATTTTGATATATAGTTATAGCATATTCGTTTTCGAATGATAGGATTTTTCACTTCCACTTCCCTTATGAGCAGTTTGCAATCAGGGAGTTAAAAACTGGCTCTCACGTCCTGGTTGTAGAATTTTATTGTCTGAAAGAGGTGTCAGAATGTCTTGAATCATGTAAGGATAATGTTCAAATCATGAACAAACCCATTTTCCAAAAACCAAAAATCAAGTTAATTTCCTGCCGGTCCCTTGTTTTCATTGTGGGCGCATTTCGCTGGCCTCTCATGGACTCCGTTTCGATCCGTGGGGGTCAGCAGGGGACTGGCTGCCACATTTGGAGTCATGATTGACTCATAGAAGTTTGAAAAAAATCCTTTGAGGAATTGGGGAAGTTTGTTGACTGAAACGTTTTCCTTTGTATTCCTCGTACTCATTTGGCTGACACGATATTTTTGTTCACATAACTTTAATGGTATTTTTTGGCCTACTTCGCTAGGTGTCATTGAATAACAGAATAATCGACCACTACATAGTTCTGCATTAGTTGGACAGAAATCTGGTCCAAATCCTCTTTGGGAGATGTTGTACTTATACAAACACTTGGTCGTACATGCAAACCATCGCGATGCAGCTCTTTGATTTGCAAATAGGTGCATACGTCACTAAACTCAGAGAAATTTTGATTTTTAGGAGCTTAGCCTTGAGCTTTTTATCAATCCGCTTCACCCAAATTCGTTCTCTAAACAAGTTTTTTAGGGAGAAAATTGTGTTTTGCTGTACAAAACTGAATTTTCTTCCTTAAAGGCAGTATTCACGATGAAAAGGTTGCCCGTTTCTAGGCAGAAAGTAATCTTTGGGTCCCTCTAATTGTAAGAAGGGTAAGTACGGAAGTAGGACTAAAAAACGGCCAGGAAGTGGGTGAAAACCTCGTGGTCGAGCCAACTCATTGGGTAACCCCCCATGTCATGTACAGGGTTAGGCAAGCTTGCGACCGGTCGCAACGGGGGTCGTAAAAATTCGAGATTTTTTTGAAAAACAAAATGAAAATTTTGTGGGGGTTCGTAAAATTTTTGTATTAACTGGGGTTCATCTCCAAACCACTCGGAAAGGTTGAGTGGGGCGGGACCATTTCTCCATCCCAGGGAAGGGTCCGTAAAAAATCTTGGTCATGAAAAATTTTTCGTCCCGGGGGGGTCGTAAAATTTTGGTCACCGGTCGCAACGGCCTGCTCAACCCTGGTCATGTAACAGTTATCCTGCGTTCCTTTCACCAGGGGGATTGAGAGGCCGAATTTGGGAACACTCTTCGTCGCGAAAGATTCTAGCATCCAAGTATGTGCATTGATCCATCCTATTCTTTTGGAGTTGTTGGTACAGGAAACAGAAAACAAAGAAGTCACTCACCTGATAACGTAAATGACGTAAATGAATATGTAATAGATTTTTTTATACAGTTTTTTCTCTGATATTCGAGAAACTCAGGGGGGGCTTTTCCTTTTTATCCACTACTCCGTGAAACTTGCCTACTCGAAAACATAAAAAACTAGAATATGGGTTTTTTAATCGTGAACACCGCCTTTAAGTAGAGCTTTTCAGCTAGATCTGAGACCTTCTCAGAACTTTTGAAACAAGGTGTTAACACGCAATCCGCTAGTAACGGATAGTCCCCGTACCGAACGCGAAGCAAGCAGAAGCTAACGTCAAGCAAGCAGAACCTTACGTTAGGTAGGGGAACGAGTGGAACCATGCACCAAATCGAGCGGAAGCAAACGCGAAGCAAGTAGAAACTAACACTGAGCGAGCGGAAGTTAACGGGAAGCAAGCAGAAGCTAACGCTAAACAAGCGGAGGTTAACACCAAGCAAGCGGAACCTTACGATAGGCGGAAGGGGTTGAATGAGAACCATGCGCCAAAGCATGCGGAATCATGAGCGAGGAGAGTGGAATCTCACCTTATGCAGATGTAGCGAGGGAAACCTCATGGTACGTCCATCGAAAAGAGGATAGTTGAAATACCTTGTGCTAGCAGCGCATAAAAAATACGATGATTAGTATTTCGACTACCAATGCATTTCGAATTCGAATACCACGGAACCGCTACCTTATACTGCTACCTTATAGCTTGATCTGAGACTTTGACCAAACGACCGTATACCATTGTAATTTACCGTAATCTGTCGAAAATCAATAAGCGGACCACGAAATCGTGTTGATAACCTCCACGGGGAAGTTTCGAGGCAAATCTGCCGTAGCGCTTTTGAACTCATCAGAAGCAGCATCTCGTCCTGAAAAACATTTACCTCCGGTGGAAGGCTCCAACCGAAACTTGTCGAATTTTTCCGAAAATCAAGAGATGGATCTCAACTGCGTATTCATGACCTTGGGTAATCCACAAAAAAAGTTTAAAGTTTTCGAAAAATCCTAAACATCTTCTTTGCAATTTCACACATGGATTTGGATACATTCTTGGAAGTGCACATAGTCAGAATATATTTGTTTTCAAATGATAGGATCTTCCCCTACCATTTCCCTTATAAGCAGTTTGCAATCAGGGGGTTGGAAACTGGCTCTCACGTCCTGGTTGTTTAATTTTATTGCCTGAAAGAGGTGATAAAACGCATTAAATTTTGCAATGATTAGTGCAAGCGCATGAACACTTTGAAAGTTCCCAGAAGCGCGACGAAAGAAAGACATTTAGGAACTTCCTTGTTAGTAGACATTCTGCGTACCTTCAAATTCAAAATTTATGCAGTCAAAAAATGAAATAATTCTAAATTAAGGACTGACTGCAAACCTGACTGAAAAAAGGAGGAAGAAGCAACTACTGGTATAATTTGCTTTTCCTGAACGGTAGATGTTACTAAAAATGGTAGAAATCTGTCAGCTTCAATTAAAATCTTGCGCAGGTACCTCGAATGTCGCGGCAAGAACTCGATTGTCACCCCGTACACCCGCGGGACGCTGCGGAAATGACAAGAAAACTGTCACTAATGGACACCTCCACTGTGCTGAACCACCCTAAAAAAACAATTGTACACAGAACACGCGGTGCATTGCCGCAGCGAGCAGTTACACACACCGCCGCACCGCGCACTGTGTCGTTGCGGGACCTACCCGGTTGGAAATATGCCAACCTTCTACAGCTTTTGACGTTTTCTTTCCGCTGGTGTATAACCATGCCTGTAGCAATTTTGCGAAAATTTTGAGAATTTCAATTTTTTTGCTGCGGCGCTTTTTAATTGAAATGCAGATAATTGGAATCATGAAATTTGGAAAAAAAATCATCAGTAATTAAACTGAACACAATCTAGTCTAGGGTGACGTATGGTTGGAAATTTGCATTTACCGATTTACCGACCTAAACTTAAAATTTACCGAAATTTTATCGAACAAACACAAGTAACTTTTTTCATGAATCGACCCATTTCTCACCTGCGTTCCATGATTAAATCCTATTATGACTTACAGTGACCACGTTTGTGAACATTTCCACGCTGCTGATTTCCGTGTTTTTTTCGTGCAGCTTTTTTCACAATTCTTTTGGTGCTTTCACGTTCTTCTCTCTAAAAGTGGATCTTGATGCCTTCACCTAAGCTAAGTCATACCCCTCAAAGCTTATCGCGACGGTTAGTACTACCGAAGAAGTGAAATCGATTTCAGCTGAAAAAAAATCTACTTTTTTGAGTTAGAAAAGCGGGAAGAATGTTCTCCTAATTCAACTTCGAAGCAGGGCCGCGATAGAGAGGAGTCCTGATCTTTTTTTGAGAGAAAGCCTGGATCTATTTCTTATTGCAGTGGAACTTCGGCCGATACGACAGCATCGGAACTGGAAAATGAGCTATTCAAGGACAAACCTCAATCGGAGCGGGATGTTCTTGGGCAGATTGTGGGACACAAGAAAAAGGAAGCTGTCAATTTCAAAGCTGAGTCGGTGGATATGAATGGAGGAAAAGCGGACGGGCTCGCTATCGCTTTAGTGAAGGTCAGCAACAAGAAGAAGAAGAAGAAGGAGACGTCCGCTCCCAAGCTGACGTTCCCAACTACGAAGGTGTACAAATTCCTCCGTAGTGCCACCAAACTTCGCATTGTTTACCAAGCCTCCCTTTACCTATGTGGTGTTAGAGAATGTCTAAATCCGGAGATTATTGAACTAGCTGAAGAAGAGGCGAAGATGGAAAGAAGGAAGAGGATCTAACCGCGTGAGAGCTGCTTAGCGGTGCAAGGGGATGAAGATAAATGTAATCTAATGAAGATCGTCACGATTCCTTCGTCCGGTTATTTTGGACCGCCTACTGTTGCCCAGCCGTCCAGCAAGGCCAAAGGTCGTAAGCGTCGTTAGCAAGCTGGTTGAAGTCCTCATGTCATTGCACTATCGACATCATGTCGTGTCCTCATCAATTATTTGTTCGCACTATCCTCATCATTTCTTCGTTTTTTTCTCAGTGATTTTTGCCCGGCGTTGTTTTTTCTGTTTGGTAAATCTGTGAAGTTCATCTTTGCATGAGCATTATTTTTTTTTGTAAAATAGTACGATACTCAGTTTCATTATATATAATGGTGAAGGACAATAGCCCATGAATTGGTCTTTTTGCCAAGAAATTATGTTGTTGGCAATGAATGAATATTTCTGTGAATAAATATTTTAAAAAATGACTCTGCGCCTGGCTCGTAAGTATGTGTGGCTGCTTTCTTGGATCCGCGCACCGTCCTGCTGGAATCTGTTTTCTCTCAGAAAAAATGGAAGGAGATAGTTAGCGTGTCAGAACTGTACAAGACAGGTTGAATGTGTATTCTCACTTCACTTACATGAACAATACAGTGTCGTCTGCTTGAGAATTTCCGCCAGAATTTAGCGGGATCTAATTTCCCAACATTCTTAGCCTTTCAAGTTTACGAAAAACGTCCCAAATTGCGCAAGAAAACACATATGTATATGCACAAGCAGTTGGTCGACCTTTGAAGCTGGCTGAAAATCCCTCGAAATTCAAGACCAGCATTATGGCAGGCTTTTTCGGCAGATGTGTGGAACCCACCCGCGAAGTGGATGAAACCCCATCATCCTGGATTTTTTCCATTGAGAATACCCATGAAAGTGGTATACTGTGGCTGTTGTTGCGAGACATTTTTACGATTCTCAAGTTAAGTTAGAGGCAGCATACACGCTCGCAACAAATTAAACACTCATTGTTCCTGAAGTATTTGTTTTTCCGGTAGTCTGCAAGACTCAGCAACAAGCCGCGAAGAATTTTTCATTATGCACCAACATGCGTTTTTGTGAGTGCGATGGGAGCGGAGTGAAGCCGAGTTGTCGGTGCCCATATAGCGATATTGCTAGTCTTCGGCACGACACCGACCTATACACCGAACATATCAAGCTTCTGATCAAGTAATTGATTGTTAGTGTTTCCGAAACACGGAGGTTAGAGGGATATTTTGCACTTATAATCTGCCTCACTCGGATGCCTACATTACTACATCTGTTCGATTGTTGGCTTTCGAATATTGGGCAAAGCAAACCGTTCATCACGAAAAAATGTGTAAAAAGTTTAATACTGTAAAATATCTGAAATACGGTACGTTGAAGACTATTTATTGGTTTTTAAGAAATTTTCTGTTTTTTTGTTTATTCTGAGAGATTTTTTTTTGTTTTCTGTCAAACTGAATTTTCCGTTTCCTTTTTCCAGACTTTTTTTCCGCTTAGCGTGATCCCAATGTTATCAGAAATTTGATTTGTGATGGTCTATGGTCCAGGATGAAGAAGTATCTGGAGAATGATGATTTGATAATGGCTACGCTTTTTAAGCCGAGGGTCAAGGACACACTTTTGGATCCCAGCAGCAGGTATACTTTGTTCCGATTTCCGCAGTTTTTCGGCTTCGGAATCCCGATTCACGAACTTTTGAAATTTGTTTCGATTTCCAAATTTCGATTTCCGAAATTTTAATTTTGTTTCTGTCTTGTGGAGAGCCGAGGTAAGCGACCTTTATCAACCTCCGCCAAAACGAGTGTTCTAAGAAAGGCTATAAATAGCTATGCTTCCGCTATGACATTGTATGAAAAAGTTGCAGATGACTGGTGGGAACTGGTGGCGGATCCTCATCTTGAACCCCTTCCAACCTCATAACCCTACGTTTCTGAGGCTCCGAAATTCACCGGTGTGGTGTACCGGGCACAGTCATGAAATCAAGTCTGGAAAGTGGAAAGTGATTCCCAGCGCGAAAGATGAATCAAGGTAACAACCTAATCACGAAGTTTCTCAGTGGACTCGCATGGATATGTTCCTGCTGACGTCTTCTCAAAATTCTCCTTCAGCAAAATCCCAACATTTCGCAGGCCTCCCATGGACTCGGTTTCGATTCGTAGAGGTCAGCAGGGCACTGACTGCCACACTTGGAGTCTTGATCGACTCATAGAAGTTTGAAAGAGATCCTTGAGAAGTTTGGAAAGCTTGTTGACTGAAATGCTTTCATTGTTATTATTCCTCGTGCTCATTCGGTTAAGACGACATTTTTGTTCACATCGCTTTCATGGTCTTTTTTTGGCCACTTTGCAAAGTGTCATTGAATAACAGAGTGATTCGATTCGTCGACCACTACATAGTTCTGCATTAGTTGGACAGAAATCTGGTCGAAATCCTCCTTGGGAGATGTTGTACTTATACAAACACTTGGTCATACATGGGAACAATTGCAGTGCAGCTCTTTGTTCCGCGAACAGGTACATACATACATCACCAAACTCAGTGAAATGTTCACTTGTAGGAGCGTAGCATTAAGTTTCTCACGAGTCCGCGTCACGCCAATTTATTCTCTCAAAAATCCTTTTTGTCTCTAAAAATAGTGTTTTGCTGCACAAAACTGAGTTTTTCGTCGTTTAAGGCAGTGCTAAAGATAGAAAAGGTTGTCCGGTTTTTTTTTGCGAAAACGTAAGCTTTGGGTCCCTCTAAGAAGAGTAAGAGACTGGCCTCGAAATGCCTGCCACGCGAATTAGCATGGAAATAGCCCACATTTGGCCGAAAAATTCGTTTTCCGCGTGAACCATGCATCTAAGGCCTCTTCTATTAGCTCTCTATAGGCAGTTCTCACAATGGAAACGGTCTCCGAGTTTCTACAGCAAGTTGAAAGTTTGCAAGGCTCCGTTCCAACCAAAATGCCGAAGAACGGCTAGAAACATGCTATAAATAGCCCGTCCCCTGAACCACTCGTAATGGCAGTGTTCACGATGAATATCATACTCCAGTTCGGCTCTAAATTGGGGTTGTTCGGTCCTGAGCTATCGAATAGTGAAGAAACAACTGAGAAAAGCGTTCAGAATGAGCTCAAGTAGCGGTTTCTAACGTACGTATAGGCTCAGGACGCGGACGAGTTTCTGCGCCCTACTATGTACTTTCAGCAAGCGCGCGCTAACGGCGAAATGTGCTCGAATCGATCAGGATAATCGTGGCGAAGTTCCTTGGCAATTTGTTGTCGAAAACGTTCGCGGCGCAACAAGCCCGTCAGAATGGGGGGCGGGGCGGGCTAAGCAGCCGTAGTGGGTTAAGAAAATCTCTACTTCGCAGCCCTTTTTAATAATTTCTAGCCCGTGTTCGCTGTTTTCTTTGAACCTATCTCCTCCAGCATCTGCCAGCGCAGTGTTTCACACTGAAGACTAAAGAATGAGATTCATCGTGAACGTCTTAAAGCCGGGATGCGGTATGCCCGCCCCGCCCATTTCTTGAAAAGCCACGATTAAAGGAGCGGGACGGGATACCACATCCAAGTTTTAGAGCCGGACGGGGCAATTCATAGCTTGCTTTGGCGATTTTTCCGACATTATTGTTGCAAGAATACCCGGCATTTTCGATTTGTGGGGAAAACTCCAGAACCGTTCCTATCGTGAACACTTAACTAGATGGGAAAGGAAGGAGCTCCAATATTTTTTTCAAAGATTCTTAAAAAATTGAAATTTTAAGAAACTGTCCGTTTGTATCCGCATTTTGGATTATTTTCTGAAAATCGGAGGGTCCAAACTTGCAAGAAATCAGAAAATCAGAAAATAAATCTTTTCTGGTATTTAGGTATTTTGGACTTTCTCCCGCGTTTCTTGGAAACGATTTCCACTCGGATAGTTTTATCCATGAACAAGTCTGCAGTCGGAGCACTTTTTTTTTCGCCAGACTACTGCAGCTGGCTGGTACCGATTGGAAACAAAAACTGACAGCTGGGCGTATTCAAGACCTTGGGTAACTCCCAAAAAGGTTTTCGAAAAAACCCCAAACATCTCCTTTGCAGCTTTAAACATAGATTTGGTTACATTCTTGGAAGTACACATAGTCAGTACAGGATCTTCCACTACCACTTCCCTTATTAGCAGTTTGCAATCAGGGAGTTAAAAACTGGCTCTCACGTCTTGGTTGTAGAATTTTATAGCCTGAAAGAGGTGTCAGAACGTCTTGAATCATGTAAGGATAATGTTCAAATCATGAACAAACCCATTTTCCAAAAACCAAAAATCAAGTTAATTTCCTGCCGGTCCCTTGTTTTCATTGTAGGCGCATTTCGCTGGCCTCTCATGGACTCCGTTTCGATCCGTGGGGGTCAGCAGGGGACTGGCTGCCACATTTGGAGTCATGATTAACTCATAGAAGTATGAAAAAAATCCTTTGAGGAATTGGGGAAGTTTGTTGACTGAAACGTTTTCCTTTGTATTTCTCGTACTCATTCGGCTGGGACGATATATTTGTTCGCATAACTTTCATGGTCTTTTTTGGCCTACTTCGCCAGGTGTCTTCGAATAACAGAATAATCGACCACTACATATGTAGTTCTGCATTAGTTGGACAGAAATCTGGTCCAAACCCTCTTTGGAAGATGTTGTACTTATACAAACACTTGGTCATACATGGAAACCATCGCGATGCAGCTCTTTGCTTTGCAAATAGGTGCATGCGTCACTAAACTCAGAGAAATTTTGATTTTCGCTTCTAATGGTGTAATTGCGGACATTAGAACCTCGCTCCGGAAAAATGGCTGTTCAAGGCCAATATACCCTTTAGGGTAAAGAATTTCCTGTTCGCAGCAGCGAGCAACCGCTGTTGTGACACGCACGCCACCACGGGGTCTCGGCACGATTTCGCGGTTGCCCGCGATTGCGGAATGGAATTTCGCTTCGACAAGAAGAGCAATTCTATCATTTCCATTCCCATCTGTTGTACATACTGTCTATTGCTCTTTAGATCTCAATGCTCAAATATCACAGAAGGATGAGTCGTCTGCAGCAGAAGTGTAAACAGTCAGAAACTGTTCAGAAGGATCGATGATACACCAGCTTCTTTTTAATTACACTAAATAATGAACTTTTCCTATTTTTTGTGTGGCATTTTCTGGCCATCTCAGCTGTCAAATAAAGGAACTTTTGTTACTATTTGGGTTTTCTATACAGCATTTTTCGGCCATCCCGGGCTTTAAATAAAGCATTTTCGAAGTTTCGTCGTTCTTGGAGTTCATATACAGACGAATTTTGGGCCTTTCGACATTCAAAACCAAGAACATGTTTTTCAAAGTGTGATTTTCAATGCATAGAGGTTCAACGTCGTGACCAGCTATGCAATGCCGCGCTCCATTGAGAACGGAAAACGCACATTCGTGCCGGGACCTTTGTTGTGAATTTGTTTTCCGCTGAGTATTCGATTTTATAACATTACCTCATAGCCAACTTAATTTATTTTTGATAATTTTCTGATTTTTATCAACCTGTTTTATTCTTTGTACTAGTGTAAAATTATCGAAATATTCGAATTTTCTAGTTTTATATTTTGTTGTGGCTCTTAAGTTTTGAAGTTTTCGTGTTTCTTGCTCGATTTGTTTAATGCAGACCTATTCTCTGTGACTGGAGGTAAAGCAAGCCGTTCTCGATGTTCTTCTCATTTTTATAAATGCCGTTTTTTCAAAATCTCCCAATAGTGAATTGCTCTCCACAAATTCCTCAACAAAATGAGAATTATTTGATGTTCAAACAGGACGTATTCTACGGAGCCTAGAAAACCTAATTCTCCCGGCGCTCGCCCGGCCGTGCGCGTCGCGGACAGCATGATTCGAGCGCGCTTGCTCGCTGATTATGCAACAGCGGACGAATTTATACATGCATAAGTGGCAGGTAAGATCATATGCGCACAGAAATTGTAAAATTACGCACAAACACATACTTTCAACACCTTTTCGTTCATCCCGTGACTTTCTCATTGCGACAAATGCGACAAAAAGCTTCTTGCAGTGGTTATGCCTCTTATAGAACAAAATTAAACTGAAAATAAGCGATGGAAAAGTTCAATTCAGACTTGATTCAAAGCTTCCCACTGAGGCTAAAATTTGTGCTGCAAAAGTGACTTTTGAAGGCCTCAGAGGTTCTTGTATGTTGCGTCAGAACTCGTTCGCGCCTTCATTTTCACACTCAACAAACTTCGCACCAACCCGGAGTTTCCCTCCCCTTCCAAAATCTGGAGAGTTAAGGGTCCTCAGAACTGCAACCGAAGTACAAAGTTAGATTTCCAAATGAAAGCTTAGTTTCAGAGCTCTGAAAACCACGGTCTCGGACGAGTCCCGACGTAATTTTTCTTGGACAGATCTGGCTAAAAGCACCCCTTCAGAGTTATTCGGCGTCCCTACCTATAATCTAAGGTCCGCTTATCGAATTTCCAATATATCACGGGTCTCCGTGGGTATATGGTAGTTCGGAAACAAATCTGAGACTTTGACCAAACTACTGTATACCCACCGTAATCTACCGTAAGCTGCCAAAAATAGATAAACTGACCTCGGATTCGTGTTGAACACTTCTAATGACCCTCCGAAAACGATTCGAACCATATCTATCCTAGCATTCCGCAAATCGTCATAAGCCGAAATCTGAGGTTGACAAATTAACCTCAGACTCGTGATCAGCACCCCCAAATAACCATGTGTGGGAATTTTAAGTCTTACCTGGACAATTTTTCTCAATTTCTTTATGAACGCCCTAATTGATAAGTATGGTTAGATCCGCGGCCTGTTTCCTCAAGAAAAAACGTGTAAATTCAAACTGCTGCTGGCGCGGCGGTTTAAATCTCAATCTCAGAGAGCTAAAACGCCGCGCCAGCCGCAGTTAGAATTAAAACGGTTTTTCTTGAGGACACAGGCCACGGACCTAACTATACACGGTCAGCCGAAAATCCGTTATAGTAAAAAGCGCTGTCACTCTGTGCGAAGCTCGAAAAATGTGATTTCACCCAAATGACTAAAATAATTGCATTTTGGAGGCTAGAATAGGTGCGACAATCAGAGGCTCCAAATGTTGACAGGTGGACTCCTGATTCCGTTCGCTAGAACGTTATTCGTAGAAACCGGGGCTCAGCATTCGTGATGCTGACCTTGAAGTTCCTCGCTTTAAAGAAGGACGAAAAGAATATCAAGAAGGTCATTATAATCTGTGTTAGGGTCGCAGTGCAGTACATTAGTGGGTGATATCGCCAGCAAGCGCGCTTGAATCACATTGACCGCAACCCACAGTACGAGGCGAGCGCCGGGAGAATTTGGTTTTCTAGGCTCCGTAGAATACGTCTTCAAACAGTGTTAAGTTTTTTTTTCACGCAAGCCACAAGCTTATCGTCCCCACTTCGATTTTCTTTTTCAGAAGTGAAGTTCTACGAATATGGTGTCTTTATCGATTACTGCGCAATGGTATTCCGTATGGTGCAGATTTGTAGAGGAATATCCGTTTGAAAAATGAGGTTAGATTTTTCCTTACGGTTTTTTCATTTTTTTATTCGACTGGTTGCTCAATTCTTTGAAAAAGAGTATTTTCCAGCTTTCAATAGTTTTGTTTCTATTTCCGAAGCAGTATTTTATATTCCTCAACGCCAGCGCGGTACGCGCGCGGGCGTCGCGGTAAAGGAGATATGGCCCTAGTTATACACCAGCCGAATGAAAACGTCTCGCGATGACATTGCCGCCGCCTGCTGGGTGACTCTGGGATTGGTCTGCAACGTTGCGCCTTCGGCGTCTTTGACGCAATACTGCGGACAAAAATTTCCAGGCGTTTTAAATGGTATTTTATCGGTTTTTCGCTTCTGACACTTTTTATTTGCAGAGTAGCACTGATAATCAATTCCTCTCGTCATTACAGTGATTGTTATGTCGTTTTGGTAATGTTTTAACAATTTTAAATCTGAAAAATGATCAGCTGGTGGAGATTGGCAAATTTCAATCAATCAATCAATCAATCAACAGCTTTATTTTTGAATAAAGAAATACACATACTGTGTATAAATAAATAAAGAGGTAGAGCTTCAAACAATTTAAACAAAGGAACACTCGTAACAATAGCACCTTGAATTTAAAGCTTCAACAAATTGGAATGCCATCACTTCCGTGTACCGACCATAGATCAAACATGGACAGTCTGTGTTTGAAAATCGAGAAATTTCCGGCCCCGACTATATCCGAAGGCAATTTGTTCCAAACTCGGATAACCCTGAACGCAAAAGAACGCAGTACGCTAGATTTTGAGGTGAATGCACGTTCAAGCTGAAAACAGTGTTGCCGAGAGCGTGCAGCGTGTCGAGTGAACGCAAAAACACTTTCGAAGGGGATGTCGCAAAAGCCGTTTACAATTTTATAGCATAAGTGCAAATCGAACTCAGTTCTGCGATATCGCAGAGTTTCAATACCTAGCATTTTTAGTCTGGCCATATAATCTGGCACTTCCCGCGTAGGGAATGCTCTGACAAAGGCGCGCTTGGTGTACCGCCTCTGCACATTTTCAATGAGATCATCATCCTCAGCTGAAGATGGCGACCACACCTGCGTGCAGTACTCCAGAAGCGGTCGATTTTAAACAGGACAGGTCCCGTGAGGATGCAGTATACGGTGCCGCGGCGTGTATAACTGCTCTGTGCGGCCTTCCGGCGCGTTTTTCTGCGACTACTGTTCCTTTTGGCATGCCTGTGCGCAGTTAGGGCGCATATAAGTGATAGTTGTCTTGCTATTTCCGCAGCGTCCCGCCGGTGTATAACTAGGGCCTATGGCCCCACGCCTCCACCGCGTGGCATGCGTGTGAGGGGTCGTTTATACTTCCGTCGCCGAGTGGTGTGCACAGTACATTTCTACAATATCGATCATACCGGTCGCCTGATCAACATTACAGAAATGCATTGTGCCGCGCTGCTCGGTGGCGGAAGTATAAAAGACGCCTAACGCCCGCTCCGCCATAGCGTGAAGTATTATAGTCTCCACAAGCGCGTCACATTCGGAGAAAGCGTTCATTCTTTAACGCCTCGCCCGCGCTGGCGTTGAGTTTGAATAGCGCCTTATATAGAGGTAGACAAAAAGTTTCTTGCTATTTGACTTTGACTATTTCTAAAGCTTCCAGCGTTGGTCCTTGGGTCAAGTGCGATATATCGATTAGAAGCACAATTCTTTCTCTGTTGAACGCTGCCTTCCATTTGGGCAAAAGCCTGCTCAATCGCGAAATATATGCTATAATTCAGGATGTTACGTAAAGACACCTCTAGTCGCCATCGCGCGGCGTGGCTGGGACGTCGCGGTGCGATGGAGCGCGCTTTTCACAGTACACATCTACCGCTAGTCGCATCGTGATGAGGCCCTAGCCGCGCCGCGCGACGGCGACTAGAGGTGTCTTTACGTAACATGATAATTCAGTGGTAGATGATGGGATATTTGAGCCGCCGTAGAACTAGAGCGTTTGAGGAAAATTTCGTCGGGGCGTAATTATTGATTTTTACGGATTTTGTGATTTTGGAACTTAGGTCTTTTCTGGCTCATCCGTAAAGTTTCGGCTCGGAAGCTTCAAGGTTAAGTATAATGGACAAGTCGTTACTCAACAGTATTTTTTCGTCGATTATGGATATTTTTTTCGCAAGTTCGATTTTCGCAATTTTTATCGATTTTTAGAAAAAAACTATCCGAAATTGGTGAAAAGATATTATTCAGTGGAGCCATGTGGCCAAGTCTCCACTGAGTAGTATTTTTCGCCAATTTTGGATAGTTTTTGGGAAATTCGATAAAAATGGCGAAAATGGGATTTTCAAAAAATCGATCGATAATTTGCGAAAAATTACTGTTGAGTAAGGACTTGTCTACTGTACTTAACTTTGAAGCTTTGAGGCTCAAACTACACGGATAAGCCAGAATAGACCAAAGTTGCGAAATCACAAAATCCGCTAAAAATTAGTAACATCGCTCCATCGAAATTTTCTGCAGACACTGTCATCTAGCTCTAAGGTGGCTCAAGTATCCTGTCGACTCTGGCAGATTTAGCGGTCCAATTCCAACTAAACAGAAGCACTCGAAGGTGCTCAGTACTGAAGATTACATCTGAATTACGGCATATTTTTCTGCAAATGAGCAGGCTTTCTCCCAAGTAGAAGGCAACGTTGGATAGAAAAGAATTTGTTCTTTCGATCGGTATATCAACTTGGCCCAAGGATCAACGGCGAAAGGTTTAAAAATCTTCAAGGTCAAGTGGCGGGAAGCTTTCAATGTCGTTTGTGTGAGTTTCAGCTGTAATTTCTCATTTCAGGAACATGGCTGCTTCTAGCTGAACGACTTTTACGAGAGTTCACGGCTGTCTTGGTGCCGTACTAGTGAAGGAAGTCGAAGGCTCGGATGGGATGTTTTGTGCAGTCCAAAGAAAAGGTATTACTTAGTCCATGTTGTTTTTACTTATTGTGTTATTCCTTTTCATAAATTTTGCGTTTCAAGTTTTTATTGTTGCAATCGAGTTTATTCAAAGAAACCTGATGGGGAGTCGGACATCGCCCACCCTTGCGTGCTGCGTCGCGCTCGGTGAGCGTCGCGGGCGACGAGATGTGCGGCGACGTGACAACTCCGCTTTTAGGTGAAGTCGAGTGACTCGACGTGTCCTGGGGCATATTTACTTCCCTGCGTTCACTTCTAGTCTCAAACGATAGCCATTCACTTTTATAGAACTCTGTAGACTGGTTTGAATGGTGGGGGTTTTTAATGCTCGCCGCGCGCGCGACACTCACCGGATCGCGACGCTTACACACGCGGGTGAGCTATGTCATGGAGCCAAACTGATCCACTGAGTTTCATTTTTAGCCCAAAAATTGTACAATCACACTCCCAAAATGAAAGATTTTAAGATGGGATTTCTGGGGTCTCCAACCTTTAGCGTGGGTTAGCTCAATCGTTCAACGTGCGCGTTCCAGGTCAACTACCGGAGTTGGTTTGTCCTGTAGGAGACCCAATGAAAGCGATGCGGCAGCGTGTCCTGTAGGACACCGCTTCGCTCTAGTCCGGTTTCCTACAGGACAAAACAGCTCCTGTGGGAGACCGTCCGCTGCCAGTGTTGGAGCACAGGAGCAGCGAAGGCCGACGTGATTGGCTTAGGCAGGAAAATGGGTGGGATGTTCGGAAAACGTGCTGTTGCCCAAACTTTGCTCATCGGGATAGCTGGTCGCTGAACACATTTATGAGGTCCGTTTCCCGATTTTTGAAAGTCTACTGAGCGTTTTGGAGGGTACAAAAACCACAAAAAACGACCTTTTTGAGCCTACAACTTTTGAACCAGCGGCTCGGGACGGGGTACTCCGCAGTTTTACTATAGATGCACAAGAGATACTAGCAATACAATTTGTTTCCGCAAGTCCAGCCTACGCTTTGTATACTTCTCCCGTAAGAGCTTCGACTGTGCCTTTAAAGGCAGCATACACGCTCAAAAATGATATCAATTTTATGCAATGAATCGAAGGTCTGAAGCTGTTAATATTCAGAGATAACGAAAAAACCGGAAGAAAATCGACTAAAAGGAAGATATAACGGTTCGTTCTATATTGGCCCAGATGTGGACGAGTTTTACCGCATTGGCTGAAATAGCGGAGCTAGCGACAAATTTGTTGGGATAACGACGCTAATGTTTTCGTACGGCCCTTTCTGGAACTCTTACGACCTTAGAAGCGTAAAAAATGAGCCAAAACGACCGTAATCGAGCCTTGAACATTTGTATTGAAGGGCGGAGCCCGTATCGGTGGGCGGAGAAAGGATGATTTTGTGACTCAATACGGCTCAAATACGGTCATTTTAACTCGTTTTCAACTCTTCCAACTTCGTGAGGGCTCTTCTAGGGCCCTCAAGATCCCACTAATGTAGTTATCTCAACAACTTTTTCGAGCGTGTTTGCTGCCTTTAAGTCCTTTACCCAATTGAAGTTTGCGGTATTTTTCTCGGTACCTATCCCCCAGCTTCATCTGCCCTTATGCAGTAACATCTATCATCATAGTATGTGTCATAGCAAAATCACTCAGTTGGTGCTTGAAGGCACAGCCCGAGCTCAGCATCTTTTTTAGTTGTTCTGTTTATCTTGGGAATTTCACGCTGTTGACGATTTTGTCTCTACATAGAATCGCGCAAACCCCTGCCAACAGAGGGCTCCCGAGAAGTTGCTTTGAACTGCGGAGATTTTTTGGGTGTTGTCTTCTCAGGCAGTATCGCCGGATGAGGGGTCAGGCAATACCGGCTGACTGAACATTGTACCCGGGCGAGTCCCGAGCCGGTATACACCATTGAATGTGCGCACGCACATTCATCAAAAACGTGCACAAATTTAGGCATACAGAGTGATGGAGTGTGCAAGTGTTGAGAGGGCAGACAATCCCGCTTGCTAAGTGCACGCGCTCTTTTTAAGTGTATGCCGGCTCTGGTATTCACTGCCCTCTTAGCCGGTAAATGGAGGTCCGCTCACCCGGTATTAGTTGCTTACCACGTGAATGATATCTATCTGCAGGAGCAGATAAAGTAGGCCCTCCCTATTCCCCAACAAGTTCGAGGCTTGCGCTTTATCACTGAAGCGGCAAGTCTTACCTTGTTTCAAAATTCATGAGCTGACCCGCTGTCACGTCACAACGAACCGTAAGGGGTGAGGAGTCAATGATCCAAATCGTGTGGATGACCACCCGTTCGAATGCCCCCACCCGAATTAGTTCGAAGCCCATTTGGCTCGCTCCGTACATGAGCCTGGTTTGCTTTGGTGTCTGCCCGCTCACCCCGTAAGGCCGTGCCCCTCAGCCGGTAAAATGCTTGCCCGCCCGCTCACCCGGTAAGACGCTCCGCCCCCAAAATAAGCCCACCCGCTCAGCCGGTAAGCCCACTTCTCCGCCCAATCAGCCGATGTTATTGCCTGAGTTGGGCCTAGCTCTACTCCTCATTTGTAGCCCTTATATGGAAGCAAACTATAATGAAAAGCGAGATCATTAGCAATAATTAAATCGGTAACTGTCGCTGCTGCTCTCACTTTGCTGCTCCTTTAAAGGCAGTGTTCACGATAAAAGTCGTTTTTCTGTTTTTCCGCCTATCTTGAAAACGGTCCCATGCTGATTTCAATGATGTCCCTGGAATCGTACAAGACCCCCTGGAAACGGAGTTATGGCCCCTCAAAATTCAGCTAGGGAAGTATTGTGGACGAGTTGTCCGAGGCTGGTAACTCCCGTTTTTTGCACCCGATGTGTGGGAGCTGACCTGAATAGAGAGAGACGTTGAGAATGAAGGGAAGAACGGGGCTTTTGATCGGAAACCATCGTTCATCTCACCAAGAATTCAGGGGAACTGTTATAGGACGTGTGCTGGGTGGCCCAATGGGTTGGCTTGCCCACGGGATTTTCACTCATTTCCCGACCGTTTCTCGTCGCTTTTCCGTTCTTAATCTTCTTAGAGGGACCTAAAGCTTCCTTTTTAGCAAAAAACGGTCAATTTTCATCGTGAAAACTGCCTTTAGTTTTAGTGAATAAGACTATATGTATCCTATTGTGTGGACGAATGAGATGGGATAATGAAGGGATAAACACGAAAACGGATTAAAAACAAGATTTTTCAATCGCAAGAAAACAGATGATTGGATGAATACTGGAGTCCGAAAAGTTAGATAGTGCAGATAAAACATTCCATTGCCCTGTTATCCGCTCTATCCGGTCCCCTCATTATCCAGTTTTGTTTTATTTAGAACAAGTACATTTCCAGAGCTTTCTATAGAATTCTTGAAGTCATTGGACTTGCAGATCGTAGCATATGCTGATCCTCTGTGAGGGGAATGGCAGCATTGCAGACTCCAAGTTCTCATGCGAGCGGTCACGTCGCGGTTACTGTAGCTTTAAAGGGTCGTTTATACTCCCGCCGCGGGGCGGCGCGGCAGTGCAAAACTACGGTATTGATCACGCGGCGCCGCACGATCGATATTATAGGAATGCATTTCGCCGCGCCGCTCGGTGGCTGAAGTATAAACGACCCCTAAGGCCGGGATCATACTTCCCGCGACAGTGCATACCGGGAATATCGATTTTCGGTCGATGTGCATTAGAAGCGTCGCGTCGCGGGAAGTATGATCCCGGCCCGAGTGCGAGGATCAGCTGGGTGACAGCTGTAGCGCGACCTCTCGCTTGGAAGCCGCAAGTCCGCATTGATGTCATTGTTCACACACAGAAATCCCTTATCGGATGCGATTGTCCGAAAACTTGTTTCGGGAAATAATAAGATTAATCCGTTGACTCGATTTTGGAAATTTGATCTAATTCGATTTTGGATTGAAATGATGGTTACTGTTTGCGTTTGAGGATGCAATAATATTGGCAAATGATATTTTAGGCTCTTCGCGCTGCTGTAACAGATCGCGAAAAGCAACTTCTGTCGAGTGGAGCGAAGCCAAATTTCGTTGATTCGGATTTCGACCACTTGATTTCTCTCAGCCAGAAATTCGGTTCAGGTTAGTTCATTTACTACATATCAACTACAGCAATTGATCGTTTTGTTCAAAAACCCTAGTGCGTGCACACAAGGATTAGAATTTTTTGCGGCTAAATTCCTCTGAATATAGATATTTCCGAGCAGTTCTCAGCTAATATGTTTTTTTTTTAGTTTCCGAAGCTTCGCCGCCTCGTGCTGCGTCGGCTGCACCAACTTCAACAGCTCCGGCTGGCATGCCAAAGGCAGTGTCACCAGTTCAGGCGGCTGCCGTCAAACACGCCACGAGCCAGTCTAGTATTTCGAGTTCTCTTGGAGCAGACTCGGGGGTGAATTTCAGTCCCACTCATAAAGGTGAGGATTTATCATTTTTGTAAAAATTTCATAATAAGGGTGCAAATAGGCGTCATCGCCAGGATTAAGCAGGCTGTTCCGCCAACTTTAGGCGGAGCTACGACTTCTACCTGTTGACCCGAGTTTAGTGTAAATTTTTAAAATTTTTACGACTCCCCGAGAAGAAAAACGAAAAAAACCTGACCCGAGTCCTAATGACTCGAACACCCAATCATTGTCGGACATTGCTTAACTCATGATTCGTTAAAAAAATCAGGGTCGGGCGGGTATGATCAGATTCACTTCCGGAGTCGGAGGCACTTTTTACGCCCCCCCCCCCTTCAAATCTTCATTTTTTGCTAACAAATTCCAAAATTTTTACGACCTCTAGTTTCGCCGAGTCGTAACTCTGCTCGACATTGGTTATGGTCGATCTAGCCGGAGCCACGGCCCTTCTTGGATTTTAGTTCATGAAATTGGAATGTACAGTTTTTGAATATTCGGGTCGTTTGGAAAATCAAAATAATCAAAATATTTGATTAGTAAAACGGCCGTAAATTGATTCAGCAGTCGGGCTCAAGCATCTAAAACATACAGCACTGCTACGCTCCTTCGCTTTGATGACCAAAAATATCGCGAATTTCTGGGATATCTTCGCCAAACCTCCATTTTTGGTTAGAAATTTTCGCGATGTTATCCTGACCTTCATTTTTGGGTCAAAGTTTTTGCGATCACTCCCACACCCCCGCTGCCAAAACAGCGATCCGAAACCTTTTGTAATAGAATTTTTCAAAAAATGCGTTTTTTTTTTCGTAAAATATCAGGCCGCGCCTATTTTTTTGGCCGCGGATCTCATTTACCTTTACAAAAAGGAGTAAATGTTCGAGATTTGAAGGACGATGATTAGAAATTTTAGTCGGATTCCACTGACGCGGACTTGAAGTTTGTGATTTTTGAAATTTAAGAAAATTATGTGAAGAATTGTTTTATACTGGTAAAATAAAGTACTGTTTTCTCCGTAGATTACTAGGAAAATCGTTCATTCGTAGTTTTCTGTCTAAAAAATGGAATGCAGGAAATTTTTTGATCGATTTTAATCCGATTCGACGTGAAAAAAAGTGAAATCGAAATTCTTAAGATCTGGTAGTCCGAGAATCGAAATATCCGATTATGAGATCGGATAAAAATATATGGGAAAATGAAGTCCAGATTATACTCCTGTAAACATGGTTGAGATGACAAGGTTAGTGGGCCTCGTACAGGAACGCCAACGCCGTTGGAGGTGCCGAAAACAAGCCAAGGCAACCTTGTTTGAGACCCTGAACCGCTAGCCTGTGAACTTTCGCCTCAACAATCAACAGTGAATAATGGTATTCGTGAAGACAGTCGGCTGCCTAAATTCAGGTGTGATAGCGTTTTGTGGTTTTTATATACCTCCTAGTTGCAGAGGACAAGAAGCCAGAGAACAAGCCGAAACCAGCGGCTCATGTGGTCCGTGGAGGTATTCAGATGCAGTCGGATGCGTTATCACCAGAACAGCTGGAAGCTCTGCAGCAGTCGTTGGTTCAGCAGCTGGCTGCGTATGGCATCGACCCGTCAGTGCTGTCGGGTGTGACCGCGGGTGACATGCCAGTCCGTCGTCCTCGTAAAAATGACGGCCCCTAGAAGGGAGGTGCTGTGAAGAACGAAAGGACTTCTATACGTCCACAACTGTTGATCCTGTAGGCCCGAATTCTTCCGCACATACACAGAGATGTTATCTGTTTTGCTCACTTTCTATACGCCGATTGTTTCTTGTTTTATGGGCGAGTTCAGCATGGTTGGCTGAAAATAGAGCAATAAGCCCATTTTTCCATCACTCAGGTAGCTGTCGTGGTGAGCTTGACTCTGCACATATATCCCATCTTCTTTTTAGAGTGATATGTCATAGGAATATAATTTGACTTTTTTGTTTTTCCTCACGTTTTTAACCATACATACATATATCATAAGCGGCCTTGCTATGCACACGAGGTGATAAAACCTCGAGGACTTGTGATCAATTGTAGAATGTTTTTGCTACCAGTGGAATCGGTGCCTCCATTCCTCTCGTAGGACTTCCACCTTTGTTCCTCTCGTTTATCATACTTTCACCATACACCTTTTTTTCTCTCTGCCCGTATCCCATATATGCTGCACGTATGATTGTGTGATAACTTTAGAATGGAATATATCATATAGCTGCTCATGTGTCAGCGCGTGTCGGCTTCACATTGTGATTCGCTACTACTGCATTAGCATTCTCTCTAATATACCTAAAATTTTTCGACGATATGTACGCACTAAACCAAATATCTATTATATATCTATTCGAGTGGGATAAATTATTGCGAATGGTTTTGAGAAGATATTCAAACTATGGGATATCCCATACGATGAGTTTGCTACGAATTGGAGAATGGTATCTCGTAGATTCTGAATTGACGTCGATTTATTGAAACTCGTAGCACCTATGTTTTAGCATATGGCGCCGAGTTTGCGCCCACCTTCAATAGTGAACGCGAAGTCTCATTATTATCCGCCAGCGGCGTCGGCCGGCTGACGGCGGCCTCTGCCGCTGGGGTCCGGCTACGCCGAACCATTTGCCGGCTTCGCCGGCATTTTAAGTTTGAGGCGAATAAATCGAACTCCGCTGATTCTATGTGAGATGGCGTTCAGAAGTTCTCACTCTTGCCGGCTATCGCCGGCCTTTGTCGCTGGAGTCCGGTTGCGCCGGCCCATGAGCTGGTTTCGACGTCAACGCTCGAGCAATCAGAAATTACAAACCATTTCAAATCTTGCAAACCCTGCTAACCTCCTTTCCTATGCAGTTGCACACCGACCCTTCCTTAGCTTTAAGAGGTCCTAAAGTGGTAGTTCATTTATATTCAATTCTGTAAAGATAAAGACAACCGCTGTTTGAGATTTAGTAAACGCCTCCATGACCAACCGACACCCTGCTACCTTTATTGCCAAATGAAGTGTAATGATGTTTGTGTTTTCTTGATGCATATTTTGATTACCTCACATTTCCATTGTATATAAACCCGATTTAGAAAGGTTGGTGCATATAAACAGCTAAGCAGTTGAAATGATTGATTAAGGGGGAGGGGACGTGAAGAAAGGGGTGGTATACACTCTCTTATAGATGCACAAAACGATTTTGAAGCTCTGCGCTAACCAACTTCGGTCCCACACACTACGGCGTCCGGCGCAATCGCATTTGAGTTCCACACACTTTCTACGGCGTCCTGCGCACTCTATCTTGGGTCCCGCACACTTTCTACGGCGTCCGGCGCACTCTACCTTGGGTCCCGCACACTTTCTACGGCGTCCTGAGCACTCCCACTTGGGTCCCGCCCACTTTCTACGGCGTCTGGTGCGCTTTACCTTGGGTCCCGCACACTTTCTACGGCGTCCTGAGCACTCCCACTTGGGTCCCGCCCACTTTCTACGGCGTCTGGTGCGCTTTACCTTGGGTCCCGCACACTTTCTACTGCGTCCTGAGCTTTCTCATATGGGTCCCGCAAATTTTCTACGGCGTCCGGCGCACTCTATCTTGGGTCCCACACACTTTCTATGGTGTCCTGAGCACTCTACCTTTGGTCCCGCACACTTTTACGGCGTCCGGCGCACTTTACCTTGGGTCCCGCACACTTTTCACGAGTCCTGCGCACTCGCATTCATGTCCCACACACTTTCTACGGCGTCCGGCGCACTCTATCTTGGGTCCCGCACACTTTCTACGGCGTCCTGCGCACTCCCACTTGGGTCCCGCCCACTTTCTACGGCGTCTGGTGCGCTTTACCTTGGGTCCCGCACACTTTCTACTGCGTCCTGAGCTTTCTCATATGGGTCCCGCAAATTTTCTACGGCGTCCGGCGCACTCTATCTTGGGTCCCACACACTTTCTATGGTGTCCTGAGCACTCTACCTTTGGTCCCGCACACTTTTACGGCGTCCGGCGCACTTTACCTTGGGTCCCGCACACTTTTCACGAGTCCTGCGCACTCGCATTCATGTCCCACACACTTTCTACGGCGTCCGGCGCACTCTATCTTGGGTCCCGCACACTTTCTACGGCGTCCTGCGCACTCCCACTTGGGTCCCGCCCACATTCTACGGCGTCTGGTGCGCTTTACCTTGGGTCCCGCACACTTTCTACTGCGTCCTGAGCTTTCTCATATGGGTCCCGCAAATTTTCTACGGCGTCCGGCGCACTCTATCTTGGGTCCCACACACTTTCTATGGTGTCCTGAGCACTCTACCTTTGGTCCCGCACACTTTTACGGCGTCCGGCGCACTTTACCTTGGGTCCCGCACACTTTCTACTGCGTCCTCAGCTTTCCCATATGGGTCCCACAAATTTTCTACGGCGTCCGGCGCACTCTACCTTGGGTCACGCACACCTTTACGGCGTCCGGCGCACTCTACCTTGGGTCCCACACACTTTCTACGGCGTTCTGCGCGCTCTTGAGCCCGTACCCGTAAGATCGCACGTCTTGAAAGTCAAGCCGAATAAACGGTCAAACAAACACACAGAGAAACGCATACATACATACACACACACAAATTTACCAAAATATATATAGTAGGATAGGATGCTGACGTTACCTTGTACAGTTAGGTCCGTGGCTTGTTTCCTCAAGAAAAAACATTTTAATCTAAATCGCGGCTGGCGCGGGCGATTTAAATCTCATAGGGGCTGGCGGCAATTACCAACCAGCTGCCGGTGGTGGCGATTTAAATCGCCCGCGACAGCCGCGGTTTAGATTGAAATGTTTTTTCTTGATTTGAAAAGCCATACCGTCGCCCTGGGAAATCTCTGGGATTCCCCGCAAAGTCCTATACGTTACAATTGGTTGGGGGGGGGGGTGGTCCGTTTGGCGGAAACTTTTTGAACTTCCTTGCCTAAGCAGACAACAATGAACCTGTCCTGGGACGATCCGAAGGAGGTCCCGACCAGGGTTCAGCAGGGTTTCGCCTCGGCGCGACTGGGGGGGGGGTGTCGTAAAATTTTTGTGCCTTAACGTTTAAAAATTTCTAGGAGTCACATAGGAAGCCGAAACAGTCTTTCTAAAATCGATTTTTCTGACGAGTGCCCTTGTTGTACATCTCTACAGTCAGGTTCTTGGCTTGCTTCCTCGAGAAGAAAAATTTCGAATCTCACCCACGGCTGGCGCGGGCGGTTTAAATGTCACCAACGGCTGGCGGCATGGTTAGCGGATCAGCTGCGCTCTTCCGTCGGCCTGATTTGATTAGCGGGCCGTCGCACGCGACCGCCGCCCCAGCCGCGGGTGGGATAACAATTTTTTTAGTTGAAGAGGCGAGCCACGGACCTAACTATATGTCACATTTATTCAGGTTAGCTGTGACGAACGCTCAGTGTCATTAGCTTGAGCTTTGCGTTTCTTTCATCACTCAACAAGTATGAGCGGAATAAAACTAAATTTCGGGAATCGTTTTTCGAGTTTCGACAATTTTTTTCTTGGGTTCCAGAAATAGGTTGCGAAACGTGTGGAAATGCGGTTTTCGAAACACGAAAAGCAAAAAATATCTAAATTTATTTATGAGCTGCTCCTATATCAATATATCCAGAATTTCCGCGTTCGGCAGTGCCTTGCAAGGAATCTAATCTAATAAACAAAATCTGGACCCCCGCTTTCAGATTTGAAGGCTTTTTTTTTCAAGCGCCTGGTCCCGCACGGATCGGTCACGTGCGGGAGCAGGCGCTCATTCGAATCGCATCAGCTGTTCTTAGTTTTTTTCTTCTTGTGTTGGTTTCCCCTGTTTTTTTTGTTGTTTATTAGTTTTTCTTATTTTAATGCTTATTTTCAGGTTTTCTCGCAGCAGAGGGGGGGGGGGTTGGGTGCAATCGCAGCTAGGAGGGGTATGATCACAGAAGACGCCACAGCCTACGGGCAACGAAATGGCGAAAAGGCTGCAATTCACGTTTCTCTTTGGTGCTGTATTGATACTATTCAACGCGGGCGCTGAGTAGTATGAATATAGTACCAAAGAGAAACATGATTCCATGTTTAATTCATCAACAATTCCATTAATATCCTCTGCTATCGTGATGGTGAGCGTGTGCACAGCATTTGCTGGTTGGGAAAGTTAGGTCAACTTTTTTTCTCATCTGCATTCTTAGAGAACTTTATGAGGATCACGATGCTTTCATAAAAACTACATGATATACCTCGTCATGAACTCAGTGATCTTGGTGTGCTTATTAGCACCGACCTTAAATGGGAATCCCACTGCAAGGAAATCTCTAAGAAAGCTTCTCGTGTGGCAAATTGCATCCTGAGATCTCTGCAACACCCATGTCTCGAACCTTTTTTAGGAAAGCATACATTGTCTACTGCCGACCGCTCTTGGGATACTGCACGCAGGTCTGGTCACCATCTTCTGTCGAGGATGATGAAGTAATTGAAAACGTGCTAAGGCGGTACTCAAAACGCGTTTTTGTCAAAGTATTTCCTACGCGAGAAGTACCAGACTATACGACTAGGCTTGAAATGTTGGGGATCGAAACCCTACGATATCGGCGAACCGAGTTCGATTTACACTTGTGTTATAAAATCGTTAACGGTCTTTGCGACATCCCATTTGAGAGTTTTTTCGTGTTCACCAGCCGCTGTACTCGCTCCCGTCAGCACGCTTTTCAGCTCGCACGCAGATTTACGTCGAAGTCCAACGTGCTGCATTCCTTTGCATTTAGAGTCATCCCAATTTGGAACAAATTACCTTCAGAGATCGTTGAGGCCGCGCAGTTTCCGATTTTCAAAAGCAGACTGTCCCATTTCAACCTCAGGTCATTGCATGGGGTCGATGGCCGTGCTTTCTGCTAAAGCTTCAATTTCTGGGTGCTCTTATTCGTACGAGTGTTTCTTTGCCTACTATTTTGTTTGCCTGCATGTCCAGGCTTTCTTGTTTAAACCTGTAATACATACATTCTGTATGTTTCTTTGTCGCCAGATAAAGCTATTGAATTAAATTGAATTGAGCTGCGCATCCTAGGATCTCGGCTTTTGTTCGCTTTCAGTGTGAGTTATGTGAACAAAGCCGAGATCTTAATATGTGCAGTTTGTGACGAGGTTTTTATCTTATAGTTTTTATGGAAGCATCGTGATCCTTATGAGTTTCTTTAAGAGTGGAGATCCAGTTCTGGCGCATGCAACTTGTACACAGCAGATGGGATTCCTGTTTGAGGGGCGCACATTTCCGCAAGTGACCGTAATGATCTGCTATGGACATCAGAAACCCAATGGTTTGTTACCTCCAAGTCGACTGATCCGAGCGAAATCTTCGGGGAAATTGTCTGGTGCCAGCGCGGGCGTGACGTTAAAGTATGAATACTTCCTCCGCGCGTGCCCCGCTTGCGGAGACTATGAATACTCCAGCGGCGACGAAATGTCGTAGCGGAAAAAAGTTGACCTAACTTACCCAATCAGAAAATTCTGTGCTTACGTTCACCACCACGATAGCAGAGGAAACCACGGTATCTTCGAGTACTCCTTTTTTAATTCGTTCGCTAAAATTTGAGCACTTAACTTTGTTACTGCGCCTGGGGGAAATATAGTATCGCACAGTGTCACGTCTATTTTTCTGCACCGCCGCACGATTTGAGAACTAACCCGGGGTTTGTACTTTTCCAAAATCATTAGAGCGGTTGCAGCGCGAAAAAAATGGGCGTAGCGAAATGCGACATCGTAGCACCCCCTCCTCCCTGCTGCGATAGCACCACTTTGTCCAGAAGGTGGGCTCCTCAAAACCCCCAATCAGATATCCTTTTCCCAGTCGGTGTACTGCACAAGAAGTGGAGGCCGGTCGATCGTTCGGCGAAGCCGAACTAATACTACACAGAGAGAGGGGGGTCGGCGAATCCGGCCTATCGTTCTTCGAAGCCGAACGAATATTTCGTAGAGAGAAAGTGGCCGGCGAAGCCGGTCCATCGTACGGCGAAGCCGAAAGAATACTAAGCGAAGGGTGGCCGGCGAAGCCGGCCCATCGTTCGGCGAAGCCGGACGAATACTACGTAGAGAGGAAGTGGCCGGCGAAGCCGGCCCATGGTTCGGCGAAGCCGAAAGAATACTAAGCGAAGGGTGGCCGGCGAAGCCGGCCCATCGTTCGGCGAAGCCGAACGAATATTACGTAGAAAGAGGGGGGTCGGCGAAGCCGGCCCATCGTTCGGCGAAGCCGAACGAATACTTTGTAGAGAGAAAGTGGCCGGCGAAGCCGGCCCATCGTTCGGAGAAGCCGAACGAATACTTCGTAGAGAGAAAGTGGCCGGCGAAGCCGGCCCATCGTTCGGCGAAGCCGAACGAATACTAAGCGATGGGTGGCCGGCGAAGCCGGTCCATCGTCCGGCGAAGCCGAACGAATACTGCGTAGAGAGGAAGTGGCCGGCGAAGCCGGCCCATGGTTCGGCGAAGCCGAAAGAATACTAAGCGAAGGGTGGCCGGCGAAGCCGGCCCATCGTTCGGCGAAGCCGGACGAATGCTTCGTAGAGAGAAAGTGGCCGGCGAAGTCGGTCCATCGTTCGGCGAAGCCGAACGAATACTTTGTAGAGAGAAAGTGGCCGGCGAAGCCGGCCCATCGTTCGGCGAAGCCCAACGAATACCTCGTAGAGAGAAAGTGGTCGACGAAGCCGGTCCATCGTTCGGCGAAGCCAAACGAATACCTCGTAGAGAGAAAGTGGTCGACGAAGCCGGTCCATCGTTCGGCGACGCCGAACGAATACTAGGTAGAGAGGAAGTGGCCGGCGAAGTAGACCCATCGTTCGGCGAAGCCGAACGAATACTACGCAGAGAGAAAGTGGCCGGCGAAGCCTGCCCATCGTTCGGCGAAGCCCAACGAATACCTCGTAGTGAGAAAGTGGTCGACGAAGCCGGTCCATCGTTCGGCAAAGCCGAACGAATACTAGGTAGAGAGGAAGTGGCCGGCTAAGTCGGCCCATCGTTCGGCGAAGCCGAAAGAATACTAAGCGAAGGGTGGCCGGCGAAGCCGGCCCATCGTTCGGCGAAGCCGAACGAATACTATGTAGAGAGAAAGTGGCCGGCGAAGCTGGCTCATCGTTCGGAAAAGCCCAACGAATACCTCGTAGAGAGAAAGTGGCCGGCGAAGTCGGCCCATCGTTCGGCGAAGCCCAACGAATACCTCGTAGTGAGAAAGTGGTCGACGAAGCCGGTCCATCGTTCGGCGAAGCCGAACGAATACTAGGTAGAGAGGAAGTGGCCGGCTAAGTCGGCCCATCGTTCGGCGAAGCCGAAAGAATAGTAAGCGAAGGGTGGCCGGCGAAGCCGGTCCATCGTTCGGCGAAGCCGAACGAATACTATGTAGAGAGGAAGTGGCGTAGAGAGGAAGGAGAGGAAGGAAGAGGAAATATATAAAAACTTGTTCAAATTCCTCAATTATCTCATATCATACTTGGAGCTCAGCGATATGGGAAAGCGGCAGTCGTATACTAGGGAAGACGAGAGACAGATGTGGATGTACCTCTATGAGTAAGTTCACCTGTAATGTATTTGTGTCTCACTTGTGAATATAATGCGTGTTTCAGAAAGTTGAGGGCTGCTCATCCGTCCGCGTATGAGCCGAAAGGACTGAAAATATGGGAGGAGTACGTCACGGAATGTAGAGTGGACAGAACGCCGGATAGTTTGACTACGCGGTCAGGGGAATATCATTAGAGTTTTGAAGTTATTGTTGATCCTAGAACTGCTCTCAGGTTTCGACGACATATGATAAAAAATCTCCATCTTGCACATTTGGATTGCAAGGTGATGATGTCCATCTACCGCCGTCTTCACTTGCAGTTGGATCCGGATGCGAAGATAGCGTAGGTTTCACTAGGGACTGCTTTAGACTTCCCATGGCGATTTGGAATACCATGTTGTCGTTGTTGTAGGTCTGTGAGAGTAGATAAATGACCCGTGCTTGAAATTCCCTAAATGGCTGCGGGGATTCCAAAAATGGCATTTTCGATGCTTCAAAAAAAGGTGAGGGTACCCCATCAGGGAATTTTTAGGGCGTTCAGAAAGAAATTTTCGGATTCGGCTCAAAACTCTCAACTGGGGATTATTAAGGGCGCTAAACCCGAATCTGGGGTTTAGTCCTCGCCGGGCTAAGGTTTACTGTAGGCTACGGTGGGCATAATGTCTTTTTACTGGCGTTGCTTACCTTTAAACTTCGAAAATCAAAAAATGGGCCTCAAAATCGTGTTCAGCGTCCCAAATAGCACCAATACCGTATGCCCACCGTAACCTACCGTAATTTATCGAAGTCAAAAGTCGCGTTTGGCCTGCAAAAATTACCCCCATTTTAAAGTCTGAACCAAATCGGATGGAATTTTTCAAATATTGACATATGGGCCTCAGATTTGTGATCAGCACCCAAAACAACAACTAGAAAAAAGGTTTTAAGCTTAATCCGAGACAGTTTTTTTTTGAAAGTCCAAAAAATTGTCATTCGTGTACCCCTTTTCTATTGGCAAAGCTATGGAGATGCCCACTTTTGCAAATCTCCTGTAAATCCCTGAGGCATTCAGCCGATTCTGAGGATGGGATTTTGGAGCACTGTCCTCACCCTAGAACATATTAAAGTTGCATCTCAAAACTCCATCTTATTTGTGCAACCCTCCCTTCTTAGGGTTACTGTAGATTACAGTAGGCATAGTGCCTTTCAACTGCTAACTACTTATTTTAAAACTTCGAACATCGAAAAACGGACCTCAAATTCGTGTTCAGCGTCCCATATAACACTCACAGTGAAATTTAAGCCAATCTGAGTCATCGACCAAGCTATCGTATACTCACCGTTCTTCTTCTTTGCAGCCGCAGGAAGGTTTTTGTCAAAGGTTCAAGAAACGGGCGACTGAAACCGGATTCGTCCACAAATCCATTGTTGTAAGAGTGGTAGGCCTCTTTGGGCATTCGAATAGGTGTTCAGTTGTGTGGCCACGGCTACCACAGTCCGGGCACTCGTCCGGCTTACTGCGATCGATCTTATGCAAGAATGAAATCAGCATAGGGGAATGACCGCAGCGTAACGAGGCAAGGGTACTTCTAGCCCGCCTACCGAGTTCCATCTCGGTGTTGCTGACTACAGGTGGTACGACCCCCAATATGGGATTGACGGTCATCCTACTCAAGTGATCCCTGACAAACTTGGTGTGCTCCGCACGTAAAAGACGCAGACGATCCAGTTGGGAGTCCGTCCATCTTTGTATACTGAATTTCTCGAGAGCATCCGCAAAAGGCCTTCTGATATGTCTCTCTCTCACAGGATTCATAATCCTTCTTAATGGGTGATCAGGCTGCTTGACGATATTAATAACCAGTTGCTGCGCTTGGAGTTGGCAGTGCTCCTTAACTGGCAGAATTTGGGCTTCAGCATGAAGATGTTCCACTGGGGTGCTTTTAGCACACCCTGTGACAATCCGAAGAGCAGCATTTTGGACTCGCTGCATCTTTGTCCACGATGAATCCGATATCATGTGCTGCCATACCGGTGCAGCGTACTCCAACGCCGGCTGCAATATTGCCCTGTAGGTGGTCAAAAATGTCTCCTTGCTACTTCCCCACGACGTTCCTCCCAGAGCTCGTAGGACGTTGAGCTTTGCTTTCACTGTAGCCTGTTTCTGCTCAGTATTCTTGTGGAACCTCAACGAAGGATCCAATACTAGGCCGAGCAGCTTAGGAAAACGTGCAGCAGGCAGACGAGCGTCTTCCCAATTCACAACGGGGTGAGCGCAGTGTTCCTTAGGGTCAGTGGAGAAAACTGATACAGATAATTTAGCGGCAGAGACAGTGAGCATCATATCATCGAGAAAGCTCTTCAGAACGATGAGGTAGCTATTGATCTTGCGTGCAGCTACATTAATGTCTCTGTCCCGGCACAAGATGGTGATGTCATCCGCATACGCAACGACTTTGATGTCACTTGGGGGGACGGGCAAATCTTCCAGGTAAAGACTGAACAGAGCAGGCTATATGACTCCTCCTTGAGGGACACCGGCAGCGATCGGGATGCTATTAGAGACATGTCCCTGAAACAGCACTTTTGCTCGGCGCCCTTTGATGAGTGCTGTAATCCATCGCTTCTGCCAAGGCGGGATGGTGGACCTCAATAGCTTCTCAGACAGTATGCCCAAGTTGACAGTGTCAAACGCCTTCGTGAGGTCCAGGGCTACTCCAACAGTGCGTTGAGGCTTGGTGGCGTTGAAGCCATCCAAAACATAGCTCACAATCTCCAGCAGCGCCGTGGTGGTAGAGTGTAATTCGCGGAATCCATGTTGGTGCTGCTGATTGTTATTATGCTCGGCAAGCTCCTTGACGACCAGTTTCTCAGCGACCTTTGCGATTGGTGATAAAAGACTTATTGGCCTGTATCCCTTAGCCGTCGATGGTGATTTACCTGCCTTAGGCAACGGAACGACGCTTGTCATTTTCCAGTCTTGGGGTATGATGCACGTGCGAAAGGATGTGTTGATGACGTCAGCCAGGATTGGCTTCATCTCAGTCGGCAGTTTCTTCAAGACCGCAGGACTAATGCCATCTGGCCCTACAGCCTTCGAGTTGCGCATCTCTTTTACCACCTTTTCAATCTGCGCGGGCGTCACTGCTTCTGCTTCATTCATGAGTGGCATCTTACAGAGCTCTCTTACAGTCACTCGGTTCTGCTTCCCTCTCTTAGCCTGAGTTATGAAAAAATTCTTTCCGAGAGCAGTTGCAGCCTCCTTTCCCGATTTGAAGGCTCCATTCTCGAACTCGATCGTAGAGTAGTTGGTGGAGGTGCTCTTGCCCGAGATCTTCTTTAGAACTTTCCAAGTTGACGCTACATCACTCTTGAAATTCATCTTCTCCGTGAATTCCTCCCAACACTCCTTCTTGTGCTTGTCCAGATCTCGCTTAATCTCACTATCCAGCTCAGCAATGGCCGGATCCAGGTGATCTGCCACTCTCTTTGCATCCCTTGTCCTTATCTTCTCCAAGATTTCCCTGGTGACATTGGCAAAGAAGGTCTTAACTCGGCCCTCCGGAATGGCGGCTTTCATTGCCTTGCGAATCGCGTCCGTCAAGTGACGCTCTTTCTGGTGCACGTTTCCATTCCATGGGTAGTCATCCACATGGCGAAGTGCCACCTCCCTGAACAAGCGCCAGTCTGCAAGGCAAAGATTAAGATAATACCTTTGACGGATACCTGAATAAGGAGCGGGAGAATTAGAGAGATCGACATGGACAAAAACGGGGATATGATCACTGGACAGAGTTGTAGCGGTAGACCAAGAGCAGGCGCTGGAGAGATTAGATGATACAAGAGAGATGTCTGGACTAGAGGATCGGCCGTTGGCCGGGAGACGAGTGGGCTGATCATCGTTGAGAATGACCAGATCGCACTCCTCCGCCCATTCTTCGACGTCTTCTCCTCTAGCGTCAGTGTCAAGCGACGAGCAGAATGTATGAGCATTGAAATCGCCTGCGAAGACAACAGAGTGTGAAAGTGAGCAGTCGTACAACTGCTTGAGGAGGGAGTAGGGTCGTAAGATTGGGGACAGGACGTGGTAGGAGGGATATAGATATTAAAAAGAGATATAGGTGTTTTAAGAGGGAGATGGATAGGTAGGTACTCAAGAGTACCGTCCGATGGGGTGTTTGGTATGGCATGAGAAGGTATATTAGATAATACGAAGGTGGAAACTCCTCCGCCGTGAGCTGACCTCGGAGCATGATAAGCAGTGTAGCCAGGAATGTTAGGTAAACGAGCGTTAGCGGAAGGAGACAGCTTGGTTTTCTGAACTATAATGATATCAGGATGATGAGTACGTGCGAAAAGAGAGAGTTCAGACAGCTTGGCTCGAAGGCCGTTGAGGTTGATATGTACAATAGGGAGGGGGCGGTTGGTGAATGAGGAATCAGAGTTACTGGGGGCAGAGCACAGAACACAACAGAAGGAAGGATCGTGATGCCTCACAGAACTGAGACCCGAACAGGAGAGATGCACCCACCTTTGGCATCCGAAGCATTGGACGCTGGTATGTCTCCTGGTAACATCCTTGCCGCACGTGGCGCATGAGTACTTCTGAGCGGGTCCTGGATTACTCTCGACGCCAGCCATTTGTAGTAGAATCCTTAGGAAAGCTGCAGCCAGCCAGCATCTCTCCCATGACAAACCCTCCACGCGGAGGGGTTGACGTCGGTTTGCACGGGGGTGGGCTTCTTTTCTCCAAACTGCCGCGGCACGAACGTACGACATCTCGGCAGCATACTCACCGTTACATACCGTAATTCAAGGGAAATCAATAAACCGACCACAGGTTCGTGTTAGGCAGCCCAAATAACCCCTATGTAAAAGTTCTAAGACAATTTCATCGTAGCATTCTCGAAATCGTCAAAAGTCGCGTTTGGCCAAGAAAAAATCCCCCATTTTGAAGCTTAGAACCAAATCGGATTTAATTTTTGAAATACCGACAAATGGGCCTCAGATTGGTAATCAGCACCCAAAACAAACCCCTAGAAACAAGTTTAAACTCAATCCTGGACAATTTTTTTGAAAGCTCTAAAATGGTCATTCTTGTACCCCTTTTCTCATTGCAAACCTATGGAGATGCCCACTTTTGCAAATCTCCTGTAAATCCCTGAGGCATTTAGCCGATTCTGAGTGTGTGATACTGTAGCACTGTGCTCCCACTAGAACACATTAAAGTTGCATCTCGAAACTCCTAGGGTCGAGCGGGGTTGTGAAAATCCACAACGGGAAGTAGGGGGATCGCAAAAATTTTGGCCCGAAAATGAAAATTTGGTGAAGATATCCCAAAATTTCTTGATAATTTTGGTCACAAAGGAGAAGGATCTTAGCACTGCTTAGGTTTTAGACGCTTGAGCCCGACTTCCAAAGAATTTTCGGCGTTTGACAGTTTCAGTAATCAAAAATAAACTGCCCATAGTTGGACCTCGTGGGGGGGATCGTAAAAAAAAATTTGGAAAAAATAATGATGGAGGATAGGGGGTCGCTCCGATTTAGAAAAATCACGCAACGCCCCGCTTGACCCTGACTATATCTTATTTGTGCGACCCTCCCTGGTTAGGGTTACTGTATGTTACGGTACGCATAATACCTTTTAACTGACGCTATTTACCTTAGAACTTCGGAAGTCGAAAAATGAACCTCAAATTTGTATTCAGCGTCCCAAATAACACTCACCGTGAAATTTTGAGTCAAATCTGAGGCTTTCACCAAGCTACCCTATACCCACCGTAACCTACCGTAATTTATCGAAAATCGATAAACGGGTTGCAGATTCGTGTTAGGCAGGCCGAATAGCCCCTATGTACAAGTTTTGATGCGATTTGCTCGTAGCATTCTCGAAATCGTCAGAAGTCGCGTTTGGCCAGCGAACTTTCCCCCATTTTCAGGCTTTGGACCAAATCAGATGGACTTTTTCAAATATTGACAATTGGGCCTTACTTTCGTAATCGGCACCCAAAACAACCACTTGAAAAGCGTTTTAAGCTCAATCCGAGACAGTTTTTTGAAAGCTCTAAAAATTGTCTTTTGTGTATCCCTTTTCTCTTGGCAAAGCTGTAAAAATGTCCACTTTTGGTAATCTACTGTAAATCTCTGAGGCATTTCGCTGATTTGGAGAACGGACTATCATTGCCGTGTCCCTACAACTATCAAAACATGGTTTTATAACAGCTCTCGGGAAATGTAAGGCAAGCCCTAGTCAGTGTTATCGGAATTCGATACGTTGCGCGTTTTTATTTCCAACGTGTGCGAGAAATCTTTCTTCAGGCTGGAGCTGAAATTTTCGATCGAGATCGAGATGAAGGAGGATGGAACCGTCAGGACGTTCAAAAAAGTAGAGCGGGTGCAACCACAGCAGCAGCTTCATCGCAATGGTGTGAGCGAAAGACTTCCTGGTAAATTTTTATTTGAAAATCTTTTATCCTGCTCATCATGTTCAGTATCAAGACTACTCCAGCAGGTTCATCTGCACCACGTACGGAAAATAATGATGTAAACGAGGACGATTTCTCACGTGAGGTGAACGAGAACGATTTCTCACGTGACGATGATTCTCCGGCACCGCCACCCGCGAAACGGTCATCACTCGATTTCACAAGTGGGTTATTTGTTGTTAGTTGGGCGTTCCTTTAAAGTCTTCTTTGCGAAAAGCTGCAGGGATGGTGCCAGCGGTTCCGTCACGGTGGTTTTAGGTCATTACGCGGGGCGAGTGGAATCACATTTGGCTGAAAACGCCTTTCCCAACTGAATTCATACTGGTTAGAGTTCTTGTAGTGGCGTTTCAGATCTATGGTTTCTCAACACCGAGTTTCGGTGGTTTCTCCAGTTGGGCGAAAAGGTATGCTATCGGGGTTACCTCGAAGGTAAGTTAAGGGGATTTCCTCAGAATTTTAGGGGTTTTCAGAAAACTTGTTTTGGATTTGGCTTGAATCTCTCTTCTGGTGGTTATTCGGTGCCCTGAATACGAGTCTGGGGCACGTTTCCTGTTATGTTGCGGCGCACTGTAGGTTTGCTGCTATTCTGCTGTTATGACCTACTTTAATATACGAAGAATCGATAAATAGACCTCAAAATCGCGTTCAGCGACCCAAATAACCTCTACAGTAAAGGTTCGAAACAAATATGTCGTACCGTTCGGAAGTCATCAAAAGTCGCATTTTACCCCAAAAATGTGTCCTGGTTGGAAGCTTCTAGCAAAACCTCTCGAGGTTTACCGAAGATTCAAAGAAAATTAGAAAGAAAAACCTCAGTTTAGTACACGTATCAGGCCCTAGTTATACATCGGCATTTCGCAGCCACTGTTTTCCGCGGGGCATGCGCGATTGGTGAGATTTCGAAATTGACCAATAGCAGACCTAATCTGCGGAAAAGTTGTGATGTTTTCGTTAATTTTGAAGAGAAGTCGTCGTGAGGGATGAAAAACGGTGAGCCCCCTCCCCCCCCACACACACACACAAACGTTTTCAATATACCTGTAGTCTTTACCACGGATACACGCAGGGAAAACCAGAAAAAAGAATTTTCTCTGTTAAATCCCTTTTTTTCTGGTAAATCTCAATTTTTTCTTGTTGTTCGTGCCTGTATCCATGGAAAAGACTTCACAATCTACAGTATGCCTAGAGGAAATACCTAACCGCAAAACTGCCTTTGTTTTTTTGCCGTAGACCTCCCTTTCTTAACTTTTAGCCCATTTGAGGAATCTCACTGTAACTAGCTCCAGAGAAGCCTTCAGCAGCTACGAACATGGGTTTGAAAACTGCATAGGCATAGGAAGGATATTAACTGGTATGAATTTCGTTGGAAACGGCGTTTCCGACCTGATGTGATTACTTGCTAAGGCACAATCCGGCCGATTCCCACGAAGAGGGCTGTAGGTGGTGTGTATAGTCATAGGTACTCTGCTTCTCTGGGCCAAATTCCGGTCCGCAATCGCGTCTCGACACGCTTTGCGGCCGCGCGCTTTTGAGTCAAAAGAGTTTCCAGCGCCGCAGCCGCTGATCTGATGACTCTAGGTGGGTTTTAGAAACTGGAAAGTCAACAATATTGGGGAAAACTATAAAAAAGCCATATCGAGTCGGCTTTGGCGCTGGAAACTCGACTGACTCCAGCGCGTGCGGCCGCAAAGCGTGTCGCGACGCAATTGCGGACCGGAATTTGGCCCAGATAAGCACAGTATTAGACTTTATTCACATGTTCTATCGTCACGATTGATTCGCAGTGATCAGAAATGTATGGCTGCGCGATCACCATGTGGCCGCCATGTTGCTGCACAAGGGCCAGTGCTGGAACGGAAGTAACACAAACCGGTAATCGCGGCTACGGGAAGTATGAACGGGCACTATTGAGTGGCAACTGCCTGTGACTGTCGCGAATGAACCAAAGTACAGTTCAGCTCCGCATTGCCGTTCAGTCCGCAAAGTGCACGCTGATTGCGAAAGCGTGCTGCGGCGCGGTTTCGAGTACTCTCAGACAGGGATGTTGGATCACCCGGGCGGGTTTGTCTTTGGTGCCCGTGCGATCCCGCAGCACGCTTTCGCAATCAGCGTGCACTTTGCGGACTGAAAGGCAATGCGGAGTTGAACGGTAGAAAGGGCAGCTGTCGAGATCACGGTTATAAATATGATTGTGGACAGAAGGTGTTGGCAGACGACATCCACCGGCATTCTCTCGCACTAACAATAACAAGCAAGCAGTTAGCCCATTTCTAGGAGCAAACACTAGAAAATTTGGTAGCGGTAAGGTTGGAATCGCACTTCCGCGACGAGCGACAGCAAAAGCACATCGATTTTGAGTCGATACTTATGGTGAACATTGTGTCGCTCCTCGCGGGAGGTATGATCGCCATCTAAGTGAGCAACATAGAGTGGCATTAAGCGATAAGGAACGTTGTTGACGACTGTGCGCAGCCGCGTGTAAATCTCAACGCGCAGTTAGCTTTTTACGCATTCTCCACCGGGATCTGCTCAAATCGGACGCTAAACGCAACCTCTTAGTGTTCGAACAGACGGATAAATTTCTCAGCTTCCGGGAAGCAGGCAGGTCTTTCGCGGGGAACCCGCCTTGGTTTTGGTTGTGAACAGCAAGTCTTATGTGAGATGGTATTCAGCCGACCGGCTGGTGACAGTGAGATCCTATTAATAGGTAGCAGCTGACGACAACAGGCTGCCACCAACACTATTATGTTGCTGTAGGAACGATATCGGTCGCGTCAGAAGGGTGTTTTCGAGCTTGCGATCGTGGGCGAGGTTCGAAAGTGTTGCGGAAGCGCTTAGGAATAGATTGTGGGGAAACTTTTCAGTGATTGGAGAAGATCTATTTGGTTAGAATATCGTTGAAAGTCGAAAAAAATCATTTTTAGGGGGGATCAACAACGTTATGGTTGAGAGTCGATCCAAAGTGAGGTATCCAGAGCTTCCGGTTAGTCTGATTTGAAACAAAGTTTTGAAAACAGAGGAGGCCTTAAGTATTTCAGAGGCTTCAAGATCACGACAGTGCTGCTATAGCGAGCACTTCTCAATCGGCTTTACGGGATGTTCGTGAAGGTAGCGGAAAGTGTAGTCGGAGACCAAAACGTCTTCAACTCGATTGTTGTCTTTCAGAGCTACGCTTGCCTGCTCCTGGTCCGTCTACGGAGACATCTCCGTTTGCTACGAGTGCTCCCCAGGTCATAGTTCAAGACCACCCTGCGCAGGTGGTGAAGAAGGCTCCTCGGAAAATTGTAATCCAGGACGAGATCGATGGTAGTCCGGAGTTAGGTGAGTCCTCATCCCAAAACTAAGATCAGCTCACTTGTTTCTAGTAATGGTTCGATAGCGAGAACTGATGCTGCAAAAGCTGAGCTTTTGGCTGATACTTTTTCCGATTCCTTCTCGCCCTGCTCTTCATTACCATCCAATCCTGTTACTGTGACGTTTCCCATTATGCCTGATTCGGTCTGGTTCCATGGTGCTGAAATCTATAACCTTTTATCTAAATGGCCGCAGTCATCTTCCCTTACCCCTGACCACATACCCCTTGTTGTAATTAAGCGTATCTCTCACATCATAGCTGGTCCGTTAACGCATATTTTCAACTTGAGCATTATGCGGGCCGAGATTCCAGCCAGGTGGAGACTGTCATATGTTACACCCATTCCTAAAAAAGCTCCCCTTTCCTCGCCATGCAACTACAGACCTATCAGCATCACCTCAATTTTCGCTAGATTATTTGAAAAAATCGTGAAGAAACGGATCGAGAGGCATCTTGACGAATATTCCATTATTCCAGCTAATCAACATGGGTTTCAAAAAGGAAAGTCTACGATTACCGCAATGTTGGAATGTTTAAATGATTGGACTTCCACGCTTGACCGGGGAATGTGCACGGATGTTGTTTATCTAGATTTTTCTAAGGCCTTTGATAGGGTTCCGCATAACAGCCTCATAAACAAACTCATTGCAGTTGGCATACACCCCCGCATAGTTTCCTGGATCAAGGCCTTTCTCACTGGTTAAAGTCAACAATTTTTTTCCTCAGCCTAGATGTGTGACAAGTGGTGTTCCTCAGGGAGGGGTTCTATCTCCCCTCATGTTCAATATTTACATTCACGATCTGCCCCAGGTTATTGCTTCAACCGGTGTCAAATGGTCTGCTTTTGCAGACGATATCAAACTGTACCATAGCCTGGGCTCTCTCGGCGATGAGGTGGTGTTACAAAATGCTGCAAACCTTGTACATCAGTACGCTTTGGACTGCGGACTACTTCTTTCTAAAGATAAGACCAAAGTGCTCCTCATTGGTCGCCGCAGTTCTGAGGCCAATTACTATATTGAGGGTTCTCTTATCGAAAAAGTAGCAGAAATAAAAGATCTCGTTTCCTGGTGACTAAAGATCTCAGTTTTGATAAACATTGTGAGCGAATCGCAGCCAAAGCACAAAAAGTTGTTTGTCAACTTTTTCGCGGTCTTGTAACTGATGATCCTAGAAGGCTCCTTCGAGCTTACAAGGCTTACGTCAGGCCACTTCTGGAATACGGTACTGTTGTCTTCAATCCTTTTAAGCGCAAAATCATTGACAGAATGGAAAGAGTGCAGAACAGCTTTACTAGGAAGCTTTTTATCAGAAGACTAGGTTTCCTGTATGACGATATACCTATTTCCAGTACTAGAAACGCCAATCTCAAGCTGCCCACCCTTGCTTTACGCAGACAGTAATTTGATCTCATTATGTTCCATAGACTCCTGACTGGCAGCTGCGGGATTTCAGCTGGAAAATTTCTCACCGTTGGACCATCTGTTACAACAGGGGTAGCGTCGAAGCCAATCATTCCCAAGGCCAAGTTGGGCTGCAGGACGAATTTTTTCGTTAACAGGGCATCCGCTAGCTACCTCAAATTCACGAAAAACCGTGTGCCACCTTGTTCATTTCATGCGTTCGGAAACATGGTTAATGATTACCTTGATCCGTCTTGATCTTGACTTTTTATTGTTTTCAGTAGGTTAGGATCTCTTTCTATACATAGTTTTTTAATGAATCCCAGAGATATTCTCGTTGCTTGTTAACCATTTTATCTCGTTGCTTGTTAACCGTTTTAGTTCTGTTGTTTCCTTTTTACACATGAGTATTCCTCATGAATAAATCAAATTTGCTCAAATCGGACGCTAAACGCAACCTCTTAGTGTTCGAGCAGACGGATAAATTTCGCAGCTTCCGGGAAGCAGGCAGGTCTTTTGCGGGAAACCCGCCTTGGTTTTGGTTGTGAACAGCAAGTCTTAGATGAGATGGTATTCAGCCGACCGGCTGGTGACAGTGAGATCCTATTAATAGGTGGCAGCTGACGACAACAGGCTGCCAGCAACACTATTATGTTGCTGTAGGAACGATATCGGCCGCGTCAGAAGGGTGTTTTCGAGCTTGCGATCGTGGGCGAGGTTCGAAAGTGTTGCGGAAGCGCTTAGGAATAGATTGTGGGGAAACTTTTCAGTGATTAGAGAAGATCTATTTGGTTAGACTATCGTTGAAAGTCGAAAAAAATCATTTTCAGGGGAGATCAACAACGTTATGGTTGAGAGTCGATTCAAAGTGAGGTATCCAGAGCTTCAGGTTAGTCTGATTTGAAACAAAGTTTTGAAAACAGAGGAGGCCTTAAGTATTTCAGAGGCTTCAAGATCACGACAGTGCTGCTATAGCGAGCACTTCTCACTCGGCTTTACGGGATGTTCGTGAAGGTAGCGGAAAGTGTAGTCGGAGACCAAAACGTCCAACTCAATTGTTGTCTTTCAGAGCTACGCTTGCCTGCTCCTGGTCCGTCTACGGAGACACCTCCGCTTGCTACGAGTGCTCCCCAGGTCACAGTTCAAGACAGCCCTGTGCAGGTGGTGAAGAAGGCTCCTCGGAAAATCGTAATCCAGGACGAGTTCGATGGTAGTCCGGAGTTAGGTGAGTCCTCTAGGATTTTTTTTGTGGCCAAATACCTCTAAGTTTGGAGAAAAATTGGTGATTCAGATTTGACATCTAATTCAACCCTGCCGACTGAACGACCGAATGAGGGGTAATTTTTCTTCAGTTTTGACAACCAATTTATGCTAAATATTGCAATTTTTAGCAGAGTAGTATTTATCGATGTTTCTTCTACAAGTGATTCTTGCGAAAAGGCATTTGAGCGGCTTTATTCTGCATTTGCAAGTCCCCAGTCCTCCAAGAAGCCCTCCATGGTTGGTTTATGTCCTCAATTGTGGTAGAGAAGCTCTTTGTTTCTAGGGATAGGGGGATCGGCTCTCTCCATCGCGTGTGTGGCGTTCATCGATTAATCTTATGAGGATATATGTGGGGTGTCAGTTGAACGGCAACTCTTCTATACAGGGCAGACAGCCTTGAAAGTGTTTTGAGCTTCCTGTGTTCTGATCTAACTCGAATTAAGATCACCTTGGCTATAAATCGCGCTTTGCTTTTACAGGAAAGAGAAAAAATGGGAAGAAAACAAAAAAAATCCGCACATTTCTGGTTCGAACATCTTGGGGAAAATCAGAGATTGTCTCAAACACAAGATAAAATTCATAAAAATTTTGGGAATCTAAGCCCTGGCCGGAAGCCCTAGGGCGGCGCTTCTAAACACCCCATTATTGAATACAGTTACAGTTTTTCTCAAGAAACGCGCAATTAACCACGGCAATCAAGGGAAAACGTCTATAACTTTGTTCGTAGTCATTTTCGGCAGCCCTAGAGGCCATACTAGTGTTCTACGTCTAGAAAAAGGTTATAGAAATTTAGAGTTGTGATGGAAAGTCGACCCACTATCACTGCGCAGAAGGAGTGTCCTCCTAAGTAAGTCGATTTACTCGACATTGAACGATTCCGTATTTCTAACAGGAATCGAGGGATGGCAAAGAGATGTCTTGTCACACAGAGAAGTGGAAAAGTTGGGATTCGAGTCTGTTTAAGAAGGGCCGAGTCCGTAGCCACTACCCAAAGGAATTAAGGAAAACGGCAGAAAATGGTCAGAAAAGTTCTCTGGAAAAGAGTTCGTCTGCAGTAGGTTGCTTTGTCTTTTTTCAACTAATAGGGTGGCCCGAAATTTCTACCCGAAAATAGGTCAGCAGGTTTTCTTTGTCCATGTGTGGTCTTTTGATCAATTGTGGTACTCATTACGAGGTACAGTCTTCCTCTACCTTATAGCCGCTACCCAAAAAAACCCGCCCTGTTTGGAATTCTATACACTGTTTACAACGGAGTGTACAAACCCATTATTAACTTCTACTTCTCTACTGGCATTCTACAACGGTAGTCAAAGCGTTTTCGGCCGACCCCGGTGTGCATCGGCGACCCCGTAAGTCGCCACGCGAAACTCACCAGCTGGACGGCTGTGAGGCGTGGTGGGTGGGTGGCGGCAGTGACGTATCGATCGCTTACGGGGTGGGCCCAGAACGCGTCGATTATCGTAGCTGTGGGCCAGTAGTGGACTAGTGGCGGACCATGAGTTTGTGCTTTACGCCTTTGCGTCATGCAGCTTCACTGTTAATATAATTGATGATACACATAGCGTTAGATAATACATTATCCAGAATGCTTAACGGCAGCGTTCACGATTGAGAAGTCTCACGAGTTTTCTATGGAAAATTGAAGGCTCAGGCCCTCGTCATAGTCGATCGACTGACTGGCTGCAGCCAGCCTGGTCGATAAGCATCTTCATCGTGCAAATCGGATGTCTACACGATGCGAAACTTCGTACGTTTCAAGAGAGAGAGGTTCATAGGAAAGAACAGACCACAGAAGCCAATTAAAGGCAGTGTTCACGATGAATATCGCACTCGAGTTCGACCCAAAAATGGGATTGTTTCTCACACACTCGCGGGGGTCGATGGCCGATTGAGGGGGTTGAACAGGTAGCGTGCTGCCGCTCGAAACGAAAAAAGAGGCGGGCTAAGCCCGAAAACTCCCCCATTCATGCCGAAAACTCCGCGTCTCAGCCTCCCATCGACCCTACAATGTCATGTCACAGTTGACCCGTTCACACCGAGAGCTCTGCCTAATCACCTCCCACCGACCGCTCAACGTGACGTCACACCCACGCGTTTACACCAAAAGTTTAGCCGGATTACCTCCCACCGACCACAAGCTACCACTTCTGAAGTGGCGGGCGTCAGGGGCAGCATTGGCGATTCAACCCGCTACCGACGCCCGCGAGAGCGTCGATATCCCGAACAATGCCAACCATGACAAGCGCAAACACCTCACATCCAGGCGCAGCGTATACATTGTGGGCCGCCATTTCCGCGCTCTACACGTGAGAGTATCAGAGAAAAACAGTGCAGACACTCCAACACGTCGCCCCGAAAACTCCGCCACATATGAGACATTACAGCAAAAACTTCGGCAGTTATGAGTTATGCCGGAACCTCCGCCGATCAGCCAGATCCGATCAATTTGATTGGGAAAGGGGCGTTTTAACCGGCCACCGACCCCAGCGATTGCCTGAGTTGGTCGTGAGGTAAGCAATAGTGAAGAAACAGGGAAGAAAAACGTCCAGTATAAGTCAAAATAACGTTTTCTATATTCAGTTCGTGGACGAGAATCATTGGCCCTGCTGATTCCGGCAAGCGCGCGCTAATCGCGAATCTGCGCGAATCGATCATGCTAGCTGCGGCAGAGTTGCTTGGCAATTCGCCATCGAAACGTGTGCGGCGCCACTAGCTCGTCCGATTGGGGGCGTACCGGGATAGGTAGGCGCACCGGGAGAGCTTTCAAAGCCGTTTGTATTTATTTCTGGCCAGTTTTCGTTGCTTTTTTCGGCCTTATCCTCTACAGCACCTGCCAACTTAGTGTTTCGCACCGAGACCTCGAAAACGAGATTTATCGTGAACACTGCCTTTAAGCCCGCACACATGCCGACGTGATGAGATTTGAAACCTTGTCACCATATTTAAACCGCACCCTGTAGATAGAGGAAGAGTAGTGCCTTCGAATGGTTTAAAGGCAGCATACACGCTTGTAAACGTGATTGAGATAACTACGGAAATAGAATGGTATTTCTCAGTACACAACGCCTACGCATTTTGAAGCGTCTAGTACGACCCACAATACAGCTACATGAGTAAGAAGTTGGCCCTGCCTTGTATTTCTCCACCTCTTGTACCAGGTTGTCCAATAATTCTTGTCCGAAAATTTCATCATTTTCAATTTTTTTCAAATTCATTGAAAAACAAGTCTAATCGACAATAGAATCACCACAGTTATTCACAACAGTGGCCCATCGATTGGGCAGGTCGCCGATGCCCTTCGCCCAGAACTCCGAGGGCAGCGACTCGAAGAAGTCCGCGATGTCGGATTTGAGGTTGTCGTAGTTGGTGAATTTTCTTCCGGCCAAATGGTGCTTCAGCGGGCGGAACAAGTGGTAGTCGGAGGGGCGTGGTCCGGGGAATACGGTGGATGGGCAACCGTCTCCCAGCCGAGCGTCGCCAGCTTCTGCTGGATCCCCTTCTCCACGTGGGGGCGCGCATTGTCGTGCAGCAGGTGGACCGAGGCCCGTCGGGGACGCTTTTCTCGGACGGCGGCGGCTAGTTTCTCGAGCTGATCGGCGTAGATGGAGGCGGTGACCGTCCTGCCTTGCGGGAGCAGCTCGAAGTACAGCATGCCCTTGGTGTCCCACCAGCAGCAAAGCATGATCTTCGGACAAGAATTATTGGACAACCTGGTATTTGCCGTCTCCTCCAAAACGACGACGGTGGCCATTCCTACCGTCGTCGATGTATGTGGTTTACCTAATGTACCTATCCTACCACGTACAAACGTCGCCGAAGGTGAGAATGGCCCAGCTTCCCCGTTTTGGGGGATGACGGCAAACACAGGGGGCGGAGAAATAGATGGCGTGGCCAAGTTCTTACTCGTGTAGCGGCATTGTGGATCGTTTTGACGCTTAAAAATGCGTAGGTGTTGTGTTCTGAGCCATACCATTCTATTTCCTTAGTTGTCGCAGTTACGTTTACGAGCGTGTATGCTGCCTTCAATACACTTTGTCACAAGACCGCAGATGGACAAGGAAAAGTCCGCTGACTTGTGGGCCAAGCTTATATTACCTTCTCCACCACTGTTTCAGGCTGACTACCTGAAAAGGCTTGATGAGATGGAGGATTGCGCGGAAAACGAATTGGAAAGGGCGATGAAGCTTAGGGAACGATGCAGTCTTCCTGCCCAGAAGCCATCGACCACGTAGGGTGAAATATGGGTAACCGTTGATGGATAATTCACAATACTCAGTGATTTCAGCGTTCTAGCTCCAGTCCCGATTGCTATCCCTTGCCTACAGTCAGATTCTGGCCAGGTATGAATACACATAATATCAATAAATTGTCTGAGAGGTGTTCCACCATTTTTCTTGATCTCTGTCGAAATTTTTCGAGGTTATTCAGAATACTTGGAAGCTGACCTAATTTTAGTGTTCAGCGTCCTCAACAGGGTCGAGCAAGTTTACGAAATTTTCGGGGGGGGGTCGCAATTTTTTTCGTCCGAAAATGGAGGATAGGGAAAGGGATCGCAAAAATTTCGGTTCAAAGATGAAAGATTGGTGAGATATCCCAAAAATTCTCGATATTTTCGATCTCCATAGGGGGAGGGCGTAGCATTGCTCAGGTTTTAGACGCTTGAGCCCGCATAGTGTACGAATTTTCGGCATCTGACAGTTTTGGTAATCAAATAGAAGCTGCCCAGATATCGCTTTTCGGGGGTATCGAAAAAAATTTTGGATGTCGGAAAAAATCTTGATGGTGGGGGGGTCGCTTCGATTAAGAAAAATTACGCAACGGCCGCTTCACCCTGTCCCTTCCGTAGGCAAATTTTGAGTCAGTTCTTCAGAAGTTTCTTGGGACGAACCTTATATTAATGTTCAGCGGCCGTAATAACCCCTGGGCAAATTTTGGGTCAATTTTTTAACGTTTGCAGTTCGAATAGAGGGGTATGGACTACATTTTAAAGAAAGTCCGCCTCAAACTCCGATTAGGGAGGTTGTTTGGAGGCACTGAACCCATATATGAGGTGCGTTTCCAGCTTTTGAAGCTTCCGGTATGTCAGATTTAAATAAATCAATTTTTTCCCCACCGTAACCTACAGTATGTAGAGAAAAATTGGCGGGAAACCTTTCTGACGGACTGATATTATGAATACGTACTGTGCTTATCTGGGCCAAATTCCGGTCCGCAATGGCGTCTCGACACGCTTTGCGGCCGCACGCTCCCGAGTCAGAAGAGCTTCCAGCGCCGCAGCCGCCGATCTGCTGACTCTAGGTGGGTTTTGGATACGGGAAACCAAGAAAAATTGCAGAAAATTGTATAAAAAAACCACATCGAGTCGGCATTGGCGCTGGAAACCCGACTGACTCGAGCGCGTGCGGCTGCAAAGCGTGTTGAGACGCAATTGCGGACCGGAATGTGGCCCAGATAATCTCAGTACTCTATATCTGCATCCTAGTTTTAATATGCTCATCTGGGTCAAATTCCGGTCCGCAATTACGTCTCGACACGCTTTGCGGCCGCGCGCTTTCGAGTCGGAAGAGTTTCCAGCGCCGCAGCTGCCGATCTGTTGACTCTAGATGGGTTTTACAAACTGAAAACTAAAAAAATGGAAGAAAACTGTATAAAAAAAGTCATATCGAGTCGGCTTTGGAGCTGGAAACTCGATTGACTCGAGCGCGTGCGGCCGCAAAGCGTGTCGAGACGCAATTGCGGACCGGAATTTGACCCAGATAAGCACAGTATCGAGGGTTCAGGTAGCGGTCGACGCTCGTTACGAGAAGTTAATAGAGATAATATCTATGATTGATCCGGAAATGAGTACAGCTTGGATAGACAGAATCGTTCGATGGCTAGTAGGCTTCGAGGATGTGGCATCACGATCGCCCGAGGTATTTTGTTCTTTTTCTCTGCCCTTTTTGTTTAGAAAAATGTGTATGAATTCATACTTAATTCAGAATTATGATGATGACATGGTGAGAGCAAAACAGACTGTCGAGCGCAGAATTGAGAAATGGCACAGGGTCAATCTAAGATAATTTGAGGCATTTATGTACATGCACTGTGTGGATTAACTTGTTGATGGTTCCTCTCACAACTAGCCAGATATGTACTCACTTAGTTTTGTTTATGTATAAGTAGCGGTTTTGTTTTGTTATTTTTGAAACTAAAACTTATTGGTGCACTAGAATCTCGTTTTGTTCTCATGAAGTATGAATAAAATAAAATTTCGTTTTGTTTTCATGAAGTAAGAATTAAATCAGTGGTCGAAAGGCGTATGGTTAGTTCCGTGGCTTGTCTCCTCGAAGAAAAACATTTAAATCTCACCCGTGGCTGGCGAGGGCGGTCGCGTGCGCAGGCACGCTAATCGATTATGGACGAGAGAAGCACCATGTCACCAGCCGCCGGCGAGATTTCAACCGCCCACGCCAGCCGCGGATGAGAATTGAATGATTTTTCTTGAGGAGGCAAGCCGCGGATCTCCCTGTATCTTTGATGTTTGAAGATTGAAGATTTTAGTACATGAAGCTTAACCACTTTCACAGAGTGGGGTGGGTTCCAGGGAAAATTGGAATGCAATTTTGTGACGGCTTCCATTTTCGAAAATGCAGGCTTGTGGCAAATCATGTAGCCTCTTTTGTGAATAAGGCAAATTCGAAGCGCGAATCGCTGACCAGGAGGAGAGAGGACGCGAACAGCTGTTGGACAAAGATTGCCGTGACGTGACCGCTCGCGCTTTCGATGATGGCGGCTGAACTACTGCAGTTGCAATTTCAGGTAAGCCGAATTATTGATTCTGCTTCCATTCGGGTTTCGCATATTCGATATGATGAGCAAGATCAAAAACGGGTACAGTTTTCAAGAGCGTGCACAGAGTTTGCGTCATGCATCGGCGCGATATATTGCTTGCCTGTCGGACGGGTTCATACTTCACCCAACGGGCGACGCTATGTAGTACAGATCGATTGAAAATCATTACGCTTGATGTGCGCTGTGGGACAGGGGCTGTCTACACACCGAGGGAGAAGTTGTTCTGTTTTGCAGTTCGAAACGCCACGCCACTCAACGCGAGCGAAGTGGTCCCGAGTGGAATTAGAGCCGCGAAAGGCGGGACAACTCCGTCGGTGTGTAGAGAGCCGCTGTCCCTTCGCTGCCGTGGTCGCGCGCAGGGCTGGGCACGCGTCCCGGTTAACCTTAGGGGGGTGCATATTAGACGTTGCAGAGAGGGCAAAGGGGGGTGCATAAACCGAACACAAAAAAAGAACGAAGTGCAAGTTCTGTCGAAGTTTCAGGAAAAAAAAATAATACGCTTTATTCTTCTGATTTGTCATATCTTCTTCCCCGCTTTTTGAGTCGAACGCTAAAAGAATTCAAATTATTGATAGAGATGCAGGTTGTGTTCGCAATAATTCATAGATGCTCTCAAAGTTTGTTTCGATGAAGGATTAAACACTACTCTGTTATCTTGTAGCAAGTAAGGACTGATGTGGCGTCATGTTTCTTTGGTGCAACGTTCATTGATTACGCGGGTGGTTACCGATAAGAGGCAAAAATAAAAGACAGCGAACTGGAAAGCTATCGTTCAAGTTTTAAAAAATTAGCTGACTGATGTATAGCCTAGGCCTCTCATTTTGAGCTGGTCGAAGCAAGGCTTATCGGGCTCATCATGTCAAAATCTCCTTATCACTGTTATACTTTGCCATGACCGACCGCTCCGCTGCTTACTCTGCGCGGACTCATCCGAGCAGGCTAGGATTTATTTCGACAGTTTAAAAGTACGGATAGCACAGTCAGCAACACAACTAGTCAATAGATTTTTATTCATGAGAATGTGACTTATTAAGATAGCCAACTGTAAAATTCGAAGACTGCAAGTTACTATGAAAGAAGCGAATGACCGTGTCGTCCTCATTGAGAAGTGCCCTGTACATAAAACCCGAGTTTTATCCACCTTGAATGCCGCAATCTCTCATAGACTAGGCTAGCCGTGCGATATGGCGTTTGTTCGCAGCTACACAACGCGCACTGGAGTGGACGCGCACGCAATAATAATTAAAAAATGTATTTTATTTTAAAACGGGGCGGAGAAAATGATTGAAACTGAAGTACATGAAAGAAGGCAGAAATGGGATACTTTCAATGTATCCATTATCTTCTTCTTCTTTGCAGCCACATTGAGGGTTTCGTCATAGGTTGAGGAACTGGGCGACCAGTAACGGATTCGTCCATAAGTCCATTACGGTCAGCGTGGTGAGTCTCTCCGTACATTTGAAGAGGTGTGCAGTGTCATGGCCGAGGCAGCCGCAGTCCGGGCAGACATCTGATTTGCTGCTGTCTATTTTGCTGGCGTAGGACATAAGCATGGTAGAATGACCACAGCGCAGCGATGCCAGGGTGCACCTGGCCCTTCTTCCGAGTTGAGCCTCGGATGTGCAGACTTGGGGCGGCACTACCCCCAATATGGGATTAATGGCCGCCTTTTCCAGATGGCACCGTACGAACTGAGTATGCTCCTCGCGCAATAGACGGAGTCGTTCTTGCTGTGAGTCGTGCCATCTTTGCAGATTGACTTTGCTGGGAGCATCGGCGAATGGCTTTCTGACGCCTCTCTCTCTGACGGGGTTTAGCACTCTCCAAGACGGGTGATTTGGTTGTTTGACAATGTTGATGAAAAATTGTTGGGCCTGGAGCTCACAGTGCTCACTTACTGGTAATAAGCGGGTCTCAGAATGCAAGTGATCGACTGGGGATCTTCTTGCACATCCGGTGGCGACTCGAAGAGCTGCATTCTTTATGCGTTGCATCTTAGTCCAACGCTTTCTCAGCGCAAAAGGCTTTTTCTCCGAAAGATTGCGCGGGACTGTACCTCAGGGGTAAAAATTGATATTATAGTTTGCCCACCGTGTATAGCAACCCTGCCAAGCGCGAGATCTCAGTTCGATCAAATAAGTGAGAAACTACACGGAAAAAGTCGGCCCCGCTCACAACAAACCTAAAAACATAATCAAGCGTTACCCCGAGTAGGTAACCAAAATTTTTGCAAACGGAAAAATTAGTTTGTGTGGCGATGCTCCAAATCACAATGTACATTAGCAGAGCTCTTGGTTCCCTTTCCGGGGTGGTGTGCGCAGTTAGGCTTTTGGGGCGGGGCCGACTTTTTCCTTGAAGTTTCCCTTTTATTAGAGCGAATTGAGATCTCGCGCTTGGCAGGGTTGCTATTCACGGTGGGCGGGCTATAATATCAAATTTTACTCCTGATGTTGCACTGTGCCTTCAAGGCTGCTCAGCACAGCGAGGCACTACTCTGCAGTTCAAATAATCCATAGGTCCTAAAGCACGCCCACAAGTACGCCGCGAAGAGGCATGGGTGTGCACCTTGTTAATAATACTGCTCAAAGTTTCGCCGCACTTTGCCGCGCACGACCTTTTCGATAAACGACTGCAAAAACTATTTCTTTGAAAAACGAAGCGATTTTAGGAATCTTAGGCTCACAAGTCGCATAATAAGGTTGCAATTTGATCTGTGAATATTATAGCGTTTTCAGAATTCAAAAAAGTCTTCATTAAAAAAAGTTATATGCAACGGACGTTTTTTTTGCCAAGTTTGCCAGATGCTCCCCTTTTTTACAAAACCCAGCGCGGGTATTGTAGTTGTAGTCCGCCAAACCGCTGCCGTATAAAGGCCGAATTCCTAGCCCCGTAACGTCGGCTGTTCGTCCCGAGACATCGCTCTGTGGCGCTTTCTTCAACACCCGCTTTTCTTCAGAAGACCCTATGTTTCACCCGAATCACCTGGCCAGACAAGCAGCAGGAACAGCGGTCTGGCAGAACACAACTACGAGTGTATGAGGACGCAAACTTGAGGTCCAATTTCGAGCAACAGTAATGTGTTAAGCTCCTAACTTATAGACACTGCCACAAACCGAGAATTCTTTTTATGGAGATTCCTCGAAGAAATTGGGGACTTTTGGGGTTAATCGAAGAAAAACTGCATGGGTTTTATGCAGCGCGGCGAGCCGTTTTGCAGCGAAAAAAAGCTTGCCGGAAGGACAAACTGGGGTGACACATACTGGTGGAAGGCTTAACGCTAAGCTTTTCAAATTCAACATTTCACTAACTATAAGTGTAGTGATGTATCTACATATTAGCGTAACGAAGCGAGGATGTTTCCATGTATGACGAGTGTTTGCATTCGTAAATTTTTTTTCAAAGAGGATTTTGTCTAGATCGTTGTCCAATTAATGCAAAGCTATGTAGTGGTCGACATATCTGATCAGCATAAACATCGACACTTTGTAAATACAGTGAAAAAAAGACGACAATTCTCATAAATATAAACGAAATTATTGCCCTGGCTGAATGAGCATGAGGATTACCGACGTAGACATTTCAGTGAATTAGATCTCCCGAGTTTCGAGAAAACCCCCATTTTCTATGTGCCAATGATGCCTCCAAATGTGGCAGTCAGTCCCCTGCTGATCCCCAAGGATCGAAATCAAGTCCATGGGAGGCCAGCGAAATGCGACGGGAATGAAAACGAGGGACCGGCAGGAAATTAATTCGAATTTTTGTTTTTGGAAAATGGGTTTGTTCATAACTGAATCATATTATTCATGTAATTTAAAGGCACCGTACACGATGGAAACCATACTTGAGTTTTTGACGTCTTCGTGTTGTTATATCCCTATAGTGACTAACAGTTGCAAGAAGCCCCACAAAAACATCAACTTTTCAAGAAAACCCCATTAAAATAAAGCTCAAGACAAATTTGAAGTTCCCTCCGACATCAACTTGGGATAGTTGCGCGGCGAACGCAAGGAACAGTTTTACGGTTTGTTCCTTGGCGCTGCGTTGGAAGTAATTCACCAAGGTAACCATCCAGACGAGCGATCATATTTTTCTGGAACGAAGTTAAAAAGGGTTATTAACATGCTGCGTTCAACGCTGCCAACTGCTTTCGATCGATGTCGAACGTGAAATCGAGTGGCGTGTGCGTTGCGCCCTACAACGCGTCAACGCATGATCGCCGGCAGCGACCACGGAGTTTTTTTCCTTGTAACAATGGATCGACCCCAGGGCCGGCCCCCAAAACCCAGGAAGCCCTTTTGAGGTAAGCAAATCTTCATTCAGAGGTGATTTTGAAACTCCAAACGTTCTGAGTGACATTGTTATGGTCCACTGGTCCGACTGAACGGAAAAGCTGAAATTCGGTTTTCATCGTGTACGATGCCTTTAAGGCATTCTAACACCTCTTCCAGGCATGAAAATTCAATAATCAGGACGTCAGGGCCAATTTCCCACTCCTTAATAGCAAACTGTTTTCAAGGGAAGTTACAATGGAAAATCCGGCTATTTTCGAATAATTATATTCCTATTATGTGTACTTCTGGAAGCGTTTGCAATTCTGAGTTCTAAGCTGCAAAGGAAATGTTTGGGCCGGGTTAAGGAGGTGCGGTTCTCTGAAAACTTTGTTTCTTGGCGTTATCCACCGTCTTGAGCACGCAGTTGAGATCCATAACCCGATTTTCGGAAAACTTTGACAACTTTGGGTCAAAGCCTTTAACCTGACGAGATTTCTTGGGGCGAAATGCTACTTTTGATAAGGTTATAGAAGTTAGGATAGGTTTGCCCCGAAACTTCTCTGTGGAGGTTATCAGAAGTTCTCAATACGAACTCGAGATCCGCTTATCAGGTTACAGAAGATGGTATAGGGTAAACTGGTCAAGGTCTCAGATCTAGCTGAAAAGCTCTACTTAAAGGCGGTGTTCCCGATTAAAAACCCATATTCTAGTTTTTTATGTTTTCGAGTAGGCAAGTTTCACGGAGTAGTGGATAATGAGGAAAAGCCCCCATGAGTTTCTCGAATGTCAGAGAAAAAACTGAATGAAAAAAATCTAATACACATTTATTCACGTCTGCTGGTGTGTACAGTGCAGTGCGGACAAAACGTCAAACCGAACTTAGCAAATGTTTTGAGCTTAGAAATTCTTAGGTGAGTGACTTCTTTGTTTTCTGTTTCCTGTACCAACAACTCTTAAAGAATAGGATGGGACATACTTGGATGTTAGGATCTTTCGCGACGAAGAGTGTTCCCGAATTCGGCCACAATCCCCCTGGTGAAAGGAACGCAGGACAACTGTTACATGACATGGGGGGGTTACCCAATGGGTTGGCTGGACCACGAGGTTTTCACCCACTTCCTGGCCGTTTTCCGTCCTACTTCCGTACTTACCCTTCTTACAATTAGAGGGACCCAGAGCTGACGTTTCTCCCAAAAAACGGGCTACCTTTTCATCATGAAAACTGCCTTTAAAGAAGAAAATTCAGTTTTGTACAGCAAAACACAATTTTCTCCCTAAAAAACTTGTTTAGAGAACGAATTTGGGTGAAGCGGATTGATAAAAAGCTCAAGGCTAAGCTCCTAAAAATCAAAATTTCTCTGAGTTTAGTGACGTATGCACCTATTTGCAAATCAAAGAGCTGCATCGCGATGGTTTCCATGTATGACCAAGTGTTTGTATAAGTACAACATCTCCCAAGGAGGATTTGGACCAGATTTCTGTCCAACTAATGCAGAACTGTGTAGTGGTCGACGAATCAGATTAGTTTTTCCTTCAATGACATCTTGCAAAGTCGACCGAAAAAGATCATAAAAGTTATGTGAACAAAAATATCGTCCCAGCCGAGTACGAGGAATACAAAGGAAAACATTTCAGTCAACAAACTTCCCGTATTCCTCAAAGGATTTTTTTCAAACTTCTATGAGTCAATCATGACTCCAAATGTGGCAGTCAGGCCCCTGCTGACCCCCACGGATCGAAACGGAGTCCATAAGAGGCCAGCGAAATGCGCCCACAATGAAAACAAGGGACCGGCAGGAAATTGATTTGAATTTTTATTATTGAAAATTGGGCTAATTCATGACTGAATCACAATTATAACACAATTTGAAACGTTTTAACACTTCTTTAAGGCAATAAAATCCAAAAATCAGGACGTGAGAGCCAGTTTTCAACTCCCTGAACGCAAACTGCTCATTAGGGAAGTGGTAGTGGAAGATCCTCTCATTTGAAAACAAATATGTTCTGACTATGTGTACTTCCAAGAATGTATGTTTGAAGCTGCAAAGAAGATGTTTGGGTTTTTTTTTGGAAACTTTTTTTGGGGGTTACCCAAGGTCTTGAATACGCAGTTACCCATCTCTTGATTATCGGAATATTTCGAATTGCATTGCAGTTTGATTGTCAAAAAATAACTATACCAAATCAAAATTGCCAGAAATCATAAAATCAGAAAATACATCTATTCTGGTATTTAGGTATTTTGGACTTTCTCCCGCGTTTCTTGGAAACAATTTCCACTCGGATAGTTTTATCCATGAACCAATCTGTAGTCGGAGCAAATTTTTTTTTCGCCAGACTACTGCAGCTGGCGGGTGGTGGACTTTAGGACAAAACGATTATAGCATACCTCGTTAACGATGAGTCGCACCTTCTCATAGTTTGCCAATGGGAAGCAAGGACTCCCCCCAATTAATTATCTCTCGCAAACGTCGCGCTACGACCAGCTCGTCGCAGCGCGACGAAGGAACGTGGCTTCGCATCGGAGATGAAGGGAGAATGGTTACGCTTAGCTGACCCAAGCTAATCGCTTCGTCATTGGGAAAATCAGAGGCCTGATTCTCTTGTCGATTTAGTTGTAGAAAGGTATCTCGAAGAATGACTGAGTATTTATCAGATGAAAGAGTACAGAATATGAGTGCAATAAGATGGTTGAAAATATTTAATTGATGAAGGCGTGACATAACATATACATATGAAATAAAGTGAATATGATAAAATTGGTAAAATGCATACCCAGCCGAACTGATCGAATGAAAATTGTGAAAATTGATTGAAAAAAAGAAATGAAAAGAGATGGAAGGCGGTACATAAGATAGTAAAAAATAATGTCAAATCAGACAACACGTTTTATTCTTGGCTTGGAATAAGTTTTCCAATATTTAGAAAAGAGACGAGTGGTCCGAGGCTCGTAATTTCCCTCATTTGCAACCAATTTTTGCGAGCAGGCTTGAATGAAGAAGGCTGAAAATAAAAAGAAGAACGGGACATCTGATCAAAAACCATCGCTCATCTCGCCACTGTTGAGCTCGAAAAGCCGTCGAAGGGGGCGTACCAAAGTGGCTTCTTGCTGTGGGAGCGCTAGAATGGCTTCTTCCTATAACTCGCTTGTTCGGAAGACTTGAGAGCTCGCACTTGGCAGGTGTTATATAGGGTGGGTCTACTTACCAAATATGTATATGGGAGTCTGGCATTTCTTACCTGAGGTTGGACTGTACCTTTGAAGGCAGACTGCACGCTCACAATCATGGCTGAGATTACAGCATGAATAGGCTCGCGCGGCCCCTTCCATGTTGTCCACGAAGTGTTAGGCACCGAAACCTATCTAGGATGACGTATCCAAGCATTCCTGCCTCACAAGTCTGTATTTCCCCACTATTCAAGTAACATAACGAAATGTGAAACTTGAGGAAACATTGACTAATTTTGAGCTATAACAAGGTCAAATCGAAGTCTAAAAGAGAAGCAGCTTGATCTACCGCAGTATGTCTACATACCGAATAATTATTATCCACTTCCAAGATTGCCGCTCTACTTCGACTGGCTTTTGAAGTAGAGGATCTCCCCGGTAGGCAGACGACATGCTGTGCTCCTCTTTCACAAACTGTTCCTCTCGTAGAGTCCCATTTTACAGTACTATCCCCATTATCACATGATTTCTCAAACTTCACTTCTTGTTGGGGGTGAGTCCAACCTCAGAGGTAATTTTTGATATTATGGTCCGGTCGGCGTCTATAGCAACCCTGCCAAGCGCGAGATCTCAATTCGCTCAAATAAACGAGAAAAAGCTAGGAAAAAGTCGGCCACGCCCCCTTGAAAGAAAAAATGGGTAACGCCCACTTTCAGGTTTCCGACCTCAATAGGGAAGAGACGCGAGAATGATTTTATCCAAAACCTATGTTCTTAGATTTGTTTTCGGTCTGGCTTTATGCTGTGGCCTGCTTCACAGCGATGGCTGCGAATAACGAGAAAATGCAGGCTCGAGACAACTCGTCCGCGAACTTCTAGCCGTTCAAAATTGAAATTTTCGAGGAGCCGTAACTCCGTTTATAGTGAGTTCTGAGCGATTCTGGAGACACCATTGTGATCAGCTTGAAGTTTTCTTAAAGGCAGTGGTCGCGATCAAATATGCTTGTTGTCTTTGTCTCTCTAAACCCTTTTCTGGGTCTTGAGTAGTAGGACCTATTAGAAAAAAATCGCGAAAAAACCATTGTTTTGGGCAAAATTTGAAGCCTGAACTTTATTGTCTTCTGACGGTGGACGAGCTCACTCCATATCATCGGCATCGATGACCTCTTATATCAAGAACATAAGCTGGCTTGAAATTGAATTTCAATCAATGCAGCTTCGGATTTATGTACACATCTAGTCAAAAACATTGACTGGAGTGCTTTCTTTCATTGCTCAACTGTTCTTATTCGGTGAATTTGCATCTATTTCTTCCTCTGAACGTCGATGATTTCTAACTGCTCGGCATGAGACGGCGATCTTTCTGGTCGACGCTGTGCACGTGTGCACGAACTGGCTGCTTTGGGCCTTAGAAACTCTAATTCTAACCAGTTTTTCACCACGCTACCTTCATAGCTTGTCAGCTGTTCTCCACCTAAGCTGATTTTTGTAGTTTTTTCTATAACGTTTTTCATCGTGACCACTGCCTTTAAAGATAGGCAGAAAAACGAAAAATCGCTTCTGAGGTTGGACTGTGCCATTAACCCGGCCCAAACATTTCCTTTGCAGCTTCGAACTCAGAATTGCAAACGCTTCTAGAAGTACAAATAATAGGAATATAATTTGTTGAAAATGGCCGGATCTTTCACTGTAACTTTCCTTGAAAGCAGTTCGCCATTAAGGAGTTGGAAATAGGCCCTGACGTCCTGATTATTGGATTTTCATGTCTGGAAGAGGTGTTAGAATGCCTTAAATTACATGAATATTATGATTCAGTTATGAAAAAACCCATTTTCCAAAAACAAAAAATCAAGTGAATTTCCTGTCGGTCCCTCGTTTTCATTCCGGTCGCATTTCGCTGGCCTCTCATGGACCCGTTGTCGATCCATGGAGGTCAGCATGGTGTTTACTGCCACATCTGAAGTCATGATAGACTCATAGAAGTTCGAAAGGGTTCCTTGAGAATATCGGAAAGTTTGTTGGCTGAAATGTCTATCTCGGCATTCCTCATGCTCATTCAACCAGGAGAATAATTTTGCTAACATTTATTAAAACCTTCTCCTTTTTTTCACTGTACCTACAAAATGTCAATGAATAACATACTGATCAGATATGTCGACCACTGCACAGTTCTGTATTAATTGGACAGCGATCTAGCTGAAATACTTTTTGAAAAATGTTTTACGAATGCAAACACTCGTCACACATGGAAACATCCTCCCTTCATATTGCAAATATGTAGATACATCACTAAGCTCAAAGAAATGCTGAATTTCAGGAGCTTAGACAGGGTTTTGTCATAGGTTCCATGGAGTTTTTTTCCTCAGATTATTTCAGTCATGGAAAAACCCACTTCCCCTGAAAAAATTGGATATAATTCATGCCAATTCCTCGTTTTCATTCTGGGAGCATTTCAAATGACTAGTGACTGAACCTTTCACTATCACCTCCCTTGTACATTAGCAGTTTGCCATTAGGGAGCTGAAATTTGGCTCTGACGTCCTGATTATTGAATTTTATTGCCCGAAAGAGGTTTTGAAACACCTCAAATTATCTAATGATTATGTTCTAGTTATGGAGGAAATCATTTTTTGAAAACCAAAATTCAAATTAATTTCCTGCCGACCCCTCGTTTTTATTTCGGGCGCACTTCGCTGGCCTCTCATGGACTTGTATTCGATCCGTGGAGGTCAGCAGTGGACTGACTGCCACATTTGGAGGGCATCATTGGCACATAGAAAATGGGGGTTTTCTCGAAAACTCGGGAGATCTAATTCACTGAAAAGTCTACCTCGGTAATCCTCATGCTCATTCGGCCAGGACAAAAACTTCGTTTATATTTATGGGAATTTTCGTCTTTTTCCACTCGATTTACAAAATGTCAATGAATAGCATACTGATCAGATATGTCGACCACTGCACAGTTCTGTATTAATTGGACAGCGATCTAGTCAGAATCCTCTTTGAAAAAGGTTGTACTAAAGCAAACACTCGTCATACATGGAAAAAACCTCCGTCTATGTCGCAAATATGTAGATACATTACTAAACTCAGTAGAATGTTGAATTTCAAAAGCTTAGCGTTAGGCCTTCAACCAGTCCGAGTCACCCAAATCTGTCCTTCCAGCTAGTTTTTTTGGTGGGAAAAATCTCGCTCCGCTGCATAAAACCAAGTGTTTCTTCGCTAAATTTTGGAAATCCGAATTTTCTATAAAATCTCTCCCTAGAATTTGTTTTCGGATTTTGGTAAAGTTCAAAATTTAGAAGCTTAACATATTACTAATTATCTGATTTTGACCTTGAATTTTTGTTGGTTTCGTCATTAACCCATTCATGACCACATGTCCCACCGGTGAGACACGCTTTTTAAAAGTCTATTTAAATAAAAAAAATCAATACCATCCAGCTATGGTGACCCACCTTTGTGATTTGAAAATCAACAAGTAGGCCCCTGTTGCGTGTTTAGCTTCCGAAATAACCTCTAACTAGAGGTTTACAGCTTGATCCGAGACGTTGACCGAATCACTGTATATCATCGTAACCTACCGTAATCTGTCGAAAATCGATAAGCGGATCTCGGATTCGTGTTGAGAACTTCAAATAACCTTCAGAGACAAGTTTCGAGGCAAACCTGTAGTAGCGTTTTGAAGCTCATCAAGAGAAGCATTTGGTCCCGAAAATTCGCCTCCTTTGAAAGACATCGACTGAAACTTGTCGAAGCCGTACGAAAATCGAGAGATGGATCTCAACGGCTGGTTCAAAACTATGGATACCACCCAGGATTTGGTTTCCGAGAACCCCTCCGTTACCAGGCTCAAACATCCCCCTTGCAGCTTTAAGCTGAGGTTCGTAAACAATCCTAGAAGTACACATAGTCAGAATATTCAGTTGGAAATGGCCGAGTCTCCCACTGTCGCTTCCCTTGTGAGCAGTTTGCAATTAGGGAGTTGAAAATTGGCTCTGATATCCTGTTTGTTGATTTTAATTACCTGAAAAAAGTGTTGAAACGCCTCAAATAAAGTGATGATTATGATTCAATCATGAACAAACCCATTTTCAAAAACAAAAATTCAAATTAATTTCCTGCCGGTCCCTCGTTTTCATTCCGGTCGGATTTCGCTGGCCTCTCATGGACCCGTTGTCGATCCATGGAGGTCAGCATGGAGAATGTCAAGTCATGATAGACTCATAAAAGTTCGAAAGAGTTCCTCGAGAATATTGAAAAGTTTGTTGGCTGAAATGTCTTTCTCGGCATTCCTCATGCTCATTCAACCAGGAGAATAATTTTGCTAACATTTAATTTAAGGGAACTTTCTCCTTTTTTTCACTGTACCTACAAAATGTCAGTGAATAACATACTGATCAGATATGTCGACTACTACATACATAGTTAGTTCTGCATTAATTGGACAGCGATTTAACCAAAATCCTTTTTGTAAAATTTTGCACTAATGCAAACACTCGTCATACATCCTCCCTTCGTTACGCTAGTATGTAGATACAAAACTAAACTCGGTCCAATGTTGAGTTATAGAAGCTTAGCGTTAAGCCATCCACTAGTCTGTATCACCCCGGTTTGTCCTTCCGGCAAGTTTTCTGGTTATAAGAAATCTTGTTCCGCTGCATAAAACCTAGTTTTTTTTCTCGAGTAACTAGAAGTCCCCAATTTCTTCAAGGAATCTCCATAAGAATTTCTCGGACTGTGGCAGAGTCTAAAATTTAGCAGCTTATCACATTACTATTGCTTGAAATTGGACCTCAAGTTTGCGTTCTCAGACTGTTCCTGCTGCTTGACTTGCCAGGTGATTCGGGTGAAACAGAGGGTGTTTTGAAGAAAAGCGCCAAAGAGCGACGTTTCGGGACAAACAGCCGACGTTACGGGGCTAGGAATTCGGCCTTCATACGGCAGCGGTCCGGTGGACTACAACTACGGGTGTCTGAGTTGGCCTCGTCATTGACCTGTCCAAGCCCCATCTTTGAGACACGTGTTGACGATCAGTTCGGATCACATGTCCACCGTGGGGGCACGCTTTTCAGAAATCATTTGAAATTTAAAAATTTATATCATTTAGCTGGTGTGACCCACCTTGCTAAGTCGAAAATCAACAAATAGACCCTGAGTTCGTGTTTAGCTTTCCCAAATAGCCCTTAACATGAGGTTTTGAGCTTGATCTGAGACCTTGACCAATCTACCGTATACCATTGTAATTTACCGTAATCTGTCGAAAATCAATAAGCGGACCACGAATGTGAAATCGTGTTGAGGACGTCTGATAACCTCCACGGGGAAGTTTCGAGGCAAATCTGCCGTAGCGCTTTTGAACTCATCAGAAGCAGCATCTCGTCCTGAAAAACGTTTATCTCCGGTGGAAGGCTCCGACCGAAACTTGTCGAATTTTTCCGAAAATCAAGAGATGGATCTCAACTGCGTATTCATGACCTTGGGTAATCCACAAAAAAGTTTAAAGTTTTCGAAAAACCCTAAACATCTTCTTCGCAGTTTCACACATGGATTTGGATACACTCTTGGAAGTACACATAGTCAGAATATATTTGTTTTCAAATGATGGGATTTTCCCCTACCATTTCCCTCATAAGCAGTTTGCAATCAAGGGGTTGAAAACTGGCTCTCACGTCCTGGTTGTTTAATTTTATTGCCTGAAAGAGGTGTTAAAACGCATTGAATTTTGCAATGATTAGTGCAAGCGCATGAACACTTTGAAAGCTCCCAGAAGAGCGAAAGAAAGACATTTAGGATTTTCCTTGTTAGTAGACATTCTTCAAATTCAAAATTTATGCAGTCAAAAAATGAGTTATTCTAAATTAAGGACTGAGTGCAAACCTGACTGAAAAAAGGAGGAAGAAACAACTACAGGTATAATTTGCTTTTCCTGAACGGTAGATGTTACTAAAAATGGTAGAAATCTGTCAGCTTCAATTAAAATCTTGCGCAGGTACCTCGAATGTCGCGGCAAGAACTCGATTGTCACCCCGTACACCCGCGAGACGCTGCGGAAATGAAAAGAAAACTGTCACTTATGGACAGCTCCACTGTGCTGAGCCACTCTAAAAAAAAACAATTGTACACAGAACACGCGGCGCATTGCCGCAGCGAGCAGTTACACTCACCGCCGCACCGCGCACTGTGTCGTTGCGGGACGTACCCGGTTGGAAATATGCCAACCCCCAACAGCTTTTGACGTTTTCTTTCCGCTGGTGTATAACCATGCCTGTAGCAATTTTGCGAAAATTTTGAGAATTTCAATTTTTTTTGCGGCGGCGCTTTTTAATTGAAATGCAGATAATTGGAATCATTAAATTTCGAAAAAAAAATCATCAGTAATTGAACTGAACACAATCTTGTCTTGGGTGATGTATGGTTGGAAATTTGCATTCACCGATTTACCGACCTAAACTTAAAATTTACCGAAATTTTACCGAACAAACACAAGTAACTTTTTTCATGAATCGACCCATTTCTCGCCTGCGTTCCATGATTAAATCCTATTATGACTTACAGCGACCACGTTTGTGAACATTTCCACGCTGCTGATTTCCGTGTTTTTTTCGTGCAGCTTTTTTCACAATTCTTTTGGTGCTTTCACGTTCTTCTCTCTAAAAGTGGATCTTGATGCCTTCACCTAAGCTAAGTCATACCCCTCAAAGCTTATCGCGACGGTTAGTACTACCGAAGAAGTGAAATCGATTTCAGCTGGAAAAAAATCTACTTTTTTTGCGTTAGAAAAGCGGGAAGAATGTTTTCCTAATTCAACTTCGAAGCAGGGCCGCGATAGAGAGGAGTCCTGATCTTTTTTAGAGAAAGCCTGGATCTATTTCTTATTGTAGTGGAACTTCGGCCGATACGACAGCATCGGAACTGGAAAATGAGCTATTCAAGGACGAACCTCAATCGGAGCGGGATGTTCTTGGGCAGATTGTGGGACACAAGAAAAAGGAAGCTGTCAATTTCAAAGCTGAGTCGGTGGATATGAATGGAGGAAAAGCGGACGGGCTCGCTATCGCTTTAGTAAAGGTCAGCAACAAGAAGAAGAAGAAGAAGGAGACGTCCGCTCCCAAGCTGACGTTCCCAACTACGAAGGTGTACAAATTCCTCCGTAGTGCCACCAAACTTCGCATTGTTTACCAAGCCTCCCTTTACCTATGTGGTGTTAGAGAATGTCTAAATCCGGAGATTATTGAACTAGCTGAAGAAGAGGCGAAGATGGAAAGAAGGAAGAGGATCTAACCGCGTGAGAGCTGCTTAGCGGTGCAAGGGGATGAAGATAAATGTAATCTGATGAAGATCGTCACGATTCCTTCGTCCGGTTATTTTGGACCGCCTACTGTTGCCCAGCCGTCCAGCAAGGCCAAAGGTCGTAAGCGTCGTTAGCAAGCTGGTTGAAGTCCTCATGTCATTGCACTATCGACATCATGTCGTGTCCTCATCAATTATTTGTTCGCACTATCCTCATCATTTCTTCGTTTTTTTCTCAGTGATTTTTGCCCGGCGTTGTTTTTTCTGTTTGGTAAATCTGTGAAGTTCATCTTTGCATGAGCATTATTTTTTTTTGTAAAATAGTACGATACTCAGTTTCATTATATATAATGGTGAAGGACAATAGCCCATGAATTGGTCTTTTTGCCAAGAAATTATGTTGTTGGCAATGAATGAATATTTCTGTGAATAAATATTTTAAAAAATGACTCTGCGCCTGGCTCGTAAGTATGTGTGGCTGTTTTCTTGGATCCGCGCACCGTCCTGCTGGAATCTGTTTTCTCTCAGAAAAAATGGAAGGAGATAGTTAGCGTGTCCGAACTGTACAAGACAGGTTGAATGTGTATTCTCACTTCACTTACATGAACAATACAGTGTCGTCTGCTTGAGAATTTCCGCCAGAATTTAGCGGGATCTAATTTCCCAACATTCTTAGCCTTTCAAGTTTACGAAAAACGTCCCAAATTGCGCAAGAAAACACATATGTATATGCACAAGCAGTTGGTCGACCTTTGAAGCCGGCTGAAAATCCCTCGAAATTCAAGACCAGCATTATGGCAGGCTTTTTCGGCAGATGTGTGGAACCCACTCCGCGAAGTGGATGAAACCCCATCATCCTGGATTTTTTCCATTGAGAATACCCATGAAAGTGGTATACTGTGGCTGTTGTTGCGAGACATTTTTACGATTCTCAAGTTAAGTTAGAGGCAGCATACACGCTCGCAACAAATTAAACACTCATTGTTCCTGAAGTATTTGTTTTTCCGGTAGTCTGCAAGACTCAGCAACAAGCCGCGAAGAATTTTTCATTATGCACCAACATGCGTTTTTGTGAGTGCGATGGGAGCGGAGTGAAGCCGAGTTGTCGGTGCCCATATAGCGATATTGCTAGTCTTCGGCACGACACCGACCTATACACCGAACATATTAAGCTTCTGATCAAGTAATTGAGTGTTAGTGTTTCCGAAACACGGAGGTTAGAGGGATATTTTGCACTTATAATCTGCCTCACTCGGATGCCTACATTACTACATCTGTTCGATTGTTGGCTTTCGAATATTGGGCAAAGCAAACCGTTCATCACGAAAAAATGTGTAAAAAGTTTAATACTGTAAAATATCTGAAATACGGTACGTTGAAGACTATTTATTGGTTTTTAAGAAATTTTCTGTTTTTTTGTTTATTCTGAGAGATTTTTTTTGTTTTCTGTCAAACTGAATTTTCCGTTTCCTTTTTCCAGACTTTTTTTCCGCTTAGCGTGATCCCAATGTTATCAGAAATTTGATTTGTGATGGTCTATGGTCCAGGATGAAGAAGTATCTGGAGAATGATGATTTGATAATGGCTACGCTTTTTAAGCCGAGGGTCAAGGACACACTTTTGGATCCCAGCAGCAGGTATACTTTGTTCCGATTTCCGCAGTTTTTCGGCTTCGGAATCCCGATTCACGAACTTTTGAAATTTGTTTCGATTTCCAAATTTCGATTTCCGAAATTTTAATTTTGTTTCGTCTTGTGGAGAGCCGAGGTAAGCGACCTTTATCAACCTCCGCCAAAACGTGTGTCCTAAGAAAGGCTGTAAATAGCTATGCCTCCGCTATGACATTCTATGAAAAAGTTGCAGATGACTGGTGGGAACTGGTGGCGGATCCTCATCTTGAACCCCTTCCAACCTCATAACCCTACGTTTCTGAGGCTCCGAAATTCACCGGTGTGGTGTACCGGGCACAGTCATGAAATCAAGTCTGGAAAGTGGAAAGTGATTCCCAGCGCGAAAGATGAATCAAGGTAACAACCTAAGCACGAAGTTTCTCAGTGGACTCGCATGGATATGTTCCTGCTGACGTCTTCTCAAAATTCTCCTTCAGCAAAATCCCAACATTTCGCAGGCCTCCCATGAACTCGGTTTCGATTCGTATAGGTCAGCAGGGCACTGACTGCCACACTTGAAGTCTTGATCGACTCATAGAAGTTTGAAAGAGATCCTTGAGAAGTTTGGAAAGCTTGTTGACTGAAATGCTTTCATTGTTATTATTCCTCGTGCTCATTCGGTTAAGACGACATTTTTGTTCACATCGCTTTCATGGTCTTTTTTTGGCCACTTTGCAAAGTGTCATTGAATAACAGAGTGATTCGATTCGTCGACCACTATATAGTTCTGCATTAGTTGGACAGAAATCTGGTCGAAATCCTCCTTGGGAGATGTTGTACTTATACAAACACTTGGTCATACATGGGAACAATTGCAGTGCAGCTCTTTGTTCCGCGAACAGGTACATACATACATCACCAAACTCAGTGAAATGTTCACTTGTAGGAGCGTAGCATTAAGTTTCTCACGAGTCCGCGTCACGCCAATTTATTCTCTCAAAAATCCTTTTTGTCTCTAAAAATAGTGTTTTGCTGCACAAAACTGAGTTTTCGTCGTTTAAGGCAGTGCTAAAGATAGAAAAGGTTGTCCGGTTTTTTTTTGCGAAAACGTAAGCTTTGGGTCCCTCTAAGAAGAGTAAGAGACTGGCCTCGAAATGCCTGCCACGCGAATTAGCATGGAAATAGCCCACATTTGGCCGAAAAATTCGTTTTCCGCGTGAACCATGCATCTAAGGCCTCTTCTATTAGCTCTCTATAGGCAGTTCTCACAATGGAAACGGTCTCCGAGTTTCTACAGCAAGTTGAAAGTTTGCAAGGCTCCGTTCCAACCAAAATGCCGAAGAACGGCTAGAAACATGCTATAAATAGCCCGTCCCTGAACCACTCGTAATGGCAGTGTTCCCGATGAATATCATACTCCAGTTCGGTTCTAAATTGGGGTTGTTCGGTCCTGAGCTATCGAATAGTGAAGAAACAACTGAGAAAAGCGTTCAGAATGAGCTCAAGTAGCGGTTTCTAACGTACGTATAGGCTCAGGACGCGGACGAGTTTCTGCGCCCTACTATGTAGTTTCAGCAAGCGCGCGCTAACGGCGAAATGTGCTCGAATCGATCAGGATAATCGTGGCGAAGTTCCTTGGCAATTTGTTGTCGAAAACGTTCGCGGCGCAACAAGCCCGTCAGAATGGGGGCGGGGCGGGCTAAGCAGCCGTAGTGGGTTAAGAAAATCTCTACTTCGCAGCCCTTTTTAATAATTTCTAGCCCGTGTTCGCTGTTTTCTTTGAACCTATCTCCTCCAGCATCTGCCAGCGCAGTGTTTCACACTGAAGACTAAAGAATGAGATTCATCGTGAACGTCTTAAAGCCGGGATGCGGTATGCCCGCCCCGCCCATTTCTTGAAAAGCCACGATTAAAGGAGCGGGACGGGATACCACATCCAAGTTTTAGAGCCGGACGGGGCAATTCATAGCTTGCTTTGGCGATTTTTCCGACATTATTGTTGCAAGAATACCCGGCATTTTCGATTTGTGGGGAAAACTCCAGAACCGTTCCTATCGTGAACACTTAACTAGATGGGAAAGGAAGGAGCTCCAATATTTTTTTCAAAGATTCTTAAAAAATTGAAATTTTAAGAAACTGTCCGTTTGTATCCGCATTTTGGATTATTTTCTGAAAATCGGAGGGTCCAAACTTGCAAGAAATCAGAAAATCAGAAAATAAATCTTTTCTGGTATTTAGGTATTTTGGACTTTCTCCCGCGTTTCTTGGAAACGATTTCCACTCGGATAGTTTTATCCATGAACAAGTCTGCAGTCGGAGCACTTTTTTTTCGCCAGACTACTGCAGCTGGCTGGTACCGATTGGAAAGAAAAACTGACAGCTGGGCGTATTCAAGACCTTGGGTAACTCCCAAAAAGGTTTTCGAAAAAACCCCAAACATCTCCTTTGCAGCTTTAAACATAGATTTGGTTACATTCTTGGAAGTACACATAGTCAGTACAGGATCTTCCACTACCACTTCCCTTATTAGCAGTTTGCAATCAGGGAGTTAAAAACTGGCTCTCACGTCTTGGTTGTAGAATTTTATTGCCTGAAAGAGGTGTCAGAACGTCTTGAATCATGTAAGGATAATGTTCAAATCATGAACAAACCCATTTTCCAAAAACCAAAAATCAAGTTAATTTCCTGCCGGTCCCTTGTTTTCATTGTGGGCGCATTTCGCTGGCCTCTCATGGACTCCGTTTCGATCCGTGGGGGTCAGCAGGGGACTGGCTGCCACATTTGGAGTCATGATTGACTCATAGAAGTATGAAAAAAATCATTTGAGGAATACGGGAAGTTTGTTGACTGAAATGTTTTCCTTTGTATTTCTCGTACTCATTCGGCTGGGACGATATATTTGTTCGCATAACTTTCATGGTCTTTTTTGGCCTACTTCGCCAGGTGTCTTCGAATAACAGAATAATCGACCACTACATATGTAGTTCTGCATTAGTTGGACAGAAATCTGGTCCAAACCCTCTTTGGAAGATGTTGTACTTATACAAACACTTGGTCATACATGGAAACCATCGCGATGCAGCTCTTTGCTTTGCAAATAGGTGCATGCGTCACTAAACTCAGAGAAATTTTGATTTTCGCTTCTAATGGTGTAATTGCGGACATTAGAACCTCGCTCCGGAAAAATGGCTGTTCAAGGCCAATATACCCTTTAGGGTAAAGAATTTCCTGTTCGCAGCAGCGAGCAACCGCTGTTGTGACACGCACGCCACCACGGGGTCTCGGCACGATTTCGCGGTTGCCCGCGATTGCGGAATGGAATTTCGCTTCGACAAGAAGAGCAATTCTATCATTTCCATTCCCATCTGTTGTATAATACATACTGTCTATTGCTCTTTAGATCTCAATGCTCAAATATCACAGAAGGATGAGTCGTCTGCAGCAGAAGTGTAAACAGTCAGAAACTGTTCAGAAGGATCGATGATACACCAGCTTCTTTTTAATTACACTAAATAATGAACTTTTCCTATTTTTTGTGTGGCATTTTCTGGCCATCTCAGCTGTCAAATAAAGGAACTTTTGTTACTATTTGGGTTTTCTATACAGCATTTTTCGGCCATCCCGGGCTTTAAATAAAGCATTTTCGAAGTTTCGTCGTTCTTGGAGTTCATATACAGACGAATTTTGGGCCTTTCGACATTCAAAAAACCAAGAACATGTTTTTCAAAGTGTGATTTTCAATGCATAGAGGTTCAACGTCGTGACCAGCTATGCAATGCCGCGCTCCATTGAGAACGGAAAACGCACATTCGTGCCGGGACCTTTGTTGTGAATTTGTTTTCCGCTGAGTATTCGATTTTATAACATTACCTCATAGCCAACTTAATTTATTTTTGATAATTTTCTGATTTTTATCAACCTGTTTTATTCTTTGTACTAGTGTAAAATTATCGAAATATTCGAATTTTCTAGTTTTATATTTTGTTGTGGCTCTTAAGTTTTGAAGTTTTCGTGTTTCTTGCTCGATTTGTTTAATGCAGACCTATTCTCTGTGACTGGAGGTAAAGCAAGCCGTTCTCGATGTTCTTCTCATTTTTATAAATGCCGTTTTTTCAAAATCTCCCAATAGTGAATTGCTCTCCACAAATTCCTCAACAAAATGAGAATTATTTGATGTTCAAACAGGACGTATTCTACGGAGCCTAGAAAACCTAATTCTCCCGGCGCTCGCCCGGCCGTGCGCGTCGCGGACAGCATGATTCGAGCGCGTTTGCTCGCTGATTATGCAACAGCGGACGAATTTATACATGCATAAGTGGCAGGTAAGATCATATGCGCACAGAAATTGTAAAATTACGCACAAACACATACTTTCAACACCTTTTCGTTCATCCCGTGACTTTCTCATTGCGACAAAAAGCTTCTTGCAGTGGTTATGCCTCTTATAGAACAAAATTAAACTGAAAATAAGCGATGGAAAAGTTCAATTCAGACTTGATTCAAAGCTTCCCACTGAGGCTAAAATTTGTGCTGCAAAAGTGACTTTTGAAGGCCTCAGAGGTTCTTGTATGTTGCGTCAGAACTCGTTCGCGCCTTCATTTTCACACTCAACAAACTTCGCACCAACCCGGAGTTCCCTCCCCTTCCAAAATCTGGAGAGTTAAGGGTCCTCAGAACTGCAACCGAAGTACAAAGTTAGATTTCCAAATGAAAGCTTAGTTTCAGAGCTCTGAAAACCACGGTCTCGGACGAGTCCCGACGTAATTTTTCTTGGACAGATCTGGCTAAAGCACCCCTTCAGAGTTATTCGGCGTCCCTACCTATAACCTAAGGTCCGCTAATCGAATTTCCAATATATTACGGGTCTCCGTGGGTATATGGTAGTTCGTAAACAAACCTGAGGCTTTGACCAAACTACTGTATACCCACCGTAATCTACCGTAAGCTGCCAAAAATAGATAAACTGACCTCGGATTCGTGTTGAACACTTCTAATGACCCTCCGAAAACGATTCGAACCATATCTATCCTAGCATTCCGCAAATCGTCATAAGCCGAAATCTGAGGTTGACAAATTAACCTCAGACTCGTGATCAGCACCCCCAAATAACCATGTGTGGGAATTTTAAGTCTTACCTGGACAATTTTTCTCAATTTCTTTATGAACGCCCTAATTGATAAGTATGGTTAGATCCGCGGCCTGTTTCCTCAAGAAAAAAAAACGTGTAAATTCAAACTGCTGCTGGCGCGGCGGTTTAAATCTCAATCTCAGAGAGCTAAAACGCCGCGCCAGCCGCAGTTAGAATTAAAACGGTTTTTCTTGAGGACACAGGCCACGGACCTAACTATACACGGTCAGCCGAAAATCCGTTATAGTAAAAAGCGCTGTCACTCTGTGCGAAGCTCGAAAAATGTGATTTCACCCAAATGACTAAAATAATTGCATTTTGGAGGCTACAATAGGTGCGACAATCAGAGGCTCCAAATGTTGACAGGTGGACTCCTGATTCCGTTCGCTAGAACGTTATTCGTAGAAACCGGGGCTCAGCATTCGTGATGCTGACCTTGAAGTTCCTCGCTTTAAAGAAGGACGAAAAGAATATCAAGAAGGTCATTATAATCTGTGTTAGGGTCGCAGTGCAGTACATTAGTGGGTGATATCGCCAGCAAGCGCGCTTGAATCACATTGACCGCAACCCACAGTACGAGGCGAGCGCCGGGAGAATTTGGTTTTCTAGGCTCCGTAGAATACGTCTTCAAACAGTGTTAAGTTTTTTTTTCACGCAAGCCACAAGCTTATCGTCCCCACTTCGATTTTCTTTTTCAGAAGTGAAGTTCTACGAATATGGTGTCTTTATCGATTACTGCGCAATGGTATTCCGTATGGTGCAGATTTGTAGAGGAATATCCGTTTGAAAAATGAGGTTAGATTTTTCCTTACGGTTTTTTCATTTTTTTTTATTCGACTGGTTGCTCAATTCTTTGAAAAAGAGTATTTTCCAGCTTTCAATAGTTTTGTTTCTATTTCCGAAGCAGTATTTTATATTCCTCAACGCCAGCGCGGTACGCGCGCGGGCGTCGCGGTAAAGGAGATATGGCCCTAGTTATACACCAGCGGAATGAAAACGTCTCGCGATGACATTGCCGCCGCCTGCTGCGTGAATCTGGGATTGGTCTGCAATGTTGCGTCTTCGGCGTCTTTGACGCAATACTGCGGACAAAAATTTCCAGGCGTTTTAAATGGTATTTTATCGGTTTTTTCGCTTCTGACACTTTTTATTTGCAGAGTAGCACTGATAATCAATTCCTCTCGTCATTACAGTGATTGTTATGTCGTTTTGGTAATGTTTTAACAATTTTAAATCTGAAAAATGATCAGCTGGTGGAGATTGGCAAATTTCAATCAATCAATCAACAGCTTTATTTTTGAATAAAGAAATACACATACTGTGTATAAATAAATAAAGAGGTAGAGCTTCAAACAATTTAAACAAAGGAACACTCGTAACAATAGCACCTTGAATTTAAAGCTTCAACAAATTGGAATGCCATCACTTCCGTGTACCGACCATAGATCAAACATGGACAGTCTGTGTTTGAAAATCGAGAAATTTCCGGCCCCGACTATATCCGAAGGCAATTTGTTCCAAACAACCCTGAACGCAAAAGAACGCAGTACGCTAGATTTTGAGGTGAATGCACGTTCAAGCTGAAAACAGTGTTGCCGAGAGCGTGCAGCGTTTCGAGTGAACGCAAAAACACTTTCGAAGGGGATGTCGCAAAAGCCGTTTACAATTTTATAGCATAAACGCAAATCGAACTCAGTTCTGCGATATCGCAGAGTTTCAATACCTAGCATTTTTAGTCTGGCCATATAATCTGGCACTTCCCGCGTAGGGAATGCTCTGACAAAGGCGCGCTTGGTGTACCGCCTCTGCACATTTTCAATGAGATCATCATCCTCAGCTGAAGATGGCGACCACACCTGCGTGCAGTACTCCAGAAGCGGTCGATTTTAAACAGGACAGGTCCCGTGAGGATGCAGTATACGGTGCCGCGGCGTGTATAACTGCTCTGTGCGGCCTTCCGGCGCGTTTTTCTGCGACTACTGTTCCTTTTGGCATGCCTGTGCGCAGTTAGGGCGCATATAAGTGATAGTTGTCTTGCTATTTCCGCAGCGTCCCGCCGGTGTATAACTAGGGCCTATGGCCCGACGCCTCCACCGCGTGGCATGCGTGTGAGGGGTCGTTTATACTTCCGTCGCCGAGTGGTGTGCACAGTACATTTCTACAATATCGATCATACCGGTCGCCTGATCAACATTACAGAAATGCATTGTGCCGCGCTGCTCGGTGGCGGAAGTATAAAAGACGCCTAACGCCCGCTCCGCCATAGCGTGAAGTATTATAGTCTCCACAAGCGCGTCACATTCGGAGAAAGCGTTCATTCTTTAACGCCTCGCCCGCGCTGGCGTTGAGTTTGAATAGCGCCTTATATAGAGGTAGACAAAAAAGTTTCTTGCTATTTGACTTTGACTATTTCTAAAGCTTCCAGCGTTGGTCCTTGGGTCAAGTGCGATATATCGATTAGAAGCACAATTCTTTCTCTGTTGAACGCTGCCTTCCATTTGGTCAAAAGCCTGCTCAATCGCGAAATATATGCTATAATTCAGGATGTTACGTAAAGACACCTCTAGTCGCCATCGCGCGGCGTGGCTGGGACGTCGCGGTGCGATGGAGCGCGCTTTTCACAGTACACATCTACCGCCTAGCCGCATCGTGATGAGGCCCTAGCCGCGCCGCGCGAGGGCGACTAGAGGTGTCTTTACGTAACATGATAATTCAGTGGTAGATGATGGGATATTTGAGCCGCCGTAGAACTAGAGCGTTTGAGGAAAATTTCGTCGGGGCGTAATTATTGAATTTTACGGATTTTGTGATTTTGGAACTTAGGTCTTTTCTGGCTCATCCGTAAAGTTTCGGCTCGGAAGCTTCAAGGTTAAGTATAATGGACAAGTCGTTACTCAACAGTATTTTTTCGTCGATTATGGATATTTTTTTCGCAAGTTCGATTTTCGCAATTTTTATCGATTTTTAGAAAAAAACTATCCGAAATTGGTGAAAAGATATTATTCAGTGGAGCCATGTGGCCAAGTCTCCACTGAGTAGTATTTTTCGCCAATTTTGGATAGTTTTTGAGAAATTCGATAAAAATGGCGAAAATGGGATTTTCAAAATCGATCGATAATTTGCGAAAAATTACTGTTGAGTAAGGACTTGTCTACTGTACTTAACTTTGAAGCTTTGAGGCTCAAACTACACGGATAAGCCAGAATAGACCAAAGTTGCGAAATCACAAAATCCGCTAAAAATTAGTAACATCGCTCCATCGAAATTTTCTGCAGACACTGTCATCTAGCTCTAAGGTGGCTCAAGTCTCCTGTCGACTCTGGCAGATTTAGCGGTCTACTTCCAACTAAACAGAAGCACTCGAAGGTGCTCAGTACTGAAGATTACATCTGAATTACGGCATATTTTTCTGCAAATGAGCAGGCTTTCTCCCAAGTAGAAGGCAACGTTGGATAGAAAAGAATTTGTTCTTTCGATCGGTATATCAACTTGGCCCAAGGATCAACGGCGAAAGGTTTAAAAATCTTCAAGGTCAAGTGGCGGGAAGCTTTCAATGTCGTTTGTGTGAGTTTCAGCTGTAATTTCTCATTTCAGGAACATGGCTGCTTCTAGCTGACCGACTTTTACGAGAGTTCACGGCTGTCTTGGTGCCGTACTAGTGAAGGAAGTCGAAGGCTCGGATGGGATGTTTCGTGCAGTCCAAAGAAAAGGTATTACTTAGTCCATGTTGTTTTTACTTATTGTGTTATTCCTTTTCATAAATTTTGCGTTTCAAGTTTTTATTGTTGCAATCGAGTTTATTCAAAGAAACCTGATGGGGAGTCGGACATCGCCCACCCTTGCGTGCTGCGTCGCGCTCGGTGAGCGTCGCGGGCGACGAGATGTGCGGCGACGTGACAACTCCGCTTTTAGGTGAAGTCGAGTGACTCGACGTGTCCTGGGGCATATTTACTTCCCTGCGTTCACTTCTAGTCTCAAACGATAGCCATTCACTTTTATAGAACTCTGTAGACTGGTTTGAATGGTGGGGGTTTTTAATGCTCGCCGCGCGCGCGACACTCACTGGATCGCGACGCTTACACACGCGGGTGAGCTATGTCATGGAGCCAAACTGATCCACTGAGTTTCATTTTTAGCCCAAAAATTGTACAATCACACTCCCAAAATGAAAGATTTTAAGATGGGATTTCTGGGGTCTCCAACCTTTAGCGTGGGTTAGCTCAATCGTTCAACGTGCGCGTTCCAGGTCAACTACCGGAGTTGGTTTGTCCTGTAGGGGACCCAATGAAAGCGATGCGGCAGCGTGTCCTGTAGGACCCCGCTTCGCTCTAGTCCGGTTTCCTACAGGACAAAACAGCTCCTGTGGGAGACCGTCCGCTGCCAGTGTCGGAGCACAGGAGCAGCGAAGGCCGACGTGATTGGCTTAGGCAGGAAAATGGGTGGGATGTTCGGAAAACGTGCTGTTGCCCAAACTTTGCTCATCGGGATAGCTGGTCGCTGAACACATTTATGAGGTCCGTTTCCCGATTTTTGAAAGTCTACCGAGCGTTTTGGAGGGTACAAAAACCACAAAAAACGACCTTTTTGAGCCTACAACTTTTGAACCAGCGGCTCGGGACGGGGTACTCCGCAGTTTTACTATAGATGCACAAGAGATACTAGCAATACAATTTGTTTCCGCAAGTCCAGCCTACGCTTTGTATACTTCTCCCGTAAGAGCTTCGACTGTGCCTTTAAGTCCTTTACCCAATTGAAGTTTGCGGTATTTTTCTCGGTACCTATCCCCCAGCTTCATCTGCCCTTATGCAGTAACATCTATCATCATAGTATGTATCATAGCAAAATCACTCAGTTGGTGCTTGATGGCACAGCCCGAGCTCAGCATCTTTTTTAGTTGTTCTGTTTATCTTGGGAATTTCACGCTGTTGACGATTTTGTCTCTACATAGAATCGCGCAAACCCCTGCCAACAGAGGGCTCCCGAGAAGTTGCTTTGAACTGCGGAGATTTTTTGGGTGTTGTCTTCTCAGGCAGTATCTTCGGATGAGGGGTCAGGCAATACCGGCTGACTGAACATTGTACCCGGGCGAGTCCCGAGCCGGTATACACCATTGAATGTGCGCACGCACATTCATCAAAAACGTGCACAAATTTAGGCATACAGAGTGATGGAGTGTGCAAGTGGTGAGAGGGCAGACAATCCCGCTTGCTAAGTGCACGCGCTCTTTTTAAGTGTATGCCGGCTCTGGTATTCACTGCCCTCCTAGCCGGTAAATGGAGGTCCGCTCACTCGGTATTAGTTGCTTACCACGTGAATGATATCTATCTGCAGGAGCAGATAAAGTAGGCCCTCCCTATTCCCCAACAAGTTCGAGGCTTGCGCTTTATCACTGAAGCGGCAAGTCTTACCTTGTTTCAAAATTCATGAGCTGACCCGCTGTCACGTCACAACGAACCGTAAGGGGTGAGGAGTCAATGATCCAATTCGTGTGGATGACCACCCGTTCGAATGCCCCCACCCGAATTAGTTCGAAGCCCATTTGGCTCGCTCCGTACATGAGCCTGGTTTGCTTTGGTGTCTGCCCGCTCACCCCGTAAGGCCGTGCCCCTCAGCCGGTAAAATGCTTGCCCGCCCGCTCACCCGGTAAGACGCTCCGCCTCCAAAATAAGCCCACCCGCTCAGCCGGTAAGCCCACTTCTCCGCCCGATCAGCCGATGTTATTGCCTGAGTTGGGCCTAGCTCTACTCCTCATTTGTAGCCCTTATATGGAAGCAAACTATAATGAAAAGCGAGATCATTAGCAATAATTAAATCGGTAACTGTCGCTGCTGCTCTCACTTTGCTGCTCTTTTAAAGGCAGTGTTCACGATAAAAGTCGTTTTTCTGTTTTTCCGCCTATCTTGAAAACGGTCCCATGCTGATTTCAATGATGTCCCTGGAATCGTACAAGACACCCTGGAAACGGAGTTATGGCCCCTCAAAATTCAGCTAGGGAAGTATTGTGGACGAGTTGTCCGAGGCTGGTAACTCCCGTTTTTTGCAGCCGATGTGTGGGAGCTGACCTGAATAGAGAGAGACGTTGAGAATGAAGGGAAGAACGGGGCTTTTGATCGGAAACCATCGTTCATCTCACCAAGAATTCAGGGGAACTGTTATAGGACGTGTGCTGGGTGGCCCAATGGGTTGGCTTGCCCACGGGATTTTCACTCATTTCCCGACCGTTTCTCGTCGCTTTTCCGTTCTTAATCTTCTTAGAGGGACCTAAAGCTTCCTTTTTAGCAAAAAACGGTCAATTTTCATCGTGAAAACTGCCTTTAGTTTTAGTGAATAAGACTATATATGTATCCTATTGTGTGGACGAATGAGATGGGATAATGAAGGGATAAACACGAAAACGGATTAAAAACAAGATTTTTCAATCGCAAGAAAACAGATGATTGGATGAATACGGCTACTGGAGTCCGAAAAGTTAGATAGTGCAGATAAAACATTCCATTGCCCTGTTATCCGCTCTATCCGGTCCCCTCATTATCCAGTTTTGTTTTATTTAGAACAAGTACATTTCCAGAGCTTTCTATAGAATTCTTGAAGTCATTGGACTTGCAGATCGTAGCATATGCTGATCCTCTGTGAGGGGAATGGCAGCATTGCAGACTCCAAGTTCTCATGCGAGCGGTCACGTCGCGGTTACTGTCGCTTTAAGGGGTGGTGTTTACGCCCGCCGCGGGGCGGCGCGGCAGGGCAGAACTACGGGATTGATCACCCGGCGCTGCACGCGCGGTATTATTGGAATGCATTTCGCCGCGCCGCTCGGCGGCTGGAAGTATAAACGACCCTAAGGCCGGGATCATACTTCCCGCGACAGTGCATAACTGCCATATCGATTTTCGGTCGATGTGCATTAGAAGCGTCGCGTCGCGGGAAGTATGATCCCGGCCCGAGTGCGAGGATCAGCTGGGTGACAGCTGTAGCGCGACCTCTCGCTTGGAAGCCGCAAGTCCGCATTGATGTCGTTGTACACACACAGAAATCCCTTATCGGATGCGATTGTCCGAAAACTTGTTTCGGGAAATAATAAGATTAATCCGTTGACTCGATTTTGGAAATTTGATCTAATTCGATTTTGGATTGAAATGATGGTTACTGTTTGCGTTTGAGGATGCAATAATATTGGCAAATGATATTTTAGGCTCTTCGCGCTGCTGTAACGGATCGCGAAAAGCAACTTCTGTCGAGTGGAGCGAAGCCAAATTTCGTTGATTCGGATTTCGACCACTTGATTTCTCTCATGCAGAAATTCGGTTCAGGTTAGTTCATTTACCACATATCAACTACAGCAATTGATCGTTTTGTTCAAAAACCCTAGTGCGTGCACACAAGGATTAGAATTTTTTGCGGCTAAATTCCTCTGAATATAGATATTTCCGAGCAGTTCTTAGCTAATATGTTTTTTTTAGTTTCCGAAGCTTCGCCGCCTCGTGCTGCGTCGGCTGCACCAACTTCAACAGCTCCGGCTGGCATGCCAAAGGCAGTGTCACCAGTTCAGGCGGCTGCCGTCAAACACGCCACGAGCCAGTCTAGTATTTCGAGTTCTCTTGGAGCAGACTCGGGGGTGAATTTCAGTCCCACTCATAAAGGTGAGGATTTATCATTTTTGTAAAAATTTCATAATAAGGGTGCAAATAGGCGTCATCGCCAGGATTAAGCAGGCTGTTCCGCCAACTTTAGGCGGAGCTACGACTTCTACCTGTTGACCCGAGTTTAGTGTAAATTTTTAAAATTTTTACGACTCCCCGAGAAGAAAAACGAAAAAAACCTGACCCGAGTCCTAATGACACGAACACCCAATCATGTTCGGACTTTGCTTAACTCATGATTCGTTAAAAAAATCAGGGTCGGGCGGGTATGATCAGATTCACTTCCGGAGTCGGAGGCACTTTTTACGCCCCCCCCCCTTCAAATCTTCATTTTTTGCTAACAAATTCCAAAATTTTTACGACCTCTAGTTTCACCGAGTCGTAACTCTGCTCGACATTGGTTATGGTCGATCTAGCCGGAGCCACGGCCCTTCTTGGATTTTAGTTCATGAAATTGGAATGTACAGTTTTTGAATACTCGGGTCGTTTGGAAAATCAAAATAATCAAAATATTTGATTAGTAAAACGGCCGTAAATTGATTCAGCAGTCGGGCTCAAGCATCTAAAACATACAGCACTGCTACGCTCCTTCGCTTTGATGACCAAAAATATCGCGAATTTCTGGGATATCTTCGCCAAACCTCCATTTTCGGTTCGAAATTTTTGCGATCTTTTCCTAACCTTCATTTTTGGGTCAAAGTTTTTGCGATCACTCCCAAACCCACGCTGCCAAAACAGCGATCCGAAACCTTTTGTAATAGAATTTTTCAAAAAATGCGTTTTTTTTTTGTAAAATATCAGGCCGCGCCTATTTTTTTGGCCGCGGATCTCATTTACCTTTACAAAAAGGAGTAAATGTTCGAGATTTGAAGGACGATGATTAGAAGTTTTAGTTGGATTCCACTGACGCGGACTTGAAGTTTGTGATTTTTGAAATTTAAGAAAATTATGTGAAGAATTGTTTTATACTGGTAAAATAAAGTACTGTTTTCTCCGTAGATTACTAGGAAAATCGTTCATTCGTAGTTTTCTGTCTAACAAATGGAATGCAGGAAATTTTTTTGATCGATTTTAATCCGATTCGACGTGAAAAAAAAGTGAAATCGAAATTCTTAAGATCTGGTAGTCCGAGAATCGAAATATCCGATTATGAGATCGGATAAAAATATATAGGAAAATGAAGTCCAGATTATACTCCTGTAAACATGGTTGAGATGACAAGGTTAGTGGGCCTCGTACAGGAACGCCAACGCCGTTGGAGGTGCCGAAAACAAGCCAAGGCGACCTTGTTTGAGACCCTGAACCGCTAGCCTGTGAACTTCCGCCTCATCAATCAACAGTGAATAATGGTATTCGTGAAGACAGTCGGCTGCCTAAATTCAGGTGTGATAGCGTTTTGTGGTTTTTATATACCTCCTAGTTTCAGAGGACAAGAAGCCAGAGAACAAGCCGAAACCAGCGGCTCATGTGGTCCGTGGAGGTATTCAGATGCAGTCGGATGCGTTATCACCAGAACAGCTGGAAGTTCAGCAGCTGGCTGCGTATGGAATCGACTCGTCAGTGCTGTCGGGTGTGAACGCGGGTGACATGCCAGTCCGTCGTCCTCGTAAAAATGACGGCCCGAAGAAGGGAGGTGCTGTGAAGAACGAAAGGACTTCTATACGTCCACAACTGTTGATCCTGTAGGCCCGAATTCTTCCGCACATACACAGAGATGTTATCTGTTTTGCTCACTTTCTATACGCCGATTGTTTCTTGTTTTATGGGCGAGTTCAGCATGGTTGGCTGAAAATAGAGCAATAAGCCCATTTTCGATCACTCAGGTAGCTGTCGTGGTGAGCTTGACTCTGCACATACCAGGTTGTCCAATAATTCTTGTCCGAAAAATTCACCATTTTTATTTTTTTTTCAACTTTATTGAAAAACAAATCTAATCAACAATGTATTCACCGCAGTTATCCACAATAGTGGCCCATCGATTGGGCAGGTCGCCGATGCCCTTCGCCCAGAACTCCGGGGGCTGCGACTCGAAGAAGTCCGCGATGTCGGATTTGAGGTTGTCGTAGTTGGTGAATTTTCTTCCGGCCAAATGGTGCTTCAGCGGGTGGAACAAGTGGTAGTCGGAGGGGGCGAGATCCGGTGAATACGGCGGATGGGCAACCGTCTCCCAGCCGAGCGTCGCCAACTTCTGCTGGGTCTCCTTCGCCACGTGGGGGCGCGCGTTGTCGTGCATCAGGTGGACCGAGGCCCGTCGGGGACGCTTTTCTCGGATGGCGGCGGCTAGGTTCTCGAGCTGATCGGTGTAGATGGAGGCGGTGACCGTCCTGCCTTGCGGGAGCAGCTCGAAGTACAGCATGCCCTTGGTGTCCCACCAGCAGCAGAGCATGATCTTCAGCGGGTGCAGGTCGGCTTTCGGCGTCATCGGCGGCTCTCCGCGCGGGATCCAGACGGCACGGCGGGCGACGTTGTCGTAGAGGACCCAGCTCTCATCCTCAGTGACCAGGTCCTCGAGGAACTCCTTGCGATGCGGACGAAGGAGGAGGGACTGGCAGACGGCCACGCGGCTCTGCTTGTTGGCGTCCGTCAGACGGTGGGGGGATCCAACGGGCCAGAACTTTGTGGTAGCCGAGTAAGTTGAGTCGATTGTGGATGGTGGACTTGCTGCAGCCGAGCGTCGTCGCCAGTTCACGGGTGGTGGCTTCCGGCTTCTCCTTGATACAGCGACGGACTTCGTCATCATCCACCGTAGAAGGCCTCCCGCTGTGCTCCCTGTTCTCGAGGCTCGTGTCGCCGCTCTCGAAACGATTGAACCAGCGTCTGACTGTGCGTTGCGACACTGCATCCTCCTTGCACGCTCTTCAGATGTTGGCGACCGCGGTGCCCGTGTCGTTGCCCAGCAGCCACTCGTAGTTCACGAACGTACGAATTCGACCTTGGTCCATTTTAGCTTGTACTGGTAGCTAGACGCGGCGACTGCGCCTTATATACCTCTAGCGTAGAAAATTCGAGAAACCTTTAAGAGGTTATTACACTTGCCTGATATTATAACACTGCTAAGGAAAATTATAGAATTTTGAAAATTTTCTGACTGGAATTATTGGACGGCCTGGTATATCCCATCTTCTTTTTAGAGTGATATGTCATAGGAATATAATTTGACTTTTCTGTTTTTCCTCACGTTTTTAACCATACATACATATATCATAAGCGGCCTTACTATGCACACGAGGTGATAAAATCTCGAGAACTTGTGATCAATTGTAGAAAGTTTTTGCTACCAGTGGAATCGGTGCCTCCATTCCTCTCGTAGGACTTCCACCTTTGTTCCTCTCGTTTATCATACTTTCACCATTCACCTTTTTTTCTCTCTGCCCGTATCCCATATATGCTGCACGTATGATTGTGTGATAACTTTGGAATGGAATATATCATATAGCTGCTCATGTGTCAGCGCGTGTCGGCTTCACATTGTGATTCGCTACTACTGCATTAGCATTCTCTCTAATATACCTAAAATTTTTCGACGATATGTACGCACTAAACCAAATATTTATTATATATCTATTCGAGTGGGATAAATTATTGCGAATGGTTTTGAGAAGATATTCAAACTATGGGATATCCCATACGATGAGTTTGCTACGAATTGGAGAATGGTATCTCGTAGATTCTGAATTGACGTCGATTTATTGAAACTCGTAGCACCTATGTTTTAGCTTATGGCACCGAGTTTGCGCCAACCTTCAATAGCGAACGCGAAGTCTCATTATTATCCATGCTGACGTTACCTTGTACAGTTAGGTCCGTGGCTTGTTTCCTCAAGACAAAACATTTTGATCTAAATCGCGGCTGGCGCGGGCGATTTAAATCTCACAGGGGCTGGCGGCAATTACCAACCAGCCGCTGGTGAGATTTAAATCGCCCGCGACAGCCGCGGTTCAGATTGAAATGTTTTTTCTTGGTTTAACAAGCCATACCGTCGCCCTGGGAAATCTCTGGGATTCCCCGCAAAGTCCTATACGTTACAATTGGTTGGGGGGGGGGTGTGGTCCGTTTGGCGGAAACTTTTTGAACTTCCTTGCCTAAGCAGACAACAATGAACCCGTCCTGGGACGATCCGAAGGAGGTCCCGACCAGGGTTCAGCAGGGTTTCGCCTCGGCGCGACTGGGGGGGGGTGTCGTAAAATTTTTGTGCCTTAACGTTTAAAAATTTCTAGGAGTCACATAGGAAGCCGAAACAGTCTTTCTAAAATCGATTTTTCTGACGAGTGTCCTTGTTGTACATCTCTACAGTCAGGTTCTTGGCTTGCTTCCTCGTGAAGAAAAATTTCGAATCTCACCCACGGCTGGCGCGGGCGGTTTAAATGTCACCAACGGCTGGCGGCATGGCAAGCGGATCAGCTGCGCTCTTCTGTCGGCTCGATTCCCTAGGTGAACATGGAGTTTTGATACCAGTGGTGGCTCCAACCGCCAGTAAGGAATTTATTTGCGACGCGACGTCATAATTAGCCTACGTGTTGATCGTGCAACGTCGCGTCGCGTCTTCACTATGTGGTTACATCGAAGAGACGCGATGCATTCGAGATGACGCGCAATTTACTGTCGTGTGAACTTCGCGCAAAGACACGCTCTTTTCCGTTTTTTTAGTGTCCTCTCATCATCATAACCAAACTTAACAATGAAAGCAATACATTAAGCGTACTCAGAAGCACTTGCACCCATGCAAACGCGAAAATACTGTTGCTATGGCTACACAAACTTGCTGTTGCTTGTTTACGCGAAATTACGTACGTACGCAATCGCGCGTAGTCGCCCAGCGTTCGCGCAGCGCACACCTGAATTTCTGCGCGACGCGATTTTCGCGTCGCACCGAGGTGTGCCATTGCGTTGCCCCGCGAAAACTCTGAACGCGACGCCGGCGAAGGCGGCGCGAATGACGTCGCGCGCTGTGAGATCGCGCGTAATTTCGAATGTGTCGCGCTTCTTCAATGAGAACACTATGCAAAGACGCGATGTGACGTCCCTTAGTCGATCGTAGGCTGATTTTAACGTCGCGCGGCGTCGCGAATGAACTCTAAACGCCGCCTAAGGCTTAGTGGTTGAATTTGCGATCTTTTGAGGAGGCCACCGTTGGTGGCGAAATCAGCTGGCTGAGTGAGAACGGGCGTTTCCATGTCCTTATGTAGATTATGAATATATAAAAACTTGTTCAAATTCCTCAATTATCTCATATCATACTTGGAGCTCAGCGATATGGGAAAGCGGCAGTCGTATACTAGGGAAGACGAGAGACAGATGTGGATGTACCTCTATGAGTAAGTTCACCTGTAATGTATTTGTGCCTCACTTGTGAATATAATGCGTGTTTCAGAAAGTTGAGGGCTGCTCATCCGTCCGCGTATGAGCCGAAAGGACTGAAAATATGGGAGGAGTACGTCACGGAATGTAGAGTGGACAGAACGCCGGATAGTCTGACTACGCGGTCAGGGGAATATCATTAGAGTTTTGAAGTTATTGTTGATCCTGGAACTGCTCTCAGGTTTCGACGACATATGATAAAAAATCTCCATCTTGCACATTTGGATTGCCAGGTGATGATGTTCATCTACCGCCGTCTTCACTTGCAGTTGGATCCGGATGCGAAGATAGCGTAGGTTTCACTAGGGACTGCTTTAGACTTCCCATGGCGATTCGGAATACCATGTTGTCGTTGTTGTAGGTCTGTGAGAGTAGATAAATGACCCGTGCTTGAAATTCCCTAAATGGCTGCGGGGATTCCAAAAATGGCGTTTTCGATGCTTCAAAAAAAGGTGAGGGTACCCCATCAGGGAATTTTTGGGGCGTTCAGAAAGAAATTTTCGGATTCGGCTCAAAACTCTCAACTGGGGATTATTAAGGGCGCTAAACCCGAATCTGGGGTTTAGTCCTCGCCGGGCTAAGGTTTACTGTAGGCTACGGTGGGCATAATGTCTTTTTACTGGCGTTACTTACCTTTAAACTTCGAAAATCAAAAAATGGGCCTCAAAATCGTGTTCAGCGTCCCAAATAGCACCAATACCGTATGCCCACCGTAACCTACCGTAATTTATCGAAGTCAAAAGTCGCGTTTGGCCTGCAAAAATTACCCCCATTTTAAAGTCTGAACCAAATCGGATGGAATTTTTCAAATATTGACATATGGGCCTCAGATTTGTGATCAGCACCCAAAACAACAACTAGAAAAAAGGATTTAAGCTTAATCCGAGACAGTTTTTTTTGAAAGTTCAAAAAATTGTCATTCGTGTACCCCTTTTCTATTGGCAAAGCTATGGAGATGCCCACTTTTGCAAATCTCCTGTAAATCCCTGAGGCATTCAGCCGATTCTGAGGATGGGATTTTGGAGCACTGTCCTCACCCTAGAACATATTAAAGTTGCATCTCAAAACTCCATCTTATTTGTGCAACCCTCCCTTCTTAGGGTTACTGTAGATTACAGTAGGCATAGTGCCTTTCAACTGCTAACTACTTATTTTAAAACTTCGAAAATCGAAAAACGGACCTCAAATTCGTGTTCAGCGTCCCATATAACACTCACAGTGAAATTTAAGCCAATCTGAGTCATCGACCAAGCTATCGTATACTCACCGTTCTTCTTCTTTGCAGCCGCAGGAAGGTTTTTGTCAAAGGTTCAAGAAACGGGCGACTGAAACCGGATTCGTCCACAAATCCATTGTTGTAAGAGTGGTAGGCCTCTTTGGGCATTCGAATAGGTGTTCAGTTGTGTGGCCACGGCTACCACAGTCCGGGCACTCGTCCGGCTTACTGCGATCGATCTTATGCAAGAATGACATCAGCATAGGGGAATGACCGCAGCGTAACGAGGCAACGGTACTTCTAGCCCGCCTACCGAGTTCCATATCGGTGTCGCTGACTATGGGTGGTGCGACCCCCAATATGGGATTGACGGTCATCCTACTCAAGTGATCCCTGACGAACTTGGTGTGCTCCGCACGTAAAAGACGCAGACGATCCAGTTGGGAGTCCGTCCATCTTTGTATACTGAATTTCTCGAGAGCATCCGCAAAAGGCCTTCTGATATGTCTCTCTCTCTCACAGGATTCATAATCCTTCTTAATGGGTGATCAGGCTGCTTGACGATATTAATAACCAGTTGCTGCGCTTGGAGTTGGCAGTGCTCCTTAACTGGCAGAATTTGGGCTTCAGCATGAAGATGTTCCACTGGGGTGCGTTTAGCACACCCTGTGACAATCCGAAGAGCAGCATTTTGGACTCGCTGCATCTTTGTCCACGATGAATCCGATATCATGTGCTGCCATACCGGTGCAGCGTACTCCAACGCCGGCTGCAATATTGCCCTGTAGGTGGTCAAAAATGTCTCTTTGCTACTTCCCCACAACGTTCCTCCCAGAGAGCTCGTAGGACGTTGAGCTTTGCTTTCACTGTAGCCTGTTTCTGCTCAGTATTTTTGTGGAGCCTCAACGAAGGATCCAAAACTAGGCCGAGCAGCTTAGGAAAACGTGCAGCAGGCAGACGAGCGTCTTCCCAGTTCACAACGGGGTGAGCGCAGTGTTCCTTAGGGTCAGTGGAGAAAACTGATACAGATAATTTAGCGGCAGAGACAGTAAGCATCATATCATCGAGAAAGCTCTTCAGAACGATGAGGTAGCTATTGATCTTGCGTGTTGCTACATTAATGTCTCTGTCCCGGCCCAAGATGGTGATGTCATCCGCACGCGCAATGACTTTGATGTCGCTTGGGGGGACGGGCAAATCTTCAAGGTAGAGACTGAACAGAGCAGGCGATATAACTCCTCCTTGAGGGACACCGGCAACAATAGGGATGCTATTACAGACATGTTCCTGAAACAGCACTTTTGCTCGGCGCCCTTTGATGAGTGCTGTAATCCATCGCTTCTGCCAAGGCGGGATGGTGGACCTCAATAGCTTCTCAGACAGTATGCCCAAGTTGACAGTGTCAAACGCCTTCGTGAGGTCCAGGGCTACTCCAACAGTGCGTTGAGGCTTCGTGGCGTTGAAGCCATCCAAAACATAGCTCACAATCTCCAGCAGCGCCGTGGTGGTAGAGTGTAATTTGCGGAATCCATGTTGGTGCTGCTGATTGTTATTATGCTCGGCAAGCTCCTTGACGACCAGTTTCTCAGCGACCTTTGCGATTGGTGATAAAAGACTTATTGGCCTGTATCCCTTAGCCGTCGATGGTGATTTACCTGCCTTAGGCAACGGAACGACGCTTGTCATTTTCCAGTCTTGGGGTATGATGCACGTGCGAAAGGATGTGTTGATGACGTCAGCCAGGATTGGCTTAATCTCAGTCGGCAGTTTCTTCAAGACCGCAGGACTAATGCCATCCGGCCCTACAGCCTTCGAGTTGCGCATCTCTTTTACCACCTTTTCAATCTGCGCGGGCGTCACTGCTTCTGCTTCATTCATGAGTGGCAACTTACAGAGCTCTCTTACAGTCACTCGGTTCTGCTTCCCTCTCTTAGCCTGAGTTATGAAAAAATTCTTTCCGAGAGCAGTTGCAGCCTCCTTTCCCGATTTGAAGACTCCATTCTCGAACTCGACCGTAGAGTAGTTGGTGGAGGTGCTCTTGCCCGAGATCTTCTTTAGAACTTTCCAAGTTGACGCTACATCACTCTTGAAATTCATCTTCTCCGTGAATTCCTCCCAACACTCCTTCTTGTGCTTGTCCAGATCTCGCTTAATCTCACTATCCAGCTCAGCAATGGTCGGATCCAGGTGATCTGCCACTCTCTTTGCATCCCTTGTCCTTATCTTCTCCAAGATTTCCCTGGTGACATTGGCAAAGAAGGTCTTAACTCGGCCCTCCGGAATGGCGGCTTTCATTGCCTTGCGAATCGCGTCCGTCAAGTGACGCTCTTTCTGGTGCACGTTTCCATTCCATGGGTAGTCATCCACATGGCCAAGTGCCACCTCCCTGAACAAGCGCCAGTCTGCAAGGCAAAGATTAAGATAATACCTTTGACGGATACCTGAATAAGGAGCGGGAGAATTAGAGAGATCGACATGGACAAAAACGGGGATATGATCACTGGACAGAGTTGTAGCGGTAGACCAAGAGCAGGCGCTGGAGAGATTAGATGATACAAGAGAGATGTCTGGACTAGAGGATCGGCCGTTGGCCGGGAGACGAGTGGGCTGATCATCGTTGAGAATGACCAGATCGCACTCCTCAGCCCATTCTTCGACGTCTTCTCCTCTAGCGTCAGTGTCAAGCAACGAGCAGAATGTATGAGCATTGAAATCGCCTACGAAGACAACAGAGTGTGAAAGTGAGCAGTCGTACAACTACTTGAGTGAGGAAGTAGGGTCGTAAGATTGGGGACAGGACGTGGTAGGAGGGATATAGATATTTAAAAGAGATATAGGTGTTTTAAGAGGGAGATGGATAGGCAGGTACTCAAGAGTACCGTCCGATGGAGTGTTTGGTATGATATGAGAGGGTATATTTGATAATACGAAAGTGGAAACTCCTCCGTCGTGAGCTGACCTTGGAGCATGATAAGCAGTGTAGCCAGGAATGTTAGGATGACGAGCGTTAGCGGAAGGAGAGAGCTTGGTTTCCTGAACCATAATGATATCAGGATGATGAGTACGTGCGAAAAGAGAGAGTTCAGACAGCTTGGCTCGAAGGCCGTTGAGGTTGATATGTACAATAGAGAGGGGGCGGCTGGTGAATGAGGAATCAGAGTTACTGGGGGCAGAGCACAGAACACAACGGAAGGAAGGATCGTGATGCCTCACAGAACTGAGACCCGAACAGGAGAGATGCACCCACCTTTGGCATCCGAAGCATTGGACGCTGGTATGTCTCCTGGTAACATCCTTGCCGCACGTGGCGCATGAGTACTTCTGAGCGGGTCCTGGATTACTCTCGACGCCGGCCATTTGTAGTAGAATCTTAGGAAAGCTGCAGCCAGCCAGCATCTCTCCCATGACAACCCCTCCACGCGGAGGGGTTGACGTCGGTTTGCACGGGGGTGGGCTTCTTTTCTCCACACTGCCGCGGCACGAACGTACGACATCTCGGCAGCATACTCACCGTTACCTACCGTAATTCAAGGAAATCAATAAACCGACCACAGGTTCGTGTTAGGCAGCCCAAATAACCCCTATGTAAAGTTCTAAGACAATTTCATCGTAGCATTCTCGAAATCGTCAAAGTCGCGTTTGGCCAAGAAAAATCCCCATTTTGAAGCTTAGAACCAAATCGGATTTAATTTTTGAAATATCGACAAATGGGCCTCAGATTGGTAATCAGCACCCAAAACAAACCCCTAGAAACAAGTTTAAACTCAATCCTGGACAATTTTTTGAAAGCTCTAAATGGTCATTCTTGTACTCCCCTTTTCTCATTGCAAACCTATGGAGATGCTCCACTTTTGCAAATCTCCTGTAAATCCCTGAGGCATTTAGCCGATTCTGAGTGTGTGATATTGTAGCACTGTGCTCCCACTAGAACATATTAAAGTTGCATCTCGAAACTCCTAGGGTCGAGCGGGGTTGTGAAAATCCACAACGGGAAGTAGGAGGATCGCAAAAATTTTGGCCCGAAAATGAAAATTTGGTGAAGATATCCCGAAATTTCTTGATAATTTTGGTCACAAAGGAGAAGGATCTTAGCACTGCTTAGGTTTTAGACACTTGAGCCCGACTTCTAAAGAATTTTCGGCGTTTGACAGTTTTAGTAATCAAAAATAAACTGCCCATAGTTGGACCTCGTGGGGGGGATCGTAAAAAAAAATTTGGAAAAAATAAAGATGGAGGAAAAGGGGTCGCAGCGATTTAGAAAAATCACGCAACGCCCCGCTTGACCGTGACTATATCTTATTTGTGCGACCCTCCCTGGTTAGGGTTACTGTATGTTACGGTACGCATAATACCTTTTAACTGACGCTATTTACCTTAGAACTTCGGAAGTCGAAAAATGAACCTCAAATTTGTATTCAGCGTCCCAAATAACACTCACCGTGAAATTTTGAGTCAAATCTGAGGCTTTCACCAAGCTACCCTTATACCCACCGTAACCTACCGTAATTTATCGAAAATCGATAAACGGGTTGCAGATTCGTGTTAGGCAGGCCGAATAGCCCCTATGTACAAGTTTTGATGCGATTTGCTCGTAGCATTCTCGAAATCGTCAGAAGTCGCGTTTGGCCGGCGAACTTTCCCCCATTTTCAGGCTTTGGACCAAATCAGATGGACTTTTTCAAATATTGACAATTGGGCCTTACATTCGTAATCGGCACCCAAAACAACCACTTGAAAAGCGTTTTAAGCTCAATCCGAGACAGTTTTTTGAAAGCTCTAAAAATTGTCTTCTGTGTATCCCTTTTCTCTTGGCAAAGCTATAAAAATGTCCACTTTTGGTAATCTACTGTAAATCTCTGAGGCATTTCGCTGATTTGGAGAACGGACTATCATTGCCGTGTCCCTACAACTATCAAAACATGGTTTTATAACAGCTCTCGGGAAATGTAAGGCAAGCCCTAGTCAGTGTTATCGGAATTCGATACGTTGCGCGTTTTTATTTCCAACGTGTGCGAGAAATCTTTCTTCAGGCTGGAGCTGAAATTTTCGATCGAGATCGAGATGAAGGAGGATGGAACCGTCAGGACGTTCAAAAAAGTAGAGCGGGTGCAACCACAGCAGCAGCTTCATCGCGATGGTGTGAGCGAAAGACTTCCTGGTAAATTTTTAGTTGAAAATCTTTTATCCTGCTCATCATGTTCAGTATCAAGACTACTCCAGCAGGTTCATCTGCACCACGTACAGAAAATAATGATGTAAACGAGGACGATTTCTCACGTGAGGTGAACGAGAACGATTTCTCACGTGACGATGATTCTCCGGCACCGCCACCCGCGAAACGGTCATCACTCGATTTTACAAGTGGGTTTTTTGTTGTCAGTTGGGCGTTCCTTTATAGTCTTCTTTGCGAAAAGCTGCAGGGATGGTGCCAGCGGTTCCGTCACGGTGGTTTTAGGTCATTACGCGGAGCGAGTGGAATCACATTTGGCTGAAAACGCCTTTCCCAACTGAATTCATACTGGTTAGAGTTCTTGTAGTGGCGTTTCAGATCTATGGTTCCTCAACACCGAGTTTCGGTGGTTTTTCCAGTTGGGCGAAAAGGTATGCTATCGGGGTTACCTCGAAGGTAAGTTAAGGGGATTTCCTCAGAATTTTAGGGGTTTTCAGAAAACTTGTTTTGGATTTGGCTTGAATCTCTCTTCTGGTGGTTATTCGGTGCCCTGAATACGAGTCTGGGGCACGTTTCCTGTTATGTTGCGGCGCACTGTAGGTTTGCTGCTATTCTGCTGTTATGACCTACTTTAATATACGAAGAATCGATGAATAGACCTCAAAATCGCGTTCAGCGACCCAAATAACCTCTACAGTAAAGGTTCGAAACAAAGATGTCGTACCGTTCGGAAGTCATCAAAAGTCGCATTTTACCCCAAAAATGTGTCCTGGTTGGAAGCTTCTAGCAAAACCTCTCCGGGTTTACCGAAGATTCAAAGAAAATTAGAAAGAAAAACCTCAGTTCAGTACACGAATCAGGCCCTAGTTATACATCGGCGTTTCGCAGCCACTGTTTTCCGCGGGGCATGCGCGATTGGTGAGATTTCGAAACTGGCCAATAGCAGACCTAATCTGCGGCAAAGTTGTAATGTTTTCCTTGATTTTGAAGAAAAGTCGTCGTGAGGATGAAAACGGTGAGCTCCTCCCCCACACACACACACACAAACGTTTTCAATATACCTGTAGTCTTTACCACGGATACACGCAGGAATAACCAGAAAAAAAAGAATTTTCTCTGTTAAATCCCTTTTTTTCTGGTAAATCTCAATTTTTTCTTGTTGTTTGTGCGTGTATCCATGGAAAAGACTTCACAATCTACAGTATGCCTAGAGGGAATAGTAACAGCAAAACTGCCTTGTTTTTTTTGCCGTAGACCACCCTTTCTTAACTTTCAGCCCATTTGAGGAATTTCATTGTAACTATGTAGTTCAGAGAAGCCTTCAGCAGCTACGAACATGGGTTTGAAGACTGCATAGGCATAGGAAGGATATTAACTGGTATGAATTTCGTTGGAAACGGCGTTTCCGACCTGATGTGATTACTTGCTAAGGCACAATCCGGCCAATTCCCACGAAGAGGGCTGTGGGTGGTGTGTATAGTCATAGGTATTAGACTTTATTCACATGTTCTATCGCCACGATTGATTCGCAGTGATCAGAAATGTATGGCTGCGCGATCACCATGTGGCCGCCATGTTGCTGCACAAGGGCCAGTGCTGAAACGGAAGTAACACAAACCGCTAATCGCGGCTACGGAAAGTATTCGCGACAGTCACAGGCAGTTGCCACTCAATAGTGGCAACTGCCTGTGACTGTCGCGAATGAACCAAAGTACAGTTCAGCTCCGCATTGCCGTTCAGTCCGCAAAGTGCACGCTGATTGCGAAAGCGTGCTGCGGCGCGGTTTCGAGTACTCTAAAACAGGGATGTTGGATCACCCGGGCGGTTTTGTCTTTGGTGCCCGTGCGATCCCGCAGCACGCTTTCGCAATCAGCTTGCACTTTGCGGACTGAAAGGCAATGCGGAGTTGAACGGTAGAAAGGGCAGCTGTCGAGATCACGGTTATAAATATGATTGTGGACAGAAGGTGTTGGCAGACGACATCCACCGGCATTCTGTCGCACTAACAATAAGAAGGAAGCAGTTTGGCCATTTCTAGGAGCAAACACTAGAAAATTTGGTAGCCGTAAGGTTGGAACCGCACTTCCCGCGACGGGCGACCGCAAAAGCACATCGATTTTGAGTCGATACTTATGGTGAACATTGTGTCGCTCCTCGCGGGAGGTATGATCGCCATCTAAGTGAGCAACATAGAGTGGCATTAAGCGATAAGGAACGTTGTTGACGACTGTGCGCAGCCGCGTGTAAATCTCAACGCGCAGTTAGCTTTTTACGCATTCTCCACCGGGATCTGCTCAAATCGGACGCTAAACGCAACCTCTTAGTGTTCGAACAGACGGATAAATTTCTCAGCTTCCGGGAAGCAGGCAGGTCTTTCGCGGGGAACCCGCCTTGGTTTTGGTTGTGAACAGCAAGTCTTATGTGAGATGGTATTCAGCCGACCGGCTGGTGACAGTGAGATCCTATTAATAGGTAGCAGCTGACGACAACAGGCTGCCACCAACACTATTATGTTGCTGTAGGAACGATATCGGTCGCGTCAGAAGGGTGTTTTCGAGCTTGCGATCGTGGGCGAGGTTCGAAAGTGTTGCGGAAGCGCTTAGGAATAGATTGTGGGGAAACTTTTCAGTGATTAGAGAAGATCTATTTGGTTAGAATATCGTTGAATGTCGAAAAAAAAACATTTTTAGGGGGGATCAACAACGTTATGGTTGAGAGTCGATCCAAAGTGAGGTATCCAGAGCTTCAGGTTAGTCTGATTTGAAACAAAGTTTTGAAAACAGAGGAGGCCTTAAGTATTTCAGAGGCTTCAAGATCACGACAGTGCTGCTATAGCGAGCACTTCTCACTCGGCTTTACGGGATGTTCGTGAAGGTAGCGGAAAGTGTAGTCGGAGACCAAAACGTCTTCAACTCAATTGTTGTCTTTCAGAGCTACGCTTGCCTGCTCCTGGTCCGTCTACGGAGACATCTCCGTTTGCTGCGAGTGCTCCCAGGTCATAGTTCAAGACCACCCTGCGCAGGTGGTGAAGAAGGCTCCTCGGAAAATTGTAATCCAGGACGAGATCGATGGTAGTCCGGAGTTAGGTGAGTCCTCATCCCAAAACTAAGATCAGCTCACTTGTTTCTAGTAATGGTTCGATAGCGAGAACTGATGCTGCAAAAGCTGAGCTTTTGGCTGATACTTTTTCCGATTCCTTCTCGCCCTGCTCTTCATTACCATCCAATCCTGTTACTGTGACGTTTCCCATTATGCCTGATTTGGTCTGGTTCCATGGTGATGAAATCTATAACCTTTTATCTAAATGGCCGCTGTCATCTTCCCTTACCCCTGACCACATACCCCTTGTTGTAATTAAGCGTATCTCTCACATCATAGCTGGTCCGTTAACGCATATTTTCAACTTAAGCATTATGCGGGCCGAGATTCCAGCCAGGTGGAGACTGTCATATGTTACACCCATTCCTAAAAAAGCTCCCCTTTCCTCGCCATGCAACTACAGACCTATCAGCATCACCTCAATTTTCGCTGGATTATTTGAAAAAGTCGTGAAGAAACGGATCGAGAGGCATCTTGACGAATATTCCATCATTCCAGCTAATCAACATGGGTTTCAAAAAGGAAAGTCTACGATTACCGCAATGTTGGAATGTTTAAATGATTGGACTTCCACGCTTGACCGGGGAATGTGCACGGATGTTGTTTATCTAGATTTTTCTAAGGCCTTTGATAGGGTTCCGCATAACAGCCTCATAAACAAGCTCATTGCAGTTGGCATGCACCCCCGCATAGTTTCCTGGATGAAGGCCTTGCTCACTGGTTAAAGTCAACAATTTTTTCCTCAGCCTAGATGTGTGACAAGTGGTGTTCCTCAGGAGGGGTTCTATCTCCCTCATGTTCAATATTTACATTCACGATCTGCCCCAGGTTATTGCTTCAACCGGTGTCAAATGGTCTGCTTTTGCCGACGATATCAAACTGTACCATAGCCTGGGCTCTCTCGGCGATGAGGTGGTGTTACAAAATGCTGCAAACCTTGTACATCAGTACGCTTTGGACTGCGGACTACCTCTTTCTAAAGATAAGACCAAAGTGCTCCTCATTGGTCGCCGCAGTTCTGAGGCCAATTTCTATATTGAGGGTTCTCTTATCGAAAAAGTAGCAGAAATAAAAGATCTCGTTTCCTGGTGACTAAAGATCTCAGTTTTGATAAACATTGTGAGCAAATCGCAGCCAAAGCACAAAAAGTTGTTTGTCAACTTTTTCGCGGTCTTGTAACTGATGATCCTAGAGTGCTCCTTCGAGCTTACAAGGCTTACGTCAGGCCACTTCTGGAATACGGTACTGTTGTCTTCAATCCTTTTAAGCGCAAAATCATTGACAGAATGGAAAGAGTGCAGAACAGCTTTACTAGGAAGCTTTTTATCAGAAGACTAGGTTTCCTGTATGACGATATACCTATTTCCAGTACTAGAAACGCCAATCTCAAGCTGCCCACCCTTGCTTTACGCAGACAGTAATTTGATATCATTATGTTCCATAGACTCCTGACTGGCAGCTGCGGGATTTCAGCTGGAAAATTTCTCACCGTTGGACCATCTGTTACAACAGGGGGTGCGTCGAAGCCAATCATTCCCAAGGCCAAGTTGGGCTGCAGGACGAATTTTTTCGTTAACAGGGCATCCGCTAGCTACCTCAAATTCACGAAAAACCGTGTGCCACCTTGTTCATTTCATGCGTTCAGAAACATGGTTAATGATTACCTTGATCCGTCTTGATCTTGACTTTTTATTGTTTTCAGTAGGTTAGGATCTCTTTCTATACATAGTTTTTTAATGAATCCCAGAGATATTCTCGTTGCTTGTTAACCGTTTTATCTCGTTGCTTGTTAACCGTTTTAGTTCTGTTGTTTCCTTTTTACACATGAGTATTCCTCATGAATAAATTAAATTTGCTCAAATCGGACGCTAAACGCAACCTCTTAGTGTTCGAGCAGACGGATAAATTTCGCAGCTTCCGGGAAGCAGGCAGGTCTTTTGCGGGAAACCCGCCTTGGTTTTGGTTGTGAACAGCAAGTCTTAGATGAGATGGTATTCAGCCGACCGGCTGGTGACAGTGAGATCCTATTAATAGGTGGCAGCTGACGACAACAGGCTGCCAGCAACACTATTATGTTGCTGTAGGAACGATATCGGTCGCGTCAGAAGGGTGTTTTCGAGCTTGCGATCGTGGGCGAGGTTCGAAAGTGTTGCGGAAGCGCTTAGGATTAGATTGTGGGGAAACTTTTCAGTGATTAGAGAAGATCTATTTGGTTAGAATATCGTTGAATGTCGAAAAAAAAACATTTTTAGGGGGGATCAACAACGTTATGGTTGAGAGTCGATTCAAAGTGAGGTATCCAGAGCTTCAGGTTAGTCTGATTTGAAACAAAGTTTTGAAAACAGAGGAGGCCTTAAGTATTTCAGAGGCTTCAAGATCACGACAGTGCTGCTATAGCGAGCACTTCTCACTCGGCCTTACGGGATGTTCGTGAAGGTAGCGGAAAGTGTAGTCGGAGACCAAAACGTCTTCAACTCAATTGTTGTCTTTCAGAGCTACGCTTGCCTGCTCCTGGTCCGTCTATGGAGACACCTCCGCTTGCTACGAGTGCTCCCCAGGTCACAGTTCAAGACAGCCCTGTGCAGGTGGTGAAGAAGGCTCCTCGGGAAATCGTAATCCAGGACGAGTTCGATGGTAGTCCGGAGTTAGGTGAGTCTTCTAGGATTTTTTTGTGGCCAAATACCTCTAAGTTTGGAGAAAAATTGGTGATTCAGATTTGACATCTAATTCAACCCTGCCGACTGAACGACCGAATGAGGGGTAATTTTTCTTCAGTTTTGACAACCAATTTATGCTAAATATTGCAATTTTTAGCAGAGTAGTATTTATCGATGTTTCTTCTACAAGTGATTCTTGCGAAAAAGCATTTGAGCGGCTTTATTCTGCATTTGCGAGCCCCCAGTCTTCCAAGAAGCCCTCCATGGTTGGTTTATGTCCTCAATTGTGGTAGAGAAGCTCTTTGTTTCTAGGGATAGGGGGATCGGCTCTCTCCATCGCGTGTGTGGCGTTCATCGATTAATCTTATGAGGATATATGTGGGGTGTCAGTTGAACGGCAACTCTTCTATACAGGGCAGACAGCCTTGAAAGTGTTTTGAGCTTCCTGTGTTCTGATCTAACTCGAATTAAGATCACCTTGGCTATAAATCGCGCTTTGCTTTTACAGGAAAGAGAAAAAATGGGAAGAAAACAAAAAAATCCGCACATTTCTGGTTCGAACAGCTTGGGGAAAATCAGAGATTGTCTCAAACACAAGATAAAATTCATAAAAATTTTGGGAATCTAAGCCCTGGCCGGAAGTCCTAGGGCGGCGCTTCTAAACACCCCATTATTGAATACAGTTACAGTTCTTCTCAAGAAACGCGCAAATAACCACGGCAATCAAGGGAAAACGTCTATAAAACTTGGGAAAAGGGGAAAACGTCTATATAACTTTGTTCGTAGTCATTTTCGGCAGCCCTAGAGGCCATACTAGTGTTCTACGTCTAGAAAAAGGTTATAGAAATGTAGAGTTGAGATGGAAAGTCGACCCACTATCACTGCGCAGAAGGAGTGTCCTCCTAAGTAAGTCGATTTACTCGACATTGAACGATTCCGTATTTCTAACAGGAATCGAGGGATGGCGAAGAGATGTCTTGTCACACAGAGAAGTGGAAAAGTTGGGATTCGAGTCTGTTTAAGAAGGGCCGAGTCCGTAGCCACTACCCAAAGGAATTAAGGAAAACGGCAGAAAATGGTCAGAAAGGTTCTCTGGAAAGGAGTTCGTCTGCAGTAGGTTGTTTGTCTTCTTTCAACTAATAGGGTAGCCCGAAATTTCTACCCGAAAATAGGTCAGCAGGTTTTCTTTGTCCATGTGTGGTCTTTTGATCAATTGTGGTACCCATTACGAGGTACAGTCTTCCTCTACCTTATAGCCGCTACCCAAAAAAAACCCGCCCTGGTTAGAATTCTATACACTGTTTACAACGGAGTGCACAAACCCATTATTCACTTCTACTTCTCTACTGGCATTCTACAGCGGTAGTCGAAGCGTTTTCGGCCGACCCCGGTGTGCATCGGCGACCCCGTAAGTCGCCACGCGAAACTCACCAGCTGGACGGCTGTGAGGCGTGGTGGGTGGGTGGCGGCAGTGACGTTCGCTTACCGGGTCGGCCCAGAACGCGTCGATTATCGTACTCAGAACCTGGTCCCGGGCGACCCGTCGCTGCTCGTCCGGGTCGCCCGAAATGGTGAATCGGGTCGCGAGAAAATCTGTTCATTGTAGATTAGTCGTCCGTAACGTACATTCACACGCAAATTCGCTGCACCGGGAAGGCAATTTCCATCATCCGGGTGGCTGGTAACAATCGAGGGGTTAGCGGGTCGCCCGGAAAGGTTGGCGGGTCGCCCGGAACGGGATCTGGCCCCAATTTTGAGGGTCCGGGTGGCCCGAAATGCAGTTTTTTTTGCACCGGGAAGGCCGGAACGAAGTTCTGAGTAGCTGTGGGCCAGTAGTGGACTTGTGGCGCACCATGAGTTTGTGCTATACGCCTTTGCGTCCCGCAACTTCCCTGTTAATATAATTCATGATATACATAGCGTTAGATAATACATTATCCAGAATGCTTAACGGCAGCGTTCACGATTGAGAAGTCTCACGGGTTTTCTATGGAAAATTGAAGGCCCAGGCCCTCGTCATAGTCGATCGACTGACTGGCTGCAGCCAGCCTGGTCGATAAGCATCTTCATCGTGCAAATCGGATGTCTACACGATGCTAAACTTCGTACGATCGAGAGAGAGGTTCATAGGAAAGAACAGACCACAGAAGCCAATCAAAGGCAGTGTTCACGATGAATATCGCACTCGAGTTCGACCCAAAAATGGGATTGTTTCTCACACACTCGCGGGGGTCGATGGCCGATTGAGGGGGTTGAACAGGTAGCGTGCTGCCGCTCGAAACAAAAAAAGAGGCGGGCTAAGCCCGAAAACTCCCCCATTCATGCCGAAAACTCCGCGTGTCAGCCTCCCACCGACCCTACAATGTCACGTCACAGTTGACCCGTTCACACCGAGAGCTCTGCCTAATCACCTCCCACCGACCGCTCAACGTGACGTCACACCCACGCGTTTACACCAAAAGTTTAGCCGGATTACCTCCCACCGACCACAAGCTACCACTTCTGAAGTGGCGGGCGTCAGTGGCAGCATTGGCGATTCAACCTGCTACCGACGCCCGCGAGAGCGTCGATATCCCGAACAATGCCAACCATGACATGCGCAAACACCTCACATCCAGGCGCAGCGTATACATTGTGGGCTGCCATTTCCGCGCTCTACACGTGAGAGTATCAGAGAAAAACAGTGCAGACACTCCAACACGTCGCCCCGAAAACTCCGCCACATATGAGACATTACAGCAAAAACTTCGGCAGTTATGAGTTATGCCGGAACCTCCGCCGATCAGCCAGATCCGATCAATTTGATTGGGAAAGGGGCGTTTTAACCGGCCACCGACCCCAGCGATTGCCTGAGTTGGTCGTGAGGTAAGCAATAGTGAAGAAACAGGGAAGAAAAACGTCCAGTATAAGTCAAAATAACGTTTTCTATATTCAGTTCGTGGACGAGAATCATTGGCCCTGCTGATTCCGGCAAGCGCGCGCTAATCGCGAATCTGCGCGAATCGATCATGCTAGCTGCGGCAGAGTTGCTTGGCAATTCGCCATCGAAACGTGTGCGGCGCCACTAGCTCGTCCGATTGGGGGCGTACCGGGATAGGTAGGCGCACCGGGAGAGCTTTCAAAGCCGTTTGTATTCATTTCTGGCCAGTTTTCGTTGCTTTTTGACCTTATCCTCTACAGCACCTGCCAACTTAGTGTTTCACACCGAGACCTCGAGAACGAGATTTATCGTGAACACTGCCTTTAAGCCCGCACACATGCCGACGTGATGAGATTTGAAACCTTGTCACCATATTCAAACCGCACCCTGTAGATAGAGGAAGAGTAGTTCCTTCGAATGGTTTAAAGGCAGCATACACGCTTGTAAACGTGATTGAGATACCTACGGAAATAGGATGGTATTTCTCAGTACACAACGCCTACGCATTTTGAAGCGTCTATTACGACCCACAATACAGCTACATGAGTAAGAAGTTGGCCCTGCCTTGTATTTCTCCACCTCTTGTACCAGGTTGTCCAATAATTCTTGTCCGAAAATTTCATCATTTTCAATTTTTTTCAAATTCATTGAAAAGCAAGTCTAATCGACAATATAATCACCACAGTTATCCACAACAGTGGTCCATCGATTGGGCAGGTCGCCGATGCCCTTCGCCCAGAACTCCGGGGGCTGCGACTCGAAGAAGTCCGCGATGTCGGATTTGAGGTTGTCGTAGTTGGTGATTTTTCTTCCGGCCAAATGGTGCTTCAGCGGGCGGAACAAGTGGTAGTCGGAGGGGCGTGGTCCGGGGAATACGGCGGATGGGCAACCGTCTCCCAGCCGAGCGTCGCCAACTTCTGCTGGGTCTCCTTCGCCACGTGGGGGCGCGCGTTATCGTGCAGCAGGTGGACCGAGGCCAGGGTCAATCGGGGTTGCGAAGTTTTGCAACGGGTGTGGGGGGAGGATCGCAAAAATTTCGAACTAACAATGAAAATTTGGTGAAGATATCCCTAAATTCCTCGATATTTTTGTTCACCAAGGATCGTAGCTCAGGTTTTAGGCCTCTTTCAGAGTGCGATCGCTGATCGCCGCGATGACATGTTTTGAATACAGATTGACGTGCGACGCGATCTCGATCGATGTTCATGTTTATCATCCCATCGCGTCGCTCGGCCATCGAACTCTGGAAGAGGCCTTACTACTGAACGACCGACTACTGAACGATCGACGCCTGACAGTTTTAGTGATCAAGTTTAATCGCGCCTCGTGGGGGGTATCGCGAAAATTTCGGATTTTGGAAAAAAATGATGGTGGGGGTCGCCCCGGTTCCGAGAAATTATGCGACGCCCTGCTTGACCCTGACCGAGGCCCGTTGGGGACGCTTTTAACGGATGGCGGCGGCTAGTTTCTCGAGCTGATCGGTGTGGATGGAGGCGGTGACCGTCCTGCCTTGCGGGAGCAGCTCGAAGTACAGCGTGCCCTTGGTGTCCCACCAGTAGCAAAGCATGATCTTCGGACAAGAATTATTGGACAACCTGGTATTTGCCGTCTCCTCCAAAACGACGACGGTGGCCATTCCTACCGTCGTCGATGTATGTGGTTTACCTAATGTACCTATCCTTCCACGTACAAACGTCGCCGAAGGTGAGAATGGCCCAGCTTCCCTGTTTTGGGGGATGACGGCAAACACAGGGGGCGGAGAAATACATGGCGTGGGCAAGTTCTTACTCGTGTAGCGGCATTGTGGATCGTTTTGACGCTTAAAAATGCGTAGGTGTTGTGTTCTGAGCCATACCATTCTATTTCCTTAGTTGTCGCAGTTACGTTTACGAGCGTGTATGCTGCCTTCAATACACTTTGTCACAAGACCGCAGATGGACCAGGAAAAGTCCGCTAACTTATGGGCCAAGCTTATATTACCTTCTCCACCACTGTTTCAGGCTGACTACCTGAAAAGGCTTGATGAGATGGAGGATTGCGCGGAAAACGAATCGGAAAGGGCGATGAATCCTAGGGAACGATGCAGTCTTCTTGCCCAGAAGCCATCGACCACGTAGGGTGAAATATGGGTAACCGTTGATGGATAATTTACATTACTCAGTGATTTCAGCGTTCTAGCTCCAGTCCCGATTGCTATCCCTTGCCTACAGTCAGATTCTGGCCAGGTATGAATACACATAATATCAGTAAATTATCTGAGAGGTGTTCCACCATTTTTCTTGATCTCTGTCGAAATTTTTCGAGGTTATTCAGAATACTTTGAAGCTGACCTAATTTTAGTGTTCAGCGCCCTCAACAGGGTCAAGCAAGTTTACGAAATTTTCGGGGGGGGGTCGCAATTTTTTTCGTCCGAAAATGGAGGATAGGGTAGGGGATCGCAAAAATTTCGGTTCAAAGATGAAAGATTGGTGAGATGTCCCAAAATTTCTCGATATTTTTGATCTCCATAGGGGGGGGCGTAGCATTGTTTAGGTTTTAGACGCTTGAGCCCGCATAGTGTACGAATTTTCGGCATCTGACAGTTTTGGTAATCAAATAGAAGCTGCCCAGATATCGCTTTTCGGGGGTATCGCAAAAATTTTTGGATGTCGGAAAAAATCTTGATGTTGGGGGGGGGGGTCGCTTCGATTAAGAAAAATTACGCAACGGCCGCTTCACCCTGTCCCTTCCGTAGGCAAATTTTGAGTCAGTTTTTCAGAAGTTTCTTGGGACGAACCTGATATTAATGTTCAGCGGCCGTAATAACCCCTGGGCAAATTTTGGGTCAATTTTTTAACGTTTGCAGTTTGAATGGAGGGGTATGGACTACATTTAAAAAAAAAGTCCGCCTCAAACTCCGATTAGGGAGGTTGTTTGGAGGCACTGAACCCATATATGAGGTGTGTTTCCAGCTTTTGAAGCTTCCGGTATGTCAGATTTAAATAAATCAATTCTTTTTCCCCACCATAACCTACAGTATGTAGAGGAAAATTGGCGGGAATCCTTTCTGACGGACTGATATTATGAATACGTACTGTGCTTATCTGGGCCGAATTCCGGTCCGCAATTGCGTCTCGACACGCTTTGCGGCCGCACGCTCCCGAGTCAGAAGAGCTTCCAGCGCCGCAGCCGCCGATCTGCTGACTCTAGGTGGGTTTTGGAAACGGGAAACTAAGAAAAATTGGAGAAAATTGTATAAAAAAACCACATCGAGTCGGCATTGGCGCTGGAAACCCGACTGACTCGAGCGCGTGCGGCTGCAAAGCGTGTTGAGACGCAATTGCGGACCGGAATGTGACCCAGATAATCACAGTACTCTATATCTGCATCCTAGTTTTAATATGCTTATCTGGGTCAAATTCCGGTCCGCAATTACGTCTCGACACGCCTTTGCGGCCGCGCGCTTTCGAGTCGGAAGAGTTTCCAGCGCCGCGGCTGCCGATCTGTTGACTCTAGATGGGTTTTACAAACTGAAAACTAAAAAAATGGAAGAAAACTGTATAAAAAAAGTCATATCGAGTCGGCTTTGGAGCTGGAAACTCGATTGACTCGAGCGCGTGCGGCCGCAAAGCGTGTCGAGACGCAATTGCGGACCGGAATTTGACCCAGATAAGCACAGTATCGAGGGTTCAGGTAGCGGTCGACGCTCGTTACGAGAAGTTAATAGAGATAATATCTATGATTGATCCGGAAATGAGTACAGCTTGGATAGACAGAATCGTTCGATGGCTAGTAGGCTTCGAGGATAAGGCATCACGATCGCCCGAGGTATTTTGTTCTTTTTCTCTGCCCTTTTTGTTTAGAAAAATGTGTATGAATTCATACTTAATTCAGAATTATGATGATGACATGGTGAGAGCAAAACAGACTGTCGAGCGCAGAATTGAGAAGTGGCACAGGGTCAATCTAAGATAATTAGAGGCATTTATGTACATTCACTGTGTGGATTACCTTGTTGATGCTTCCTCTCACAACTAGCCAGATACTCACTTAGTTTTGTTTATGTGTAAGTAGCGGTTTTGTTTTGTTATTTTTGAAAGTAGAACTTACTTATTGGCGCACTGAAAATCTCGTTTTGTTCTCATGAAATATGAATAAAATAAAATTTCGTTTTGTTTTCATGAAGTAAGAATTAAATCAGTGGTCGAAAGGCGTATGGTTAGTTCCGTGGCTTGTCTCCTCGAAGAAAAACATTTAAATCTCACCCGTGGCTGGCGAGGGCGGTCGCGTGCGCAGGCACGCTAATCGATTATGGACGAGAGAAGCACCATGTCACCAGCCGCCGGCGAGATTTCAACCGCCCACGCCAGCCGCGGATGAGAATTGAATGATTTTTCTTGAGGAGGCAAGCCGCGGATCTCCCTGTATCTGGGATGTTTGAAGATTGAAGATTTTACTACATGAAGCTTAACCACTTTTACAGAGTGGGGTGGGTTCCAGGGAAAATTGGAATGCAATTTTGTGACTGTGACTTCCATTTTCGAAAATGCAGGCTTGTGGCAAATCATGTAGCCTCTTTTGTGAATAAGGCAAAATCGAAGCGCGAATCGCTGACCAGGAGGAGAGAGGACGCGAACAGCTGTTGGACAAAGATTGCCGTGACGTGACCGCTCGCGCTTTCGATGATGGCGGCTGAACTACTGCAGTTGCAATTTCAGGTAAGCCGAATTATTGATTCTGCTTCCATTCGGGTTTCGCATATTCGATATGATGAGCAAGATCAAAAACGGGTACAGTTTTCAAGAGCGTGCACAGAGTTTGCGTCATGCATCGGCGCGATATATTGCTTGCCTGTCGGACTGGTTCATACTTCACCCAACGGGCGACGCTATGTAGTACAGATCGATTGAAAATCATTACGCTTGATGTGCGCTGTGGGACAGGGGCTCTCTACACACCGAGGGAGGAGTTGTCCCGTGTTTGCAGTTCGAAACGCCACGCCACTCAACGCGAGCGAAGTGGTCCCGAGTGGAATTAGAGCCGCGAAAGGCGGGACAACTCCGTCGGTGTGTAGAGAGCCGCTGTCCCTTCGCTGCCGTGGTCGCGCGCAGGGCTGGGCACGCGTCCCGGTTAACCTTAGGGGGGTGCATATTAGACGTTGCAGAGAGGGCAAAGGGGGGTGCATAAACCGAACACCAAAAAAAGAACGAAGTGCATGTTCTGTCGAATTTCAGGAATAAAAAATACGCTTTATTCTTCTGATTTGTCATATCTTCTTCCCCGCTTTTTGAGTCGAACGCTAAAAGAATTCAAATTATTGATAGAGATGCAGGTTGTGTTCGCAATAATTCATAGATGTTCTCAAAGTTTGTTTCGATGAAGGAGTGAACACTATTCCGTTATCTTGTAGCAAGTAAGGATTGATGTGGTGTCATGCTTCTTTGGTGCAACGTTCATTGATTACGCGGGTGGCTACCGATAAGAGGCAAAAATAAAAGACAGCGAACTGGAAAGCTATCGTTCAAGTTTTAAAAAATTAGCTGACTGATGTATAGCCTATGTCGCTCATTTTGAGCCGGTCGAAGCAAGGCTTATCGGGCTCATCATGTCAAAATCTCCTTATCACTGTCACACTTTGCCATGAACGACCTTCGACAGTTTAAAAGTACGGATAGCACAGTCAGCAACACAACTAGTCAATAGATTTTTATTCATGAGAATGTGACTTATTAAGATAGCCAACTGTAAAATTCGAAGACTGCAAGTTACTATGAAAGAAGCGAATGACCGTGTCGTCCTCATTGAGAAGTGCCGTGTACATAAAAACCCGAGTTTTATCCACCTTGAATGCCGCAATCTCTCATAGACTAGGCTAGCCGTGCGATATGGCGTTTGTTCGCAGCTACACAACGCGCACTGGAGTGGACGCGCACGCAATATTAATTAAAAAATGTATTTTATTTTAAAACGGGGCGGAGAAAATGATTGAAACTGAAGTACATGAAAGAAGGCAGAAATGGGATACTTTCAATGTATCCATTATCTTCTTCTTCTTTGCAGCCACATTGAGGGTTTTGTCATAGGTTGAGGAACTGGGCGACCAGTAACGGATTCGTCCATAGGTCCATTACGGTCAGCGTGGTGGGTCTCTCCGGACATTTGAAGAGGTGGGCAGTATCATGGCCGAGGCAGCCGCAGTCCGGGCAGACATCCTATTTGCTGCTGTCTATTTTGCTGGCGTAGGACATAAGCATGGTAGAATGACCACAGCGCAGCGATGCCAGGGTGCACCTGGCCCTTCTTCCGAGTTGAGCCTCGGAAGTGCAGACTTGGGGCGGCACTACCCCCAATATGGGATTAATGGCCGCCTTTTCCAGATGGCACCGTGCGAACTGAGTATGCTCCTCACGCAACAGACGGAGTCGTTCTTGCTGTGAGTCGTGCCATCTTTGCAGATTGACTTTGCTGGGAGCATCGGCGAATGGCTTTCTGACGCCTCTCTCTCTGACGGGGTTTAGCACTCTCCTAGACGGGTGATTTGGTTTTTTGACAATGTTGATGAAAAATTGTTGGGCCTGGAGCTCACAGTGCTCACTTACTGGTAATAAGCGGGTCTCAGAATGCAAGTGATCGACTGGGGATCTTCTTGCACATCCGGTGGCGATTCGAAGAGCTGCATTCTGTATGCGTTGCATCTTAGTCCAACGCTTTCTCAGCGCAAAATGCTTTTTCTCCGAAAGATTGCGCGGGACTGTACCTCAGGGGTAAAAATTGATATTATAGTTTGCCCACCGTGTATAGCAACCCTGCCAAGCGCGAGATCTCAATTCGATCAAATAAGTGAGAAACTACCCGGAAAAAAGTCGGCCCCGCTCACAACAAACCTAAAAACATAATCAAGCGGTATCCCGAGTAGGTAACCAAAATTTTTGCAAACGGAAAAATTAGTTTGTGTCGCGATGCTCAAAAGCAAAATGTACACTAGCAGAGCTCTTGGTTCCCTTTCCGGGGCGGTGTGCGCAGTTAGGCTTTTGGGGCGGGGCCGACTTTTTCCTTGAAGTTTCTCATTTATTAGAGCGAATTGAGATCTCGCGCTTGGCAGGGTTGCTATTCACGGTGGGCGGGCTATAATATCAAATTTTACTCCTGATGTTGCACTGTGCCTTCAAGGCTGCTCAGCACAGCGAGGCTCTACTCTGCAATCCAAATAATCCATAGGTTCCAAAACACGCCCACAAGTTCGCCGCGAAGAGGCATGGGTGTGCACCTTGTTAATAATACTGCTCAAAGTTTCGCCGCACTTTGCCGCGCACGACCTTTTCGATAAACGACTGCAAAAACTATTTCTTTGAAAAACGAAGCGATTTTAGGAATCTTAGGCTCACAAGTCGCATAATAAGGTTGCAATTTGATCTGTGAATATTATAGCGTTTTCAGAATTCAAAAAAGTCTTCATTAAAAAAAGTTATATGCAACGGACGTTTTTTTGCCAAGTTTGCCAGATGCTCCCCTTTTTTACAAAACTTAGCGCGGGTATTGTACTTGTAGTCCGCCAAACCGCTGCCGTATAAAGGCCGAATTCCTAGCCCCGTAACGTCGGCCGTTTGTCCCGAAACGTCGCTCTTTGGCGCTTTCTTCAACACCCGCTTTTCTTCAGAAGACCCTCTGTTTCACCCGAATCACCTGGCAAGACAAGCAGCAGGAACAGTCTGAGAACGCAAACTTGAGGTCCAATTTCGAGCAATAGTAAAGTGTTAAGCTCCTAAATTTTAGACTCTGCCACAGTCCGAGAAGTTTTAATAGAAAGTTCTCGAGGGAATTCGGGGCTTCTACAAATAAGCGAAAAAAAAACTAGGTTTTATGTAGCGTGACGAGGCCTTCTCCACCAAAAAAAAACCTGCGAAAAGTCAAACAAGGGTGACACGGACCGGCAAGAGGCCGAACGCTAAGCTTCTGAAATTCAACATTTCCCTACGGTTTTTAAATATAAACGAAATTATTGCCCTGGCTGAATGAGCATGAGGATTACCGACGTAGACATTTCAGTGAATTAGATCTCCCGAGTTTCGAGAAAACCCCCATTTTCTATGTGCCAATGATGCCTCCAAATGTGGCAGTCAGTCCCCTGCTGACCTCCACGGATCGAATACAAGTCCATGAGAGGCCAGCGAAATGGGAACCGAATGAAAACGAGGGACCGCCAGGAAATCAAATTTGAATTTTTGTTTTTGAAAATGGGTTTGTTCATGATTGTATCATAATCATCACTTTATTTGAGGCGTTTTAACACTTCTTTCAGGTAATTATAATCAACAAACAGGATATCAGAGCCAATTTTCAACTCCCTAATTGCAAACTGCTCACAAGGGAAGCGACAGTGGGAGACATTTCCAACTGAATATATTCTGACTGTGTACTTCTAGGATTGCTTAGGAACCTCAGCTTAAAGCTGCAAGGGGGATGTTTGAGCCTGGTAACGGAGAGGTTCTCACAAACCGAATCGCGGGTGGTATCCATAGTTTTGAACATGCCGTTGAGATCCATCTCTCCATTTTCGGACGGCTTCGACAAGTTTCAGTCGATGTCTTCCAAAGGAGGCGAATTTTCGGGACCAAATGCTTCTCTTGATGAGTTTCAAAACGCTACTACAGGTTTGCCTCGAAACTTGTCTCTGAAGGTTATTTGAAGTTCTCAACACGAATCCGAGATCCGCTTATCGATTTTCGGCAGATTACGGTAGGTTACGATGATATACAGTGATTCGGTCAACGTCTCAGATCAAGCTGTAAACCTCTAGTTAGAGGTTATTTCGGAAGCTAAACACGAAAAAGGGGCCTACTTGTTGATTTTCAAATCACAAAGGTGGGTCACCATAGCTGGATGGTATTGATTCTTTTTTATTTAAATCGACTTTTAAAAAGCGTGTCTCACCGGTGGGACATGTGGTCCGAACTGATAGTCGACGCGTATCTCACCGGTGGGACACGTGGTCATGAATGGGTTAATGACGAAACCAACAAAAATTCAAGGTCAAAATCAGATCATTAGTAATATGTTAAGCTTCTAAATTTTGAGCTTTACCAAAATCCGAAAACAAATTCTAGGAACATTTTTTATGGAAAATTCGGACTTCCAAAATTAAGCGAAGAAACACTTGGTTTTATGCAGCGGAACGAGATTTTTCCCACCAAAAAAACTAGCTGGAAGGACAGATTTGGGTGACTCGGACTGGTTGAAGACCTAACGCTAAGCTTTTGAAATTCAACATTCTACTGAGTTTAGTAATGTATCTACATATTTGCGACATGGACGGAGGTTTTTTCCATGTATGACGAGTGTTTGCTTTAGTACAGCCTGTTTCAAAGAGAATTCTGACTTGATCGCTGTCCAATTAATGCAGAACTAACTATGTATGTAGTATTCGACATATCTGATCAGTATGTTATTCATTGACATTTTGTAGGTACAGTGAAAAAAAAGGAGAAAGTTTTTATAAATGTTAGCAAAATTATTCTCCTGGTTGATTGAGCATGAGGAATGCCGAGATAGACATTTCAGCCAACAAACTTTCCGATATTCTCAAGGAGCCCTTTCGAACTTCTATGAGTCTATCGTGACTTCAGATGTGGCAGTAAACATCATGCTGACCTCCATGGATCGACAACGGGTCCATGAGAGGCCAGCGAAATGCGACTGGAATGAAAACGAGGGACCGACAGGAAATTCACTTGATTTTTTGTTTTTGGAAAATCGGTTTTTCATAACTGAATCATAATATTCATGTAATTTAAGGCATTCTAACACCTCTTCCAGGCATGAAAATTCAATAATCAGGACGTCAGGGCCAATTTCCAACTCCTTAATAGCAAACTGCTTTCAAGGGAAGTTACAGTGAAAGATCCGGCCATTTTCAGCTAATTAAATTCCTATTATGTGTACTTCTAGGAGCGTTTGCAATTCTGAGTTCGAAGCTGCAAAGGAAATGTTTGGGCCGGGTCAAGGAGGTGCGGTTCTCTGACAACTTTGTTTCTTGGCGTTATCCACCGTCTTGAATGCGCGGTTGAGATCCATAACCCGATTTTCGGAAAACTTTGACAAGTTTGGGTCAAAGCCTTCCACCTGACGAGGTTTTTTGGGGCGAAATGCTACCTTTGATAAGTTTATAGAAGTTAGGATAGGTTTGCCCCAAAACTTCTCTGTGGAGGTTATTGGAAGTTCTCAATACGAACTCGAGATCCGCTTATCAGGTTACATAAGATGGTATAGGGTAAATTGGTCAAGGTCTCAGATCTAGCTGAAAAGCTCTACTTAAAGGCGGTGTTCCCGATTAAAAACCCATATTCTAGTTTTTTATGTTTTCGAGTAGGCAAGCTTCACGGAGTAGTGGATAATGAGGAAAAGCCCCCATTAGTTTCTCGAATGTCAGAGAAAAAAACTGTATGGAAAAAATCTACTACACATTTATTCACGTCTGCTGGTGTGTACAGTGCAGTGCTAACAAAACGTCAAACCAATCTTAGCAAATGTTTTGAGCTTAGAAATTCTTAGGTGAGTGACTTCTTTGTTTTCTGTTTCCTGTACCAAGAACTCTTAAAGATTAGGATGGATCAATGCACATACTTGGATGCTAGAATCTTTCGCGACGAAGAGTGTTCCCAAATTCGGCCTAAACCCCCTTGGTGAAAGGAACGCAGGACAACTGTTACATGACGTGGGGAGGGGTGACCCAATGGGTTGGCTGGACTACAAGTTTTTCACCCATTTCCTGGCCGTTTTCCGTCGTACTTCCGTACTTACCCTTCTTACAATTAGAGGGACCCAGAGCTGACGTTTCTGCCAGAAAACGGGCAACATTTTCATCGTGATACTGCCTTTAAAGAAGAAAATTCAGTTTTGTACAGCAAAACACAATTTTCTCCATCAAAAAAAAAACTTGTTTAGAGAACAAATTTGGGTGAAGCGGATTGCTAAAAAGCTCAAGGCTAAGCTCCTGAAAGTCAAAATTTCTCTGAGTTTAGTGACGTGTGCACCTACATATTTGCAAATCAAAGAGCTGCATCGCGATGGTTTCCATGTATGACCAAGTGTTTGTATAAGTACAACATCTCCCAAGGAGGATTTGGACCAGATTTCTGTCCAACTAATGCAGAACTGTGTAGTGGTCGATCATTCTGTTATTCAATGACACCTTGCAAAGTCGACCGAAAAAGACCATAAAAGTTATGTGAACGAAAATATCGTCTCAGCCGAATGTGCACGAGGAATACAAAGGAAAAATTCTCAAGAAACTTTCAAACTTTTTCTAGTCATTCATGACTCCAAGTGTGGCAGTCAGTCCACTGCTGACCCCCACGGATCGAAACGGAGTCCATGAGAGGCCAGCGAAATGCTCGCGAAATGAAAACGAGGGACCGGCAGGAAGTTAATTCGAATTTTCGTTTCGGAAAAACGGGTTTATTCATGACTTGAACATTATCATTACATAATTTGAGGCGTTCAAACACCTCCCCCAAAAAAGTTTCTAAAAAAACCCCAAACATCTTTTTTTGCAGCTTTAAACATACATTCTTGGAAGTACACATAGTCAGAAAATATTTGTTTTCAAATGATAGGATCTTTCACTACCACTTCCCTTACGAGCAGTTTGCAATCAGGGAGTTGAAAACTGGCTCTCACATCCTGCTTGTTGGATTTTATTGATTAAAAGAGGTGTTTGAACGCCTCAAATTATGTAATGATTATGATTTAGTCATGATTAAACCCATTTTCCAAAAACCAAAATTAGAATATATTTCCTGTCGGTCCCTCGTCTTCATTTCGCGAGCATTTCGCTGGCCTCCCATGGACTTGATTTCGATCCGTGGAGGTCAGCAGTGGACTGACTGCCACATTTGGAGTCATGATTGACTCATAGAATCGGGGATTTTCTCGAAAACTCGGGAGATCTAATTCACTGAAATGTCTACCTCGGTAATCCTCATGCTCATTCGGCCAGGACAATAATTTCGTCTATATTTATGGGAATTTTCGTCTTTTTCCACTCGATTTACAAAATGTCAATGCATAATATAATGATCAGATATGTCGACCATTACATAGTTCTGCATTAATTGAACAGCTCGCTTCTAGAAGTACAAATACTCATACACTGGAGGGGGCTAGCGCAGCTCTCCAGGGGGGCAACCCCCCGGGCACCGGCGCTTGCCCCCCCCCCCCCAATCGGGGCTACCGCCCGAGTGACAATTTGTCTTGATCGGAGCCCCCGTCACTGCCCTGAAGCCCCCTGTGACAGCCCTGAAGCCCCTGTGACTGCCCTGAAGCCCTCACTGCCCCGGAGCCATGACGTCACGGCTCCGGAGCTGTGACGTCACCCCTCCCGGAAAGCGTCTCCGCTTTCCTTCAAAATATCCCTTTCTGACAGTGACTCGAAGTCGCCGTCCAGGGCCGGCCCTGTTGGGCCGATTGCGGCTCTCCATGAGGTGAGGCGCCTTTTATACCGGTCGAGCACGTGATAGATGCCTTCTCTGGCCTCTATTGTCGTAAACTACCTTCTACGACTTCTTCCCATCTTTTCCCTCCCTTCCTCTCGGGGGGGGGGGCAAGCGCCGGAGGAGAGCAGGGGCCTCCCCTGAAGCCCCCCTCGGGGGAGGCCTGCGCTGTCGCTCCCCCAAGTCGAAAACGGGCTCTATTGTCCGGCGCTTGCCCCCCTCCAGTGTATGAGTAATAGGAATATAATTAGTTGAAAATGGCCGTATTTTCCACTGTAACTCCCCTCGAAAACAGTCTGCTATTAAGGAGTTGAAAATTTGTCCTGACGTCCTGATTGTTGGATTTTAATGCCTGGAAGAGGGGTTAGAATGCCTTAAATTACATGAATATTATGATTCTGTTATGAAAAAACCCATTTTTCAGAAACGAAAATTCGAATTAATTTCCTGCCGGTCCCTCGTTATAATTCCGGTCGCATTTCGCTGGCCTCTCATGGACCCGTAGTCGATCCATGGAGGTCAGCATGGTGTTTACTGCCACATCTGAAGTCATGATAGACCCATAGAAGTTCGAAAGGGCTCCTTGAGAATATCGGAAAGTTTGTTGGCTGAAATGTCTATCTCGGCATTCCTCATGCTCATTCAACCAGGAGAATAATTTTGCTAACATTTATAAAAACTTTCTCCTTTTTTTCACTGTACCTACAAAATGTCAATGAATAACATACTGATCAGATATGTCGACCACTGCACAGTTCTGCATTAATTGGACAGCGATCTAGTCAGAATTCTCTTTGAAACAGGTTGTACTAAAGCAAACACACGTCATACATGAAAAAAAACCTCCGTCCATGTCGCAAATATGTAGATACATTACTAAACTCAGTAGAATGTTGAATTTCAAAAGCTTAGCGTTAGGCCTTCAACCAGTCCGAGTCACCCCAATCTGTCCTTCCAGCTAGTTTTTTTGGTGGGAAAAATCTCGTTCCGCTGCATAAAACCAAGTGTTTCTTCGCTTAATTTTGGAAGTCCGAATTTTCCATAAAAAATCTCCCTAGAATTTGTTTTCGGATTTTGGTAAAGTTCAAAATTTAGAAGCTTAACATATTACTAATGATCCGATTTTGACCTTGAATTTTTGTTGGTTTCGTCATTAACCCATTCATGACCACGTGTCCCACCGGTGAGACACGCTTTTTAAAAGTCGATTGAAATAAAAGAATCAATACCATCCAGCTATGGTGACCCACCTTTGTGATTTGAAAATCAACAAGTAGGCCCCTTTTTCGTGTTTAGCTTCCGAAATGACCTCTAACTAGAGGTTTACAGCTTGATCTGAGACGTTGACCGAATCACTGTATATCATCGTAACCTACCGTAATCTGTCGAAAATCGATAAGCGGATCTCGGATTCGTGTTGAGAACTTCAAATAGCCTTCAGAGACAAGTTTCGAGGCAAACCTGTAGTAGCGTTTTGAAACTCATCAAGAGAAGCATTTGGTCCCGAAAATTCGCCTCCTTCGAAAGACATCGACTGAAACTTGTCGAAGCCGTCCGAAAATGGAGAGATGGATCTCAACGGCTGGTTCAAAACTACGGATACCACCCGGGATTCGGTTTGTGAGAACCCCTCCGTTACCAGGCTCAAACATCCCCCTTGCAGCTTCAAGCTGAGGTTCCTAAGCAATCCTAGAAGTACACAGTCAGAATATATTCAGTTGGAAATGGCCGAGTCTCCCTTTGTCGCTTCCCTTGTGAGCAGTTTGCAATGAAGTCCAGATTGTACTCCTGTAAACATGGTTGAGATGACAAGGTAAGTGGGCCTCGTACAGGAACGCGAACGCCGTTGGAGGTGCCGAAAACAAGCCAAGGCAACCTTGTTTGAGACCCTGAACCGCTAGCCTGTGAACTTTCGCCTCATCAATCAGCAGTGAATAATGGTATTCGTGAAGACAGTCGGCTGCCTAAATTCAAGTGTGATAGCGTTTTGTGGTTTTTATATACCTCCTAGTTTCAGAGGACAAGAAGCCAGAGAACAAGCCGAAACCAGCGGCTCAGGTGGTCCGTGGAGGTATTCAGATGCAGTCGGATGCGTTATCACCAGAACAGCTGGAAGCTCTGCAGCAGTCGTTGGTTCAGCAGCTGGCTGCGTATGGCATCGACCCGTCAGTGCTGTCGGGTGTGACCGCGGGTGACATGCCAGTTCGTCGTCCTCGTAAAAATGACGGCCCGAAGAAGGGAGATGCTGTGAAGAACGAAAGGACTTCTATACGTTCACAACTGTTGATCCTGTAGGCCCGAGTTCTTCCGCACACACACAGAGATGTTATCTGTTTTGCTCACTTCCTATACGCCGATTTTTCCTTGTTTTATGGGCGAGTTCACCATGGTTGGCTGAAAATAGAGCAGTAAGCCCATTTTCCTTCATTCAGGTAGCTGTCGTGGTGAGCTTGACTCTGCACATACCAGTTTGTCCAGTAATTCTCGTCCGAAAATTTCACCATTTTTAATTTTTTTCAACTTTATTGAAAAACAAGTCTAATCAACAATGTAATCACCACAGTTTTCCACAACAGTGACCCATCGATCGGGAGGGTCGCCGATGCCCTTCGCCCAGAACTCCGGGGCTGCGACTCGAAGAAGTCCGCGATGTCGGATTTGAGGTTGTCGTTGTTGGTGAATTTTCTTCCGGCCAAATGGTGCTTCAGCGGGCGGAACAAGTGGTAGTCGGAGGGGGCGAGGTCCGGGGAATACGACGGATGGGCAACCGTCTCCCAGCCGGGCGTCGCCAACTTCTGCTGGGTCTCCTTCGCCACGTGGGGGCGCGCGTTCTCGTGCATCAGGTGGACCGAGGCCCGTCGGGGACGCTTTTCTCGTATGGCGGCGGCTAGTTTCTCGAGCTGCTCGGTGTAGATGGAGGCGGTGACCGTCCTGCCTTGTGGGAGCAGCTCGAAGTACAGCATGCCCTTGGTGTCCCACCAGCAGCAGAGTATGATCTTCAGCGGGTGCAGGTCGGCTTTCGGCGTCGTCGGCGGCTCTTCTCCGCACGGGATTCAGACGGCACGGCGGACGACGTTGTCGTAGAGGACCCAGCTCTCATCCCCAGTGACCAGGTCCTCGAGAAACTCCTTGCGATGCGGACGAAGGAGGAGGGACTGGCAGACGGCCACGCGGCTCTGCTTGTTGGCGTCGGTCAGACGGTGGGGGATCCAACGGGCCAGAACTTTGTGGTAGCCGAGTAAGTTGAGTCGATTGTGGATGGTGGACTTGCTGCAGCCGAGCGTCGTCGCCAGTTCACGGGTGGTGGCTTCCGGCTTCTCCTTGATACAGCGACGGACTTCGTCATCATCCGCCGTAGAAGACCTCCCGCTGTGCTCCCTGTCCTCGAGGCTCGTGTCGCCGCTCTCGAAACGATTGAACCAGCGGCTGACTGTGCGTTGGGACACTGCATCCTCCTTGCACGCTCTGCAGATGTCGGCGACCGCGGTGCCCATGTCGTTGCCCAGCAGCCACTCGTAGTACATGAACGTACGAATTCGACCTTGGTCCATTTTAGCTTGTATTGGTAGCTAGACGCGGCGACTGCGCCTTATATGCCCCTAGCGTAGAACTTTTAAGAACCTTCTAGAAGGTTCTTACACTTGCCTGATATTATAACACTGCTAAGGAAAATTATAGAATTTTGAAAATTTTCGGACAGGAATTATTGGACGGCCTGGTAGAGTTCGCGCAATCATTTTAGTCTGATGAATGCACGGCGCTGCGACGGTAGATCACCCCGCGCGAATCGAAACCCCATTCTCCATTGAGGCCGCCAACCCCGCACAGCCGGCCGTCTGTTCCATGCGTGAGACTAAAATGAAAACGGATACCATATATCCCATCTTCTTTTTAGAGTGATATGTCATAGGAATATAATTTGACTTTTCTGTTTTTCCTCACGTTTTTAACCATACATACATATATCATAAGCGGCCTTACTATGCACACGAGGTGATAAAACCTCGAGAACTTGTGATCAATTGTAGAATGTTTTTGCTACCAGTGGAATCGGTGCCTTCATTTCTCTCGTAGGACTTCCACCTTTGTTCCTCTCGTCTATCATACTTTCACCATTCACCTTTTTTTCTCTCTGCCCGTATCCCACATATATGCTGCACGTATGATTGTGTGATAACTTTAGAATGGAATATATCATATAACTGCTCATGTGTCAGCGCGTGTCGGCTTCACATTGTGATTCGCTACTACTGCATCAGCATTCTCTCTAATATACCCAAAATTTATCGACGATATGTACGCACTAAACCAAATATTTATTATATATCTATTCGAGTGGGATAAATAATTTATTGCGAATGGTTTTGAGAAGATATTCAAACTATGGGATATCCCATACGATGCGTTTGCTACGAATTGGACAATGGTATCTCGTAGATTCATAATTGACGTCGATTTATTGAAACTCGTAGCACCTATGTTTTAGCATATGGCACCGAGTTTGCGCCAACCTTCAATAGTGAGCGCGAAGTCTCATTATTATCCATGCTGACGTTACCTTGTACAGTTAGGTCCGTGGCTTGTTTCCTCAAGAAAAAACATTTTAATCTAAATCGCGGCTGGCGCGGGCGATTTAAATCTCACAGGGGCTGGCGGCAATTACCAACCAGCCGCCGGTGAGATTTAAATCGCCCGCGACAGCCGCGGTTTAGATTGAAAGGTTTTTTCTTGATTTAACAAGCCATACCGTCGCCCTGGGAAATCTCTGGAATCCCCGGCAAAGTCCTATACGTTACATTTGGTTGGGGGGGGGGTGGTCCGTTTGGCGGAAACTTTTTGAACTTCCTTGCCTAAGCAGACAACAATGAACCTGTCCTGGGACGATCCGAAGGAGGTCCCGACCAGGGTCCAGCGGGTTTCGCCTCGGCGCGTTGGGGGGGGTCGTAAATTTTTTTTGCTTTGACGTTTAAAAATTTCTAGGAGTCAATTAGGAAGCCAAAATAGTCTTTTCAAAATCGATTTTTCTGACGAACGCCCTTGTTGCACATCTCTACAGACAGGTTCTTGGCTTGCTTCCTCGAGAAAAAATTTTGAATCTCACCCACGGCTGGCGCGGGCGGTTTAAATTTCACCAACGGCTGGCGGCATGCTAAGCGGATCAGCTGCGCTCTTCTGTCGGCCTGATTTTATTAGCGGGCCGGCGCACGCGACCGCCGCGCCAGCCGCGGGTGGGATAACAATTTTTTTGTTGAAGAGGCGAGCCATGGACCTAACTATATGTCACATTTATTCAGGTTAGCTGTGACGAACGCTCAGTGTCATTAGCTTGAGCTTTGCGTTTCTTTCATCACTCAACAAGTATGAGCGGAATAAAACTAAATTTCGGATATCGTTTTTCGAGTTTCGACAATTTTTTTCTTGGGTTCCTGAAATAGGTTGCGAAACGTGTGGAAATGCGGTTTTTGAAACACGAAAATCGAAAAATATCTAAATTTATTAATGAGCTGCTCCTATATCAATAGATCCAGAATTTCCGCGTTCGGCAGTGCCTTGCAAGGAATCTAATAAGCAAAATCTGGACCCCCGCTTTCAGATTTGAAGGCTCACTTTTTTTTCAAGCGCCTGGTCCCGCACGGATCGGTCACGTGCGGGAGCAGGCGCTGATTCGAATCGCATCAGCTGTTCTTAGTTTTTTTCTTGTGTTGGTTTCCCCTGTTTTTTTTTGTTTTTTATTAGTTTTTCTTATTTTAATGCTTATTTTCAGGTTTTCTCGCAGCAGAGGGGGGGGGTTGGGTACAATCGCAGCTAGGAGGGGTATGATCACAGAAGACGCCACAGCCCACGGGCAACAAAATGGCGAAAAGGCTGCAATTCACGTTTCTCTTTGGTGCTGTATTGATACTATTCAACGCGGGCGCTGAGTAGTATGAATATAGCACCAAAGAGAAACATGATTCCATGTTTAATTCATCAACAACTCCATTAATATCCTCTGCTATCGTGATGGTGAACGTGTGCACAGCATTTGCTGGTTGGGAAAGTTAGGTCAACCTTTTTTCTCATCTGCATTCTTAGAGAACTTTATGAGGATCACGATGCTTTCATAAAAACTATATGATATACCTCGTTATGAGCTCAGTGATCTTGGTGTGCTTATTAGCACCGACCTTAAGTGGGAATTCCACTGCAAGGAAATCTCTAAGAAAGCTTCTCGTGTGGCAAATTGCATCCTGAGATCTCTGCAACACCCATGTCTCGAACCTTTTTTAGGAAAGCATACATTGTCTACTGCCGACCGCTATTGGAATACTGTACGCAGGTCTGGTCACCATCTTCTGTCGAGGATGATGAAGTAATTGAAAACGTGCTAAGGCGGTACTCAAAACGCGTTTTTGTCAAAGTATTTCCTACGCGAGAAGTACCAGACTATACGACTAGGCTTGAAATGTTGGGGATCGAAACCCTACGATATCGGCGAACCGAGTTCGATTTACACTTGTGTTATAAAATCGTTAACGGTCTTTGCGACATCCCATTTGAGAGTATTTTCGTGTTCACCAGCCGCTGTACTCGCTCCCGCCAGCACGCTTTTCAGCTCGCACGTAGAGTTACGTCGAAGTCCAACGTGCTGCATTCCTTTGCATTTAGAGTCATCCCAATTTGGAACAAACTACCTTCAGAGACCGTTGAGGCCGCGGATTTTCAAAAGAAGCTGTCCCATTTCAACCTCAGGTCATTGCATGGGGTCGATGGCCGTGCTTTCTGCTAAAGCTTCAATTTCTGGGTGCTCTTATTCGTACGAGTGTTTCTTTGCCTACTATTTTGTTTGCCTGCATGTCCAGGCTTTCTTGTTTAAACCTGTAACACATGCATTCTGTATGTTTCTTTGTCGCCAGATAAAGCTATTGAATTGAATTGAATTGAGCTGCGCATCCTAGGATTTCGGCTTTTGTTCGCTTTCAGTGTGAGTTATGTGAACAAAGCCGAGATCCTAATATGTGCAGCTTGTGACGAGGTTTTTATCTTATAGTTTTTATGGAAGCATCGTGATCCTTATGAGTTTCTTTAAGAGTGGAGATCCAGTTCTGGCGCATGCAACTTGTACACAGCAGTTGGGATTCCTGTTTGAGGGGCGCACATTTCCGCAAGTGACCGTAATGATCTGCTATGGACATCAGAAACCCAATGGTTTGTTACCTCCAAGTCGACTGATCCGAGCGAAATCTTTGTGGAAATTATCTGGTGCCAGCGCGCGCGTGACCTTAAAGTATGAATACTTCCCCCGCGCGTGCCCTGCTTGCGGAGACTATAAACACTCCAGTGGGGACGAAATGTCGTAGCGGAAAAAAGTTGACCTAACTTACCCAACCAGAAAATTCTGTGCTTACGTTCACCACCACGATAGCAGAGGAAACCATGGTATCTTCGAGTACTCCTTTTTTAATTCGTTCGCTAAAATTTGAGCACTTAACTTTGTTACCGCGCCTGGGGGAATTATAGTATCGCACAGTGTCACGTCCATTTTTCTGCACCGCCGCACGATTTGAGATCTAACCCGGGGTTTGTACTCCTTCCAAAATCATTAGAGCGGTTGCAGCGCAAAAAAATGGGCGTGGCGAAATGCGACATCGCAGCACCCCCTCCTCCCTGCTGCGATAGCACCACTTTGTCCAGAAGGTGGGCTCCTCAAGATCCCCAATCAGAAATCCTTTTCCGAGTCGGTGTACTGCACAAGGAGTGGAGGCCGGTCTATCGTTCGGCGAAGCCGAACGAATACTACGTAGAAAGAGGGGGGTCGACGAAGCCGGCCCATCGTTTGGCGAAGCCGAACGAATATTACGTGGAGAGAGGGGGGTCGGCGAAGCCGGCCCATCGTTCGGCGAAGCCGAACGAATACTACGTAGAGAGGAAGTGGCCGGCGAAGTCGGCCCATCGTTCGGCGAAGCCGAAAGAATACTAAGCGAAGGGTGGCCGGCGGAGCCGGCCCATCGTTCGGCGAAGCCGAACGAATACTTCGTAGAGATTGCGTAATTTTTTGACATTGGGGCGACCCGCCACCGTCAATTTTTTCTGTCAACATCCAGAATCTGCGATACCCCACCCCCCCCCCGGAGGCGCGACTTATGAGCAGTTTATAAATGACTGCTAAAACGGCCAGGAACCAAAAACTCGCTCAGTAGTCGGGCTCAAGCGTCTAAAACCTGTGCGATGCTACGAATCTTTCTTTGGATGACCTAAAATATCGAGAATCTGTGGGATACCCACACCGAATTTCCATTTTTGATCCAAAAATTTTGCGATCCCCCCTAACCATTAATTTCGTGCCGAAGATTTTGCGACCCCCCCTCAACCTCTGTTGCGAAACCCCGCAACCCCGCTTGATCCTGACCGGCGCCGCCCTCTATGTGTGGTGGGGCCAAGCAAAGACCAAATCGTTTATGGGAGGGTGGGTCGGGGGGGGGGTGGGGGCGGCGAAGTTGGATCTTCTTCTTACGAAGCCATCGGGGACGCCCGCTCTCTGCTAGGAGTAATGAAATGGTAGTCATTACGGGTAAAAGCGAAACGTGACAGGCGCCAGAGGGCAGCGGCGAAAGGTACGGAAGTGCAAATGATACTATCATCTTGGGGTGTCACCACGTATGAACGCAGTTTGATTGAAGAATTTGAAAAATTGATTGAGTTCAAATGCTTTCGGTGTCATGTTTGTCTGTCTGCTCGTTTTTTAAAATGCGCAGCTATAGTACTGCCAGGGGGCACGCGTCTTCAAGTCACGTGGCTGCCACGGGCTAGTGACTCGAAGGGTCACTAGTATCAATAGATCCAGAATTTCCGCGTTCGGCAGTGCCTTGCAAGGAATTTCGGAAAGCAGAACGCGTAAGGTAAAGAACGCATGAAATCCGTTGTTTTCGAAATCCGCTATCCTTGCCACCCACTGATGGGGTACTACATTATTGAAAAAAATTTCAAATTCATTTTGGTCAGAGTTACGTGCGTAGTTCGGTCCCCATCTCATACTTTTCTCGTAGGCGAAAAAATATTGCGACGGAAGACCCTCCCGAAGTTTGATAGTTTTCTGAGAATAGATCCGAAGTTTTCACGAAATTTCCTACGAAATGACCACCTTAATGTCTGGAAAACCCTATGAACCTTGCGAGCGAAATTCCTACGAACCCAAATCTCGTTGCGTCTAATCCGGAATTTCTGGCAATCGACGCATCGTGAACTATACTTTACAACTGAGTTTCTTAAGACTTCGAATGTCCTAATTAATTATATTGGTGTGCTCTGCAAGCTGAGTCACACTACTTCCATGAAGAAAGGGGATTACCAGTTCTTCATGCCCTTGGATAATCCCTTAGACAAGCCGTAGAAAAACGCGCCCCAATCCAGCTTTTTTCTCCCAGGGGATTATTTGAGACGCTTAGCCCGAACGTCAGGTTTCAGTTTTTCGCATAGCAAGATAACGATAGTTTGCGGTTCTTATTTCGTAATATCTCGAAATTTTAGATCGAGCTGAATTTCCAGGAGCAGTATTATACGAGAAGCTGATAACGGATCTACTGTCCACTGTTCGATTCCTTGAAGGGTACGGTAGGTTTATTGTCCCTTGGGTACTGTAATTTGCTTTAATCTAGATTGATTCAAACAATTCGTTTGAGCAGAAGAATTTCAACCTTTTTTCCAACTTTTCCTGCTACAATCTCGTCGGAATTTGATCCTGATTATCCGTCCCAGCCTACTGCGCGGCGAAAACTGCCGCGCGTGCGGCAAAACGTGCCGAACGCGGCGGTTAGCTCATCGCGCGCGCCATTTCTCATTGGGTCGCGCTCACGAACAACTAAGTATTCAAGTAAGTCGGTCTCTCCGTTCACGAGGTAACGAATAGTGAAGGATTACTGCCATGGAATACAATACGCAGTATTTAATCAACAAGTAGAGGGAACAATACTCATAATTACCACTAGAAAAGATGACGCGGAGGAAATTCCAAATATTTGAAGCAAACACCACTTAACCGATGATCAGGAGATTATGTTCACAATTTCGAAACAATCCCTCCTATAAGTAAAACTCGGAATATTCTGCTCCGTCATGTTTCGGAGGAATTTAAAATATTTCACGTTTTGAATTCTTGTGGTCGCGATATTATTTTTGACCCAGCATGTAACGGTTTACTTCTTATGACTAAAACGCTAATGAAAATTCCGTTCTTTGATTTTCGAAAAAAAAAAGTGGGCTTCGATATGTCCTTCGTAGGCGATGATTCAGATTTGGCCGACCCTGCCCGAGACGGTTCATCGAGGAGCTGATGAAAAATTCTTAGCTTTCGATTGCTGGAAAGGACCGCGCTATGTGTTCTATTCAATCACCAAAATATACTATAATCCTTAAAAAATCAGCAAGTAAACATCGGACCAGAGTGTTAGAAAAGAATTGAATTTTTTTGAGTCTTGGGACCGAAACGCTGAAAAAAATTGAGCCAAAGTTGGAGCTCGTCTGACTAAGTAAGCACATTTGCTCAAGTTATACCCGTTACTGGACTTCCAATAAAATTAGATGTGGCTGGTTTCCTGAGTTGGGGCAACAAGGTAAGGGGGGGGGACATCATGACATCTATTGGATGGTCAGAAAAACTGATCTGTGTGGTGCACCCTTACTTTAGCGCTAAACTGAGAGAGTCCCTATGACCCGGTGTAGAGAAGTCTTCAGCAGTTCCAGGGATGGATTTGAAAATGTCATCGTAAGAACAATAACCGGTATGAAATTCGTTGGACTTCGTTTTTCGGAAAATCGTTTGTCGACTTATACATCAGAAAAGACTGATGTATAAGTCGAAAATACAAATGATATTCATTGGTCCATAGACGAGAGGACTTGCACATGAGCGCAAAGAAGTCTCATATACTGGGCAGAAAATCGCAGCTTATCGAGATTTCGCCCAATTGATACATGGCTCCAGTGTTCTAAACACTGAAATAAGTCTTCAATATCAGGATGCATTTCTGAAACCATCGTCGGTGCTATGTAAAATGAAACAAACTCAGACCGGCATAACAGAGTTCCAGTTCCTGTTTAACCACAAATCGATTGCTGGAAATGCTTCTGTCGGAAGCCTAGCACCCAGTTCCTCACCTTAGCCATAATTCACGGCTTCTCGAGTCAGATGTGGAGAGCTGCTGTCGCGCCCCAGTGAGATTTGTCGACACGCGACGCAGGCGCAGCGCGCAGTAGGCTGGGACGAATAATGGGCATCCGGAATTTTTCGACCTAGATGTAGGGAGGATCGTAAAGATTTCGGAAATTCGGGTGGCGGTCGTTATGTTTTCCAACCTCAAGAGGGGCGGGGAAACTCCGTGTTCCGCCCAATCACGCGCCTCGCTCCTCCCCCAATTTCTCGCCTCTTCTGGTTGGAGGTGAGGTCCGGTGCAATAGCCTGATTGGACCCTGATTTCGCAGGTCCCTGGTCAGCGGAATTTATTAGAAAAAATCGAGTGTAAGGTGGCGTTCAGTGTTTTCGCGGAGCGACACGATTGCACATGTCAGTCTTTTTCTTCTTCTTTGCAGCCACATTGAGGGTTTCGTCATAGGTTGAGGAACTGCGCGACCAGTAACGGATTCGTCCATAGGTCCATTACGGTCAGCGTGGTGGGTCTCTCCGGACATTTGAAGAGGTGTGCAGTGTCATGGCCGAGGCAGCAGCAGTCCGGGCAGACATCTGGTTTGCTGCTGTCTATTTTGCTGGCGTAGGACATAAGCATGGTAGAATGACCACAGCGCAGCGATGCCAGGGTGCACCTGGCCCTTCTTCCTAGTTGAGCCTCGGATGTACAGACTTGGCGCGGCACTACCCCCAATATGGGATTAATGACCGCCTTTTCCAGATGGCACCGTACGAACTGTGTGTGCTCCTCGCGCAATAGACGGAGTCGTTCTTGCTGTGAGTCGTGCCATCTTTGCAGATTGACTTTGCTGGGAGCATCGGCGAATGGCTTTCTGACGCCTCTCTCTCTGACGGGGTTTAGCACTCTCCAAGACGGGTGATTTGGTTGTTTGACAATGTTGATGAAAATTGTTGGGCCTGGAGCTCACAGTGCTCCCTTACTGGTAATAAACGGGTCTCAGCATGCAAGTGATCGACCGGGGAACTTTTTGCACATCCGGTGGCGATTCGAAGAGCCGCATTCTGTATGCGTTGCATCTTAGTCCAAGAGGATTCCGAAACTAGATGCTGCCAAACTGGTGCGCCGTATTCTAGTGCAGGCTGGAGAATCGCTTTATACGTCGTAATAATGGTTTCCTTGCTACTACCCCATGTTGTACCGCCCAGGGCTCTAAGCACGTTAAGCTTTGCTTTAACGATAGCCTGCATCTGTTGCGTGTTCTTATGGAACTTGAGCGATGGATCGAGCACGAGTCCGAGAAGTTTTGGGAAGCGGGCGGCAGGCAAACGATCTCCATTCCATACCACATACGGATGTGCGCCGTGTTCAGATGGGTCTGTTGTGAGTACGGATACCGATGACTTTGACGCAGAAATCTTCAGCATTTTGCGGTCGAAGAAGCTTTTCAGTGTGGTCAAGTACCCGTTAATCTTAGCGGCGGCCACATTTATGTCCCGATCAAGACACAAGACAGTCATATCATCAGCGTAAGCGACCGCCTTGATATCTTGGGGAGGGGCGGGCATATCTTCGAGGTACAGACTGAAGAGAGCAGGCGACAACACGCCGCCCTCTGGGACTCCAGCTGCAACCGGAATGCTCTTTGAGACATGATTCTGGAACATCACTCTAGCTCGTCTTCCTTTAGGGAATGCAGCTATCCAGCGCTTTTGCCATGACGGGATTGATGACTCCAGTAAGTTGTTTGATAAGATGCCAAGATTCACTGTGTCGAAAGCCTTAGTGAGATCCAAGGCAACTGCTACAGTTCTTTCCGGCTTATAGGCGTCGAAACCATCAATTGCATAGCTCGTAATTTCTAACAAAGCTGTCGTGGTGGAATGAATTTTTCTGAATCCATGCTGACACACCTGTCTCTCGTTATGCTCAGCCAGGTACTTGACGATCAGCTTTTCAGCTACTTTAGCAAAAGAAGACAACAAGCTAATGGGCCGATATCCCTTGACTGAAGCTTGGGGCTTGCCAGGCTCGGGCAGCGGAACGACGTTTGCCGTCTTCCAGTTCTGCGGGATAGTACACGACCTGAACGAGGAGTTTATCACATCAGTGAGAAGCTTTAGTAAGTCAGTGGGTATCTTCTTCAAGACAGCAGGACATATCCCATCAGGACTCATAGCTCTAGAGTTCCGCATTTCCTTTATAATCTTCTCAACTTGCGTCGTAGTAAATGCTTCGGCCGTGCTCAAAGCGGGAGGCGGCACAGCTCTCTTACAGTCACTCTATTCTGCGGACCTCGTTTAGCACTGGTGATGAAAAAACTTTTCCCGAGCGCATAAGCGGCTTCCTTTCCTGATTTGAATACACCGTTGTCGAATTCGATTGTGGAGACGGTGGCGGGTGAGCTTTTACCCGAAAGCTTCCGTAAAACCTTCCAGGTAGCTGCACTGTCCGTCTTAAAATCCAACTTCCCGGTGAACTTCTCCCACTCGTCTTTCTTAAGTCTGTCCAAATCCTTTTTGATCTCACTGTCAAGCTCAGCAACCACGGGGTCCAGATGATTACCCGCTCTCCTCGCATCTCTCGTTCTAATTTTGTCGAGGATGTCTCTGTTGACATTTGGATAGAACGTCTTGACGCGACCGATAGGAATAGCCGCATTCATGGCCTTGCGGATTGCGTCAGATAAATGGCACTCTTTCTGGTGCACGTCGCCATTCCACGGGTAACTTGCCGACAGACGGAGCGCAACTTCACTGAACAGGCGCCAGTCTGCTCGGCCTAATATAAGATAAGAACGTTGGCGAACACCAGAAAAGGGAGCGAGAGAATTGGATAGATCGATGTGGACAAAGACAGGAACGTGGTCACTTGGCAGAGTAGTCGAGGTAGACCATGTGCAGCAGCTAGAAAGGTTGGACGAGGCAAGAGATATGTCTGGGCTAGAAGATCGGCCGTTGGCAGGGAGACGAGTGGGCTGATAACCGTTTAAAATGACCAGGTCGCACTCATCTGCCCATTCTTCGACGTCATTTCCTCTAAAATCAGGACCGAGAGACGAGCAAAAGGTGTGAGCGTTGAAATCACCCGCGAAAACGACCGAGGATGAGGGGGAGCAGTCGCTCAGCTGCTTGAGAAGTGGGATAGGATTGTAGGATGAAGGGCATGAAGTTGTAGGTGGAATGTATATGTTGAAAAGAGAAAGGGGTGTTTTTAAGGAGAGATGGATTGGGAGGTACTCGAGAGTACCATCTGTGGGGGTGCTGGGAATGAGGTGTGAGGGAAGTGAAGATAGAACAAAAGTAGAAACACCACCGCCGAGAGATGACCTTGGAGCATGGTAAGAAGTATAGCCTGGGATATTGGGATGAGGATAGGTAGGGGATGGAGAGAGCTTGGTTTCTTGAACCATGATCACGTCTGGATGGTAGGTACGTGCGAAGAGAGAGAGAGAGTTCAGAAAGCTTGGCACGAAGGCCGTTTAGATTGATATGCACAATTGAAAGGGGGCGACTTGAGATAGAGGAATCTGAGTTGGAAGGTGAGGAGCGTAATACACAACGAAAAGATGAGTTATGATGCCTCAAAGAACTGAGACCCGAACAGGAGAAGTGCACCCACCTTTGGCATCCGAAGCACTGGACGCTGGTATGTGTCCAGTTAACATGATTGCCGCACGTGGCGCATAGATACTTCTGAGCGGGTCCAGGATTCCTCCCCGCGCCGGCCCTTTGCAGAAGAATCCGAAGGAGAGCTGCGGCCGGCCAGCACCTCTCCCATGACAAAAACCCTCTTTGTGGAGGGGATGATGTCGGTTTGCACGGAGGCGATCTTCTTTTCTCCACACTGCCACGGCACGAACGTACGACATCTCGGCAGCTTGCTATTGCTACACAAACTTGCCGTTGCTTGTTTACGCGAAATTACGTACGTACGCAATCGCGCGTAGTCGCCCAGCGTTCGCGCAGCGCACACACCTGAATTTCTGCGCGACGCGATTTTCGCGTCGCACCGAGGTGTGCCATTGCGTTGCCCTGCGAAAACTCTGAACGCGACGCCGGCGAAGGCGACGCGAATGACGTCGCGCGCTGTGAGATCGCGCGTAATTTCGAATGTGTCGCGCTTCTTCAATGAGAACACTATGCGAAGACACGATGTGACGTCCCTTAGGCCTCTTTCAGAGTTCGATCGCCGCGTGACGCGATGGCATGTTTTGAATACGTATCGACGTGCTACGCGATCACGATCGATGCTCATGATTATCATCCCATCGCGTCGCGCGGCGATCGAACTCTGAAAGAGGCCTTAGTCGATCGTAGGCTGATTTTAACGTCGCGCGGCGTCGCGAATGAACTCTAAACGCCGCTTAAGGCTTAGTGGTTGAATTCGCGATCTTTTAAAGAGGCCACCGTTGGTGGGTGGCGAAATCAGCTGGCTGAGTGAGAACGGGCGTTTCCATGTCCTTACGTAGAGTATGAATATATAAAAACTTGTTCAAATTCTTCAATTATCTCATATCATAATTGGAGTTCAGCGATATGGGAAAGCGGCAGTCGTATACTAGGGAAGACGAGAGACAGATGTGGATGTACCTCTATGAGTAAGTTCACCTGTAATGTATTTGTGCCTCACTTTTGAATATAATGCGTGTTTCAGAAAGTTGAGGGCTGCTCATCCGTCCGCGTTTGAGCCGAAAGGACTGAAAATATGGGAGGAGTACGTCACGGAATGTAGAGTGGACAGAACACCGGATGGTCTGACTACGCGGTCAGGGGAATATCATCAGAGTTTTGAAGTTATTGTTGATCCTAGAACTGCTCTCAGGTTTCGACGACATATGATAAAAAATCTCCATCTTGCACATTTGGATTGCCAGGTGATGATGTTCATCTACCGCCGTCTTCACTTGCAGTTGGATCCGGATGCGAAGATAGCGTAGGTTTCACTAGGGACTGCTTTAGACTTCCCATGGCGATTTGGAATACCATGTTGTCGTTGTTGTAGGTCTGTGAGAGTAGATAAATGACCCTTGCTTGGAATTCCCTGAATGGCTGCGGAGATTCCAAAAATGGCATTTTCGATGCTTCAAAAAAAAGGTTAGGGTACCCAGTCAGGGAATTTTTAGGGCGTTCAGAAAAAAATTTCGGATTCGGCTCAAAACTTTCAACTGGTGGTTATTAAGGGCGCTGAGCCCGAATCTGGGGTCTATTCCTCGCCGGGCTGAGGTTCACTGTAGGCTACGGTGGGCATAATGTCTTTTTACTGGCGTTACTTACCTTTAAACTTCGAAAATCAAAAAATGGGCCTCAAAATCGTGTTCAGCTTCCCAAATAGCACCAATACCGTATGCCCACCGTAACCTACCGTAATTTATCGAAGTCAAAAGTCGCGTTTGGCCAGCAAAAATTACCCCCATTTTAAAGTCTGAACCAAATCGGATGGAATTTTTCAAATATTGACAAATGGGCCTCAGATTTGTGATCAGCACCCAAAACAACAAATAGAAAAAAGGTTTTAAGCTTAATCCGAGACAGTTTTTTTGAAAGCCCAAAAATTGTCATTCGTGTACCCCTTTTCTATTGGCAAAGCTATGGAGATGCCCACTTTTGCAAATCTCCTGTAAATCCCTGAGCATTCAGCCGATTCTGAGGATGGGATTTTGGAGCACTGTCCTCACCCTAGAACATATTAAGGTTGCATCTCGAAACTCCATCTTATTTATGCAACCCTCCCTTCTTAGGGTTACTGTAGATTACAGTAGGCATAGTGCCTTTCATCTGCTAACTACTTATTTTAAAACTTCGAAAATCAAAAAATGGGCCTCAAAATCGTGTTCAGCGTCCCAAATAGCACCAATACCGTATGCCTACCGTAACCTACCGTAATTTATCGAAGTCAAAAGTCGCGTTTGGCCAGCAAAAAATTACCCCCATTTTAAAGTCTGAACCAAATCTGATGGAATTTTTCAAATATTGACAAATGGGCCTCAGATTTGTGATCAGCACCCAAAACAACAACTAGAAAAAAGGTTTTAAGCTTAATCCGAGACAGTTTTTTTGAAAGCCCAAAAATTGTCATTCGTGTACCCCTTTTCTATTGGCAAAGCTATGGAAATGCCCACTTTTGGAAATCTGTAAATCTCTGAGGCATTCAGCCGATTCTGAGGATGGGATATTGGAGCACTGTCCTTACCCTAGAACATATTAAAGTTGAATCTCGAAACTCCTAGGGTCGAGCGGGGTTGTGAAAATCTACAACGGGAAGTAGTGGGATCGCAAAAATTTTGGCCCGAAAATGAAAATTTGGTGAAGATATACCGAAATTTCTTGATAATTTTGGTCACAAAGGAGAAGGATCTTAGCACTGCTCAGGTTTTAGACACTTGAGCCCGACTTCTAAAGAATTTTCGGCGTTTGACAGTTTTAGTAATCAAAAATAAACTGCCCATAAGTTGGACCTCGTGGGTGGGGATCGTAAAAAAATTTTTGGAAAAATAGTGATGGAGGGTAGGGGGTCGCTCCGATTCAGAAAAATCACGCAACGCCCCGCTTGACCCTGACTATATCTTATGTGTGCGACCCTCCCTGGTTAGGGTTACTGTATGTTACGGTACGCATAATATATTTTAACTGACGCTATTTACCTTAGAACTTCGAAAGTCGAAAAATGAACCTCAAGTTTGTGTTCAGCGTCCCAAATAACACTCACCGTGAAATTTTGAGTCAAATCTGAGTCATCGACCAAGCTATCGTATACTCACCGGTACATACCGTAATTCAAGGGAAATCAATAAACCGACCACAGGTTCGTGTTAGGCACGCCGAATAGCCCCTATGTACAAGTTTTGAGGCGATTTGCTCGTAGCATTCTCGAAATCGTCAGAAGTCGCGTTTGGCCAGCGAACTTTCCCCCATTTTCAGGCTTTGGACCAAATCAGATGGACTTTTTCAAATATTGACAATTGGGCCTTACATTCGTAATCGGCACCCAAAACAACCACTTGAAAAGCGTTTTAAGCTCAATCCGAGACAGTTTTTTGAAAGCTCTTAAAATTGTCTTTTGTGTATCCCCTTTCTCTTGGCAAAGCTATAGGTAATCTACTGTAAATCTCTGAGGCATTTCGCTGATTTGGAAAGCGGACTATCATTGCCGTGTCCCTACAACTATCAAAACATGGTTTTATAACAGCTCTCGGGAAATGTAAGGCAAGCCCTAGTCAGTGTTATCGGAATTCGATACGTTGCGCGTTTTTATTTCCAACGTGTGCGAGAAATCTTTCTTCAGGCTGGAGCTGAAATTTTCGATCGAGATCGAGATGAAGGAGGATGGAACCGTCAGGACGTTCAAAAAAGTAGACCGGGTGCAACCACAGCAGCAGCTTCATCGCAATGGTGTGAGCGAAAGACTTCCTGGTAAATTTTTAGTTGAAAATCTTTTATCCTGTTCATCATGTTCAGTATCAAGACTACTCCAGCAGATTCATCTGCACCACGTACGGAAAATAATGATGTAAACGAGGACGATTTCTCACGTGAGGTGAACGAGAACGATTTCTCAAGTGACGATGATTCTCCGACACAGCCACCCACGAAACGGTCATCACTCGATTTTACCAGTGGGTTTTTTGTTGTCAGTTGGGCGTTCCTTTATAGTCTTCTTTGCGAAAAGCTGCAGGGATGGTGCGAGCGGTTCCGTCACGGTGGTTTTAGGTCATTACGCGGAGCGAGTGGAATCACATTTGGCTGAAAACGCCTTTCTCAACTGAATCCATAGTGGTTAGAGCTCTTGTAGTGGCGTTTCAGATCTATGGTTCCTCAACACCGAGTTTCGGTGGTTTCTCCAGTTGAGCGAAAAGGTATGCTATCGGGGTTACCTCGAAGGTAAGTTAAGGGGATTTCCTCAGAATTTTAGGGGTTTTCAGAAAACTTGTTTTGGATTTGGCTTGAATCTCTGTTCTGGTGGTTATTCGGTGCCCTGAATACGAGTCTGGGGCACGTTTCCTGTTATGTTGCGGCGCACTGTAGGTCTGCTGCTATTCTGCTGTTATGACCTACTTTAATATACGAAGAATCGATAACTATACCTCAAAATCGCGTTCAGCGACCCAAATAACCTCTACAGTTAAGGTTCGAAACAAATATGTCGTACCATTCGGAAGTCATCAAAAGTTGCATTTTACCCCGAAAATGTGTCCTGGTTGGAAGCTTCTAGCAAAACCTCTCGAGGTTTACCGAAGATTCAAAGAAAATTAGAAAAGAAAAACCTCAGTTCAGTACAAGACTCAGGCCCTAGTTATACATCGGCGTTTCGCAGCCACTGTTTTCCGCGGGGCATGCGGGATTGGTGAGATTTCGAAATTGACCAATAGCAGACCTAATCTGCGGCAAAGTTGTAATGTTTTCCTTAATTTTGAAGAAAAGTCGTCGTGAAGGATGAAAAACGGTGAGCTCCCTCCCCCACACACACACACAAGCGTTTTCAATATACCTGTAGTCTTCACCACGGATACACGCAGGAATAACCAGAAAAAAAGAATTTTCTCTGTTAAATCCCTTTTTTTCTGGTAAATCTCAATTTTTTCTTGTTGTTCGTGCCTGTATCCATGGAAAAGACTTCACAATCTACAGTATGCCTAGAGGGAATACCTAACCGCAAAACTGCCTTTGTTTTTGCCGTAGACCTCCCTTTCTTAACTTTTAGCCCATTTGAGGAATCTCACTGTAACTAGCTCCAGAGAAGCCTTCAGCAGCTACGAACATGGGTTTGAAAACTGCATAGGCATAGGAAGGATATTAACTGGTATGAATTTCGTTGGAAACGGCGTTTCCGACCTGATGTGATTACTTGCTAAGGCACAATCCGGCCAATTCCCACGAAGAGGGCTGTAGGTGGTGTGTATAGTCATAGGTACTCTGCTTCTCTGGGCCAAATTCCGGTCCGCAATCGCGTCTGGACACGCTTTGCGGCCGCGCGCTTTTGAGTCAAAAGAGTTTCCAGCGCCGCAGCCGCTGATCTGTTGACTCTAGGTGGGTTTTAGAAACTGGAAAGTCAACAAAATTGGAGAAAACTATAAAAAAGCCATATCGAGTCGGCTTTGGCGCTGGAAACTCGACTGACTCCGGCGCGTGCGGCCGCAAAGCGTGTCGCCACGCAATTGCGGACCGGAATTTGGCCCAGATAAGCACAATATTAGACGTTATTCGCATGTTTTATCGCCACGATTGAATCGCAGTAATCAGAAATGTATGACTGCGCGATCACCATGTGGCCGCCATGTTGCTGCACAAGGGCCAGTGCTGAAACGGAAGTAACACAAACCGGTAATCGCGGCTACGGGAAGTATGAACGGAAAGTATTCGCGACAGTCACAGGCAGTTGCCACTCAATAGTGGCAACTGCCTGTGACTGTCGCGAATGAACCAAAGTACAGTTCAGCTCCGCAGTGCCGTTCAGTCCGCAAAGTGCACGCTGATTGCGAAAGCATGGTGCGGCGCGGTTTCGAGTACTCTCAGACAGGGATGTTGGATCACCCGGGCGGTTTTGTCTTTGGTGCCCGTGCGATCCCGCAGCACGCTTTCGCAATCAGCGTGCACTTTGCGGACTGAAAGGCAATGCGGAGTTGAACGGTAGAAAGGGTAGCTGTCGAGATCACGGCTATAAATATGATTGTGGACAGAAGGTGTTGGCAGACGACATCCACCGGCATTCTGTCGCACTAACAATAAGAAGGAAGCAGTTTGGCCATTTCTAGGAGCAAACACTAGAAAATTTGGTAGCCGTAAGGTTGGAATCGCACTTCCCGCGACGAGCGACAGCAAAAGCACATCGATTTTGAGTCGATACTTATGGTGAACATTGTGTCGCTCCTCGCGGGAGGTATGATCGCCATCTAAGTGAGCAGCATAGAGTGGCATTAAGCGATAAGGAACGTTGTTGACGACTGTGCGCAGCCGCGTGTAAATCTCAACGCGCAGTTAGCTTTCTACGCATTCTCCACCGGGATCTGCTCAAATCGGACGCTAAACGCAACCTCTTAGTGTTCGAGCAGACGGATAAATTTCGCAGCTTCCGGGAAGCAGGCAGGTCTTTTGCGGGAAACCCGCCTTGGTTTTGGTTGTGAACAGCAAGTCTTAGATGAGATGGTATTCAGCCGACCGGCTGGTGACAGTGAGATCCTATTAATAGGTGGCAGCTGACGACAACAGGCTGCCAGCAACACTATTATGTTGCTGTAGGAACGATATCGGTCGCGTCAGAAGGGTGTTTTCGAGCTTGCGATCGTGGGCGAGGTTCAAAAGTGTTGCGGAAGCGCTTAGGAATAGATTGTGGGGAAACTTTTCAGTGATTAGAGAAGATCTATTTGGTTAGAATATCGTTGAAAGTCGAAAAAAATCATTTTCAGGGGAGACCAACAACGTTATGGTTGAGAGTCGATTCAAAGTGAGGTATCCAGAGCTTCAGGTTAGTCTGATTTGAAACAAAGTTTTGGAAACAGAGGAGGCCTTGAGTATTTCAGAGGCTTCAAGATCACGACAGTGCTGCTATAGCGAGCACTTCTCACTCGGCTTTACGGGATGTTCGTGAAGGTAGCGGAAAGGGTAGTCGGAGACCAAAACGTCTTCAACTCAATTGTTGTCTTTCAGAGCTACGCTTGCCTGCTCCTGGTCCGTCTACGGAGACACTTCCGCTTGCTGCGAGTGCTCCCCAGGTCACAGTTCAAGACAGCTCTGCGCAGGTGGTGAAGAAGGCTCCTCGGAAAATCGTAATCCAGGACGAGTTCGATGGTAGTCCGGAGTTAGGTGAGTCTTCTAGGATTTTTTTTGTGGCCAAATACCTCTAAGTTTGGAGAAAAATTGGTGATTCAGATTTGACATCTAATTCAACCCTGCCGACTGAACGACCGAATGAGGGGTAATTTTTTGCAGTTTTGACAACCATTTTATGCTAAATATTGCAATTTTTAGCAGAGCAGTATTTATCGCTGTTTCTTCTACAAGTGATACTTGCGAAAAGGCATTTGAGCGGCTTTATTCTGCATTTGCAAGTCCCCAGTCTTCCAAGAAGCCCTCCATGGTTGGTTTATGTCCTCAATTGTGGTAGAGAAGCTCTTTGTTTCTAGAGATAGGGGGATCGGCTCTCTCCATCGCGTGTGTGGCGTTCATCGATTAATCTTATGAGGATATATGTGGGGTGTCAGCTGAACGGCAACTCTTCTATACAGGGCAGACAGCCTTGAAAGTGTTTTGAGCTTCCTGTGTTCTGATCTAACTCGAATTAAGATCGCCTTGGCTATAAATCGCGCTTTGCTTTTACAGGAAAGAGAAAAAATGGGAAGAAAACAAAAAAAATCCGCACATTTCTGGTTCGAACATCTTGGGGAAAATCAGAGATTGTCTCAAACACAAGATAAAATTCATAAGAATTTTGGGAATCCAAGCCCTGGCCGGAAGTTCTAGGGCGGCGCCTCTAAACACTCTATTATTGGATACAGTTACAGTTCTTCTCAAGAAACGCGCAATAAACCACGGCAATCAAGGGAAAACGTCTATAACTTTGTTAGTAGTGATTTTCGGCAGCCCTAGGGGCCATACTAGTGTTCTACGTCTAAAAACAGGCTATAGAAATTTAGAGTTGTGATGGAAAGTCGACCCACTATCACTGCGCAGAAGGAGTGTCCTCCTAAGTAAGTCGATTTACTCGACATTGAACGATTCCGTATTTCTAACAGGACTGGAGGGATGGCGAAGAGGTGTCTTGTCAGACAGAGCAGTGGAAAAGTCGGATTTCGAGTCTGATTGAGAAGAGCGGAATCCCTAGCCAGTACGTAAAGGAATTAAGGAAAACGGCAGAAAATGGTCAGAAAAGTTCTCTGGAAAAGAGTTCGTCTGTAGTAGGTTGCTTTGTCTTTTTTCAACTAATAGGGTAGCCCGAAATTTCTACCCGAAAATAGGTCAGCAGGTTTTCCTTGTCCATGTGTGGTCTTTTGATCAATTGTGGTACCCATTACGAGGTACAGTCTTCCTCTACCTTATAGCCGCTACCCAAAAAAACCCGCCCTGTTTGGAATTCTATACACTGTTTACAATGGAGTGCACAAACCCATTATTCACTTCTACTTCTCTACTGGCATTCTACAACGGTAGTCGAAGCGTTTCCGGCCGACCCCGGTGTGCATCGGCGACCCCGTAAGTCGCCTCGCGAAACTCACCAGCCGGACGGCTGTGAGGCGTGGTGGGTGGGTGGCGGCAGTGACGTATCGATCGCTTACGGGGTCGACCCAGAACGCGTCGATTATCGTAGCTGTGGGCCAGTAGAGGACTAGTGGCGGACCATGAGTTTGTGCTTTACGTCTTTGCGTCCCGCAACTTCACTGTTAATATAATTCATGATATACATAGCGTTAGATAATACATTATCCAGAATGCTTAACGGCAGCGTTCACGATTGAGAAGTCTCACGGGTTTTCTATGGAAAATTGAAGGCTCAGGCCCTCGTCATAGTCGATCGACAGACGGGCTGCAGCCAGCCTGGTCGATAAGCATCTTCATCGTGCAAATCGGATGTCTACACGATGCTAAACTTCGTACGTTTCGAGAGAGAGGTTCATAGGAAAGAACAGACCACAGTAGCCAATTAAAGGCAGTGTTCACGATGAATATCGCACTCGAAACAATCCCAAAATGTTATTGTTTGGTCGTGAGGTAACTAATAGTGAAGAAATGTCGTACGTTCGTGCCGTGGCAGTGTGGAGGAAAGAAGACCACCTCCGTGCAAACCGACGTCAACCCCTCCGCGTGGAGGGTTTTTATCATGGGAGAGATGCTGGCTGGCTGCAGCTCTCCTAAGGATTCTACTACAAATGGCCGGCGTCGAGAGGAATCCAGGACTCGCTCAGAAGTACCCATGCGCCACGTGCGGCAAGGATGTCACATGGAGTAAAACAAGCGTCCAGTGCTTCGGATGCCAAAGGTGGGTGCATCTCTCCTGTTCGGGTCTCAGTTCTGTGAGGCATCACAACTCTTCCTTCCGTTGTGTTCTGTGCTCTGCCCCCAGCAACTCTGATTCCTCTTTTACCAACCGCCCCTCTCTATTGTACATATTAACCTCAATGGCCTTCGTCCCAAGTTGTCTGAACTCCTCTTTTTTCTCGTACTCATCATCCTGATGTCATAATGGTCCAGGAAACAAAGCTTTCTCCTTCTACTACCGCTCGTCACCCTAACATTCCTGGCTATACTGCTTATCATGCTCCAAGGTCATCTCACGGCGGAGGAGTTTCCACTTTTGTACTATCGAATCTACCCTCTCATATCATACCAAACACCCCATCGGACGGTACTCTTGAGTGCCTACCTATCCACCTCCCTCTTAAAACACCTCTATCTCTTTTTAATATCTATATCCCTCCTACCACGTCCTGTCCCCAATCTTATGACCCCACTCCTTCACTCAAGCAGCTGTATGACTGCTCCCTTTCACCCTCTGTTGTCTTTGCAGGCGATTTCAATGCTCATACATTCTGCTCGTCGCTTGACACTGACGCTAGAGGAGAAGACGTCGAAGAATGGGCGGAGGAGTGCGATCTGGTCATTCTCAACGATGATCAGCCCACTCGTCTCCCGACCAACGGCCGATCCTCAAGTCCGGACATCTCTCTTGTGTCATCTAATCTCTCCAGCGCCTGCTCTTAGTCGACCGCGACAACTCTGTCCAGTGATCATATCCCCGTCTTTGTCCATGTCGATCTCTCTAAATCTCTTGCTCCTTATTCAGGTATCCGTCAAAGGTCTTATCTAAATCTTTGCCTTGCAGACTGGCGCTTGTTCAGGGAGGTGGCGGTTCGCCATGTGGATGACTACCCATGGAATGGAAACGTGCACCAGAAGGAACGTCACTTGAGTGACGCGATTCGCAAGGCCATGAAAGCAGCCATTCCGGAGGGCCGAGTTAAGACCTTCTTTCCCAATGTCACCAGGGAAATCTTGGAGAGGATAAGGACAAGGGACGCAAAGAGAGTCGTAGATCACCTGGATGCGACCATTGCTGAGCTGGATAGTGAGATTAAGCGAGATCTGGACAAGCACAAGAAGGAGTGTTGGGAGAAATTTACGGAGAAGATGAATTTCAAGAGTGATGGAGCGTCAACTTGGAAAGTTCTAAAGAAGATCTCGGGCAAGAGCACCTCCACCAAATATTCTACGATCGAGTTCGAGGATCGAGTTTTCAAGTCGGGGCAGGAGGCTGCAACTGCTCTCGGAAAGAATTTTCTCATAACTCAGGCTAAGAGAGGGAAGCAGAACCGAGTGACTGTAAGAGAGCTCTGTAAGTTACCACTTATGAATGTAGCAGAAGCTGTGACGCCCGCGCAGATTGAAAAGGTGGTTAAAGAGATGCGCAACTCGAAGGCTGTAGGGCCGGATGGCATTAGTCCTACGGTCTTGAAGAAACTACCGAGTGAGATTATGCCAATTCTGGCTGACGTCATCAACACATCCTTTCGCACGTGCATCGTACCCCAAGACTGGAAAATGGCAAGCGTCATTCCGTTGCCCAAGCCAGGTAAATCGCCCTCCACGGCTAAGGGATACAGGCCAATAAGTCTTTTATCACCAATCGCCAAAGCCGCTGAAAAACTGGTCGTCAAGGAGCTGGCCGAGCATAATAACAATCAGCAGCACCAGCATGGATTCCGCAAATTACACTCTACCACCACGGCGCTGCTGGAGATTGTGAGCTATGTTTCGGATGGCTTCAACGCCGGAAAGCCTCAACGCACTGTTGGATTAGCCCTGGACCTCACGAAGGCATTTGACACTGTCAACTTAGGCATACTGTCTGAGAAGCTATTGAGGTCCACCATCCCGCCTTGGCAGAAGCGATGGATTCCCGCACTCATCAAAGGGCGCCGAGCAAAAGTGCTGTTTCAGGGACATGTCTCTAATAGCATCCCGATCGCTGCCGGTGTCCCTCAAGGAGGAGTCATATCGCCTGCTCTGTTCAGTCTTTACCTGGAAGATTTGCCCGTCCCCCCAAGTGACATCAAAGTCGTTGCGTATGCGGATGACATCACCATCTTGTGCCGAGACAGAGACATTAATATAGCTGCACGCAAGATCAATAGCTACCTCATCGTTCTGAAGAGCTTTCTCGATGATATGATGCTCACTGTCTCTGCCGCTAAATCATCTGTATCACTCTGCCAACGCGTAGCTAGATGCCTCCGAGGGCGCGGCCTGAAACGCCGCCCCATTCCATGTAGCGAGAATTCAAGGGTTTTAGCTACGATAGCTAAAACCCGCATATTCTTGTGTCGTTCGAGCCACTGTTCTCTCTGACACTAAACCCGTATATTCTCGCTATAATTTTGTAGCGAGAATCTACGGATTTCGCGACAGCCTGTGTTGAATTCAATCTCAAACCCGCGCTGGCTACGCGGAGCGCAGGGATGCCGTTCAAACAGTGTTGGCCCAGTCAACCCACGGATAACTTGACACTCTGTGGGTGGTCGTGGAGGGTGACCACGTGTCGCTCTCTGCAAGACCTTGCAATGGATAATTTTGGCCGCTGGTATGCTGCAGGCCGTGGGGAAGAAACGGCGATGCGCTCGATCGCAGCGGGGATCGTCTTTCTAGTACAGATCAAGACTGGGTGGGTCGATCGACCGAAAACCTGCAACGAGAATAAGCGTAGAATATGCGGGTGCTGTAGCGAGAATTTACGAAGAATATGCGGGCGCTGTAGCTAAAATTTCACCAGCTGAGGCTAAACTTTCCGTAATTTACGTAAATTCTCGTGTCAAAATTAGACTAGATGCCTCCAAAACCTTGGGCATCTGTGGTTTCCGTGTGAGGCATTTAGCTACGCGTTGGCGGAGCAGTTTTCTCCACTGACCCTAAGGAACACTGCGCTCACCCCGTTGTGAATTGGGAAGACGCACGTCTGCCTGCCGCACGTTTCCCTAAGCTGCTCGGCCTATGTAGTATTGGATCCTTCGTTGAGGTTCCACAAGAATACTGAGCAGAAATAGGCTACAGTGAAAGCAAAGCTCAACGTTCTACGAGCTCTGGGAGGAACGTCGTGGGGAAGTAGCAAGGAGACAATTTTGACAACCTACAAGGCACTATTGCAGCCGGCGTTGGAGTACGCTGCACCGGTATGGCAGCACATGATATCGGATTCATCGTGGACAAAGATGCAGCGAGTTCAAAATGCTGCACTTCGAATTGCCACAGGGTGTGCTAAAAGCACCCCAGTGGAACATCTTCATGCTGAGGCCCGAGTTCTGCCGGTTAAGGAGCACTGCCAACTCCAAGCGCAGCAACTGGTTATTAACATTGTCAAGCAGCCTGACCACCCATTAAGAAGGATCATGAATCCCGTGAGAGAGAGACATATCAGAAGGCCTTTTGCGGATGCTCCCGAGAAAGTCAATATACAAAGATGGACGGACTCCCAACTGGATCGTCTGCGTCTTTTACGTGCGGAGCACACCAAGTTCGTCAGGGATCACTTGAGTAGGATGACCGTCAATCCCATATTAGGGGTCGTACCACCTGTAGTCAGCAACACCGAGATGGAACTCGGTAGGCGGGCTAGAAGTACCCTTGCCTCGTTACGCTGCGGTCATTCCCCTATGCTGATGTCATTCTTGCATAAGATCGATCGCAGTAAGCCTGACGAGTGCCCGGTCTGTGGTAGCCGTGGCCATACAACTGAACACCTATTTGATTGCCCAAAGAGGCCGACCACTGTGACAACAATGGATTTGTAGACGAATCCGGTTTCAGTCGCCCGTTTCTTGAACCTTTGACGAAAACCTTCCTGCGGCTGCAAAGAAGAAGAAGAAGAAGAAGAAGAAGAAGAAGAAGAAGAAGAAGAAGAAGAAGAAGAAGAAGAAGAAGAAGAAGAAGAAGAAGAAGAAGAAGAAGAAGAAGAAGAAGAAGAAGAAGAAGAAGAAGAAGAAGAAGAAGAAGAAGAAGAAGAAGAAGAAGAAGAAGAAGAAGAAGAAGAAGAGGAAGAAGAAGAAGAAGAGGAAGAAAGAGGAAGAAGAGGAAGAAGAGGAAGAAGAGGAAGAAGAGGAAGAAGAGGAAGAAGAGGAAGAAGAGGAAGAAGAGGAAGAAGAGGAAGAAGAGGAAGAAGAAGAGGAAGAGGAAGAAGAAGAGGAAGAAGAGGAAGAAGAGGAAGAAGAGGAAGAAGAAGAAGAAGAAGTGAAGAAACGGAAGACAAATGCCATCAAAACGTGTGCGGTGCCACAAGCTCGTCCGATTGGGGGGGGCAGACCGGGATAGGTAGGCGCACCGGGAGAGCTTTCAATGCCGTTTGTATTTATTTCTGGCCAGTTTTCGTTGCTTTCTTCGACCTTATCCTCTACAGCACCTGCCAACTCAATGTTTCACACCGAGACCTCGAGAACGAGATTTATCGTGAACACTGCCTTTAAGCCCGCACATATGCCGACGTGATGAGATTTGAAACCTTGTCACCATATTTAAATTGCACCCTGTAGATAGAGGAAGAGTAGTGCCTTCGAATGGTTTAAAGGCAGCATTCATGCTTGTAAACGTGATTGAGATAACTACGGAAATAGAATGGTATTTCTCAGTACACAACGCCTACGCATTTTGAAGCGTCTATTACGACCCGCAATACAGCTACATGAGTAAGAAGTTGGCCCCGCCTTGTATTTCTCCACCCCTTGTACCAGGTTGTCCAATAATTCTTGTCCGAAAATTTCACCATTTTTGATTTTTTTCAATTTTATTGAAAAACAAGTGTAATCAACAATATAATTACCACAGTTATCTACAGCAGTGGCCCATCGATTGGGCAGGTCGCCGATGCCCTTCGCCCAGAACTCTGGGGGCTGCGACTCGAAGAAGTCCGCGATGTCGGATTTGAGGTTGTCGTAGTTGGTGAATTTTCTTCCGGCCAAATGGTGCTTCAGCGGGCGGAACAAGTGGTGGTCAGAGGGGCGAGGTCCGGGGAATACGGATGGGCAACCGTCTCCCAGCCGAGCGTCGCCAACTTCTGCTGGGTCTCCTTCGCCACGTGGGGGGGGGGGGGGCGTTGTCGTTCACCAGGTGGACCGAGGCCCGTCGGGGACGCTTTTTTCGGATGGCGGGGGGTAGTTACTCAAGCTGATCGGCGTAGATGGAGGCGGTGACAGTCCTGCCTTGCGGGAGCAGCTCGAAGTACAGCATGCTCTTGGCGTCCCACCAGCAGCAAAGCATGATCTTCGGACAAGAATTATTGGACAACCTGGTATTTGCCGTCTCCTCCAAAACGACGACGGTGGCCATTCCTACCGTCGTCGATGTATGTGGTTTACCTAATGTACCGATCCTACCACGTACAAACGTCGTCGAAGGTGAGAATGGCCCAGCTTCCCTGTTTTGGGGGATGACGGCAAACACAGGGGGCGGAGAAATACATGGCGTGGCCAAGTTCTCACTCGTGTAGCGGCATTGTGGATCGTTTTGACGCTTAAAAATGCGTAGGTGTTGTGTTCTGAGCCATACCATTCTATTTCCTCAGTTGTCGCAGTTACGTTTACGAGCGTGTATGCTGCCTTCAATACACTTTGTCACAAGACCGCAGATGGACAAGGAAAAGTCCGCTAACTTATGGGCCAAGCTTATATTACCTTCTCCACCACTGTTTCAGGCTGACTACCTGGAAATGCTTGATGAGATGGAGGATTGCGCGGAAAACGAATTGGAAAGGGCGATGAAGCTTAGGGAACGATGCAGTCTTCCTGCCCAGAAGCCATCGACCACGTAGGGTGAAATATGGGTAACCGTTGATGGATGATTTACAATACTCAGTGATTTCAGCGTTCTAGCTCCACTCCCGATTGCTATCCCTTGCCTACAGTCAGATTCTGGCCAGGTATGAATACACATAATATCAGTAAATTATCTGAGAGGTGTTCCACCATTTTTCTTGATCTCTGTCGAAATTTTTCGAGGTTATTCAGAGTACTTGGAAGCTGACCTAATTTTAGTGTTCAGCGTCCTCAACAGGGTCAAGCAAGTTTACGAATTTTTCGGGGGGGGGTCGCAATTTTTTCGTCCGAAAATGGAGGATAGGGTAGGGGATCCCAAAAATTTCGGTTCAAAGATGAAAGATTGGTGAGATGTCCCAAAAATTCTCGATATTTTTGATCTCCATAGGGGGGGGGCGTAGCATTGCTCAGGTTTCAGACGCTTGAGCCCGCATAGTGTACGAATTTTCGGCATCTGACAGTTTTGGTAATCAAATAGAAGCTGCCCAGATATCGCTTTTCGGGGGTATCGCAAAAACTTTTGGATGTCGGAAAAAATCTTGATGTTGGGGGGGGGGTCGCTTCGATTAAGAAAAATTACGCAACGGCCGCTTCACCCTGTCCCTTCCGTAGGCAAATTTTGAGTCAGTTCTTCAGAAGTTTCTTGGGACGAACCTTATATTAATGTTCAGCGGCCCTAATAACCTCTGGGCAAATTTTGGGTCAATTTTTTAACGTTTGCAGTTCGAATGGAGGGGTATGGATTACATTAGAAAAAAGTCCGCCTCAAACTTCGATTAGGGAGGTTGTTTGGAGGCACTGAACCCATATATGAGGTGCGTTTCCAGCTTTTGAAGCTTCCGGTATGTCAGATTTAAACAAATCAATTCTTTTTCCCCACCGTAACCTACAGTATGTAGAGGAAAATTGGCGAGAATCCTTTCTGACGGACTGATATTATGAATACGTACTCTATATCTACATCCTAGTTTTATCGAAGGTTCAGGTAGCGGTCGACGCTCGTAAGGAGAAGTTAATAGAGATAATATCTACGATTGATCCGGAAATGAGTACAGCTTGGATAGACAGAATCGTTCGATGGCTAGTAGGCTTCGAGGATATGGCATCACGATCGCCCGAGGTATTTTGTTCTTTTTCTCTGCCATTTTTGTTTAGAAAAATCTGTATGAATTCATATTTAATTCAGAATTATGATGATAACATGGTGAGAGCAAAACAGACTATCGAGCGCAGAATTAAGAAATTGCACAGGGTAAACGCCGCTCCAATCAAAAATGTAGATCCTCGAATAAGATTCGTCACCTAGCATTTCTATTCAATCTAAGATACCGTATTTTCTCTTTTTGAAGTACATGTACTTCTAATACTCAAGCCCCTATTTTACATGTACTTATATTAGATGTGTACTTCAAAAAGAGGCTGTACTTCTAATTCTCAGCCCTTTTTTTGGTGTACTTCTATTAGAGGTGTACTTCTAATAGAGGGTGTATTTTTATTATTCGGGGCAAATTTTTGATTTTCCAGTGGTAGGCTGTTTGCATTTCTGGCATAGATTTCCAGTGTAAGACCGAAAATTTGTATGTAGTGAAAATTCAGACCACATCCACAAAAACTTAGCCACTTGGGCTCAACCAAATTGAGGTTTCCACAATCACTGATTTATTATTTTCAAACCCTTGATTCGCACCCTTCCCGGGTCAATTTCTTCCAAAAACGTATAAGTTCGGTAACGCCTCTGTTGACACGTGCTTTATAAGGAAGAGAGAGACCGATGGGTATCAACTTGTTACAATGGAATTGATCGCCTTTCGAGCCCTCCAGAGCGATTGAAAAACTTCGATCGCTTTCAAACGACTTGACAACAGCTCTTTCAGGGGCGAGTTCTTTGCGTCCCCAATCCAATGTATGTTTAGCCTACCATTGGTGGTTCCTGATTTCCTTGTCGTAGAAACGATTCCTCTACATGAATGATCCATCTTCGTAACGCTAGGGAATCTTGGCTTTCCAATGAACGTTAAAGGCAAGGTCCAGTCAAATTTTGACACTACCGAAATTCCGGTTAAATAGATTGGGCTGGCCTAGCTGAACGACGTCTGAACGTTTCACAAACTCTGAGTCCATGCTTTTGGAGAAAAAAGCTTCAAAGTCTAGGATTAAGGTATTGCCAGAATGACCGATATTTACGCTGCAGTTTTGAAGAATGCGTGGACGATGGCTAAAACATGGACGATGGACACACCTTTCTGACTTTTCTGATGCAGCGGTTGACGGAAGTGGCTGTATTAACTTGAAGAAGACCGGTTTTCACGCAGTTTTCGCATGTTCCTTGGGAATTCCTCAAAATCGAACTTCTGACCGGACCCTGCCTTTAAAGTCAACGTCTTGGGCCAAAACAAGTCAACTTTGAATCATTAAAACCCAATCAAATCAGAATTCTTGTAAAGTATCTAAATGAACTCCATTCATTCTCCGAGAATAACATCAATATCAAGTTCCAGCTTTAAGTTTTTTCGTTGAAGTTTCATCGGAAGCTCTGCCATACAAGCAATTTTGACCGAGAAAGTGGCTGCCGATAGTTTTTTTGCAAATATTCAAACCTCACAATATTGAAAAAAAACATCTCGTGCGAAATGGTCTCTCAAATGCCATATTCGAATCGCCAAGCACTTAAGTACCCGAGTACCGGAGACTTTATCCGAAACGAGATGTACTTCTAAAAGAGATGTACTTCAAATAGAGGGTGTACTTCTAATACTCAGACCTCCATTTTATGTGTACTTCAAATAGAGGTGTACTTCAAATAGAGGGTGTACATCTAATACTCAGTCATCCCTTTTAGGTGTACTTCTATTAGAGGAAATACGGTAATTAGAGGCATTTATGTACATGCACTGTGTGGATTACCTTGTTGATGGTTCCTCTCACAACTAGCCAGATACTCACTTAGTTTTGTTCATGTGTAAGGAGCGGTTATGTTTTGTTATTTTAGAAACTAAAACTTACTTATTGGTGCACTAGAATCTCGTTTTGTTCTCATGAAGTATGAATAAAATAAAATTTCGTTTTGTTTTCATGAAGTAAGAATTAAATCAGTGGTCGCAAGGCGTATGGTTAGTTCCGTGGCTTGTCTCCTCGAAGAAAAACATTTAAATCTCTTCCGTGGCTGGCGAGGGCGGTCGCGTGCGCAGGCACGCTAATCGATTATGGACGAGAGAAGCACCATGCCACCAGCCACCGGTGAGATTTCAACCGCACATGCCAGCCGCGGATGAGAATTGAATGATTTTTCTTGAGGAGGCAAGCCGCGGATCTCCCTGTATCTGGGATGTTTGAAGATTGAAGATTTTAGTACATGAAGCTTAACCACTTTTACAGAGTGGGGTGGGTTCCAGAGAAAATTGGAATGCAATTTTGTGACTGTGACTTCCATTTTCAAAAATGCAGGCTTGTGGCAAATCATGTAGCCTCTTTTGTGAATAAGGCAAATTCGAAGCGCGAATCGCTGACCAGGAGGAGAGAGGACGTGAACAGCTGTTGGACAAAGATTGCCGTGACGTGACCGCTCGCGCTGCATGAGGAGCAATTTTCGATGATGGCGGCTGAACTACTGCAGTTGCAATTTCAGGTAAGCCGAATTATTGATTCTGCTTCCATTCGGGTTTCGCATATCCGATATGATGAGCAAGATCAAAAACGGGTACAGTTTTCAAGAGCGTGCGCAGAGTTTGCGTCATGCATCGGCTCGATATATTGCTTGCCTGTCGGACGGGTTCATACTTCACCCAACGGGCGACGCTATGTAGTACAGATCGATTGAAAATCATTACGCTTGATGTGCGGTGTGGGACATAAAATCCGACAATCAGAACGTGAGAGCCAGTTTTCAACTCCCTGAACGCAAACTGCTCATTAGGAAAGTGGTAGTGGAAGATCCTATCATTTGAAAACAAATATATTCTGACTATGTGTACTTCTAAGAATGTATCCAATTCTATGTTTAAAGCTGCAAAGAAGATGTTTGGGGTTTTTTAGGAAACTTTTTTGGGGGTTACCCAAGGTACGCAGTTACCCATCTCTTTATTTTCGGAAAATTTCGTCAAGTTTCGGTCGCAGCCTAAGGTAAATTTCTTTCAGGACGAAATGCTGCTTTTGATGAGTTCCAGAGCGCTAGGACAGATTTGCCTCGAAACTTCCCCATCGAGGTTATCTGTAGGCCTCAACACGATTTCGTGGTCCGCTTATTGATTTTCGGCAGATTACGGTGAATAACAATGGTATACGGTAGTTTGGTTATTCAGGGTCCATTTGATGATTTTCGAGTTGTTAAGGTAGTTCACACCAGCTAAATAATATTAAGTGGCCGACGTATCTGATCAGCACGTTATTCATTGACCCCTTGTAAATCCAATGAAAAAAGATGAAAATCCCCATAAATATAAAAACAATCTCTGTCCCGACCGAATGAGCACGAGGAATACCCAGGAATACAATTCAGTGAATTAGATCTCCCGAGTTTTCGAGAAAACCCCCATTTTCTATGTGCCAATGATGCCTCCAAATGTGGCAGTCAGTCCCCTGCTGACCTCCACGGATCGAATACAAGGCCATGAGAGGCCAGCGAAATGGGAACCGAATGAAAACGAGGGACCGGCAGGAAAATAATTTGAATTTTTGTTTTTGAAAATGGATTTGTTCATGATTGAATCATAATTATCACTTTATTTGAGGCGTTTTAACACTTCTTTTAGGCAACTAAAAGCAATAAACAGGATATCAGAGCCAATTTTCAACTCCCTAATTGCAAACTGCTCACAAGGGGAGCGACAGTGGAAGACTCGGCCATCTGCAACTGAATATATTCTGATTATGTGTACTTCTAGGATTGTTTACGAACCTCAGCTTATAGCTGCAAGGGGGATGTTTGAGCCTGGTAACGGAGGGGTTCTCACAAACCGAATCCTTGGTGGTATCCATAGTTTTGAACCGGCCGTTGAGATCCATCTCTCGATTTTCGGAGGGCTTCGACAAGTTTCAGTCGATGTCTTTCAAAGGAGGCGAATTTTCGGGACCAAATGCTTCTCTTGATGAGTTTCGAAACGCTACTACAGGTTTGCCTCGAAACTTGTCTCTGAAGGTTATTTGAAGTTCTCAACACGAATCCGAGATCCTCTTATCGATTTTCGACAGATTACGGTAGGTTACGATGATATACAGTGATTCGGTCAACGTCTCAGATCAAGCTGTAAACAGTACATAAGGTTTACGCGAGAAGTGCCACACGATGGCTGGCTACCCTTCTTGGACACACAAATCAAAGTTTCCAATGGTACATATAGCGTAAATTGGTTTCGGAAAAAGAGTTTAAAGAATATTTTACTTCACGCGAAATCCGCCCACCCTCAAGCCATTAAGCGAGCGGTGGTAGGAAACATGTTCCGAACCGCTATTGGGATGTGCACAGGCAACGTAGAGCGAGAAGAATCCCGTTCACTGGCGAAAGAAGTAACCAGTTCAAATGGTTATGTAGCAGAACATCGCTCAGGAGGCAGACGCATACGATCAACTCATGCGTTTGAAGGTAAACTGCTACTTCAACTACCGTTCATCTCAGATGAGATCTGCTCTGAACTTCGTTGATGTATGGTACGCGCTGACCTGAATGACGACGTAGTCCTTATCAGTACTCCAGGAGACAACATAAAGCACCGATTGGTGCGTAATAGGCTCTACGACCGGTCTTGTGCAATGCTGAGTTGCATAGCCTGTCCGTTCGGTAAGGTCGGTGACTGTCTGCAGACTGGCGTTGTGTACCAGCTTCAATGCTCCATTTGTGCAGAAATCTACATTGGAGAGACAGGAAGGCAGCTAAACGTTCGCCTAAAAGAACACTTATCAGGCAAGAGACGGAAGAGCCTTCTAACACCGCTTGGGAAGCATAGAGTCGAAAAGCACAGCACAGCAAGATTTTGAAGTCAAGTGCACGATACTTGCACGCGAAACGGACATTGGTGCTAGGAAGGCCCTAGAAGCCTTACTTATACAAAAGCGAACCCCGAAGCTGAACAACCGCAATGAGTGTCTCACCGTAACCAGTGAATTCCTACCATTTATCCCACCGTGTGGGTTGTGATGTTGAGCTTCGGATAGTTTTCTCGCAGGGCTGGAATCACTGCTTGCCAGTGGTGGCTCACTTGCACTAAACTACAACCGCAGTGTGTGCTGGTCTTAGTGGGAGCGCTCCTGGTGGGTTTTTGTGCAGGAGGTGTTGCCACTCTATAGTTTTTTGCGCGAGTCGGTACCGCCTTAGGGCGAAGATGCGCCTGACCGTGTAGGTCGCGTAGCGTGTTTTCCACTTTCAGGTCTCTGAAAACGGCGCTGTGCCGAAAAGTTGACCAATAAAGCGTGACCACCTAACAAACCTGGTTGGCAAAATTAAGAAATCTACCAAGCTGTAAACCTCTAGTTAGAGGTTATTTCGGAAGCTAAACACGAAATAGGGGCCTACTTGTTGACTTTCAAATCACAAAGGTGGGTCACCATAGCTGGATGGTATTGATTCTTTTTATTTCAATCGACTTTTAAAAAGCGTGTCTCACCGGTGGGACACGTGGTCCGAACTGATAGTCGACGCGTATCTCACCGATGGGACACGTGGTCATGAATGGGTTAATGACGAAACCAACAAAAATTCAAGGTCAAAATCAGATCATTAGTAATATGTTAAGCTTCTAAATTTTGAACTTTACCAAAATCCGAAAACAAATTCTAGGGAGAGTTTTTATAGAAAATTCGGACTTCCAAAATTAAGCGAAGAAACACTTGGTTTTATGCAGCGGAACGAGATTTTTCCCACCAAAAAAACTAGCTGGAAGGACAGATTTGGGTGACTCGGACTGGTTGAAGGCCTAACGCTAAGCTTTTGAAATTCAACATTCTACTGAGTTTAGCAATGTATCTACATATTTGCAATATGAAGGGAGGATGTTTCCATGTGTGACGAGTGTTTGCTTTAGTACAACCTTTTTCAAAGAGAATTCTGACTTGATCGCTGTCCATTTAATACAGAACTGTGCAGTGGTCGACATATCTGATCAGTATGTTATTCATTGACATTTTGTAAATCGAGTGGAAAAAGACGAAAATTCCCATAAATATAAACGAAATTTTTGTCCTGGCCGAATGAGCATGAGGAATACCCAGGAATACAATTCAGTGAATTAGATCTCCCGAGTTTTCGAGAAAACCCCCATTTTCTATGTGCCAATGATGCCTCCAAATGTGGCAGTCAGTCCCATGCTGACCTCCATGGATCGAAATCAAGTCCATGGGAGGCCAGCGAAATGCTCGCGAAATGAAGACGAGGGGTCGACAGGAAATTAATTTGATTTTTGGTTTTCAAAAAATGAGTTCCTCCATAACTAAAACATAATCATTAGATAATTTAAGGTGTTTTAAAATCTCTTTCGGGCAATAAAATTCAATAATCAGGACGTCAGAGCCACATTTCAGCTCCCTATTGGCAAACTGCTAATGTTCAAGGGAGGTGATAGTGAAAGGTTCAGTCACTAGTCTTTCGAAATGCTCCCAGAATGAAATGGAGGAATTGGCATGAATTATATTAAATTTTTTTCAGGGGAAGTGGGTTTTTTCATGACTGAAATAATCTGAGGAAAAAAACTCCATGGAACCTATGACAAAACCCTGTCTAAGCTCCTGAAATTCAGCATTTCCTTGAGTTTAGTGATGTATCTACGTATTTGCAATATGAAGGGACAATGTTTCCATGTGTGACGAGTGGTTGCTTTAGTACAACCTTTTTCAAAGAGGATTTCAGCTAGATCGCTGTCCAATTAAAGGCAGTGTTCACGATAAATCTCGTTCTCGAGGTCTCGGTGCGAAACACTAAGTTGGCAGGTGCTGTAGAGGATAAGGCCGAAGAAAGCAACGAAAACTGGCCAGAAATAAATACAAACGGCTTTGAAAGCTCTCCCGGTGCGCCTACCTATCCCGGTACGCCCCCAATCGGACGAGCTTGTGGCGCCGCACACGTTTCGATGGCGAATTGCCACTCTGCCGCAGTTAGCATTATCGATTCGCGCAGATTTCGCGATTAGCGCGCGCTTGCCGAAATCAGCACGGCCCATGATTCTCGTCCACGCCCTGAATTTAGAAACCGTTATTTTGACTTAATCTGGACGTTTTTCTTCCCTGTTTCCTCACTATTAGTTACCTCACGACTAAACAATCCCATTTTTGGGTTGAACTCGAGTGCGATATTCATCGTGAACACTGCCTTTAATGCAGAACTAACTATGTATGTATGTAGTATTCGACATATCTGATCAGTATGTTATTCCTTGACATTTTGTAGATACAGTGAAAAAAGGAGAAAGTTTTTATAAATGTTAGCAAAATTATTCTCCTGGTTGAATGAGCATGAGGAATGCCGAGATAGACATTTCAGCCAAAAAACTTTCCAATATTCTTTAGGAACTCTTTCGAACTTCTATGAGTCTATCATGACTTCAGATGTGGCAGTAAACACCATGCTGACCTCCATGGATCGACAACGGGTCCATGAGAGGCCAGCGAAATGCGACCGGAATGAAAACGAGGGACCGACAGGAAATTCACTTGATTTTTTGTTTTTTGAAAATGGGTTTTTTCATGACTGAATCATAATATTCATGTAATTTAAGGCATTCTAACACCTCTTCCAGGCATGAAAATTCAATAATCAGGACGTCAGGGCCAATTTCCCACTCCTTAATAGCAAACTGCTTTCAAGGGAAGTTACAGTGAAAGATCCGGCCATTTTCAACTAATTAAATTCTTATTATGTGTACTTCTAGGAGCGTTTGCAATTCTGAGTTCGAAGCTGCAAAGGAAATGTTTGGGCCGGGTTAAGGAGGTGCGGTTCTCTGACAACTTTGTTTCTTGGCGTTATCCACCGTCTTGAATGCGCGGTTGAGATCCATAACCCGATTTTCGGAAAACTTTGACAAGTTTGGGTCAAAGCCTTCCACCTGACGAGATTTTTTGGGGCCAAATGCTACCTTTGATAAGTTTATAGAAGTGAGGATAGGTTTGCCCCGAAACTTCTCTGTGGAGGTTATTGTAAGTTCTCAATACGAACTCGAGATCCGCTTATCAGGTTACATAAGATGGCATAGGGTAAATTGGTGAAGGTCTCAGATCTAGCTGAAAAGCTCTACTTAAAGGCGGTGTTCCCGATTAAAAAACCCATATTCTAGTTTTTTATGTTTTTGAGTAGGCAAGTTTCACGGAGTAGTGGATAATGAGGAAAAGTCCCCATGAGTTTCTCGAATGTCATAGAAAAAACTGTATGGAAAAAATCTAATTTACATTTATTCACTTCTGCTGGTGTGTACTGTGCAGTGCGGGCAAAACGTCAAACCAAACTTAGCAAATGTTTTGAGCTTAGAAATTCTTAGGTGAGTGACTTCTTTGTTTTCTGTTTCCTGTACCAACAACTCTTAAAGGCAGTGTTTACGATAATCTTCGATTTTGAGATTAATAGCTAAATCGATTGTTTGGCCCCCGGGTAGCACATAAATGACGAAGGATTCGAGAAAAGCGCACCAGAAAGTCACGAAATCCTTTACTCTCACCCCACCTCTTTACTCTCACAGGAACTGTTCGTTGTGACAATGAAATCATTTCTGGGCCCGTCCTTTACAATTATTTGCTTTCTGTTGCTCCGTTGTCTTCCTCGGACCCTACCTAGTACTATTTTGCCTGGATTATTCTTCCATTTTCGACTGATCCCGTTCTTCACTGGCGACAACCACCGTGAACATGTTCATACAACTGGACAACTAGTGCAGGCCACAGATTAATGTCACTGAAATATGACGTTTTAGTGCGTTTCTCGCCGTTTCTTCGTAATTTTGGTAACACTTGGAGGCCAACGCATTGTTTTATGTGGAAAACTCGGGGACGAAAATCATCGTGAACACTGCCTTTAAAGAATAGGATGGGTCAATGCACTTACTTGGATGCTAGAATCTTTCGCGACAAAGAGTGTTCCCAAATTCGGCTCAGTCCCCTGGTGAAAGGAACGCAGGACAACTGTTACATGACATGGGGGGGGGTGATCCAATGGGTTGGTTGGACCACGAGGTTTTCACCCATTTCCTGGCCGTTTTCCGTCGTACTTCCGTACTTACCCTTCTGACAATTAGAGGGACCCAAAGCTTACGTTTCTGCCAGAAAACGGGCTACCTTTTCATCATGAAAACTGCCTTTGAAGAAGAAAATTCAGTTTTGTACAGCAAAACACAATTTTCCCCTTAAAAAAAACTTGTTTAGAGAACAAATTTGGGTGAAGCGGATTGTTAAAAAGCTCAAGGCTAAGCTCCTAAAAATCAAAATTTCTCTGAGTTTAGTGACGTATGCACCTATTTGCAAATCAAAGAGCTGCATCGCGATGGTTTCCATGTATGACCAAGTGTTTGTATAAGTACAACATCCTCCAAAGAGGACTTGGACCAGATTTCTGTCCAACTAATGCAGAACTGTGTAGTGGTCGACGAATCAGATTAGTTTTCCCTTCAATGACATCTTGCAAAGTTGGCCAAAAAAAGACCATGAAAGTTATGTGACCGAAAATATTTCCCGAACCGAATGAGCACGAGGAGTACAAAGGTAAAAATTTCAGTCAACAAACTTCTCCAATTCCTCAAAGGATTTTTTTCAAACTTCTGTGAGTCTCCAGATGTGGCAGTCAGTCCCCTGCTGACCCCCATGGATCGAAACGGAGTCCATGAGAGGCCAGCGAAATGCGCCCAAAATGAAAACGAGGGACCAGCAGGAAAATGGGTTTGTTCGTGACTGAATCATAATCATTGCGAAATTTAATGCGTTTTAACACCTCTTTCAGGCCATAGAATCCAACCATCAGGACGTGAGAGCCAGTTCTTAACTCCCTGATTGCAAACTGCTTATAAAGGAAGTGGTAGTGGAAGATCCTGTTCTGACTACGTGTACTTCCATGAATGTAACCAAATCTATGTTTTAAGCCGCAAAGAAGATGTTTTGGGCTTTTTCGGAAACCCTTTTGGAGGTTACCCAAGGTCTTGAATGCGCAGTTGAGATCCATCTCTTGATTTTCGGACCGATAAAAAAGGATTTCGAAGGATCCACACAAGGGACCGAAATTATCCTTGAGTAGGAACTTTGGAGGAGAAAGAATAGTGCATTGACGCGGACCCAGGTAGGGTTTTAAGCAGGACCAGCTTTTTGCGACATGATTGCTGGCAATCGGCATTAACGAGGCCGACAGTTAGCATACACTTGTCAGGTTAGGTAATGCCAGCGGCGGACGGCTGGCGAATATGTGCCAGTTGCCAAACAGCCGCGTGTTGGCTGGCAACTGGCAATTACGAGGCCGACAGCTGGCATATTTTTGTCTTTCAAGATTGCGCCAACGGCGGACGGCTGGCGAAAATTCGCCAGTTGCTCAACAGCTGGGTGACAACTGGCACTTATCTCTAACGGTCGAAAAGTTATAAGCGAAAAACTGCCGTTTCGTAAAATAAAATAGGCTGGAACAGCCTGAAAACACCAATCGACTCAGCATTCCATGGAGATCTCGCGAACATTCTTGACCACGAATCTGTCTTAAAAGGCAGAAAGTTACATATAGGCAAAAAAAATCATCCTGGGGATCGTTTTGCTTACAGAGAGACACCATCGCGCAAATCAGGCAGATCATAAACGGCCTACATCAATCATAGGGGCAACCTCTTGGGTGGTCGCCTCGCACATTTTCCACCACGTTCTATTGATTACAGCTCTGTTTCTTCGGATGTTTTTGGATCATGGATAATCTACGATTCACACGGTTTTAAACATTTGTAGTTCCACGATTTTGCGATCCTCGTGCAATGAAAAATTGGACTACCGCTTTTTTCAAACTTCAGTTTTTAGCCATGGATTTTACAATTTTCTTGAACCCGTAAGATTTGTTCTATTTTCCTGTATGCCGTTTGCATGAAGGACCTTTATTGTTTTTTTCGAATAGGTGACACATATAAATGGGAACAAGAAGCCACACCTTTTTCAATGAATTTTCGCATAGATTTAGAGACTTTTATAAGGTTTCCGGGGCGCTCACTAGAGCACGCTCTCAAACTGCTCTGGACTCGGCTCAAAACCTTATACTTATAAAAATCAAAATAAGTTACTTGTAATATAAATGTAACTTACGTGAATGTCTCAAGTGACTTACATTTATATTACACGTAACTCAAATTTATATTACATGTTACACTTATGTTACATGTAACATACATTTGAATTTCCACTATGGGTGGCCATCACGCGACGCAGAGGGCGCGTCCCAGACCACACACTACGCAGCAAAATGCTGTGCACGGCCTTCCCTGCTGGTGTGGCGTGAAGTACCTCAAACTTGGGTAATTGAACCAACAGCAACGCCAGTCGTATGGCTGACCCCGCGAGTGCGTCGTACATCTTCCTTGGAAATATCTTCTTGGCCAATTCAAGTTACTTGCAACTTATATTGTCATTTAGGTTACATGTAACATATCGGAGGCGCACTGCACGCAGGCTCAGAAAAATCAAAAAAAGTTACTAGTAATATAAATGTAATTTACTTGAATGTCTCAAGTAACTTACATTTATACTACATGCAACATACTTTATATTAAATCTGAATTAAATTTATATTGCTTGTACCTTACATTTATATTTTCACTATGGGTGGCCATCACGTGACGCAGACGACACGCGACGCATAGAGCGCGTCCCAGACCACATACTACGCAAAAAATGTTGTGCGGGGCCTTTCCTGCTGGTGTGGGGTCAAGTACCTCAAACTTGGGTAATTGAACTAACAGCAACGCCAGTCGTATGGCTGACCCCGCGAGTGTTTCGTACATCCCCCTTGGAAGTATATTCTTGGCCGATTTAAGTTACTTGCGACTTATATTGTGCCATTTAAGTTACATGTAGCTTATCGGAGGCCACCGCACGCAGTATCCCGCCGATATGTTACATGTAACTTAAAGGCATCGTACACGATGAAAACCATATTTGGGTTTTTGATGTTTTCGTGTTGTACTATCCCTATAGTGACTAACGGTAGCAAAACGCTCCCTCAAAAACGTCAACTTTTTGAGAAAAACCCATTTTTAGAAAGTTCATAGCAAATTTGAATTTCGCGCCGGCATCAACTTGGGATAGTTGCGCAGAGAATGCAAGGAACAGTTTTACGCTTCGTTCCTTGGCGCAGCGTTGGAAGCAATTCACCGAGGATGCCGCTCAACTACGACTTCAGCTGAATTAAAATGGGCTGCCCACCTGCTGCGTCCAGTGCTGCCGGCTGCTTTCGATCGATGCCGAATTCGAAAGTGACTGGCGTGTGTATTGCGCCCTACGACGCGTCAAGGCACGCCCGCCGTCAGCAACCCAGGAGCTTTGTTCCTTGTAACAACGGATCGACCCCAAGGCCGGCCCCCCAAACCCAGGAAGCCAATTTGAGGTAAGCGACTCTTCAATCAGAGACGGTTTTGTAACTCCAAACTTTCTGAGTGACATTGTCATGGCCCACTAGTCCGAATGAACGCATAAACCCAAATTCGGTTTTCATCGTGGACGATGCCTTTAAATGACCTGAGATAAGTCGCAAGTAACTTAAATCGGCTCAGATATGCTACAAGTAACTTGCTTTCGGCCTTTCATGTTACGAGTAACTTGTTTTCATTTTTTCTGAGTGCTGGGGTCCATTTATTTATTTATTTACTTATTGGAAGAAGAGGAAAAATCAAGTACACAATTTTGGGGTGCGGTACACGACTGCGGGTTCCGTTTGTCATTATTTCGAGGGCTTTTGTAGCTTGATGTATGCATAAGGCCATTAAGTTTACGTAACCTGAGTTTGAATTCCGAAAATTGTCAATTGAACCTCAATTTCGCAATTGGTGTCACAAATAAAGCCCACAATGAAGTCTTAAGCCAATTTAGGAACATTGACTAAACACATCCCCCCCCCCCTGGTGGGAAGCTTTGAACGAATCATGTCAAAAAGCTCGGAAAATCGGCAAATAAACCCCAGATTCGTAACCATTGCCTCAGATAGCCCACCTGGAAGGATTTTGAGTGAAATCTGCAACATTTTTTAACGCTGTCAGAGGTATAAATAAGCGCCCAACGAAAATCCACACAAGTGCAAAACGCTATCAGTCTGTGCAAAATTTGGAAAATGTGCCGATTCCGGATTTCGCAAACTCTAATGCGCGTTTTTGATAGGAAAAAGGCATGAAATACGAACTTTGATCAGCTATAACTTTTCTCGCAGATGTCCGTAGCAAAATCTGAGTTCAGATTCGAAGAGAGCGTATCCGAGTTGACCAAGAAACATTCGCAGTCTCTCAAAAGCTCATACCTGAATAGCGAGGCTCCCTAGTTACTATCTCTGAGTATTCCTCTATATGTCTACATCCCTCCATAGCTGAAAATTCTCGCCTTCCGATTTCGGCCGACGTTTCGCGACGCAGCACTTGAGAGAAGTACTTCTGACTCAGATATGAGAATTAAGGGTAGGCCTTCGACTGCCGAAGAAACGATGGCCGGAGTGGAGTGGAGCAGATCATCCCCATACGAGCCGGATGCCCAAGAGTTGAAGGTATATAGTTTTTCTGTGTGATTTGATTGGTGCAAAATGCACCTGAAGAAGAAGAACACGACTACAGGCCGCTCCAAGACGACGACGGATTTTTGATTTTTTTACTTTTTTCTTTGTTGTCATTGTTGCTGTTGTCCTGTCGATGTCCTGTCCAATTTTCATGAATTGGGTAGAAGATCAGGTAAAATCACCAAATTGACATGAAATTACAAAATGAGATGGAAAAAATTCCATCTGCTACGAGGTGGATATTAAAACTAATAAGTCCAGAAGAAGTCCTAGACCCAAAGGCTCCACCAGTGAAATTCACTGCCTGGGATTGTTCGCGCGAGCTACACATTTCCTCAATCATAGCCCATGTCGTCCCCAACAATTAATTGAATTGTCAAAAGGAAAAAAAAACAAACAATTAATCACTATAAAAAAGGCAAAACAAAAAAATGAAACAAATAAGGAGTAAGTTATAAAACAGAAGAATGAAAACTGTGGGAAAGTTTGTCCAGGAAAATCGTAAAATGCGTATCAACAATCTGGGAAAAAGAGTTAATGGTCAAAATCTGGAACCATTCAAGAGAAGTGAAATGCGTTAAAAAAATTCAGGGACATATAAAATATAAAAATGCGTCTTAGAGAAAAGAAAGGTAAAAATTCTAATTAAAGATGTGTGAAATGTGTCTCAAAAAATATAGAGAGGAATCACTAAGCGAAGAAAAATTGGAAAAAATCCAGATGCGAAAAAATGAGGGGAAATCAAATTGAAGAAGTTTCAAGAGTATTAAATGCTTAAAAATGTGGTTGAAACTGTAGAACAAAGAGAGAGAGAGAGATGGGAAAGTAAGCGCGTTGAAAAAATTGAGCAAAATTGAAAAATTCAATACCTTACAAAAAGGTAAATTGTGTAAAAAAAATAAGGATAAAAATTCAAAAGACGAAAAATGAAAAAAAAAGTAAAATGTGTTCCAAGAGGAGTTTAAAAATCAAAAATGTGGGGAAATAAAGGCTGCCTTGCGTTCCAAGGAATAAATCGAAACGAAGAAAAGTTGGAAAAAAGTGTAGACGTAAAAAATTGGTTGTAAGCTAGACTTGTAAAAATGTAAAAGGGTTCAAAAATATTGGTGAGAGATTTAAAAAAGTAAACGCGATGAGAGTAAATGAGGCGAATTTCAAAATTGAAAACATTCAAAAAGTGTAAAATACGGTGAAGTTAACGATGGAAAATTCAAAAGGAGGAAATGATTGGAAAAATGGAAAATGCGCGTTGAGAAGAAAAAAAATTGTAAATAATAAAAATAAATAGAAAGGCTCTGAAAATACTGAAAATGTCCTTGAAAACGCCTCCGGCTTAGTTACCATAGAGGCTTTGAAGCGCTTCGGCACAGGTAAAACCAATCGACATGAAAAAAGGTGGAAAGGAAGGGTCTCAGATTGAAATTTGAAGAAAAATGACTGAAGATTTGTATGAAAACGAGGACATGAGTTTGAAGTAAAAAGTAAAAAGATGAGAAGTAAATATAAGAAAAGAGAATTACACGACGTTTCTATCAATCTCCTAATTTTTCTTCGTTTTTTTTATTGTTCTCTTTCGTTGATTTCGTGATTTGTTCTCGTTCGTTTTTTCGCCGTTTATTTCGCGCCGTATGATTTCGAGATCGTGGGCGGGATCAGTAGCCGGGGTTGAGCAGTAGGTAAAGATTGGGTGGGAGTTAGGAAAGGGTTTTGGATGACGAGTAGATAACGGGGTCCTTCACAAATCCTATCCGTGGCCTCATCGTGGCGTGGAGGTGGCAACGGGAGCGATCCCGGCGAACACGGAGGGTGGAAGTTATCGCTACTCTGGTCCTAAAGCCGGGATCATACTTGCCGCAACCAGCCACAGCGACAGTGCACATGAGGAATATCGATTTTCGGTCGATATGGATGTGAAACATTGCGTCGCGTCGTTCGTCGCTGGAAGTATGATCCCGGCCCAAATCTCCACGCGTTGCGGGATGTACGAACGCGGTCGGATGTGGCAATTCATCTGCAGTGGCGCACCACGCGCACGCTCAAACACTTTTGCGAAAACGCATGTACGCGCTGAGGCGAATCTGTGTATGTATGCACACCCCTGGTTCCGTAATGCACGCACGCATGCGCAAGCACGCGCACATCTGCGCGAGCTTACGTCCGCTCATGAAAGCGCTTGCGCGCGCATGTACAGCGGCACGCACGCTTGCAAACAGAGGACAAATCCGTGGGTTCTTACGTGTACAGGTTTGCAATGGTGCGTTCACGCAGACACACTAGGAGTTTCGCATCTGCGTACACACACAACCGCCCAGCTCCGCACACAAGAACACGCGTAAGCATACTCAGGCGCTTGCGCAAACGCCGTTTATATAAATACGCGGACACAGTCTCATAGATATGCGCAGCCACACGTGCATACGCGCAAGCGTCCTGACGTACAGTCGGTCCTGATCGTTCTCTGATACTTTGTGTTTCTTATTGTACGTTGACGCACACTTGGTGCACATATGTTACAACTTCTGCCCCGAATTCGGGCTAATGCACAATAAGGACGTTAAGTGTCAGAGCGATCCTCGTCGACTGAACGTTCAAACAGATGCGCGCGCACATGCCCATACATATGCACAAATATACGCGTACTCACATGTACATCTCGCGCACACTCACGCGCACACTAGCGCAACTACGCACGCCCGCACAAACACACAAACAGGCCTACACACATAGCCGCATTTGTGCGCGCACGCATGCACAAGCACGCGCACATCTGCGCGAGCTTACGTCCGCTCATGAACGCGCTTGCGCGCGCATGTAGAGTGGCACGCACGCGTGCAAAGACAGATAAAATCCGTGGGTTCTTACGTGTACAGGTTTGCAATGGCGCGCGCAGTGTGTACACGCACACACACTCGCACTTTCACATCTGCGTACACACACAACCGACCAGCTCCGCACACAAGAACACGCGTTAGCATACTCAGGCGCTTGCGCAAACGCCGTTTATATACATACGCGGACACAGTCTCATAGATATGCGCAGCCACAGGTGCATACTCACAAGCGTCCTGACGTATAGTCGGCCCGGATCGTTCTCTGATACTTTGTGTTTCTTATTGTGCGTTGACGCACACTTGGTGCACATATGTTACAACTTCTGCCCCGAATTTGCGTTAATGCACAATAAGGACGTAAAGTGTCAGAGCGATCCTCGTCGAGTGAACATTCAAACAGATGCGCGCGCACATGTCCATACATATGCGCAAATGTACGCGTAGTCACATGTACATCTCGCGCACACTCACGCGCACACTAGCGCAACTACGCAGCCCGCACAAACAGGCCCACACGCATAGCCGCCTATGCATGCACATGCGCACATGCCATCACGTGCTTTACCAATTTGCAATATTATCTTGAAATCCGATATTTTTAGGACTTTGGGCTATGTGAATTTGTACATCCTGAACACCTGAGTGTGTACCTGAGTGTGTAACTGGTTGTAAGGGAGTATCACCTCACAGGGTACCAGATTAGGCAAGTTTTCACCATGAGAACTTCAAAAATTTGCATAGATGCTCATCTTGGATGACGGAGGTTTACAGCGGGCCGTTCTTCTTGATGTGCCGCCGCCAGCACCATGTGAAACACCCAGGTTTAGCCGTTAGGGCAAATTTTGACTTAGTAGACTCTAAACGTTCTGGAATTTCCATTTCTATCTGGAAGAGAATGGCATGTCGATCACGATGGTACCTCTAGGCTCGCTAGAATTCTCCTACTAACGGGGATATGATGTCTCAAAAATTGCCCCGGAGTGAAATGTGGATGAATGGTGGACGAGTTGTCCGAGGCCATACATTCGGTATAGTTTCGAAACCCTATGCGCGCTAGCTTCTAAACCAACTCGCGATTCTCGGCTCCGAGCCGCACCGAACAGGGACTGGAGCCGCCTGACCGTTCGGCTCGTTCTCCCAATCTCCGGGCCACTGCTGTTGCTGTTCGGGTCAACCAGAATAGCCCGGACAACAGCAGCAGTGGCAAGGAAAGCAACAGCAGTGGCCCTGTCAGCAACAGGAGCCGAATCGCAGATTGGGAACACGAGCAGAACTGTCAGGCGGCTCGGGGCCGATAATCGCCTGAGAATAGTTTCGTTATTGCATCTACCAATTTTAGCAAGTTTTTTTTTGAATTCTATGGGTACGCTTTGTTTCATTTTGGAAAGTTTTCCAGTATCCCTTGACAATCATTTCAGATCTAAATGGTACTAAAGGCAGAGTCTAACCTCGTTATTTTGGGGTGTGGAACTGGAAACTGAGACACACTTATCGATCTGCGATAGATTACGGTGAGTTTTGGGTATATGGTTTGATTCACTTAAAATGCAATTGGAATGCCGGTTTCGAATTTGTTAGTTTTTTTCTAGTGCTCGCATTTCTCTGGGCGATCTTGCACTGTCGTGTTGGAGAATGACGCGTTTTCGGTTGAGAATCGCTGGCGACTTTCAATTGAAGTTTTATTGACTCGCTACATTTGTTGGCTGTAGAGGTCTGCATCAACAGTTTGTTCAGGTTTCAGCTATTCAAAATGAGCAATGCCGTGAATGCTCCACCAAACACGCAGAAGCGCTTTTTTTGGGTGTAAACCTGGGTTGTCGTTAGCAGTACTCCGAGAGATTTCATTTAGAGACAATCACTGCCTTCTGCGTTTTGGATTATCATACAGAACCCATTTCTCATCTTCCGTGATCGAACGATCGAAAAACGCTTCTGTGTCTTTGACGTTGAAGCAATAATTCCTCATCCACTCGCAGTTGTGTTTCGCCAGACCGCTGTTGTTTCTGAATGTCTCGGGGCAAACGACATGTGTTTCGGGTGAAACAGAGGATGCTTCGGAGAAAACCAGGCGTTGCAGCATATATTTAAAGAAAGCGCCAAAGAACGATGTCTCGGGATGAACAGACTGAGTGAGCAAGAAATCGGCCTTTATGCGTCAGCGGTGTGGCGGAACACAACTACGAGTGTCTGAGTTGCATGTGATTGATTTGTTAGCCTTCTTCTGTTCGGACAGATTTTGCGGGACCCAAAATCCTGCTCTGCTTGCTTTCCTTATCTGCTTCAAATGTACTTGGTAATTGAAAAAGGTGGGTTAAGGCTATTTGACAATTCCTCGATCGGATTTGAATCAAAATGCAGACCCAATATTGACATGCACAGAAACGACATTACTTTCCGGTCCCCTAATATCAGTGCCTACTTTTGGAGAAAACAGCTATCAGGTCGGGGATTACGGTATTCACAACATGATAATCATGATCAGAATGTCGATCGATATTAACACGGCAGTTTTGAAGAATGCGTGGACGATGGCTAAAAAGTGGACGCTGGAAGCACGTTTGTGACATGATGTTCCACTGAAATGGCTGGAATAACTTGAATAAGACCTTTTTTTTCGCGTGTCCCTAGGAACTAGCTGTAGCATATGCTCCTATTCAGAGGAAAATCCCGAAATCGGGAATCTGCCCGGACCGTGCCTCTATGATCAGGATAATGTCTGATTTTCCCTTCCCCTCGCTCAACTTCTTTGACTTTGTATCAGCCGTAGACGACCGTTTTGCGTCCACAATTTCATCCATTCATAAATCGATAAAATATGCATGTTGATATCATGTACGATATAAAGGCTAATGTCGGCTGCGGGGAGTCTCACTCAATGCAAGCAGGTCATCATGCCAGGGGAATCTTCTCAAGACCACTCGATTATCGGCAAAGGTCTGGCCGAGTCGATGGCTACCACTACCAGTATCAGAAGTGTGCACTCAGCCAGCGATGCTTCTGTAAGTTCACCAAACTCTTGACTTTTGTGGCACCTTCCATAAGATATGTTCCTTAGGAGACCGGACCTGCCGACAGCTGGTTACAGTCGCAAGATTTCTACCATGGATACCTTCCCCGAGAGGACATTCCACCACTTCTACTCAAACACGGCGATTTTCTCGTGCGTCTGAGCGAGGTTTGAATTTAACAGTTGAGTGATGAGCATGTCTCACACACGCTCACCCAGGGATAGTCACTTTCCCAGAGTGGAAGACTTGACCCTCCGGATAGTGGAATGGGGCAGCATTGACACTCAAAGTGGTGATGTTCCATGAGCAGTGGTCTTAGAGTACGCTGTTTTATACGCTTCCAGATCATCGTTTCTTTCCCGTTGAATCACACTATAAGGCGAAATCCCGATGCGATGAGCTGACTGCGATGGGAGGCTTTTTTTCGTTGCGTATCGTGCTCCGGTCAATGAAGGTCTACAGGAAGCGCAGAAGGCAGTGCAGGCCACGAACGAAATCAAACTCAGAACCAGCACTAATCAGTCTTGCTCATGCTGGCCGAGAAAGTGCATATGCGGTAACTAAATAATGGCGCTATCCTTCATGGTAGGAAACGCTTAAGATTAGCTCCTTCAAATGTTCAGAAATTCTTAGGGTTGACCCGCTGTTCGGAGTCGTCTGAACCGTCGAGCCGCGGTGCTCTGATCCCCAGATCAGGTGGGTGATGTGGAAAAATGGTTGGGGGGGGGGAGGGAGTAGCGGTGAAGAGTGCACCACTGAAGCCACAGCGCCGCTCTCAGTCAACTGCTCGGTAAATCTTCACCGAAGCAATCATCCTGATCGAAGCAGTCATTTTTTACCTAAGAACGTCACAGAAGAAAACTTCTATCTTTCGGAGCGGTATCATTCATTCTTCACTTGATTTCTGAGTAAGCAGCCCCTTCCTCCCGCTCCGCCATGGCGGTGACGCTGGATCATTCATACTTCACTGGCGGAGCGGGAGGCATGAAATTTCATTCATACTCACCTCTTCGTCCGGATTACGTGAGATTTTGCCCGAGCCGCACGCGTACATTCCAGCAGGAGATTTTGCCCGCGAGAGAGGAGAAAATGCCCGCCTGAAGGGGAGAATTTGCCCGCGAGGGGGAGAGAAAATACCCGCATGGAGGGGAGAATGTATCCACAAGGAGAGGAGAAAATACCCGCAAGAAGGGCAGAAAGTTTCTGTCACGAGGGCGAGATTTTGCTTGCGCTACTAAACATCCAGCTAGCAATGAGTGGTGCTCCGTTCACTTCTCTGCTGCCGTTTTTCCATTTTTCGCTCATTTTTGCTGTTTATCCATTTTTTTGCTGCCTAAGCCTATGCCTAAACCTAAGCCTACTGCCATCGATTTTGGATGGATCTGCGCCAGACCGCTACATAAGACCGGCAGAGCTGGAAGGACAGCGCAAGATTCAAGGAGAAAAAATCAACAGTTCTCTGCGATCGTTGACCCTAAGATCACGCCGAAAACGTGCAAAAGATACTTGGACTCTCTAGCCAAGCTTATTGGTCTGCCTTGATATCACCCAGTTACTTTTGAATAAATTTCTCACCTCCGAGATTATCCCATGGAAACACCATTTCTCTAACTTCAGAGATGTTGAATAGACGGTTATGCTAGGGGTTAGAATGCATTCTACTATTTACCACACTTTACTTCTCCGAATGAAGTTTAAAGGCAGGGTTAACGATAAAATTGTTTTTCTGTTTGTCCGCCTATCTTGAAAACGGTCCCATGCTGATTCTAAGGCCCCGGTCAGAGTTGTAGCCCACCGACTCCCCTCAACATCCCCCCATCACCCCCCCCCCACCCCCCAACACCCACCCGTTCGTTACGTATAGTCTACAGCAATGGAAGTAGGACCTGGTGAGGTCGCGGACTTGCCCTAACATACGGTACTTTGTTAGTCGTATCATTCATTTTTCCGAAACAGGTGTGATATATTGGTGAGTCTGTGTTTTCACCGATACGAGTACATCCGTGGAAGCAATGAAAACAGGTGAAATGTGAGAGTGGAAACAAAAACTCACCGACCAATCTCAGTTATTTCGATAAAATGAGTGATAACACAATCAGACTACAGTATGTTAGGAATAGTCCGCAACCTCACCAGGTCCTACTTCCATTGCTGTAGACTATATGTTGAAAATGATGGAGTGAGGTTGAGAAAATCACTCGATGTATCCAACTAGATATGACGATGATTACGTGGCCAACAGGATTGCACCGTTCAGAGAAATAGTGAAGGAGAGTATGGTGAAGTAACGGAGGTAGCAGTAAGGTTAGCTTCCTAGTGATACGCAATGTTTTATCATCGGCCCGCCCACCCGGTGCTTTTCTCATCCACCGTCATCCACGTATAGCATGGATATCGACCGCGTCGGATACACCGAGTGATTTTCTCAACCTCACTCCATCATTTTAAACATACTTATCGACCGGGTGGGTGTTGGGGGGGTGCGGGGGGGGGGATACACCGAGTGATTTTTGCATCCCATTTCCAATGCATTCTGTGTGTATCGACCGGGCTGGAGACGTCGGCTCATCCAACTATGACAGGGGCCTAAGGATGCCTCTGGAATCGTACAAGACCTTCTGGGAACGGAGTTATGGTCCCTCCAAAATTGAGCTAGGGAAGCATGGTGGACGAGCTGTCCAAGGACTGTAGCCTCCGTCTTTAACAGCCGATGTATGCGAGCTGACCCGAGTAAAGGGAGAATTTGAAAATGAAGGGAAGAACGGGGCTACTGATTTGAAACCATCGCTCATCTCACGATCTCGAGTTTTCATTTGTTCACGTCGGAGGGCGGGCATTGCGCTTTTGGGGTTTGCCTTGCGCTCAAAGTGGCAACTTCGGGCTCTTTTGGGGCTCTTCCTGGCTCGTTTTCATGCGTTCTTTCGACGTCAACGTTACAGTGTGCCCCTCCACTACCCATTCCTAGTGGAAACTGAAACACATTTTTTATCGTGAACACTGCCTTTAAGCACCTACACTATTTCATAGTTTTGTTCTTTTTGTAGTTTTTCGCACAATAAAATTATCTATGAAACTGTGCAGTTTGTATGAGGTTTCAATACACTTATACCGTGGGTACGCGTATGCAAGCGTTGAATATTTTATTCTAACAGGTTGCGGTAGGCAGTTAATTATAAGGCAGGGTCATAGAAGAACTGTATTTTTGATGCTGGCATTTCCTCCCCTCGTGGCGGGCATTTTCTCCCCTCGTGGCGGGCATTGTCTCCCCTCGTGGCGGGCATTTTCTCCCCTCGTGGCGGGCATTTTCTCCCCTCATGGCGGGCATTTTCTTTCCTCGTGGCGGGCATTTTCTCCTCTCGCGGCGGGCATTTCCTCCCCCCTTGCGGGCATATTCTCCACGCGCTACGCATAGGGCAAATTCTCCGGGCATTCGGGCAAATTCTTCGTAAACCCTTCGTCCGCGCGGGCCCCTCTGGCAGAGCAGAAAGTTAGGAGTATGAATAGCCCCCTAGACGGGGGGTGGTCACCCAAGATTCATTCTTAGAAATGAGGCAAAACTCTGATGAAAGATGCTGGATAAACTCCCGGTGTCGGACAGCCATTCGCCAGCGGTCCGCCAGGACGTTGGCCGACCGTTGGCAGTCTCTTCTCTAATACCTGGCAGCCCGCTGTTGAGCAATCATTTGCCAGCGGTCCGCCAGTCTCTTGGCAGACCGATGAGTCGAGGTGGGTCCCTAGGGGGGAGCCTACGCAACGGTCTGAGGTGGGGGACCCACCCCACCTCCCCCCCCCTAGCCGTGGGGACTTGCCCCTCAGCTTTGCCTGCGGTCCACCGCTAGCTCTAATGGAGATGCCAAGGATGAGCCAGCTGTCGGCCTCGTAATTACCAATTGCCAGCTGAATGCCAGTTATCACCCAGCTGTTAGGCAGCTGGCACATATTCGCCAGCCGTCCGTCGCTGGCATTAAATTACATGCCGAGTGTATGCCAAGTGTTGGCCTCGTGATCGCCATTGGCCAGCTAAATGCCAGCTGTCCCCCAGCTGTTGACAACTGGCGATTTTTAGCCAGCGGTCCGCTACTTCCAATGTCTGAGGTAGCATTCAATGGCTCATCTGATTTATCTCGTGATCCCAACTCAAACGCTAACGTCGGACAGGGAACGAGATTTTCATGCCGTAAAATAGCGTGTTTTGATGTGTCGATTGCGTCCAACACTACTCATTCTACGACATCATCGAAATTTTTGCTACCTCGGGGGATTCATTCCTGGATTTCCTTGTTTTATTTTAGAAGAAAGCTTAGGTTACATGATGATGTATGTATAAGGAGATTAGAATGACAAAGCATCTCCAATTTAGGCTGAGTTCCGGTATGTGCAGGCAAATTAAAAAAACATAGTTGTGAATCTTTTTCATGATGTCGTAGAATGAGTAGTGTTGGACGCAATCAACACACCGAAACACACTATTTCACGGCATGAGAATTTCGTTCCCTGTCCGACGTTAGCGTTCGAGTGTGATTCCACAAGTTTATAATTTGTCTACGGCAGAAAATTTTCACGAAAGCGTGGAAGTTTTCCTTTCCAGAATTCTTTCCAGAGTACTCTCTAGTTTGTTTAGAGCTACAGCCGCTTACCTCTGGAGAAAGACTGTGTGTGAGTGTAACACACTACTCTTCATTTCTTTTATACCATACCCTTTGTTAATTGGGTATCATCAATTTTGTTTACCTCGAAAATTTTGTCCCGTTGGCAATTGATAATCGTCTGTTGACTCTTGGGTGCCCCCCCCCCCGTCTAGGATAATGCCGATCGCTGTTTGAAGTCGAACCGTCGAGCCGCGGTGCTCTGATTTCCGAAAGAGGCGGACCCATCGAGGTGAGGTGTAAAACTAGTTGAGGGTTGAGGGCACTCAGAACTTGAATGAAGAATGAATCGAACCGCTACCAGGGGTCGTATTCGCCAACAACCCGCCGAGGGAAGTCGAATGGGAAGCGGAAAGGACTCTACCGCGCGCATTAGAGGAAGCGCTCGACCCATCTTACACCGTGTAGGATCGAAATGCATCCGGATAAAATCCACCATTAGAGATTACAATGATATTAGCAACTATTCCGAATTGACCAACCGCAAGTTTGGTCACAACAACCAGTGTTTGAAAAACTTTTACTGTCGCGGAAGCGCGATGCATTGCTCCTACGAGGGCCTTGAAGCGGTCGGTCCCACAGCGTAAGCCGTACGTACCGTACACTTGTACATCCCACGCCGGATTGTTTCGAGCGGCCTAAAAATTTACTGCCGCGGCCCGGTGCGACCGCTTTCTGTTTTGCCGTGCTATCGCCTTCTGCTAGTTGTGCAGTGCTACCCTGTGGGGTCTTAGGGCCTCCAGAACTCTACAATTCAATTCTTTAATACAGCTGCTCGCGATGAGCAACATTGATGAACAGTTCATCGGCCGGATTCCTTGTCTATCCTTTATTGGTATTCCAGCGATTTTCTCGAGCAGTATCTGATACCCCTCCATTATCTGCTAATATTCATATTATCCTTCCTTCATCCTCCTTATCGTAATTATCTTAGGGTGCAGAATAACCTAATTTAAACTTGTTCTGTTGTCTAAGAAAGAGGGCGTTATTTCGTTATTGTATCACAGTCGGAAGAAATATTGGTTAGTGTAGTGAGTTCCGAGTTGGAGACATCAAATGTAAACTCTTGAATGTGATCCAGGGTAATCAGCCAATGTTGTGTGATCCTCGTTGAAGGTCCACTGGCCAGTTCCCCCACGGAACTGACGTCATCATGACGTCGTACCCGGATAAACTACCAGCGATTCGGAACACTTACCAAATCTCAAATTTCTTAGGTTTGCGCTTAAAGGATTCCGGTCCGGATTTCTGGAAAGGTGTTCTAAACTGTAAAGCCTTTTCTGTTTCTTCAATCACACTGCTAATTTTAGGCAAATATAAAAGGAGACAAGCATAAGAAGAAAACCACCTCACGTGTAATATCAGTACTAATCGATCCAGCAGGCAAAAACGAATTGATACCATTAGAGAAGAGAGCTTTATTAGTCAGTTTTGTACTCGTTGTTTCCCATTCCCAAGTGATTCGTATGAGAGCTTCCGTTTCAGATAAGAAATATTGTTATTATGCATAAGGCTCAGAAGTGGTGGGTTGATCCAAGCGTCCAGTTTGACACGATGGCCTCAGTATTTGAAAATTACCAGACCAAACCTCTACTCGTTGAAAAGGTGAGTAGAATTATTCTAAAATGGTGACTCTATCCTATCAAAGTGTGGATACTTTTCAGGATACTGTTATATTAAAACGTGGGGTTGGCTTATGCAGATGGGAGTTTAAGCATTCAAATGTTCAAGTTGGAAGATTATTAGGGAGGGGATCGTATGGTGAAGTCAGAAAAGGAACAGTTATACGAAAAAATGGACATATTGTAAATGTCGCCGTGAAAACAGTGGGTGATGAGAGTTTTCTAGAGTCTTTTCGGGAATAAGGACTCATAAATGTTGGCATATTTAGCTAACCATGACCAAGTTGTTAACGCGGGAGTTGATCCGAGAAATTATGAAGGAAGCTAGAATAATGCGCGATCTGAGTCACGTCAATGTCGTTGCTCTCATCGGAGTCGTTCTCATCGATCATCCACTGTACATACTGCTGGAATATGTTTCAGGTTAGTTGACCGACTTCTTTGACAAACGTGCAGAAGCGCATAATGTATTAGAATCCAGGTACTGAAATTTAAAGCAGATTGCTAACGGTAAAATGCCGGTAGGCCTCGAAATACTGCGTTCTCATAGGTGCATGAAGCAAAGCACCAGCAAATGATGAGTTCTTCTATGGGTTTGTTAAACTGTTCATTTCCGAGTATAGGGGAAGGGATGAGCTAAGTTAACGTGAGAAGAAGCTTTCCTCTGCATCTCACTGACATGGTATGGCCACTTAAATGGTTTGCGATTGTGACTCAACAACAAAAGGCGCGAAGAAATTTATTTAAAAAGTAAGCGAATGGAAAAATAAAAGAATAAAAAAGCAAAAAATGCTGCTTTAAAATGAACAAACCATATTTCTGAGATGAAACAGCCAAAATGTCCTCCAAAACGACAACAACAGACTTCAAAGATGAAAGCGAAAAATCACAAAGTGTAAAAAACATGCCGTGCTCCAAACACCTTGTCCACAATGGAGGACAGTTGACAAAAAAGCTTTACGCGACAGAAAATTATCAAACAAATGAATGGAGGAAACACGGGAACAAATTGTATACAATGTATCATGAAGCACTAGAATCCACACAGGCTAACAAGGTCACGCACACAGGATTTTTTTAAAGACAGTGTTCACCATAAATTATGAGTGTTCAGTTTCTTACCGATTATGATAGGCCAGGAGCTTACTGTGGCAGCAGTGTCTGAAGGATCTGCGAAAGGAGACAAGAAAGCACTTTTTCCTCCAAAGCAGGATCTCTTGTGTGACGTCCCATTTTTGAGAAGTGAGGATTGACCAGTGTGAGGAAATGAAGTCTTTCCATGCAATAGCGTGATCATATCTTATCGACCGACTTATCGAAGCCATTTATGTCGCTGACCGGCTGTATACGTGCTGAAGCTTCTTCAGAAAGGAATAGTTTGCGGGGCGGGGTCTCCAGAAAAGGGTGGAGTCTTAAGACTGGGGGGACCCTCGTTCAAGCATGTCTAGACGGTTTTTTCGCTCTCTTTCTTCGTGATCGGCCCACCATCCAATACACCGTGACTGCTCTGCGAAAAAATCGCGAACTTTTTCATCGTGAACACTGCCTTTAACGTGCAAAAAAAATGGTGCAACAAGAAATACTGAAGGGAGGAGGCAAAACACAACCGCCCAAGCATATGATAGAAACAAATGCTAGATAAAAATGACATGTACGATCATAAACGAAAAAGATATTTCGTAACTGCTTTTGAACACGCTTGCGTAATCAGCTTGCACTTTGCGGACTGAACGCGATTGCGTAGGCGAACAGTATGTGGAATATGCTGACCCCCATGCCTTGCTTTGGGTCGTAGGTTGGAGCGCCGTCCAGACCCTCTTCAGGGTAACGTTGCTGTCTAAGTTTGAACACCATTTGTATGAGGTTAGCGACATACAGTCATCGTGAAAAGGCTCTTTGGGTTGCTGTAGTCTGCGTCAGTGCTCGTTTATGTATGCAGCACTGCTTCAATGTGTTCACCAGAGAACTGGTCCGATGAAGAGTTTCATTTTGGTTTCATGTTTGTTCCCGCTGAAGGTCCCGTCATACATATTTTGGCGACAGTCTGACGTAGTCTCTTCTAGATCGTTCATGGGAGGTCCTAGGTCGTCCGTAATCCCGCCTGGGGCGTCCATTAGCCAACTCAGGCCGCGCTTGACCCCGCAACGGTATCAAAGGTATTAATGATCCGGCTTCTATCGGGGTGGTTCTAGGAGGGATTATAGCTGACCCAGGACGGCCTATACAAGGATATGTCCTTAGCCCCGTTTTGCTTGCTTTACTCACATGTCGACTGGTTGGAACTACGGCCTATTGTCCAACTATGACGAGGGCGAAAGAACATAGGATCTGATCTAGCAATTCTTTGTCGTGTATGACATAGGAGTTTGTGCTGGTGCCTATGAGATACCGTGGTGTACATCAAGACAATGGGAATGTGTATTGTGTGGTCACATGTGAACCGGTACCGCAGAATGGGGAGATAGTCTTACAACAGAAACCAGCTTACATCGCGTTAGGATTCAATGACGTTCCTTTTGCTATCGGTTCGGGATTACGGTGGCGATTGTGTGCATACAACTGCATCAGACTAGAATGTAATTTTAAGGCAGCGCTTTGGATATGTACTTGAAGAGGAAGCACTCGAGGATAAGTAAAGAAGAGCGGTTAGCGATGGTTATGGGGGCCGCGTCGGGAATGGATTATCTTCACAAGTCAAGCATTATACACCGAGATGTGGCAGCCAGGAACTGTCTCTACGATCGAAGTAATACGGTAAGTGGAATCACCGCAAAAGAAGTACTCCAGAAAGAGCTATCTCTCCTCCAAGGTGAGAATATCGGACTTTGGATTGTCGCGCTCCGGGACTTCCTACAAAATGAAGACCGCACAGAAGATGCCGATCAAGTGGATGGCACCTGAAAGTATTCTCACATTCATCTTCACACAGAAAACGGATATTTACACATTCGGGGTAACTTGAAGCAGCTGTTTTCGGTTGTGGATGAGACGATAAATTCCATTGTGTTAAGGTCCTAATCTATGAAATATTTGCTGCCACAGGTCCTTATGATGACATGAGGAACAGTGTTGTGAAGAGAATGGTAAAGATTGTTTTACAGCTACGATTGCGTTAGTTTCAGTGTGTTCATCACTGTCATGTTCGCAGATTGTCGAGGGAAAAGTGAACCAGTTCCCCGACAGCACACCCGAATTTGTGGTCAAGTACGTGAATGAACGGCTGTGGGTGAAGGATCCTGATAAACGCCCGGATTTTGCCACAGTATGTTTTGCTCAAAATCGTTGCAGACTAGTTACCACCAGACACCTCGGACCGGTATGCATGACTGAGCCCCGGAGTCGGGATGCGTCGGTGCGAGAAACGCGTAAAGCGTCGTCAGGGATTGGGCGACGGGGCGGTTCAGCAAACCGATGCAGCAGGTATGTAAGTGCACAACATATAGTGTTGCCCTTCTAACTCCCCTCAACCAGCATGAGAGCGTCATAGCCCCTGTCTCGGCATGAGGCCTGTTCCCTGCATCACACTACTCATGTTACGCCATTTATTGGGCTCAACGGCCGAGTGGGTCTGTCCATTGGACACTTGGTCGACGAAAATTCAGGGGCGAGGCGCTGCAGTCACTAATCTTCGTGGAAGGAAGAACCAGACACTAGTCTCTCAACTACCGCCTGTCATAAGACGCTGTACGAGTAGCCCATATGGTGAGGTTACGGTTACGTTGTGTTCTGTGAATGTTATTCGTTGAACTACAAGAAGTAGAGGGTGCGGTTCGACATCGCGTTAGAAATTTCGGCTTTGACAATCACACCGGCTCAGGCCGGCTGCTAGCGGTTAATATCCCCAAATTTTACGATAGTCAGGCATTTTTAAAAGAAAGCGGCGAAAGTCGTACGGAGTCTTCGTGTTCCAAGGGTAGACAAGGTTCGTGACAAAGGCTGGCACACAGTAGTAGCGAGCGGGAACGTTAGTCTTGTCCGCTTGGCTGGATAGCTGACTATCTGAAGGATAGATGTTGCAGGTTATGTTAGCGAAGAGCTGGATTAGACGGATGGAATTTAGTTCCTTTTTCCGAAGATCATGGAGTTCGTGATATTTCTGTCATAGTCTGCCTTTGATAGATCTATGTTCTATCGTTTTACTGAAGTTTCCTTGCTTCGACTGGACAAGCGTCGACTTTGAATCAATACAAGAAGTAGTGTTCCGAGGTGTCATGTGCTGCATATTCCGAACAGCAAATGTGATGCTGAATGAAAGGAGCGTTTGAGTTGGGATACTCCAGCCTGAACATCTACAGGGCCTATCAGAGTAGATCCTCCGGTCCATCGGTCCATACTACGACGGCTGGGTAATAATCATGACGTCTGTGGATTCGAAGCTACACTGAGACATTTATTTTCAAGTTCGGAGTCGAACTGGTAGTCGTCGTTGTATGACTTGAACTTGCTGAATCGCCTGATCTCAGCGACGGACTTTCAACCCATGGCAATGCATCTCAGCTCTATCCAGAGTTCTGCAGGTCGTACGTCAGCTGAGCTTCTCATTCTTGAGTCTATTGAGTGTATCGTGTCCTAGAAGCGCTATCTGAGCGTTTTTTTACAGCCTCTAACACTCTTCTCGTAAAGGTTTGCACACCTCCGCCATACTGGCTGGTAGTGTGACTGTACTGACTTGGATCCGAATCGGAAGACATACTTCAGCTTGTGAGATTCGAGCTCAGAAAATTGCCAACGTTGAATACCTAAAGAGATCCAATCTTTGGAAAGTACGGTGCACATTCCAGCGTTCCGTAAATCAGACGTTAGCTCAACGTCTCACTTTTGAGTTAGCTGAGTGTATCTCCTCCGAAGAGCGGCATCTGAGCGTTTGATTAACTTTTGCAGCATCCAACACTCTTCTTGTGAAGACTTGCACACCTCCCTCGTGCTGGCTGGTGGTGTGAGTGGGCAGACTCGGAGCGGAACTGAAAGTCGTAGTTGCATGACTTGAGCTCACAGAATAGCCAACTTGTAACGCCTAGAAAATTCCAATCTATGGCAAGTGCGATGCAAATTCCAGCGCTCCGTAGGTTGGACGTGAGCTTAATTGCTCAAGCACAGGTATCGAACTGTACCTTCTCCTAGAAGCGGTATCGAAAAGCCTGCATATTCTCCACAGATCCCAGCGCTTTTTGAAGAGTTTACATATCTTCTTAATCGTCCGGCTGGCAGCGTGATAGAGCCGAGGAGCACCAACATTTTCAAATAGACCTCCATATGTACAGGCGCGGCATCATTTTAGATCGAGTTCCGCTTGAATTCTGTGGAAGCTTGGTGCCCTCTATAGAACTATAGTAATGATGATGATGCAAGCAAGTATACTGTATTTGTTCTTGATCGCCAACCGTGCGTTAATTGCAAATAAGTGTAGGGTGCACAATCAAATCGTGTGCAAGTTTTAGTATCGGGAATTATAGAAAGTACTTTCAGATTTTGATTGAGCTGGAACAGTTGTTTGCTAGTCATCTAGTCGAAGCTGCAGACCTTGAACATGTTTCAGTAGGGGTATGTTATACGGAATCTGGAAGCCTTATTGACCCCTCTCTAGGTATTTCTTTACTTGTGATGTTCTATTGAACCATAAAGAGCTGTTACTCCTGAATGATCCTGTCACCTTCAAGCACATTTACGCCTTCATAACATTACGGTGTACTCGCTTTCAGGCGAGCGAGGGTCAAACCACAGCTACGGTTGATTTCGACGAGGCGAAAGCCGCAAAAGTCAGGAAAAAGAAGTCAAAGTCAATTTCTGCACCGAAGAGTCCATCTCATCTCCTCAAGAAGACACAAGATGAAGACCAGGCAGAAGTTAGAAAAGGTCCGAGTTCCAAAGAAACGGCTAAGAGAGCAGTCGCGGTTCCGAGTCCCAGGGAAGCGAAGACGAAGAGTGTTATGCTATCCGCAGAGCCGGCGACGAAGAGTGTGATGCAAGTCGTGAAGAAGGTTCAAGCTTCTTCGGTGATAGAAGCTGTGAAGAAGGTGTCCAAGGTGACCACCGAGTTGATGAAACCGTCACAGATCGATGTGGACTCGCGTAGGGACAGAGACGATTTCAAAGATCTGGAGATCAGAACGAAACCCGTGTTCGGCAGAAGATCGAAATTTAGTGAGTAAATTCTCATGCCTTATCAAATTTTTGAGCACCGAGAAAATCGGTCGAAAATTCGTTGCCATATTTATGTTTCAACTGGCTGACTAGGGCGCCTCGCATGGCATTCCTTAGCATATGCATGGTTACGGGTTCTTTCTGAACAATTCTGGCATGCTCCTTTCAACATTGAAATTGGATTCCGCTTCGGAGAAAGGAACTCAAACGCTAACGTCGGACAGGGAACGAGATTCTCATGCCGTAAAATAGCGTGTTTTGTTGTGTCGATTGCGTCCAACACTACTCATTGTACGACACTATGGAAATTTTTGATACCTTGGAGAATGCATTCCTGGACTTCCTTGATTTATTTTAAAAGAGAAGTCAAGTTACATGATAATTTACGTATAAGGAGAGTGAAACGACAAAGCATTTCCAATTTAGGCTGAGTTTCGGTGTGTACAGGCAAATTGAAAGACCAGTTGTGAATTTTTTCCATGATGTCGTAGAATGAGTAGTGTTGGACGCAATAGACACACCAAAACACGCTATTTTACGGCATGAGAATTTCGTTCCCTGTCCGACGTTAGCGTTCGAGTGAGAAAGGAAGGTTAAAGCATGCATTGCTACTCGCATGGCGAGGATATCGATGGTGCGTCTTAGCTACTTATCACTCTTGGTTACTGATTGTGGTAAAGAATACCGTAGCATGCTCTAGCGAGTGGAAGAGCTCAACAATATCTCACCAATGTTCGTAGCCAAAAGAATGAACTACCAGCACACCCATTCGAATTCGTCGGAGTACGCTGTCGGCGGTTTTGGGCTCCTTTTTCGGCGCATGTTTCTGGCTGAACTCGTGCGGTAGTCAATGAATGAATTATTCAACGAACAAGTCATTTATGCCTACAGTAACCAACAGTGATCCTCAAAATATCGATAAAAAATCCAGATTGGCGTTCAGTACCTTAGAAAAGGCCTAATTAAAGGTTCCGAATAAAATCTGAACCAGCTTTTTGGGCGCACAAAGCATTGCCTTAAGGGCACCCTTAGCGTTTGGACAAGCGTCAAAAGCGCCTATGATTTTGTTTAGAGGTTTTCGCGACGCGGGACCCCCTGAACACTCCCAAGGCTACGGCATACTAGCATCGGTGGAGGAGGGGTCTGGGTCACGGGCCCGCGCTTGGGATTCCATTAGAGGATTTACGCACACGTTCCCCAGCTCGCCGTAGACTGCCATGCGGTTGAAAATACCGAACTCGACCTAGGCGAGTATATGGTAGTCTGGGGTGCGATGGCGCGCAAGTGTTATAAACATACACAACAGAACACTATTGGCGCAGAACTATCGTCTTTGGTGGCGAAAGAACAATTAATAAATTAAATGCATTCTAAAAGATGGGACGGACCTCGCCCAGCTAAGAACGAGCCCCCCAAGGCGTACCGTGGGCATGCCCCGGGAGATGTGTGTCCACGTCCGCACAGAGGCCAGGCAGAGAGCCCTAAGGTTGCCTTAATGACTAGCGTTCAGAAGATGATCCTAGGTGGCTTTGGGCGTTTAGGCGCTATTCATACTACTCAACGCCGCGCTGGCGTGGCGTTTGTGTATGAATGGCTTGACGCCTCGCCCGCGCGGCACGCGCGTCACGCTCCGCCATGGTGTTGCCGCTGCAGTATTCATACTGCCACCCGGATCGCCTTGGCGTTTTCATCCACTGATATTATTTATCGATCGTCTCATTCATTCCAGCTTCACCGCGCCGCCACGGCGTCGCCGCTGGAGTATTCATAGTCTCCGCAAGCGCGGCACGCACGCGACGATCCTAAACATTTGGCATGCCTTCGCTGCGGGATAATTGACGTCTTGACTCTGGGGCTCCTTTAGAAATTGAGTCGTACAAACATCCCGAGAGAGGTGTTTGCAGCCTAATCCGGTTTCAGACTCTTAAACAGTGTGCCAGAGTTAACAAGAAAAGGCCCACCATCTTTCCAATGCGAGGCACCCTAGTCAGATCAAGAGGCTGAATACCATAATAGGCCAAAGCTCGTCTGCTACTCCATCCCATGCAATTTTTTTTCAGAGAAATCGAAGAAATAAGAAATGTGTATCGATTGATATTATTCCACTACAATTACAACGTTACTGTAATAGAGAAATAAACACCACATTACTAACTAACTTATGCTTAAATAAATATCTCACTTCCTTTGTTTAATTCAGTTTTGTTTGAGTTTCTCCAAGTCTTAGGATGCGTATTGAATATACTTTGTTTGTATCGAAGTGCACGAACTCATGGCCCGCCACTGGCCCCCTACTGGCCCTCCTACTGTGATCAGCGCATTCTGGGTAAAAAAAGGCTATGTATCGGCGAGTACGCCATAATTATGGCAGCGATGAAGCGATGATCAGGGACCATCGAGAATCGCTCCTCCAGCAGCGAATCAGTGAAACATAGGATTTCGTCGCCGCGACCCGGCGATGTAGGACGTTTGACACGAAGCGATCACAATTGGAGCGCCTTTCCATTACGCGCGATGAAGAAGGAACAGTCGTCCCTCGCATGACCGCAGCGACCACCTGCACTCAAAACATGGCTTAACACAAATCTGTTGTCGATTCGTCGACTTTCCTTTGATTACGGTATGTAATGGTGGGTATACGCTAGCTTGGTAGAAGCCTCGAATTTGACTCAAAATTTCATTGTGGGTGTTATTTGAGACACTGAACACGAATTTGAGGTTCATTTTTTGATTTTCGTGACTTTAGGGTAAGTAATGCTAGTTAAAAGGCATTATGCCTACCGTAACCTTCAGTAACCCAAGGGCTGACGAGGAGTGGACCCCAGATTTGAGTTCAGCGCCCTAAATAACCCCCAATTGAAAGTTTTGAGCTGAATCCAAAAAGTTTCTGAACACCTCGAAAATTCCCTGACCTTTTTGTGGAGCAATGAAAATGCCATTTTCAAAACCCCCGCAGCCATTCAGGTAATGTCAAGCACGCGTCATCTGTGTACTGTCACAGACCTACAGCACAGTCCCTAGTTTGGTATTCCACGATAAAACATCGTCTTGGACTGAACACACATAATCATAACTGTTCGTTGTGACGATGGAATCTTTTGTGGACCCGTGTTTTGAAATTCTCGACTTTCTACTGCTCCGTTCTTTCCTTCGGATCCTAACTGATACTGTTTTACCTGGAATATTTTTCCATTTGCGATTAGACCTATTTTTCACCGGTGACAACCATCGTGAACATGTTTTATCCAACCGGACAACTAGTCCAGACCAGAGAATAATGTCACTGAAATAAGACTTTTAGTGCGCCGACGCATTGTTTTGAGTGTAGAACTCGAGAACGAAAATCATCGTGAACACTGTCTTTTAGCGAAACGACAAAATAGGTCAAAATTACTTTCGCGTTTTCTTTGTCTGAAGCGAATAAATTTGTCCTTATCGGAGTGAAAATCAGCTCCGCAGTTGAGAACAACCGCTGTTGCACCACGCATCTATTGCGCCACGCAATCGGGGTGCTCTTACTCAGACTCTGCGGGGGGCAAGCGCCGGACAATAGAGCCCGTTTTCGACTTGGGGGAGCGACAGCGCAGGCCTCCCCCGAGGGGGGCTTCAGGGGAGGCCCCTGCTCTCCTCCGGCGCTTGCCACCCCCGAGAGGAAGAGAGGGAAAAGATGGGAAGAAGTCGTAGCGCACGCATAGTCAATCACGTGGAGTTTTGTCCCGATTTGACGTGATTTCTCCTGTGATCTATCACGTGCTCGACCGGTATAAAAGGCGTCTCACCTCATGGAGAGCCGCATTCGGCCCAACAGGGCCGGTCCTGGACGGCGACTTCGAGTCACTTTCAGAAAGGGATATTTTTGGAGGAAAGAGGAGATGCTTTTCGGGGGGTGGGGGTGACGTCACTGCTCCGGAGCCGTGACGTCATGGCTCCGGGGCAGTGACGGGGGCTTCAAGGCAGTCACAGGGGGCTTCAGGGCAGTGACGGGGGGCTCCGATCAAGCCAAGTTGTCACTCCGGCGGTAGCCGCCCCCGATTGGGGGGGGGCGAGCGCCGGTGCCCGGAGAGTTGACCCCTGAAGAGCTGCGCTAGCCCCCTCCAGTGTATGAGTATCCAGCCCACCCCCCCCCCAATCGGCCCTCTCGACTTAGCTCTGAAATTCCCTAAGTTTCAACTGCGATTTTGTTATGTGTTGACCACCGGTGGTGCTGTTTTTTCACTTTCCAGTCTAAGCAGATCATCAACTGCTGACCTCTGTACTCTGAGAGTTTTGGCCGCGAAATAGCCCACCAGGCTTCGCAGCGGCTCCTGGTGGGCTATTTTCCGGCTATTTCGCGGCTATTTCTCGGCTTTACACGGAGCGGACAACAAGTAGTTGAGAAATCGTCGAGATGTAACCGAGAAATACTCAGAAGTAAGCAAAAGGCTATCTCGCGGCTAGCATTATTTGGCGGCTATTTTGCGGCGAGCATTATTTAGCGGCTATTTCTTGGCTATTTCGCGGCTTTTTCCCGGCGAGCATTTTTTGGCGGCTATTGCTCGGTTGCTCGGCAAGCAGGCATTTCTCGGGTATTTCGCGGCTATTTCTCGGCCAAAACTCTCGGAGTAGGAGAACGGTGTGTGCATCTCCACGTCTTTTATACCCTACCCGTTATCAATTGGGTATCATCAGTTTTATTTACGGGAGCCTAATGGAGGGGGGGGTTGATCTGTATACCATTATTCACGCTGTCGTGCCGGGACCTGCTGGTCTCAGCACAGTCATCATCGTGGTGAAACATTGGCTGTCATCAATAGCGGAGCGGATTTTCACTCTGATAAACACAGTATGACCGGTATTGTACGATACCGCTCGTTGGATTTACTCAAAAAGCGCGCGAAAACGCATTTTCGGGTATCTGGCGTCTCTTCCTTGAAAACTTCCTTCGAATTAAGCATTTTCCTGACCTAAAAAGTTATTCAAGGTTCTGTTGAGAGGGGCTCTCTAACGGTATGATGGTTGTTAGGAATCAAGTTTAAACGAAGAATTCGGGAGAATTTCTAGTGTGCCCTACAGTATGAAAATACAGTATGCGGCGGCTCAGCGTCATGTGTACTGTAAAACGGTCTGGAAATAACAACTCGATTTTTTCGCTTCTTTCCAAACTCTGGCAAGCTTTACATTGTTGGATAGCCCTTCATACCTGGGGTAGTATTCGCCAACAACCCACCGACTCAGAAAAATGAAAACAAGTTACTTGTAACATATCTGAGCCGATGTAAGTTACTGTCGACTTATCTCAGGTCATTTAAGTTACATGTATCATATCGACCGGATACTGCGGTGCGCCTTCGATATGTTGCATGTATCCTAACTGACCTGAGATAAGTCGCAAGTAACTTACATCGGCTCAGATATGTTACAAGTGACTTGTTTTCGATTTCTGAGAGGTCACTGTGTGCAGTGCGTCTCCGATATGGTACATGTAACTTAAATGGCACAATATAAGTCGCAAGTAACCTAAATCGGCCGAGAAGATATTTTAAAGGGAGATTTACGACGCACTCACGGGGCCAGGCCTACGACTGGCGTTGTTGTTGGTTCAATTACCGAAGTTTGAGGTACTTGACCCCACACCAGCGGGGGGAGGCCCCGCACAGCATTTTTTGTGTAGAGTGTGGTCTGGGATGCGCTCTCGGCGTCGCGTGCCGTTTGCGTCGTGTGATGGCCACACATAGTGAAAATTCAAATGTAAGTTACATGTAATATAAATGTCAGTTACTTGAGACATTCAAGTAAGTTACATTTATATTACAAGTAACTTGTTTTGATTTTTCTGAGGAGGAAAGGCGAAGGAAATCGGAAAGGTTGATACCGCGCGCGGCGAAGGAACAGATCGACCCATCTTACCCTGTGTAAGATGGAATTGCAAACTATGCTACGTATCGATATCACTGCTGCCGTAAAAGTATACCATTGGCCTAAAATAGAAAAATTCCTATCGCGAAGTGGTCATATTTCAGCGAAGTGATGCTAAAAATACCGGCGGTCACGAGGGAAGCAAAGGGGGCAAGAGGTGGCCATGGAGCGCGCGTTTTGTACTGAATTTCCTCCTCAACTTTCCTTCGAATTCCCTGGGGGTTGATGGCGAATACGATCCCTGCTTCTTTGAAGTATCTGGTGATACGGTGATAAGAGCTATGATGGAGGGGAAACAAACCCTCAAGGGTGAAGTAACGTTCATTGTTTAGATCTGGCACTTCCACAACAGTTGTTTCCTTACACCTAATCTACTCAAACAGGTACCGCTTGCCAGAAGTTTGGTCGCATCAAGTAGGAATCTATGCTGATAACTGCACTGCGAGAGAGCCTCTTCCTATTGGGGAAGTTTGCCAATGTGGATGATCTCTCTCGACGAAATCAGCACAAAACCCGCCCACCTTACCCTTGGGTCAGGTAGTTTTTTCCTTCCCTTGAGTTCTCTGTACGGGTGAAAGATCCCCGATCTATCGCTACGCGTCAGAAATCTCCCTACTGGGGTTTCCTAGGAATAGGACGGATCGCTATTCAATTTTTGGGTAGGGGGAGATGACCGTAGGAGATAAGAAACAGCATAAAAGGTTTCTCTCCTTCAGTGAAGTATGAACCTCGATCAAGTTATTCGTGACCATTTCGCTCTTGGTCCAGTTGAACATCACTACTCATCCACCTTCCTGTTTGAGTTGTTTCACAGAGCAGAGGTCAGTTTTTCAAAATATTTTTTCTAGGATCTTTCGTTGGATTCAGGCTGCCCTAGCAAGTTCAGGTTTCTCTGGAGCGCCAACCTTCTCTACTTGAAATCTCTGCGCCGATCGTGATTGTCGGCGACATTCATGGCCAGTACGGCGACCTACTCAACATTTTCGAGGTTAACACTTGGACTACCCTGAAAAGTCATGTTTCTCCTGAAGTTTTGACATTTTCCCGTTTAGAAATGAACATTTTCCCGTTTAGAAATGTGGTTGGCCATTTGAAACTCGTTATCTTTTCCTTGGAGACTATGTTGATCGTGGACGGTTTGTCAATTTTCAGGAGTTAGAAGCTTTATAAAATACAATTTTTCTAGAAAAAAACTTTTTCAGAAATTCACTAGAGGTCTTAGTACTTATACTAGCGCTCCAAATTCAATTTCCTCGTCAAATGTTCCTGCTGCGAGGGAATCACGAGATCAAATCCGTGAACAGGTCAGTCTACGCTATTAGGCATGTACCCAAAAAGGACTTGCGGAAGAGCTTTTCCTACGGCTCAGGACCTACGGCTTCTATGCTGACCTGCGTCTGCGATACTCGAAGGAAAATGAGTGCGACAATCTGCTAGATGCAGTGGCCAGAGTTTACTCGTCAGTTTCGAACAACAATATGTATTCTAACTTAGGTTTAGTGCATACTTCCCGCGATACGCGACAGCGACAGTGGATGTCATACATTTTGATTTTCGATCGATATGGGTGGCGGACACTATGTCGCGTCACCCGTCGCGGGTAGTATGCATCAGGCCTCATGGAGAGACATGGAACCATCGGAAACACTTTAGGCAACTCCCACTCGCTGCACTGCTGTGCGAGAAGATTCTCTGTCTTCATGGTGGTCTCTCGCCAAAACTTCAATCGATTGATGATATTCGTAAGATAAAAAAGTCGGTAAAATTGCTCACCTTCGATTAAGAACAACATGTTATTTCCTAAGATGAATCTGCAAATTTTAGAGGAAGCATTGAGCCGGTAGGACTTGTCGAGGACATGCTTTGGTCGGATCCAGCACCATGCTCTGGTTTTAAAGCCAATGCTGAGCGCGGATGCTCCTATGGTGATCTTTTGTCTTGTTTGAACTTTCATTTATTCATTCATTGATTCATTCATTCATTCATTCATTTATTCTTTTATTCATTCATTCTTTTATTCATTCATTCATTCATCGGTTGAACGACTATACAAATACTCAGACATTGGGATTGGCGGACCGCCGGCATTAGCTTGGCGAGCAAACACATTCCCGTTGTCGGACATCCGTTAGGCGGCGGTCCGCCGAAGCCCTGCCAGCGGTCCGCCAGGACGTTGGCCGACCGCTGGCAGTCTGTTGGCTAATATCTGGCAGCCAGCTGTTAAGCAATCATTTGCCAGCGGTCCGCCAATCTCTCGGCAGATTGGTGAGTCGAGGTGGGTTCCTCACCGCAGATCGTTGCGTAGGAGATCGCCTACGTAACGGTCTGAGGTGGGTACCCACCGGGGATGTGCAGCGATTGCCGTTTGCCGGCCGTTTTCGGAAAATTTTTGTCGATTGTCGTTTGCCGTTTTTCCTCTCCCTTTTCGACAAATTTCGGCAAAAAGTGAGCGATAGATAACAAACGCGGCATTTAGGACGCGCTTGGTAAGCCCGAAAAGCCTTGCTGCGACCGGCTCGAAAGGAGAGAGACAGGCTATACATACTTCAAAAACTTCAAGCCATTTGATGTAACTCTGGGCAATTAATGTTAGGCTCTTTGGGGCAAGAATCAACACCCTGACAATTCTAGGAGAGGACATAAAGGGTTCAGGAAAAAGCACTGGATGGCTCGATTTGTTTCAGATATTTGGTAACAACCCATTTCGATTGAGATCATCTTACATCATAATAAACGGCTAGGAGTTGACCGGCACCCGTTGAGCGCAGATTACGCGGTACATAACTGGAAGCGCACAGAGCGGCGGAAAAGCATGTGGGACCCAACTGGAAGTGCGCCAAGCGTCGGGAAAAGTAAGTGGGACCAAACTTGAACGGCACCAGGAGCCAAGGAGAATGGGTAGGGCTCGAAAGGGAACGTGCCAAGTGTCGGTAGCTCGCATGGAGTGCGCAGAGCGCGGAGGAATGCGTGCAAGGCTTTGCAGAGAGTGCGTTACTGTCTTGGAGTGTAAGCAAGACTTCACTGGGAAAGGAAAAACTTCGTGTACGGAATGCTGGACTTCATTGACAGTTTGTGGGCAATATCGCCGAAAACATTCTTCTGTGTTGAAACTCAGACATTCGCTGTTATGAACTCGATACCAAAAAGCAGGGTAGTTATCAACCGCCAACCAATAGGATACCAAAATCGATTACCGCAAACCAAAGCGCGGCCACGTTCGCAGTGTATCGGTTTGCTATAGGGTTGGTATTGGTGGAAACAGGAGGCTGTTATGAACCGCCAACGACTACGATTGCTTGTTATGAGCCGCCAACCAAAAACGTCTTTCCGAGTTGACGATCGGTCCGCTCGCTTTTTATGCTGTAAGCGTCTAGCGTCGTAGACAAAAATAGTTTTGAATGATTTCTGTTTCGTTCTGTTATTTATGCCTTGTTTCCCTGTTTTCTGATTTCATAAGCTTTTTTTTTCAATTTTCTCACTTCTTGCTGTGATTATTGATCAATCTCGTCCAACCTTTTCTTCTACAGGTACTTAAAGTGGGTTAATCTTGAAGATAACTTTTTCAACCAGTGTTTTTTTTCCTCAAAATTGGAGAGAAGATTAAAAATTATTGTTGAATAGGGTGCTTGTGTGCGCCACTGCGGAGGCACTGCCATAATCGACGGCTAATTCTAAATTTGCTGCTGTATATTGGTGAGAAAAGCACCGGGGATACTGAAGAACGGTGCGTTTCTCGTGCAACAAAAACACACACAAAATCTCACATAGATTTAATTCGTAGTATATGTTTTGTTTTATAACCGAGGACCGATGTCATACTGCTTTGTAGGTATTTCTGTAGAAGTTGATATATTATCGAGGAGAGTAGCATGTGCGAAGGTAGAATTCTTGTTTTTTTTTGTAGAACACTTATTCGGAGAACAATGAGTGTTTCGTGAGATTAAAATTCATGAGCGTTTCAAAACGAGGTACAATTATAGCGATGAGTGTTTCAACGTTTTGGTGTTGAAAAATCATGTTTCCGTGGTATAGAACAGTTTTGGAAATCTAAGAAAAGCTGATAGCAGGTTAAAGCTCTTTTCTTCCGCCAACCAAACGGTTATGTTTCCGGAACATATGGAATTGGTATCGAGTTCATAACAGAAAATGTCTGCTGTTATCATCCGCCAACCAACATGATATGTTCCGGCAGGTGCTCGGCGGAACATATGCTATTGGTATCGAGTTCATAACAGCGAATGTCTGAGAAGTTGGAGTTTTGAGTTCGAAGGGTCGGAGAGAATGTACACGGCGTGGGGAGCATCCATTACGATTAGATTCTTTGCTTGACCATAAACTGGATGCACGGACTCGGAAGTGTTATGTTGGGAGGAAGGGGTTGCGTATAGTTTGGGAAGGAGGTGATTTGAGGCAACCGCGGTTTTTTAGGACTCGTATATTAAGAAAAGCGTGAGAAGCTACCCAATTGCATGTATTTGAGTTGTGAGCGCGCAGATCAGGAGAATTTTATGAGTCGAAGGCAGCGTCCATACGTCGCGAGAGCGGGCGTTCCCGCTGTTGTGCGCCTCTCGACGCTCCTCAACGCTGGAGCAGCCCGTGCCCGCAAATGAACACAGGCAAGCACTTCCTACCTCGTTTTGATTCGATTGAAAACGTTTGATCGCCTGATCAACCGCTCGAGTCGGCGCAACGGCTGATGACTTCCCACGGTTTTTGACTTCCGTGGTGGGATCATAGAATACAAGGGCTGTAGTTTTGCTACAGGTTTAATGCCACCTGCTTTAGCGATGGAGCAGTTAGCTTAAAACTTGCTGCTTGCTTCGTGGGACTGGAGCAAGCGCGCGAGAGCGAGCGGGCGAAGGCGAGCAAGAAGGAACGTCTGTGAACGGCTAGCGAATCGTGTTCCAACTATGGCCACCGATTTTGCGTAATCGCACGCTCTCGCCATGTATGGAAGGAGCCGAAGGGGGGGGGGGTTGCAAATCTCGAGTGCTTGCCCTCTAAACTTTGATTGCACCATACTTAAAATTTGTGCGATGAATCTGAAACACGAAACAATCGACTAGTATATCGGAAAAGGTTGATATTAGAGAACCTCTGACAATTGATATCATTTCACCAAACACCAAACACCAGTGTTCAATACAGTACTCATTCCGGTACTGATTTTCTATATCAGGTATTGTTCCAACGAAAAAATGTTCAACGTTTTGTAGTTTTATTGCAAAGCCACAGCCACAACGCCAAATCCTAGCTATTGAATTACGAAGTGTGCATGAGAAAATAGTGTTTTTTAGCGATACTTTTAGAACATTTGTATGGTTTTCGTACAAGATTTTTTTATTTTGTCGTTTGTAGATTGCCGATTGCCGTTTGCCGGGCGTTTTTGAACAAATTCTATCGATTTCTGTTTGCCGAATTTTCAAAATCGTTTGCCGCACATCCCTGGTATCCACCCCACCTCCCCCCCTAGCCGTGAGGACTTGCCTCTCAACTGCCAAAAATATGCTAGCCTCTGTAGAGTGACTTCCGGTCACCTTTCAGGGCCGGCATCAAAGTGCCGAGTGAACACTCATTGGACTGAATCGCCTTATATACCGGCTCGGCTTACATATCAATGAAATCAGAGATCAAACTATAACATGTTAAAACGTGAGTAGTCGTCAACCCTCTCAAGTGCCAGCCATGTGACGACTCACTGCCAAGTGAAGGCCACTGGGCGGTTATGCGCCAGCCGAGTGCCGATTGTTGGATAACTGCGTTTTTATGCACTCGGTAATTACGAGGTGTGATCGCCCGTGTCAGCTGAATGCAAGTTATTGCACAGCTTCCAGGCAGCTGGCACATTTTCGCCAGCGGTCCGCCGCTAGCTCTAATTGAGATGCCAATGATGCAGCAACCGTCGGCCTCGTAATTGCTAATTGCCAGCTGAATGCCTATTATCACCCAGCTATTAGGCAACTGGCACATATTTGCCAGCCGTCCGTCGCTGGCATTAAAGGACATGCCGAGTATATGCAAACTGTTGGCCTCGTGATTGCCATTGGCCAGCTTAATGCCAGCTATCCTCCAGCTGTTGCGCAACTGGCGAAATTTCGACGGTGGTCCGCTGCTCCCAATGTCTGAGTATGTAGAATTATACCGGAGGAGAGTTTCAATCTGAAATTGCTACATGTGTCAGTGCCTGAGTCGACGGCGATGACAGGAGAATATGGGCTTGCTGATCGAATCCACACCTCAAAATGCGTGGCTGCCCTCTCATCACTGCGGCGCGCTTTACAGCGGGGATCCACGCCGACGTGAGCTGTAGATTCGATCAACAAGCAGAGAACATGTGTGATTATTTCAGTGTTCGGAGCCGACGTTGTGGCTGATCGCTGTGCCAAAATGGGCATTCTTATGATTGTTCGTGGTCATCAGGTGTCCTTTAGATCATGATGCATTTTCTGGAGAGAAAAAAAAACTAAATAATCTTTTTGAAGGCTGTCGATGAGGGATTCGAAATTTCAAATGATCGGAAGGTGATCACGTTATTTAGTGCGCCAGGCTATCAGGACCACTATGTGAATAAAGGAGCAGTGATGATTGTTTGTTTCTGGATCAATATTTCCCTGGGGGCATTGTAGTTTTGGAGGTGAAACTTGACAATTCAGGTAGCCGCTGATCGGACCGTCACTTTTAAGCAATTTCCCAGACAGCAGTCGACAAAGCAGGACAAGCGCTTCGCTTCTATACCAATGTCGGACTAGAGGACACAAATTGGCTTTAAATCAAAGGTTTAGGGCGGATTTGTCCGCGATCTAGCTCAATGGACTGACAATAATAAATCTTCAAAAAGCAGGAATTCCAGTCTCGCACACAACACAATGGTCTTTCAAAATAAGTTTTCGTAGAATCAAAATTTGGTTGAAGAGCTACAGAGAGTTAATGGGCTAAAAATCAAGTATTATTGAATAAACTTTAAAAATTTCTTGTTTTCAGGCTTCTTGATCCATAGGCTACAGTGTTCATCCACCGCATGTGGTCACCGATCTTGTTTGAGATTCGGCGTGAACAGATAAACAGATAAGGATAGTGGATATATACACATGTACGTATATATATGGGACATGAACATGTGTCCCACATTTCTAGTGTTATTAATCGGCGGCTGGCGTATGTTGTCCTCTGCCTTCTCGATGGGATATTGTTGGATTATTATCTCGTCTTGATCCACTTGGAATTATTCTCGAAATTTGATTTTTTTAGTAACATTTCATGACTGCCTGACACTGTGCTATCTCAGAATTTTTATATCACCTACACACCATGCATCCATTTTTTTTTTGAAAAAAAAATCATGTTTTTGGAAAACTCGTGTAATACCGGTCATAATTTTTGCGTTTTCGACGCTTTTTTGCTTTTTTCTCCCTTTTATTATAAATCTGTTCATTATGGTTATAGAATCTAAAAAGATTTTTGGGTTCAGGATCGAGAGATCTCCTTTTTAGTATGCTATTTGGCATATTTTTCTTTACAAATTCTGTAAGCGTGACCACATGGACACACTCGCTTATCCCTGCCGTAATTGCGAAACCGCGTATCGCGCGTGTTTCGTGTTCATTGCTTATGTCTAATTTGCCTATACATACCCTCGATGCCCGAGCAGCTCGCAGGGAGGAGCTTGGCCTGCGTTGCGGCTTGTTTTGGTAAGAGGTGAGCGGGTGGCCGTGTGGTGTTCCGGCCCCAGCCCGGGCACCTGGTAATCGATGCGGTGATGGCCATCAGAATCGATTACTTGGTGCCCGGGCTGGGGCCGGAACACCACACGGCCACTCGTTCACCTCGTGTCAAGACGAGCCGCAACGCAGGCCAAGCTCCTCCCTGCGAGCTGCTCGGGCATCGATGGTATGGTTGAAGAGTGAGCCGTGTGTCATTCCAGAAGAAAGGGCACACGATGCTGATTCCCAATATCTCTTTAGATTTCCAGATGGGACATGCTGAACAGAATCAAGAAACAAGGGCGAAAAGGCGTTTTTTTGCGTTTTTCCTTTGACCGGGTAGGCGAAATTAATGGCCGGTATCGTACGCAATTGACAAAAATTGAAATTTATTCTGTAGGCTACTGCCCATAAGGCTTGACTATGAAATTGGGTACCTCGAAGTGCAGAAACCATGGTGATGTGATAGAAAGCTCCAGTTTTGAGCAATGCCCCAAGAGTGGAAGTCTCCCCCCACTGAAGGATGTTCATGCACCCCGTTTTGATTCCGTAATCTAGTCCTAGGGGCTGAGCATAGCGACAGCCTTATTATTGGCGGCCGTATTGACTGGCTGTTGCTATCTTTCGATACGGCAGATCATCTTAAGCCGCATTCATTGCTGGTCGCTTCGACTAGTCGCGGCACTGCCAACAGTTACAAAACCCATAGCGTCAACGGATCTTGCATTGAGTCGCGACGGGTTGGAACAGTTTGCAGTTTCAGTCGGGATCGTCGAGCGACTGGGCTATTTCATAACTGCTCAGACATTGGGAGCAGCGGACCGCTGGCGAAAATTCGCCAGTTGCTCAACAGCTGGGGGACAGCTGGCATTTAGCTGGCCAATGGCAATCACGAGGCCAACAGTTGGCATGCACTAGGCATGTCGTTTAATGCCAGCGACGGACGGCTGGCGAATATGTGCCTGTTGCCGAACAACTGGGTGATAATTGGTATTTAGCTGGCAATTGGCAATTACGAGGCCGATCTGGCTCATCCTTGGCATCTCAATTAGAGGTAACGGCGGACCGCTGGCGAAAATGTGCCAGCTGCCTGAAAGCTGCGTGATAACGTGAAATGCATTCAGCTGGCAAGGGCAAACAAACCTCGAATTTACTGAGTGCATAAAAACGCAGTTATCCAACAATCGGCACTCGGCTGGAGCATAACCGCCCAGTGGCCTTCGCTTGGCACTGAGTCGTCACATGGCTGGCACTCGAGAAAGTTGACGACTACTCACGTTTTAACATGTTAAGGTTTGATCTCTGATTCCATTGATAAACCGAGCCGGTATAAAGGGCGATTCAGTCCAATGAGTGTTCACTCGGCACTTTGATGCCAGCCCTGGAAGGTGACCTGAAGTCACTCTACAGAGGCTAGCATATTTTTGGCAGCTGAGGGGCAAGTCCCCACGGCTAGGGGGGATAGGTGGAATGGGTCCCCCACCTCAGGCCGTTGCGCAGGCGATCTCCTACGTAACGATCTGCGATGAGGGACCCGCGAGACTGGCGGACCGCTGGCAAATGATTGCTCAACAGCGGGCTGCCAGGTATTAGCCAAGAGGTTGTCAGCGGTCGGCCAACGTCCTGGCGGACCGCTGGCAGGGTTTTGGCGGACGGCCGGCTAATGGCTGTCCGACACCGGGAATGGTTTTTGCTCGCCAAGCAAATGCCGGCGGTCCGCCAATCCCAATGTCTGAGTGGTCCAAGCGACCTGCTTGATTTGTTAGGTCATGGACGCTTCGACGTCGCTTCCATCATGGAAGCGACGTCGAAGCGATTTGGCCGTAATCTTTCGTCAAGACATGGGGTATTCGGCGCCGAATTGCGGACGTCACACTTCACTCACATGAAAGACGGCATGAGAAAGGGAAAAAAGATTATTTTTTTTACACATTTACGATTTTTGAAGTGAGAAAATCCAACAGGGCTATCGAGAAATCACATTTCATGCAGAGCTTCCAGCAATTACTAACTTTAGTTGTGGTTTTATGTTGCTGTTCAAGCAAATTCATCCCATCGTCTTTTGAAACCATTTTTTGTTGGAAAACTATGCAAGACTAATTTATCTAGAAGATAAAGGCACGAAAGTCACAAAAAATCAGGAGGAATTAGCAAAAGCCGAGAAAAAATGTTTTATTTAAGGTCCTGCGGCATTGTCCGCAATTGTCCGTCTTTTTTACGCAAAATTGCGTCCGCCCGAGTGACTCGAAATCAGTGAACGAAGCGATTCCAGATCGCGGCAGTATCGTTGGTCGCTTCGACTTCAAGCCGAAGCGACCAGCTATGAATGGGGCTCTAGGACTTCCGAATGGTATAGGCAGTGTTAAAAGAAAATTCTCATGAGTCACTGCGCAGTGTGTACTTCACTCCTCCTTTCCCCACTCTCTGAAGGCCTGAACGTTCTATTGCCGGCAAGCATACTAATGTATCTATGCGAATTTCCAGATGAAAAAGAATCTCCTAGTGCTCCTCACCGTGTTCGGCGTGACCATGGCGAAACTGCGATGTGGAAATGATGGCATACAGCAGAATATCGCCAAAATCTTCCTCCAAAATGACTGCAAAGGACGGCTGGGTGAGATTTTCTGTTCATTATACAGTTTTTCTAATGAATATACAATAGTCTCATGTGAGATGAAAACTCATTCTAGGCAAAATAGACGCCTGTTGTGTGGCACATACCAGCTGCTACGATCAAAGAACGCCTCAGAAAGTCTGCGACGACACTTTCTGCACTTGTATCAAGGAGGCAGCCGCCAAGATGTCTACATGCACAGTGGGTTGATACTGCCTTCTTTGGGTCGCGTCAATATTCGACCGAACCCCTAGGCCCACTGCAGAGTCTTGCCTTTAAAGGCATCGTTCGCGCTGGAAATCAATTTTGAGTTTTCAGGCTGAATTTCATGATTGAGCCCGGTAGACCACACTGGTAAACTTTGGCGCGTCAAAAACGTTGGGCAATGAGGTGGGAAGGCGTCAAAGATGAAGATCCGCCACCAATTCTCACCAGTCATCTAGCACTTTTTCCTAGAATGTTGGTGCGACCGTGAGACAACATGAAAAATAGTTACGGCACGAACTCCTCATGCAGAAAAACTCCGAAATGACAGTGAGGAGACCTCCAAAAGCAGAAAAACTTCAAAAAAGATTCTGGCGCGAAATTCAAATTCGTATTTACAATGTGTTCCGATTGACTTTTCTTTAGAATTGAAGTTTTTTAATGGGCCCCTTCGACATTTTCGTTCACTAGAGAGGCCAATCTACACAAAAACATGAAAAAATAATATACGGTTCTCTGCGCGTGCGGTGCCTTTAACTAGGGCATGCCTTACATTTCCGGTGAACTTTTATAAAACCATGTGTTGATGGTTGTGAGTATGACACACAGCATTGATAATCCGTTTTCCCCATCCCCTAAATGGCTCAGAGATTTACAGGAGATAAGTTACAAGCCTGAAAAGGTCGTTTTTTGTGCTTTTATTACCTTCCAAAAAGCGCATTTGTCTTCGGAAAATCCGGAAACGGACCCCATAAATGTGTTCAGCGCCCAAAACCACCCCCCCCCTGAGCAAAGTTTGGGTATAGGCAAGTTTTCCATACTTTGTCCAGAATGACAGCGTTTTGGACTTGTACGGATTTTCGGTTGGGCGTTTATTTCTACCGATTGAGGGCTCTGGAAGCGTTCTAGTAAAATGTTCCAGATTTGACTTAAAATTCTCTCAGGGTGATTTTTTGGGGTGATGATCACGAATCTGTGGTTTACTTGTCGATTTTCCAAAGTTTTCGGCTAATTTTGTTCGAAGGTTCCCAACCGGGGATAATTTTGAGGAAAAAAAGCCACTTTCGAAATCTCCGGAATTCTACAATATATGTGTCTCAAAATCATTCTCTAGGGGTTATTTGGAGTGCTCAACACGATTCTGAAGTCCGTTTATCGATTTTTTGCAGATTACGGTGGGTATACGGTAGCTCGGTCAAACTCTTAGATTTGAATCAAAATTCCACTGTGAGTGTTATTTGGGACGCTGAACACGAATTTGAGGTCCATTTTTCGATGTTCGAAATTTTAAGGTAAGTAACGCCAGTTAAAAGACCAGTTTGCCCACCGTTACCTACCATAACCCTAAGTGAGGCGAGGAATAGACCCCAGATTCGGGTTCAGCGCCCTAAATAACCACCAGATGCGAGTTTTGAGCCGAACCCAAAGAAATTTCTATCAACACCCCAAAAATTCCCTGATACAGTTTGTGTCGATCTGAGGGTGACTATTTGAGCGTCTCGGCTCACACTCTAAGGTTGGTCTCTTTTTCCCTTGCATATGATTGCTTCGTGAGTGATCTGGTTACATACTGAATGAAACCCTGTAGAATGAAATAGCGCTTGATCGGGTAGTTTCCTGAATGTTTTTTTTTGATTTCCAGGCTCCGAAGAAGGCGATAACGTCGAGACGTTAGCCGAATAAATCTGTACTGTCTCGTTTGGCAAGCTGCAGAAGACTATTTGCTATTATATCGACAGTTACGATGCCGAGATCTATCGAAAGTCGTACATGGTTATTGGTCCCTGATACCCTTTTTTAGGCAATGAAAATGCCACTTTTTTTGGAATCCTTGCAGCGATTCAAGGAATTCAAGCACGGATTATTTATGTACTATCACAGACCTACAGCAACGACAACATGGTTTCCCAAATCTCCTCTGGAAGTTTAAGCAGTCCCTAGTAAGTGGCGCGATACCATGCAAGTCTAGGTTAGGCGCGATATCAATAGTTTCCTACAGGGGGCGCATAAATCGCTGCTCGCTGCCGTGAACTCCAAGCAGTCAAGATTCAAAATGACGAATCTCAAGTCCTGTTTGTTGAGAGGTAGTTTGAAATCTAGCCGAGGCTGCTAAAGAGTTTTTATTGCGAATTTGATCCTGATTATCTTGATATTACTCTAGAAAGTCGAAGATAGTCATCGAAAAATTGCTGATTTGTATATCGTCTATTACCGGGCAAAATCCGATAATCGATCCAAACTTCGAATATTGCCTTCGTATGGAATGTTGAGTTTACTGATGACTTTTGAAATTTGCTCCTTTTCAGTTCCACGCTGACAACTTCTGTACCACAGCACGCACCTTCGGAGGAATCCAATACAATAAACCACGATAGCACCACTGAACTATGTACTGACAACGTTTTCACAATATAATCCACAGTACGTGTCACTTGTTCAGAGAACCTACCACGAGGTCGCAGCAGGTCGCTGCAGTCACAATTTATCCAACTGAGGTGTCAACCAAGTTTAGTAGAGGCGCCAAAGCAGCTGATCACTACTATATCACATAAAGTCTGTCCGAATGAAACTGTCCGCCCACGCGGTCGGCGTGCGTGTTGAACGACAGCCGCGAAGACTTTTTTGGACGAGTTTTTCCACGACTGCAAACAGCTGACTAAGATACATATTGTTCAGTTTGGGTCTTAGAATCATGCTGATCGATTTACAGGTCTGCAAAGCGATTTTGCGACGTCCGCTTGACACGCACGCAGACCGCGTCGGCGGACAATCCTATTCTAACAGACTTCACTTCGATTGCTCGAAGTCTTTTCTGTTATAACCTCTTCGTGATGGGTTCTCTAAATAAGTGCCAGAGACTGCCTATTGATATAAAGATGACTATTCTATTGATATTTGAGTTGCTATCTGTGTATACGCTTAAATCGCTTATATCTAGGTATGCCTTTTTCTATGTATTCCCTAGCAAAGCTATCGTACTTGTACTGAATTCAGTGATGAAATCTCAAAATTTAGCAGGAAATGTTCCGGGTATGCAGGAGCTCATCGCCTGTGATTCTTGGCTGAGAACTGCATTGCATTGGGAAGTTGGTAAGTAAATGTTCTAGATTATGCCGAACAGAACAGCAACAGGAGCTGCAGCGAGCGTACGATCGCACCCGCAGTTCCCGTGACAATAGCACTTGCTGTTCTCGTTTTTTTGGCGCTATTGTGAAGATAAGAAAGTCGAATGTATGAAATCTCGTCCAAATAGGCCGCTTCTTCTTCAGGCATCTAGCTAGGAACAGAGGCAACTTTACAGGCGCAAACGACCCAGTATAGAATTTTTTTCATCGCTGGAGATCCTAACGGCCACACTTGCTCAGTGCAAGCTCCGTACTTTGAGATAAGTTTTGGTAGAAGAAAGTCAGAAGGAACTCAACTCAGCAATGCTCAAATGCGGTCAATTCGACTCGCTTTCGGGGTTCTGGTAAAGTCCGTCCGAATAAAACTGTCCGCCCATCTGCGTGCGTGTCGCGCGGCCATCGCAAAGGCATTTTTAGGCTTTAAATCAATTAGCAGGAATATCAGCCGAGGCGTGAATTACATACCATTCAGCTGTCTGCAGCTGTGGGAAAGCTCGTCCGTAAATCGTCTCCGTATACTCTGTTTATCTTGAATTGCACGAAACACGGTCCGCCAATAGTCCTCTAATTGGCCCGATAGTACCGTAGTGTACGTTCACGACGCGTTCTCGGCAGACCCGGGTATGCACCCGGTGTGCAGAGCGATCGATTCGTCAATGCCGTCACTCGGCCACCCACCCTGCCACTGTGCCGTCGTGTCTGTCGAGAACGCGTCGTGGACGTACACTACGGTACTAGCGGGCCAATTAGAGGACTATTGGCGGACCGTATTTTGTGCAATTCAGGTCAAACAGAGTATACAACAGCTGATCGCGTGGACGGACAGTCTGATTCGAACAGACTCTGTGGTTTCCGTTTTCATTTTAGTCTGACGCATGAACCAGGCGGCTGAGTGTGCGGGGTAGGCGGCCTCGTGAAGAATGGGGTTTCGATTCGCGCGGTGTGATCTACCGTCGCAACCCTGTCCATTCCTCAGACTAAATTTATTACGTGAACTCTACATGTCAGACTATGAGCAGAGCTATTTCAATCACTTTTGCAAGCGTATGAGCTTCCTCGAAGTACATAACGTCGGCATGGATCCGGAAGAGACTTTGCGTTCAATGTTGCAGGTTGGCGCAAACTCGGTGCACTGTGCTATAACATAGGTGCACCGAGCTTGCGCCAACCTCCAATAGGGAACGCAAAGTCTCTTCAGGATCTACGCCGATGTTACATAGTCTGCACTTATTGTCTAATCAAAAATTTTGCTTAATCTGAAGCCGATCCGTACAAAAGTGTATTAGCGCAAACTGAGTGAAGATGACAGATTGAGAATTGTTCTTTCCTCCCACACTGGTGTGAATAAACTCTTTATGGACAAACATTGAGTCAGGATGAAAAACAAAGCCAGGCGTGTCAATGCGCATCATATTGAAAGTGCCTTTGCGACCACGATGTTGACTATTCTTCTTCCAAGTCACCACTTAGCCGAGCCACAGTCTTAAGTTCTGCGTGAGACCACACCTCTGTGAGCATGAGTCTCACTCACATCGATTGTAGCTTGTCGGCTAGTTCATCCTCATGTAGCTCTAGTTATGACTTGAACACTTAGAAAGTATCACAAGGGATACTATTATGGACTCACAGGTGATTGATTATAGGGAAATGTTTGCTTTCTATCCGCTCAGAAGCTGGGGAGGGCCAGTGCGAGCATGTTCCCCCGCATTATTCGCGCCTTTACGTTATGATAACACGGTCAAGAGTATGCACAGGCTAATTGAATCACGATAACGACTCATCAAACAATATTTCTTTCCAAGGTGCGATATTATTAGGCTTCGAAGGTCACGCTTGTGGTGTCAACTGGCCAGTTTTCATATTTTGTCTTCATTTCTTTAAATGCTTTGTTGATTTAAAATACCGTTTGTTCAAATCTTTAGTTTTGAAATTCCTGTATAAACAGATATGTACATACATACACTTATCTGGAAAGCATGCGAGTAATGGTACTCCTTCTCTTCTGATCCGCTTTAATTGAGGTGCGGCACACGTTGTGAGGTTATAGTAATTTCTTTACTTTAGGACAATTGAATTACATTTTTTCGTGTAATTCTTTACAAAATGGTCGGCCAAATACCTGAACATGTAAAGCCCACGTAATCAATTTAGTCTGGTGAATGGAGGGGCTGCGACGGTAGATTGCAGCGCGCGATGAAAACCTCGCTAGCCGATGATGCCGCCAACACCACGCGGCCAGCCGCCTGTTTCATGCGTCAGACTAAAAATAATACGGAAACCATGCACATCTGGCATTGCATGCTTTTCTAATTTTGTAAGAGATTTAGCGCAACAGTTGCTACCAAAAACATTTGCGATGTCTGTTCAAGTACATTGAACATTCGTGGCCGCTAAAGGTGGTTTTCCAGATTCAAATCGGGTAATTTTGATCTTTTCGAGTCGTATCGATCAGGAAGGTCATGCTAAAGGCTGAATTAAGAGCAAATCTGTGTCAGACAATCAAGAGATTGCCAAATTGTCTTAAAGGCACTGTTCGCGATAAACTTCATCCTCGAATTTTTCATGACAAACGCTTCTTGTGGCTCTCAGAAGCATAACAGCGTCAAAAAAACGGGACAAAAAGCTCTTCAGGAGCCGCAAAACGGCTTAGAAAAGTGGGCAAACCCCGCCGCTGTGGGGAAGTCCCACCTCTTCCCGCCCCTCGACGTGAACAAAGGAACACTCAATATCGTGAGTTGAGCGATGGTTTCCGATCCGAAGCCCCGTTCTTCCCTTCATTCTCAACTACCCTCTTTACTCAGGCCAGCTCGCATACATCGGCTGCAGAAGACGGAAGTTACAAGCCTCGGACAACTCGTCCACCATGCTTTCCTAGCTCAATTTTTGAGGGACCATAACTCCATTCCCAGAAGGTCTTGAACGATTCCAGAAGCATCATTGGAATCAGAATTGGAAAGGTTTCAAGATAGGCAAAAAAACAGAAAAGCGATTTTTATCGCGAACAGTGCCTTTAACTAACCTTGGTCGACCATTCAAGAACATTTGAAGCAGATTGGGAAAGTAAGCGCGAGCAGTATGTGTTTGTGTCAGGCGTAAGAGAACGATATTACTTTACGGTCCCCGTAATATATAACGATTCTGTACGAAACATATCGTGACGTGAAAAAATGTTAAACAACGCCGGATGTGAAAACTCCGGATCACTATACGAACAGCTGATAGGAGGACAAAAGATACCTGAGGACGAAGAGTTAAAAAAAGAGAGGAGAAAAAGACGAAATGGAGGAATGTTGTACTGTGCTTATCTGCGCCAAATTCCGGTCCGCAAATGCGTCTCGATACGCTTTGCGGCCGCACGCGCTCGAGTTAGTCGGGTTTCCAGCGCCAAAGCCGACTCGATGTGGCTTTTTTATACGATTTTCTCCAATTTTTCTTAGTTTCCAGTTTCCAAAATCCACCTAGAGTCAGCAGATCGGCGGCTGCGGCGCTGAAAGCCCTTCTGACTCGGGAGCGTGCGGCCGAAAAGCGTACCGAGACGCAATTGCGGACCGGAATTTGGCCCCGATAAGCACAGTATATGGGAAAATGTGCGAAGAGCGATATCGATAGTTTTTAACCGGTAACGGGGCCACCCCACACGCTCGGCGCGCGCACTCCTGGTAGCGACGCGACTCCCCCCCCCCCGGAAATTGATGATACTGCAGGAAAGGAAAATACATAAATACCTTCGGCATGGATCCCAGTGATACTTTGAGTTCAACATTGAAGGTTGGCTCAAACTCGGTGCACTTATGTTATAGCATATGGCACTGAGTTTGCGCCAACCTTCAATAGGGAATCCAAAGTATCACTAGGATCCATGCCCACTGTATAGAAACAATTATATGTAGCTGCAGTGAGCGGTTTTTCGTCGGGTTATCCTTCGTCCAGTAGAGTTAGACGAGGGGGTCGCCCAGCACCTACGCGCGCGCAATGGTATTCAAACAGACTTTGAAAGACATTATACTCGTAGCAACTACAGACGACCTCAGAATATCCCCCAGATTCGCATTCCGCACCTCAACTAACCGCAGAGCATGACTTTCCACCTGATTTGACACGAGTTTCTGGACCACCTCAGAAATTGCATGAAGAGTAGTTTTTCGCAAACGAAACGCCTATAGCTTTGTTGAGATTAAGTTTACTGGAGGGCTTATTGGGATTCTGCATCTCGAGTTGAATCTGAAAATATGCGTCTCTTTTGTAATAACCAGTGCCACTAAAAAGAGTTTATTTGATAGTACTCCCTCAACTGCTTCTTTGAGCCCGTGAGCAAAGTTTATTTACTCGTCTGGATCCTAATCCACCTAATATTGCTTGTGCTGTAGTGATACTGGCCATGGGTTGGCCGCCCGCAGCAGATCTCATTCGCAAACAGAGACGAGTCATTGCGCGAGGCGTTCAGGCAAGACGACGGCCATCACTGGCACCCCACTTGAGGTTTCTAACTCATGCAATTGGCAAACACTGAGCACTCTAGTCACACCTGTCCATTTCTGATCGATAGCGTCTGCACTTGCAGAATGCTTGATTTGGATCACTGTGGTTTATCCCCTGAGATATTCCTCCGTTTGATATGCATCTACCTGCAAATGTATTCTTTTTTCAGGATATTGCGTGATATTGAATGTGTCCTTATAGAATCTCGCTCCCTATATTTCTGTTTCTATTGTGTACCGTTCTGCTGTCAGCGTTCGCCAATGGGGCAAAATGTGAGTTGATATCATTTGCTATGTATATATGCTCTCCGTATCAGATTTAGTCTAGTGAATGCACTAGGCGCGATCATTGCGGCTGGTCGTGCGGCTCGAACAGCCACCCGTGACTTTCGGGCACTTACAAGGGAAGTATAAGAAGCGTAGGTCTGAACGGTAGAAATCTAATGTCATGTGAGAATGTACACGCATTACCTGGTGAAATAGTGTTGGGTACCCGCCGCGAAAGATAGATCGCTGCCGAGATGTCGTACGTTCGTGCCGTGGCAGTGTGGAGGAAAGAAGATCGCCTCCGTGCAAACCGACGTCAACCCCTCCGAGAAGAGGGTTTTTGTCATGGGAGAGGTGCTGGTCGGCCGCAGCTCTCCTGAGGATTTTATTACAAAGGGCCGGCGTCGAGAGGAATCCAGGTCCAGCACGGAAGTATCCATGTGCCACCTGCGGCGAGGATGTTACCTGGCATAAAACAAGTGTCCAGTGCTTCGGATGCCAAAGGTGGGTGCACTTCTCCTGTTCGGGCCTCAGTTCTGTGAGGCATCATGACTCATCCTTTCGTTGTGTTCTATGCTCTGCCCCCAACAACTCTGATTCCTCAATTACCAACCGCCCCCTCTCCATTGTTCACATTAATCTCAACGGCCTTCGCAACAAGTTATCTGAACTCTCTCTATTCGCACGTTCTCATCACCCGGATGTTATCATGGTTCAAGAAACCAAGCTCTCTCCATCTACCACTTATCCCCAACCTAACATTCCGGGCTACACCGCCTATCACATGCCAAGGACAGCTCTTGGGGGCGGAGTGTCTACTTTCGTTCAATCTGCCTTACCTTCTCATATTATCCCTAATACTCCTAAGGACGGTACTCTCGAGTACATTCCTGTCCACCTCCTCAAAACCCCTTTATCTCTATTTAACATCTATATTCCTCCTATATCATCTTGTCCCCCTCTTATAATCCTATTCCCCTCCTTAAGCAGTTGTACGACTGCTCACTCTCCCCTTCAGCTGTCTTTGCGGGTGACTTCAATGCTCACACGTTCTGTTCCGCTCTTGATTCTGACGCCAGAGGAAGATGTCGAAGAATGGGCTGAGGAGTGTGACCTGCTTATCCTCAAGGATGACCAGCCCACTCGTCTCCCTGCCAACGGCCGACCTTCTAGCCCAGACATCTCTCTTGTGTCATCCAATCTCTCTAATGCTTGCACGTGGTCCACATCCACAACTCTCTCCAGTGATCACATTCCCGTCTTTGTCTATATTGATCTCTCTGACTCTCTTGCCCCTTACTCTGGTTTTCGTCATCGTACTTATCTTAATTTAGGCCTAGCAGACTGGACCCTGTTCAGAGATGTTGCACTTCGCCATGCGGTCGACTACCCATGGAATGGTGATGTTCATCAGAAAGAGCGCCATCTAACAAGTGCCATCCGCAAGGCCATGAAAGCTGCAATTCCTGAGGGTCGTGTCAAGACCTTTTTTCCAAATGTCAGCAGGGAAATACTGCAGAAGATAAGAACCAGAGATGAGAAGAGAGCCGCAGACCATCTAGACCCGGACATAGCTGTGCTGGATAACGAGATCAAGCAGGATCTGGATAAGAACAAGAAAGAATGCTGGGAGAAGTTCACTGAAAAGCTGAATTTCAAGGCTGACGGAACTACGACGTGGAAAGTGTTGAGGAAAATTTCCGGCAAGTCCGCTCCCTCGATGAGCTCCGCTATTGAGTTCGAGGAGAACGTCTTCAAATCAGGGAAAGCGGCTGCTTATGCGCTCGGCAAGAACTTCTTCATCACACGTGCCAAGCGAGGCGTGCAGAACAGAGTCACGGTTAGAGAACTGAGCCGGTTGCCGCTCATGAACGCTTCTGAGGCCTTTACTCTCACGCAAGTAGAGAAGGCTATCAAAGAAATGCGGAATTCGAAGGCTATCGGACCTGACGGTATCTCCCCAGCCATCCTGAAGAAGCTTTCCCACGGAACTTCTACCGATGCTTGCAGATATCATTGACACTTCTTTCCGGACCTGCACTCTACCCCAAGCTTGGAAGACAGCTAATGTGATACCGTTGCCAAAGCCAGGCAAGTCCCAAAGCACGGCAAAGGGCTTTCGACCAATAAGCCTGTTATCGCCCGTCGCTAAATTAGCTGAAAAGTTGATCGTGACGGACCTGGCTGATCAAAATGAGCGACAGCAGCATCAGCATGGGTTCAGGAAACTTCACTCCACTACTACAGCTCTATTAGAGATCGTGAGCTTTGCGGTCGATGGGTTCAACATGAGAAAGCCCCTGAGAACGGTGGCCGTCGCCCTCGACCTGAGCAAAGCGTTTGACTCTGTTAACTTGGGACTGCTGTCCGAGAAACTGCTCAAGTCGTCGCTACCATCATGGCAGAAGCGATGGATTGCAGCGTTCACTAAAGGCCGCCGTGCTAAGGTTCTGTTCCAGAATCATGTATCCGATAGCATTCCAATAGCAGCCGGTGTTCCGCAAGGCGGAGTGTTGTCCCCTGCCCTATTCAGCCTGTATCTTGAGGACATTCCCGAGCCTCCCAATGATGTAAGGATTGTTATGTATGCCGACGACATCACCATCATGAGCCAGGATCGTGACCTGCAGATAGCCGCTAACAAGATCAGCGCCTATCTCGTCGAGTTGAAGCTCTTCCTCGATAAAATGATGCTCACAGTCTCTGCCGCAAAATCCTCTGTTTCAGTGTTCACAACGAACACCAAGGAACACAGTGCCCATCCAGATGTCAAATGGGATGGTGACCTGTTGCCAGCAGCAAAATTCACCAAGCTGCTTGGCCTTATTCTTGATCCCTCACTGAAGTTCCACAAAAACGCGGAACAGAAACAAACAGTCGTCAAGGCTAGACTTAACATCTTGAGAGCTCTCGGAGGAACATCATGGGGAAGCAGCCGAGAGACTATATTGAGAACCTACAGAGCAATACTTCAGCCGGCTCTGGAATATGCGGCACCAGTGTGGCAGCACCTGGTGTCTGACAGCTCCTGGAATAAGCTGCAGCGTGTACAGAATGCTGCGCTTAGAATTGCTACCGGTTGTGCAAGGAGCTCCCCGGTGGAGCATCTTCACGCGGAGGCCTGCATATTGCCGGTCAAGGAGCATTGTGAACTCCAGGCACAGCAGATGTATATCAATGTTCTATGGCAGCCGAATCATCCGTCAAAGAGAATCATGAAGCCCATAAGAGAGAGGTCGATTAGGACGCCGTTCGCCGATGCTCCTCGTAAAGTTGATGTACAGAGATGGGCCGACTCCAACATGGAAAGGCTTCGTCTTCTGCGAGAGGAGCACACGCAATTTGTTCGAGGATATCTAGCAAAGGCGGCTGTGAACCCTATCTTGGGAACGGTGCCGCCTCGGGTTTGCGAGTCCGAGTCTCAACTCGGCAGACGAGCCAGATGTGCTCTTGCATCGCTGCGCTGTGGTCACTCTATTCTGCTCATGTCTTACGTCAACAAGATCGACAGCAGCCGACCAGACGCATGCCCGGACTGTGGTGCTCCCGGACACGACACGGCGCACTTGTTCATGTGCCCGAAGAGACCTACCTCCTTAACAACAATGGACCTTTGGACGAATCCTGTGAAGGCCGCCCAGTTCCTCAACCTATGACAAAAACCACTTTGAGGCTGCAGAAGAAGAAAAGATAGATCCGAAGGAGTTACAATACCGCTCGTAGGATTTGGTCAGAAAGCGAGCAGGGCCGGGTTTTTGCGTCTTTTTCGTCTTTTTTGTATAACTCGCTTCAAAGTCAACTTTGAGCGAAACTAGGGAGATATTCATGACCCTGGCGTTGAGGGCTACCCAGTGGTTTAGCCTTTGTGGTGATTACGTTGAGAAGTACAGAAGTTTCGCAATCACCCAGGTTTGTGATTACGGTACCGTGGTGGATGGTGCGCTACCGTCTCCGCTTGCGTTTCCCTGTGTCTACCGTATATAGAGAGCTGATTGATTGCGAAATTTCCATGTTTGTCAACGGAATCCTTACAATAACTACACCATTGAATAGCCCTCAACACCTGGATCATGAATATGTCCCTAGTTTCGCTCGAAGTTGACATTGAAGCGAGTTATACAAAAAAGATGAAAATGACGCGAAGACCCGACCTCGCTCAATTTCTGACCAAATCCTACGAGCAGTATTGTATAAGTTCCGAAAGTCTGCCGACCATCGACCTCCTCCTAGTCTATTAATTGTTAAGCGGCCAATCCAACAGCATCGACGGCGCAAAGGGAGGAAGGGGCAGTGGTGGGCATGTGACCAGGGTTCGAACCTCCCCCAGAGCTGTTTTTTTTGCAAATTCACGAAACTTTCATATTTTGATCACAAATTATATCACAAATGTCATCTTATCCTTTTGCTGCTCGATATAGCCATATCGATAGTGAAATAGACTCGGGTACAAGGGATTCAAGGTTTCGTTTCCCATCAAAGCTTTCCCATTGTTTTGGGGAACTTATATGATTGGGGAGTATTACCCCACATATTTTGAACAAGTTAGGAGAACCATCAAGTAACAGAAGACGGTGCGCTTGGTGCAGTCGGCTTCTGCGACCACCCGTAGTCTGACCGTCATGCCCCTCATTTTCCCATCAGGCAAGGTCGGAGTGATGCTCTTTGTCTGATTACCAGAGCCGGGTGGTCGCTTCCCATTGGATGGTGTATTCAAGACGAAGAAACTTTACTTCGTCAGCAGAATATCCCATATCATGACGACGTTAACAACACTTTTCGAGAATGTTTTCATCCAGCAAATGCCGGAGAATTGTGTTCTCTTTCTCGACTCAAGGAGTGATTTTTCCAATCAAAGCACGATATAGCCTCTTGTGCCGGAGGGGAAAAACTTGCAGATTTTGACGAAAGCGCCTGGCGTAACAAACTTGGTTCAGCTGGCAGACATCGGGTTTTTCAGCTATTCGAAAGCACTGCCCAAGCGATTTCACTCTACTATTGCTCTTAAAAATTTTGAATTTTTAGGTCGTTTGAGGACGGCTACGTTCTTATCCGTCCGGGTCCATTCGAAACTCCAACTGATCTCTAATTCCCAGTAGCTCACGGTCCCTGTGAAGAGATAGGTTGCCAGGGGCCTATCGCGTTCATTCGCTGTCCCTATTGCGGAACTTGCTTATGCTTGATGCAATATGTGCCTATTTACCATTGGTGAAAGCAATGGTTATGTGTTTTGCGTCCCATAAAAAATAAGGTTGTTAAAAATGTGGGATGTTAATACTTCCAAATCATATAAGTTCTCCAAAACAGAAGAAATCCTTGATGGGGAACAAAACCCTAAATCATTCCTACCCGAGTCTATTTCACTGTCGATATGGCTCTATCGCGCAGCAAAAGGATAACATGACATTTGCGATACAATTTTTGATTGAAATATGAAAGTTCCGTGAATTTGCAAAAAAACACCTCTGGGGGAGATTCGAACCCTGGTCACATGCCCACCACTGCCCCTTCCTCCCTTTGCGCCGTGGATGCTGTTGGATTGACCTCTTAATAATTCATAGACTAGGAGGAGGTCAATGGCTGGCAAACTTTCGGAGCTTATAACTCCTTCAGATCTATCTTTGAAAGAAATGGTTATGTGTTTTGCGTCCCATAAAAAATAAGGTTGTTAAAAATGTTAGGAGTAGCACAGTGTTCAAATCAGCAGTTATCTCAAAATCAGTGTCAAAATAAAACTAGGGAAGAGCAAACTCGCTGTCACTTTATCTAAGTGCGTAATTCTTACACATACAAATTCAGCTTCTGATCGAGTAATCTAGCTACCATTGTCTGGGGAAAGGAAGGTAAGAGGAAAAACTTTCGTCTCCGCGCTGATAATCTGCGCTTTTTGGGTGTCTATACTTATCACTCTGGCCAACTATTGGGTTTTTGAAATTTGTGCTAAAAAACATTTATAACCTAAAAATCTATAAATATTCAAAGCTGTGGAAAAACTGATATTGTCTACGCTGCACACTTTTTGTTTAGAATTTTCTGTTGTCTGTTATCTGCCCATTTTTGAAGATTTTTCTCTGTTTTCTGTCAAACTGGATTTTGTGTTTTCTGTGAAAAAAACCTGCACATCCCTGGCTGGCGTCATCACCTGCCAACAAGATTTCGATCGCGTGATTATCTATGTTTCAGTGGAATGCTTTTCATGTGCGAGTAATGCGAACTGGTCCTATTACATGGACAGGATACCTGGGCTGAAGGTGAGCCGATTTTATAGCCTTCCATCCGCTGCGCATGTCCTTACACTGCTGACTCAGCACTGCTCTATATTTCTTGTGCATAAACTATCCACTATTTCGGCGTGAAACTTATTTCCGTCGATCGCCTGCGTGCGCGCGCGTATGCTTTGTCTCCTTGTCCCCACGCCTTCTTGCTGTTTTCTCCTTTGCTCCGCATACGCGCGCTTAGGAACAGAGTGAATTCGACTCCGAAATAGAGGATACGCATGCTTGTAGCAGATCCCCTGCGCAATGTTTGGAGCCAAATAAAGAAATGCCAGTTCAGCCCCAGAACGCAACTGAAGCGCTACCGGTCGCTCCATTGGCCTGCACCTTCGATCCGATGCGAATCTATGCAGACAAGACAGCCGTCTCTTGCAACGGCTTCTGTTTGAAATGGGCCTCCGTGAAGATCTTGGACGACGGTAGTTTTCATGTAGTATAGGATCATAGTGTGCCGCACAATGCACATATATGACGCATTGCTATGGAGAAGCGGCTGGTGATCGTAGCAGACGAGTACCATCCGCTGGATCGATGCTCACCGGCTGACCCTCAAGTGCTGGAACCGCCCCTTCACCATGACAGTGTGCCATAAGGTTTTTTCCTATGTGCCAAATGACTTGTACGTTTTAAGGTGGTCTCGAAGTTAATTTTCTACGTGGCTGTTTCGATTCGCTCATGCAGACTGCATTTCCTCCTCCAGAGGAAAACAGGTGCGAATATGCATATTCTTACTGCACAAAATTATTCGCCCTGTACTTCGACATCTTACTCTTTTTCCTCTTCCTCTTCCTCTTCCTCATCCTCTCTTCCTCGTCCTCTTCCGCTTCCTCTTCCTCTTCCCCATCATCTTCCTCTTCCTCTTCCTCTTCCTCATCCTCTTCCTCTTCCTCTTCCTCTTCCTCTTTCTCTTTCTCTTTCTCTTCCTCATCCTCATCCTCTTCCTCTCCCTCTTCATATTCCTCTTGCTCTTGCTCTTGCTCTTGCTCTTGCTCTTGTTCTTGTTCTTGTTCTTGTTCTTGTTCTTGTTCTTGTTCTTGTTCTTGTTCTTGTTCTTGTTCTTGTTCTTGTTCTTGTTCTTGTTCTTGTTCTCGTTCTCGTTCTTGCTCTTGCTCTTGCTCTTGCTCTTGCTCTTGCTCTTGCTCTTGCTCTTGCTCTTGCTCTTGATCTTCCTCTTCTCCTCTCTCTTCCTCTTCTTTCTCTTCCTCTTCCTCTTCCTCTTCCTCTTCCTCTTCCTCATCCTCTTCCCTCGTCCTCTTCCACTTCCTCTTCCTCTTCCTCTTCCTCTCCCTCGTCCTCTTCCTCGTCCCCTTCCTCTTCCTCTTCCTCTTCCTCTTCCCTCACCCTGTTCCTCTTCTTCTTCCTGTTCCTCTTCCTCTTCCTCTTTCTCTTCCTCTTCCTCATCCTCTTCCTCTTCATACTCCTTTTGCTCTTGCTCTTGCTCTTGCTCTTGGTCTCGTTCTTGTTCTTGTTCTTGTTCCTGCTCTTGCTCTTGTTCTTGCTTTTGTTCTTGCTTTTGTTCTTGCTCTTGTTCTTGCTCTTGTTCTTGCTCTTGTTCTTGCTTTTGCTCTTGCTCTTGATCTTCCTCTTCTTTTTCTCTTCCTTTTTATCTTTCTCTTCTCCTTCCTCTTCCTCATTTTCTTTTTCTTCCTCTTCGTCCTTCTGTCCCTGTTCCTGTTCCTGTTTCGGTTCTTGTTTCTGTTCTCCTTCTCCCTTCCTCCTCGCCTTTTTTGCTTCTCTCTTTTCTCACTCTTGTCCTCCTCTACCTCTCCGTCAGCTACGTTTTCCTTTCCTCCTTTCCCTCTCCCCTCTCCTGATTTCACTATCTTCTTCTCCTAATTCTTCTTTTCTCTCTCATCTTCATCTTCTTCCCTTTTCTCTTGCTTAGACCCTTTCTAATCGTTTTGTTCTATTTCCTTCTCTTCCTCTTCCTGCTCCTCCTCCATTTTTCTCTTGCACTTGCACCTCCTGCATTGCTGTCCCTCGTTCTCGTCTTCATATTCTTTCTTTCCTCTTCTCCCGTGGTTTCCTATTTCCCTTGCCCTCGTCCACTTCTATATCGAACTTCTTTCCATGCCCTTCTTCTTCTTGGTTTTTTCCTCTCACACTTCCTCCTGTCCTTCATCTTTTTCTCTCCTGCCATTTCATAATTGTTCTCTATTTTATCTCTCTCTACTTTTTTCTGTTTCCTTTCCATTTTATTTTTTTCTGCGCTTTATACCTTTCCTCATCTTCTTCCTTCTCCCTGTTTTCTTTTCATCGTTTTGTTCTCTCCCGGAATTACTTCTTCTTCCCTCCCATTTCTCTTTTGTTTTACTCTGAGCACAGCGGTCCTCAGTAGGCTCGGGCCGTTGTGTAACGGCTCTCAATAGCTCGTAGGTGTAGAGTCCATCTTTCGGTCAGTTGCTGACGCAGAGTTACCGCTCACTCCAAGTTGGTAAGTCTGCGATCCGCCTCCGCATCAGCCATTCGCGATGACAGATGAGTATTGTGCATTCCATAACATAGTCATAATGTCTACTTCCAGGTGCTACCAGACGCCGGCAGATTTCACCCACAAACCAGGTGTGGAATACAAGAGTACCTGCTTCTGCAAAGGATTCATGTGCAATTTAACCTCCGTGCGGGCTTTGGGAATCTCGACAGTTGTTTTGTCTGTGGCTATGGCTCTTTTATAGAAGGCCTGTCTGTTGGTCAGCATAGTTTTGCCCATAACCTAGCTAGCGTGTTTGAGCCTTCCACCTCGATGTGCTTTTTGGCAGGCAATAGGGGATCTCAGTATTTCTTCTGACGACTCACTTCAAAAGCCTTATGTAACTCATGGATTATGCGGTGCACAACTAGAAATTACACTGTACTGTCGTTATCGGAGCGTGTCTGGACCAAGCGGTCCCATCACGATTAACACGTGTCGCATGATGCAGTAGCCGTAGTCCGCAAATGCGGACCGGAATTTCGCCCAGGGAACGGTAGTACGTAACCATCAGTTCTGGCTTATAAGGTTAGAAAGTGAGTGCCCAAAGAATCATGAAAGTAATTATGAGTAGGGTAGTTCAATAGAACGCTGAGCGTCACAAAAGAGGTAGTGGGTAGGCAAACATCAGTCCAGTCTTTTGCGGCGGCGAGCAGGTCTCTCGCGGTGGACAGGCGCAGATGCTTGTCAAGAGCGGGCGGCCTTCGAGATGCCATCCTATCGATGTGCTGTCGATAGCTGCGTTTGTCGAATAGATGCGATAGGCTGCACGGGTACAATTGATTGATTTTGATCTTTTATTATTTCATTTACATGCATATCATTATACTCTTTTTTGTGTCTCCTCCACTGAATTTGTTGTGCAATATATGTATTGTATCAAAAAATGCCGACATATACGATTCTGACGTAATTCGTGTATTGCTAGTCATGCAGCACATTTTGTTTGGTCTCCTCGTAGAGTTTAGTCTAGTGGATGGACGAGGTTGCGGAGGTAGATCCTCGCGCGCGACAAAAATTCTGCTGGCTTAAGGTGTTGCAAACACCGGCCGGTGAGCCGCCGCGGTCGCGCTTTTTCAATTCACAAGACTAAACTCGAGAAGGAGGCCATATTCTCGTGTATCGCTGGTTCGGCTTTGTACAATTGTGCTATTCTTGTTTCTCATCTTTGGAAACGTTAATTTTTTTTGAAAGATAGAGGGCTGAGTTGAGTGACATCGCGATCTTATGATTTGCTACCCTATCGGTATTTCGCGGCCATTAATCAGTACGGCATACTATAGGAGATTAGGAGCCTCTGACACACCACCTACATATCATATGAATGCTAGTACCATTAAACCGGTGAATTCAGTCAGAGATCTGGGATTTCTTTACACAAATCATTTGGATTTCTCTGCTCATTATGACGCGATTTGTAAAAAGGCTATGATACGAACGTTTCACATATTCAAAGCGTTATCCACCAGAGATAAGAACATTATTATCAATGCATATAAGACCTACATTAGGCCACTAGTCGAATGGGGCTGCACGGTGTTCAACCCATCCAGGAAAAGAGATATCAACAAGATTGAAAAAATACAGAGAAATTTCGCAAGAAAAGTTTTTATTAGAACTGAAGGCTATCGGTACTCTAGTATTCCTTCATCTACGGACCGAAACTCACTTTTGAAACTAGCAACGTTGGAAACGAGGAGGAAGGTATACGATGCATGTACAGTGCACAAAATCATTCACGGCAGGTACACTGTTGACGCATCAAAGTTTTACACATTTGTTCACGCAGTAACACGTGGTGGACAAATGAAGATCTCCTACCGCAAACCAAAAACTAGGCTTAGAGCGAACGGTTTCACAGCCCGAGCTGGATCATTATTCATTACCTTGAGCAAAACAGCGGATTCAATGTGCACAACCGCCACATTCAAGCGTCGCATCAAAAATAAGCTTCTTAAATCATAATTATCTATCGGTTGATGTCGTAATTTCAGCCAAGTCCATGTGAACTCGTATTTTTCATGATCACTTGAGTGATTTCATGTTTCTTGTATAATCTTCAAACTTTTCACACGATTGTCTTATACAGCGTATTTAAATAAATAAATAAAATAAAAATACTATGGTCGCGCCGCGCCACAATGCCTTTCTACTCAGCCCCTAGATGGGAACATAGACGATTCTGTATTGACATTCGCGTTGCTGTTGTTCCTTTTTTCGTGTTGAAGTACATATATGTAAACGTTCGTGTTTATTATTTTTTAAGTATGAAACCTTGTTTTTACTGCAGCTAGTCGCTGTGTCGGTGCGTTAAGGGCTCTGCAGAGTTGCAATGACCGGCGAGTGTTCGCCGAGCGTCAGCCTTGACGCGGCGACAAAAATGTTTCGAAACATTACCGTCGCGGCGTCGGTCGCTGCTCGCTGGCAGTAATCTACGGCCGACCCGGCGTCAAAATACTCTGCGGTGCCCCCCTGTCGCCCATCACGCTGCGTCGGTCGCCCCCGTCGCCGAATATGATCGATATTGCATCATCCAGCGCTGTTCGTCGCTGCGAGCAACACCGTGACTTGAACTCTGCAGGCCCCTTTAGAGAGGACAACTGTAATGGGCAATAATGTTAGTAAATTTTAAAAGAAAAAACGAACTCACCGACGCTCGGGCAAGGGCGACGTCGGAGGGTGAGTGGTCGATCAAAAGATCGATTTCTGTGTCAACTGATGCCCCGCGCCAGTGATCTGACGCGAATCAGAAACTTTTGAATTTAGGCGGGTAAATGAACGGTCTGGGTGATCGAGAGGAGTGAGGGATCAGTGTTCTAGTAAATTATTGGGATTCTGCTGCTATTCCGGCCCTTTTCTTTGTGTATGATTGTAGTATTCTCGCCGTGTGATGCTATTAGTTGCTGGTTCTTTTTGTCATAAAAATTTGTTTTAATCTCGCGTTCCGTGTTTTCTCTCAAAAGGCGTTCATATCGCCATATATTTGCTCACTTGATTTTATTGTGTTGTATTACTCGTTCGAGGAGAGTTTTTGACCCGTAGACTAAGCGGGAATCGGGATTTTACCAAATAAAATACAAATTATCTTTGGGGTTTATTTCGCTACTACTTTAATCGCTCAAAATCTACATTTTTGGTAACTCAACTGCTCTTTTTTCCGCCGCGCGTGATCAAAAAGTGCTCCGGTTGCAATCGCTCCGTGACAGACCTCCTTCATCGCCCGTCGCCGCGGCCAAGTCCTACGTTTTACTATGTCACTGCTGGAGGATTGATGATCAATAGTCGCCTCTAATCGGTCCATCGCAGCCACTTTGCCAGCGAAACCATGGCAAAGCAATTTGATCGGTCTCAAGCCATAGCTAAAACGCGGTTATATTTCCGTGAATTCCTGCCCTAATTGGAAATATTCGAACATTTATTCAATTTGGTACCAAGTGTAAAAAACTGTGAAACCAGTACTTCCTATTAATAATCTGGACCTCTTGCTTATCTTTTCAACCGGTCAATTTGGTATTCGGAGGTGCCACAAAGGTGGAAACAATCCTTTGTGACTCCCTTGTTGAAAAAGGAACCCTCACAAATGGTGGATAACTATAGGCCAGTAAGTATCACGTCGATTTTTTGCAGAACTTTCGAAAAGATCCTCAAAAAACATATAGTAGATCACGTGGAAAAAAATTCAATTATTCCCGAGAATCAACATGGGTTTGTGGCAGGGAGGTCGGTTGAAACCAATCTGCTGGAGTGCATCAATGATTGGAGTGAGTACCAGGAGTCGAGGAAGGCATGTGATATAATTTATTTGGATTTTTCGAAGGCTTTCGACAGGGTAGACCACCACAAACTTATTTTGAAACTTGAGAAATTGAAATTTCATCCATTAGTGTGCGAGTGGATAAAAAACTATCTCCGCGACCGTAGTTTCCAGGTGAAAGTGGGTTCTAGTTTTTCATCGAGTAGATCGGTTAGAAGCGGGGTACCACAGGGTGGTGTTTTATCACCCATTCTGTTCGCTATCTACACAGCTGAGCTTCCCCTGCTTCTGGAAGGAACTGGAGTGATCTGCAAACAATTTGCCGATGATGTGAAAATATATAGCAAAATAGAGTCGCCCGGTGATGTCGAAAATGGTCAGGCCGCTTTGGAAAGGATACTGGACTGGTCTAATGTTTGGGATTTACCACTCGCTCCGGAGAAAACGGTTCACATGAGAATGGGAGACTCCAGTATTCCGGTTACTTACGTGCTTGATGGCCACTCGCTAACATCTGTTTCGAATGTTAAAGACTTAGGTTTTCAGCATAACAGTGAGCTTGATTTCTCAGCTCACTATCATGCAATCTGTAGTAAAGTCTCAGTGCGCACATTTCATATATTCAAAGCCTTGTCGACTTGCGACAAAATAGTCTTAGCGCGTGCCTATCAGGTGTATGTTAGGCCAATAGTGGAATCGGGAACTTCAGTATTCTGTCCGTACAAGAAGAAAGAGATTCAACTTTTGGAAAGAGTGCAAGAAAACTTTACTCGTAAAGTTTTCTTGAGACTGAATGGATTTTCTTATGCTAGAGTTCCTGGTCCCTCAAGGAGGAATGAAGAACTGACGTTACACTCGCTTGAGTCTCGCCGTAAGCCAAACGATGTGTGCATGATCTTTAAAATCTTGAGTGAGATATTGAGAATTGACAAATCGAAGTTCTATAAATTCAACGCCTCTAGGACACGTGAAAACTCGGAGAAAATTTCTTTTAGTATTCCCAGAACTAACCTTTTCCATCTTTCAAACGCATAGTTTCGAATATTCTTCTTGCGTGGTAATGTTTCACTTTGCTTTTCAGCTATGTATATTTTGCCCTATTTTCAATGTCTACCTTCTGTAGCGCATTAAATAAATAAATAAAAATACAGAGTGCTTTCTAAATATGGTGAAAAACCTTTTTTGATCCTACCGTGCCTACATAGACGCCTCGATAATGACCTTGTATATAGGCCTGTTCTTCTCTTTGAGCCTCTCTCTCAAAGCGCACTAAGCTTTGGAGCGCAGAATAACGTTTGAAGCGAATGATGAACGAGAGCCTGAAGGGTTCTTTCACAGTAGAACTCGTCGCTAAATCAGCTTTGGCAAGTGTAAGATTCCCTAGCGATCTGTACACATTTTACCAACCCTTCTCAAAAATCGATAAAATCGATCGATTATCGAATTTCTTGAAAGTTATTGAGAAGTGCAGATTTCGATGAAGAATCTTCAACCGCACTTGAACACGAAGCTGGCCGCCAGGATTTGTTAAGGGAACGCAGAAAGTAACGAAACTGTGAGTACCCTGAATTTGAGGAATCTCAGCAGAGACTCGTTTTTAAGCTGACACCTTCTGCTTCAAAATAACCCCATTTGGACAGCTCTCCGCTCACACATGAAGGAGGAATTGCCGAAGGCGGCTATAAGGCGATTTATTTCGAAAAACTTGGGGGTGCTTCAGGCTTATGTCCCCCATCTATTTGAAAAAACGATTTTACGGCCCGAAATTTGGCACGTTTTGAGAGAGAGTTTTTACGGAAAAGAATAGATCGTATAAGGCAACCGGACACACACACACACACACACACACACACACACACACACACACACACACACACACACACACACACACACACACACACACACACACACACACACACACACACACACACACACACACACACACACACACACACACACACACACACACACACACACACACACACACACACACACACACACACACACACACACACACACACACAGATGCTGAAGGGATGAAGTTTGAAACTTTGTCACCATATGTACAGTTTACCGGAATGTTAAAACGACATGTTGCGGCTGCGGTCACACACTAAAACTACGGTGGAAGACGCCAGATTTCGTTATCGATCGACAGCACAGCTGATTTTCCGGATGAAAGACGGGCTTTCTTTTTACACGCTGGTTTCTGCTTCATTTTTGTTCCTGACCCTTATAATATCACAATAAGGGGCTTTTCTTAGTGTGCTAAAAGAACTTGCCTTGTTTTCGTTTTTAAAACAGAATTTGAAAAAAGACACTTTGAAGCCCAAACAAACGGCTCACTTCCCTCCCGCACTAAGAATGGCCCCTATTCGCAATATTTAAACAGTCAGAAACAAAAACAATGACGAAGACAAAAAAAGAAAAAAAGAAAAATCGTATTATCCCGAAAATCAGCTGTCCATCGATAATGAAATCTTACGAAGTGCCAGTTTTCCCACCGCAGTTTTAGCGTGTGGCCATGTCCTTTTAACATTGCGGTAAACTGTAGAAGCTCCTGACCCCAGACGCCTCTCTTTTTTTTCTTGAAAGAACTACAATACCGCCCGTATCTTTTGGTCATTGGGCGCGCTAGAGCGCCGGAGCGCGCCGTTTGGCGTCGTTTTTGAATAACTCGCTTCAAAGTGGTTCAATCGGAAAATGGAAGCCAAATTCGGAATCAGCATCAAAAATGCGATCTACTGAATGTATAAAATTTCAAAATGGAACTCAGTGGAAGATTTTGGGTTACGGTAGCTATCCAATGTCCCTCGTGTCCAAATGGGGCTGGCGTTTGAGTGTTGTTATAAGTGGATTTCTTGACGTTTTCTCGTATTTAGAACATTTATAGCAATTTGTGATCCTCTGTGTTTCTTCTGAAACATTTTGACAGCGAAAAAATTAATAAAAATTAATAAAAAAAGTCATTTTTCCTAACAATTTTTGGATTCTAATGTGGAAAAACCTCGAAGTTCTTCCATATTAGTGACTTATTTTGAAATAAAATGCAAAACTTTGAGTAGAACTCAGGTATTAAATGTTAAACGGAAATCGCGCCTTGAAATTTGGTTAATTATTTGATTTCACATTCAAAAAAGGTAGGTATCAGAGCGCATTTCAACAACCATGTAAGGAATTCGCTTTGCAATCTTTGTTTTTTCTCCTCACAGGAAGAAATCATGTCCAGAATCAGCCAGTGTACGGAAATGCACCACAAATTAACAGTTCAAAAAAATTATTCAAAAATTAAAATTTTTAAAGTGACCAATTTCAATTTTCATGCTGAAATACTCCTCGAGTTCTATGTTCTTCGTGTATAGCGCATAAATTTGTTCAGAAATTGTTTCAAAAATATAGAATTCCTGACCCTTTCCGATTATTTTTCAAAAGAAAAATTATCGAAAGTGAAAATTTTCACTGAGACCACAAATTTTGAATTTCTTTCCAGATTTCTCGTTGAATCCCATGTATGAATTCCTTTGAATTCCTTCATTATATGAATTTATTTCGAAAATGTGGGAATCGTGAAAATCTTCAATCTTTTTTCCCAAAAAAAAACAAATGAAATTTGAAATTTGAATTTTCTTTTAATTTCCATTTTCAGTGTGAAAAGGTTCTAGGAATGTTTCACTGTTCATGTAGAGCGCATAAAATTAATCAGCATTCATTTTAAAAATGCTGAATTCAAAAAAAAAATATTTTTTCCGCAAAAAAAATTTAAAAGTTTCGAAGTTGAATTTTCATTATTAGAACAATTTTTTTAGTTTTGATACCAGAACCTTCTTTGAATCCCATGAATCTCGTCACAAGAGATTGTTTCAAGAACTCAATAATCTAGGAAACTTTCCATTTTTCTCCCAAAAAAAAATGTAAAAACTGAATTTTCAATACAATTACCAGTTTTGAATTTCGTTCTTGGATACTTCTAGATTTTCTTACTATTGGAGCTCCAGTCGCGAGAAAAGATTTTTCTAGCTTTGCTACGCAGAATCCAGTCCGCATTGTGGTAATTTTGAAAACTTTGAATTTTTCTTTTTTTAATTTTTTGACTTTGAATAACTTTGAAAAAAAAATTAAGGCCGAATTTTCATTAAGACCACAAATGCTGAATTTCTTTCCGAATTTCAATTCGATTTTCATACATTTTGTGCTCTACTATGGAGTTCTCCCAAAAATGTGGAAATCGTAAGAATTTTTTAGTTTCCTCCACTTAAAAATGAAATCGCAAAAATGAATTTCTGGTGAAAAGATCCACATCAGAACTCATTCCAGACACCTTCTGGAATTCCATAATATCTCAAATTCACTAATTATACTGAATAAATACAATTGTAGGAATTGGCGTATGAGCACCCCGTCGTTCGGCCCTTCACCCTTCGCGTGCCAGGCAATTACATACGCCAGGTCGTCTACCAACCCACAGCTCATCCAGGCCGACTATCGATCACATTTGTCAGGGCTGGAACCCTAACCACTATGAAACCTCATAAAATTCAGTATCATATTCAGTGAGAGCATGCCTCTTAAAGAACATTTGTTCATTACAGTAATGAAACATGTCTAATTCTTCGCATAATTAGAGTCCAGAACGAATTATAATGTAGATTTGGTCCGAGAAGCCGAAATGCGAGAAAAGTAGTAGTGAATAATGTCGGAAACACATTGAGGACTGCATCAAGCCAAAGGTGTACCAGTACTAAAATTAGGCTCTGCATGCACTCGCTCTCACACTGGCCTGCTCTCGAAGAAACAGCCTACAGGGTCATTTTGAGGTGCGAATGGGCCTCGGAGGCGTATTTGGGACCTCCTCCGTCTAAATGACCTTATCAGAATTACAGAGACTCTTTGTCTGCAACACGTTCCCAACCATTTGTTTATCTCCAATGAAAATGAGTTGAGCTGTTCTCGCATTTCTCGCAGTCATAATAATTTTCAAATTTTCGGAAAATGCATCAATCCCAAAATCTGTATTTGTTCAATGTATTTAGTGAATTTAGGATATTATGGAATTCTAGAAGGGTTCTGGAACGAGTTCCGAAACCGATCTTCTAATCACGTATTCATTTTTGAGATTTCATTTTTGCGAAGGAAACCTGGAATTCAAACGATTTCCACATTTTTGGTACAATTCCGTGTAGTGGAGCAAAAAATACATTGAATTCGAATAGAAATCTACAAAGAAATTTAGAATAAGTGGTCATAATGAAAATTCGACTTTAATTTTTTTTCTTTTTTTTTTGGAAACTTTCCTAATGTTCTCATGAATTCCATGCTTCCGAAACAATTCTGCAGATGTTTTCGAGAAGTGATGCACTGACTGAATATGATACTGAATTTTATGAGTCATACAGGTTAGGGTTTCAGTCACTGACAAATGTGATCGTTTTCGGCCTGGATGGGCTGTTGGTTGGTAGAGCGACCTGGCGTCGGTAATTGCCTGGCATGCGAGGGGTTGAGGGCCGAACGACGGGGTGCTCATACACCAATTCCTGAAATTGTATTTATTCAGTCTACTTAGTGAATTCGAGATATTATGGATTTCTAGAAGGGTTCCTGAATGAGTTCTGATACCGGTCTTTTCACCAGAAATTCAATTTTAGAATTTCATTTTTTTTTGTAGGAAAAATTCAAAGTTTTCAAAATTACCACAATGCGGATTGGATTCTGCGTAGCAAAGCTAGAAAAACTTTTTCTCGCGACTGGAACTCCACTAGTAGGAAAATCCAGAAGTGTTCTAGAAAGAAATTCAAAACTGGTAATTCTATTGAAAATTCAATTTTTACATTTCTTTTTTTTTGGGAGAAAAATGAAAAATTTTCTAGATTATCTCATTCTTGAAACAATCTCCTGTGACTAGATGGATTGGGTTCAAAGAAGGTTCCGGTATCAAAATTTAAAAAATTGTTCTAATAATGAAAATTCAGCTTTGAAATTTTTTTTTCGCGGAAAGATTTTTTTTAATTCAGCATTTTTAAAATCAATGCTGATTAAATTTGTGCGCTCTACATGAACAGTGACACATTCCTAGAATGTTTTCACTCTGAAAATGGAAATTAAGAGAAAATTCAAATTCCAATTTTCATTTGTTTTTCGGGAAAAAATATTGAAGATTTTCACGATTCCCACATTTTCGAAAGTAATTCATATAATGAAGCTAGAAAAACATGGAATACAAAGAGAAATTCGGAAAGAAATTCAGAATTTGTGGTCTCAGTAAAAATTCACTTACGATAATTTATTTATTTTTTTGAAAAATAATTGGAAAAGGTTAGGAATTCTATATTTTTGAAACATTTTCGGAACAAATGCATGCGCTATACACGAAGAAAATAGAACTCGAGGAGTATTTCAGCATAAAAATTGAAATTGGTCACTTTATAAAAATTTTAATTTTTGAATAAAAATTGTTTGAAATGTTCATTTTTTGGTGCATTTCCGCACACCAGCTGATTCTGGACATGATTTCTCCGTGTGAGGAGAAAAAACAAAGATCGCAAAGCGAATCCCTTACATGGTTGTTGAAATGCGCTCTGATACCTACCTTTTTTGAATGTGAAATCAAATAATTAACCCAATTTGAAGGCGCGATTTCCGTTTAACTTTTAATCCCTGAATTCTTCTCAAACTCTGCAATTTATCTCAAAATAATTCACTAATATAGAAGAACTTCGTGATTCTGCCACATCCATATTCTGCCACATAAATTGTTAGGAAAAATGACTTTTTTTATTAATTTTTATTATTTTTTTCGCTGTCAAAATGTTTCAGAAGAAACACAGAGGATCACAAATTGCTATAAATGTTCTAAATACGAGAAAACGTCAAGAAATCCACTTATAACAACACTTAAACGCCAGCCCCATTTGGACACGAGGGACATTGGATAGCTACCGTAACCCAAAATCTTCCACTGAGTTCCATTTTGAAATTTTATACATTCAGTAGATCGCATTTTCGATGCTGATTCCGAATGTGGCTTCCATTTTCCGATTGGACAGTTTTGAAGCGAGTTATTAAAAAACGACGCCAAACGGCGCGCTCCGGCGCTCTAGCGCGCCCAATGACCAAAAGATACGGGCGGTATTGTACTTAATAATGACGCGGAGAAATCACAAGTTTTCTCCCAGTCGGGAAAATATGTATTTGGGAGTTCGGTCAAGAAGTAACACCCCTTGAAATTGCCCACTTCCACAACTAGACCACTGGAAGTGAATGCGTGTTCGAGTACACGAAGAGAGATGCAGCTACGGACGAGTTAGCCTCAGACTACTCCATTCAGCATGTTTTACTATAATCAACGGTGAGGCATATTTCATTTGCACGAGGTGCAGAATGGTCCTGAGTGGAATAGCTTAGTGACAAAGTCGTTCACCGCTTTAGCACTTTTCCTGTGATCGGAAACCATAAAATATCAGTCAGGTCGTCCGATGCTCAATGAACAGGCGACGGCGGTCCAGTAGTTTCTTGGCCAAAGACTCGTACTTTGAGAAGGCTGTCGATCAACGATGGCATACTCTAACTGGTCGTAGATCATTACACTTTTCGACTCAATATTTAACAGAGCTATGCGTTACTACATGTAAACATCCTACACCTCTTCGGCTATTGGGGTAGGCCTCGAAATTTATGAGTTTTTCGCAGCATTTTCGTCATTATTCTCACTTATGCTACCCTTATGCTTGTTATACGAGACAGCTGCGACCATCAGCTGACAATCGAGGGACAAATCCGAACGAAGAGGGTGCGCTGGTTTGGACACGTATGCAGAATGGAAGCCAGTAGACAACCGCAAGCTTGCTATGGAGAAAACATCCAAAACCATGTAAGGTCGAGAGAACTGCCCCGAAGAGGACGTGGTTGAATCAAGTCGAAGCTGGTCCGAAATCTCAACGGTGCAGTGTCGTTAACGCTAAAATAATTGCGGCTACTCAGAAAAATCAAAACAAGTTACTTGTAATATAACTGTAACTTACTTGAATGTCTCAAGTAACTTACATTTATATTACATGTAACATACATTTATGTTACATGCAACTTAAATTTATATTACATGTAAGTTACACTTATGTTACATGTAACTTACATTTATATTTTCATTATGAAGGCCATAACGTGACGCAGACGACACGCGACGCAGAGAGCGTGTTCCAGACCACAAACTACGCGAAAAAATGCTGTGCAGGGCCTCCCATGCTGGTGTGGGGCCAAGTACCTCAAACTAGGGTAGTTGAACCAACATCAACGCCAGTCGTAAGCCTGACCCCGCGAGTGCGTTGTACATTTCCCTTGGCAACATCTTCTTGGTCGATTTAAGTTACTTGCGACTTATATTGTGCCGTTTGAGTTACATGGAACATATCGGAGGCGCACTGCACCCAGTATCCTCTCAGAAATCGAAAACAAGTTACTTGTAACATATCTAAGCTGATGTAAGTTACCTGCGACTTATCTCAGATCATTTGAGATACATGTAACATATCAGAGGCGGACCACACGCAGTATCCCGCCGATAGGTTACATGTAAGTTACATGACATGAGACAAGTCGCAAGTAACTTACATCAGCTCAGATATGTTACAAGTAACTTGTTTTCGGCCTTTTATGTTGCAAGTAACTTGTTTTCATTTTTCTGAGTAATCGTTATCAATGGAAGCATATCGTTCAGGCCACTGGAGCTCTTATGGCACCTACAGCAGTGTACTGGTTGAGAGGTCATCCTGCTCCGCCAGCCGCCAGCTAATGAGATGAGTGAGTGAGTGAGTATGCTAGCCTTGAAGGCAGCATTTTGATGCTAGAACTGCCTTCAATATCGTACACTTCCTAAGGTTCAAGCTCATCCGCTAGCTTCTAGGTCCGTAAGCCGCGACGGCTCTGCGGTCAACCCCATTTCGGCGCGATCTACCTGTCCATCAAGGAGTCATCGGGCAGCATAGGAGTGAGGTGGGCTCACGATCACTTCCCCTGGCTCATATGCCAAGAGAGCAAACTTCCCCATCCAGCTCACACAGGAAGGTTTCCCTCGCGAAGTGGGTGACATTTGATCCCTTTCTTCTTATCTTTTTCGTTCGACTTCGCCGCCGTTTACAACGACGACTTTAAACTGAACTCAGCAATCAAAGTGAGGATTTTCAACGGCAAATCCAACTTTTTTTGGAGTGTAATACAGGTGAGGGAAGCTGTCCTGACCCAAAAGCCATTTCATAGTTCGTCAAACGACAAATGTCGGTTTTTTTTTTCAACAAAAGTGTTGACAACAGAATAAAGTTCATGTTGGTTGCCGGCGATGTTCGAGTCATGTGCGGTGGCTGCCGGCCAGTGCTAAGATTAGCGAAAGAGTGCATGCTAGCCACTGAATACCCAATTAGAGGAACATTATGTTCTGAAATGCCGCCCTCACCACCACATAAACAGCAGAATCACACACACACATGACACACATCCGGGTTGACTTCATGTCTCGTCTCCAGCAATTCTACTTCAAGTTTAGGTCATCTATGTGAACTTTTTTTAAAACGTAAATCAGGCTGGTAGGGTTCATGTAATTTTTCACTCAGTAGCTTGAAATCAAATCTGATTGTGAGAATTTTTTCTTTCCTCAATAGGCAAACTAAGCTCCCGACAACGAGAACAGTGGCGGGCAGAAGTATCGTAACACCTACATTTCTTTGATATATCTGTGGGATGACAAACATGGTTGAAACTCGGACTTATAAAACCAAAATTGGACATCGTGAATACTTATACCATCGCTATTTCAGACAATGAAGATTGTAAACTTTTTTAAGAGAGTTTACGAACGCAGACCACATTATCACAAGGCCGAACCCAAATTGAAATAAAAAAAAACCGTATTCATTATTTTTTCCATCTCAAGTAACAAATTGTGAGAGAAATCCAAGTTATCCATCTTCAATAACGTGTCGGATATCCCTTTGACTCGATTACAGCGCGACAATGACTCGGCATTGACTTCACTAGTTTGTCGATGACTTCGGCGTCGGTGTTTGCTCACTTCTGCTTCAGCTGCTCAAATTTATGTGCTTCGGATTTCTTCGAAAAGCCTGCCACACTTCTCTCCCAATAACCTCCCACAAACGCTCAATCGAATTTAGATCTGGTGATTGCGATGGTCACTTGAGAACGTTGATATTCTTATCCCTGATCCAGCGCGAAACTGCCTTTGATGTGTGCTTTGGGTCGTTGTCTTTTTGGAAGACACAACCTGAGTCAAGTTTTACGGTCGCATACGACAGCATGACACTCTTAGCACTCCTCAAAGACAACATACTGTGCATGCTCATTTGTATCCGATGATTGGGTCAAGTTTTCGAAGCACTGAAGCATCCCCTCACCATGCTTGATTGTTTGCTGCAGGTATCTGGAATCGAACCTCCTACAGTTTAGCGTCCTAAATACTGGATACCATCCAATCCAAACAAACTGAACTCGCACCCATCGCTTAAAGGCACAGTCCAACCTCAGAATCGCTCTTCTGTTTTTCTGCTTATCTTGAAAACGGTCCTACACTGATTCCAATGATGTCTCTGGAATTCTACAAGACCCCCTAGGAGCGAAGTTATGGCCCCTCAAAAATTTAGCTACAAAAGTATGGTGGACGAGTTGTCCGAGGCTTGTAACTTTCTTCATTTGCAGCCGATGTATGCCAGCCGACCTGGGCAAAGAGAGAGGTTGAGAATGAAGGGAAGAACGGTGGAAGTGATCGAAAACCATCGCTTATCTCGCCACTGTTGAGCTCGAAATATCGTAAAAGGGGCGTGCCAAAGTGGCTTCCGGGTGTGGGCGCCCCAGGGTGGCTTCCTCCTATATCTCGCTTATTCGAAGGAATTGAGAGCTCGCACTTGGCACGTGTTATATGGGGTGGCTCTACTTCACAACCATGTGGGAATTTCAGATTTCAGCCTTGAGCTTGGACTGTGCCTTTAAGAGCATTTTGCTCCAGTCATGCACCAACCAGTGGAGGCACTTTGCTCCAGTCATCCACCGACCAGTGGAGGTATTCCTTTGTTAAGGCTACTCTGGCTCTACTATTTTCCTTGCTCCAACAAAACGTAGACGCCATTTCATAGTCGATTCATCCGTTTCGACGCCGTAGGATCACTCCAGAATCCCTGTGATGTCAACAGCACTGAAGCGTGGGTAGCGTTTGGAAAGCATAACGATCGCCGAACCTTGTCTACGCGTGGTTACCTTGAGCCGCGCAGGTTTGGGAGCACTCTCTGCTCTAATACTTGCTCAGCAATCTGTCGGTAGGAGTGTCTTTTTTGCGCGAAAAATACGAAACAACGCCGTTCTCACAGCTGCGGAGGTGTACTTATGCTGTTCCATGTGGCAAGTTGTTATTTATACCTGAACAAGTTAGGATAGACTAACATTCACTCAGACACAGACCAATTGTTTGAATTTTGAGAACATATCTCGATGCGCGGGAACGGACGATTATGGCAGTGTGGGCAATTTCCGCAGAAAAATCGATGATCAATGAGGACGATCATGACCCCGTGTTTCTGGTTCATTTACACATGTCGTTTCGAAATTTAAACAAATTGAAGTGCTTTCTAAACAGATATGACATAAAATTGAGGTGCTCCGACACTTTTACTGTACTATGTATAGGCCACAACGAAGATCTCCACAATGAAATCGAAGCTTAACGTGAATGCTTGGCACGAGGGAGGTGTCAGCATCTCTCAACGCCACCTCAAGCGGCAATGAAAGATCGATTTCGTTTGTTTGGACACATTTAAAGAAGACCGCTGGACAGTTTTCTTCAACACACTCTAAGGATGCTCCCGAGTCTTGTCTGGAAACGACCTCTTGGATGTAGGCAAAAGTTTTGAACGGATGTGGTAGAGGAGGATTCGAAATCACTCGGCATTGAAATGCAAATCAGGCGCGATGTTTTACTTTGCAGAAAGTGTAATAGTGACCATTGGATGGATTGTGTTCAAATTGTGGCTGAGGACCGTGACAAATGGACACTGTTAACTATTAGGACGGCACACCTCGGTGAAGATGCGGAATGACCGCGTCAGGTGGAAGCTAGCCGATTCAGTCAAGTAGGTCATAGGCCTTTCGCAGAAAGTTCACTCACCTAGTCTGTTCCTGGAGTGTGCAGCTACACAAGAAATCCATGGTGGCTGTGCATTTTGCTTCACCTGTCCAAACGGCAAAAACTCGTCATGTGAATTTTATGATTTCCAGCACACTTTCTCTAATCCTTGAGCCTTCTTGTGATTTTCAACGATAAGTGTCGATCAATTCTGACTGCAAAGTCTGGTCCTCCCACCTTTTCAGTGTCTTTACTCGTTCCGAAGTGCGTCTGAACCTTGACCATTCCCTCCTATGTATCAATAGCGCGCTTAGGACAATTTTTGATTTACGACTTGAGGAGCAGTCCTGACAAGGTCCTTGTGGTACATCTTCCTCAAGGGTGTAGCGTCCAGTCGAGACCATCTGTTTTCTTGAATATGCGGCATCGTGGCTATGTATACGCGGATGATTTACTCATTCTCTGCCAAGACTTCTGACAGCTGGCTCGTCTTTCATGCAGAGCTGTGTGGTCTTCATATTTCTTCTGAGAGATAAAAGTTTTGACAGGATGTTTTCATTTCATCTGCGCTCCAGCAACGCGTCCACGTGACAATGCTCCCTCGGGTGCGCGCGAACACTTGTCAAAACATAGGTCTCAATAAATAGATTCCAGCGGGCACTACAAGTAGTTCATGCTGTTTCTCTCTTAGACTGTTAGGTTTTGAAGTGGAGCTGTTGTTGATTATAGACATATGTTGTATCCCCAAACGTTGGGCCGGTGGCTCCCTGGTCTCATGATCGTACTTGTGTATGTGTATGGAACTCTCCGGAGAGCATAAGGGCTAGTGAACTTCTGCGGACTTGTGTCCACTCTACCCATAAAAACGTTTAGCATCGATCATTCTAAGCACTTATAGGCAAAGTCTGCGAGTGCTTCCATTTCCAAGAAATTTCTGGCATTACCCCTCACAAACTCGTCAAATATTTGACGCTTTGTGAGTAAAAGGCCAGCAAAAGTTAGCAGAAGATATTCCTCTCCTTACACTTCCTCTCATGACGGAAGACCAATTGGGAAGGTCAGCTGTATAATTGAGATGGGCACATTTCTAGAACCATTTTGGATTACAAGCTAGAAGATCCCATAGCGCTGCTTACGCCTTCTCTGAACGAAGTCATAGGCGCCTTCCGTCTATTTTTCGTGAGCGAAGACGAGTTTTCTGGTCTTTTTTCTCCTCCTTGAATAGCTAGCTTAAAACTCAACTTTGAGCAAATTTATGGTGATATTCATGCCCATGGCGTCGAGTGCTACTCAAACGTATAGGCTTTGTGGCGGTTTCATTGATAGCTAAAGAAGTTGTGTTGTCCCGACGAAAGAACAGAGGCTGAGAACGTGCCCCTTCACCGCGACACCGTAATTTGAAACGTGGCTGATTGCCAGAATACTCTAGTTCTCACCGAAACTCCACAAAGTCTATACCAATGGGTAGTCTTTGACGCCAGGGTCATGAATATCACCCCAGTTTCGCTCGAAGTTGAGATTGAAGCGAGTTACTCAAGGAAGACGAAGAATACGCGGAAACGTTCGTGCGATTTCTGACCAGATCCCACGGGCGGTATTGTATATGTATCGGTCTTTCCTGCGCTAAGCAAACACCTCTCACAATGACGCCATTTTTCCAAGTCTGAGTATCCAAGGATGAATTTCGTTCATGTAGTCCTTTTTCATAATATGTGCATGCATGTGGATTGGGATAGATTTTCCTCCTATAGGCCGCCCCATCTGTTCATTCAGATTCACGGCGCCTGTTTTCACCGCTCATCTACATATAATTTGTTTTCCTTGTCTCTAAGGAAAGAGAAAGCCCACCCTTCAGCGATTTCAAGTGTGTCTCTTATGCATTGTGATTATTCTGTGTATGAATTAATCGTGATGGTTATTTCAGTGGTGCTTCCTCTCTTCGTAATGCTTATTTCAAATCTCTATTTCCTATTCTTCGAACTCCTTTCGAATTTCTCTTGTATTATGAAATAATATGAATTGCTCGTGTTCTGTCGTGTATGCAAGAGGGTCGTATATATTTCGTAATATCAATGTTAAAGTCGGGATGCGCATCGATTAGTCCACGGACATCCAGTTGGTTGCACCGGGTTGCCAATTGTAGGATGAGGTATTGCGTCTTTATGCCCTTATTGTAGTATACAGTTCATTGGGGTAATTAGTTTAGTAGGTTATGTCATCTTAAGGGAGTCTGTCGGCCAGATTCCTCGGGACTGGCGACATTATGATGTCGAACCCTGCTGCATGGTCGTCATTGGTTATCTTGGAAGAGGTGCAAAAAACCACTGTTTGCCGGTTATTGGAACCCAAACCCTCTGCCCAAAGTCCTCTGCGCATACCATTCTGCCACGCTATACACGATGGTCAGAAAACGTGTCTTTATTAGCCAGAATGCTACACTCCCTGTATTAGCCAAAAACCGAAAGAGTTTGACCAGAACTACGAAATATAGCTGGCGTTTGGATTGGCCAGCTCACATTTGCCCTCATTTGAAATTGATTGTTAAGATCTTGCGCGTACCTTCACTGAAAAAAAGGTATTTCGGGTCACCATCGACCTTCAAGTAACTTGAGACTGCCGGGTCACCCGCGGGCTTCAAGAGACTTGGATCTCACGGACCATCCGCGGCCTCTAACAGAATTGGGATTTCCGGGCCATCCGCGGCCCTTAGCAAATTTTGGCTTCTTGTACAACCCGCGGCCTTTAACTAAATCGTTCTTCCCGGACCGTCCGCGGCCTCAACAAAATTGGGTGTCCCGGGCCATCCGCGGCCCTTAGCAAATTTTGGCTTTTCGTACAACCCGCGGCCTTCAACTGAATCGGGCCTCCCGGTCCGTCCGCGGCCTCTAACGAAATCGGAGTTTCCGGACCATCCGCATTTAGCAAAAGCAAAAAAAAGCAAAAGCAGGCGCGGCCTTTAGCAAAATTGAGCTTCCCAGACCTTGTGCAGGCTTTAATAAAAAAAGGCGTCACACTCTGTGTCATGACCTGCGTTATCCCGGTCCGCTCCCGATTTTCGGCCTTTGTTTCCTTATCTGGTGTTTTCGAAAACTATTGACTGGGTAGACTACCAAAAACTCTTTCCGTAATATAAAAAAATGAAATTCAATCCATTGGAAAGAAAGCACTCCAGTCAATGTTTTTGACTAGATGTGTACATAAATCCGAAGGTTCATTGATAGACATTCATTTTCAAGCCAGCTGATCTTCTTGATATAAGAGGTCATCGATGCCGATGATGTTGAGTGGGCTCGTCCACCATCAAAAGGCAAGAAAGTTCAGGCATTAAATTTGGCCCAAAACAGCGGTTTTTTCGCGATTTTTTCTTATAGGTCCTACTACTTGAGACCCAGAAAAGGGTTTAGAGAGAAAAAGACGACAAACATATTTGATCGCGACCACTGCCTTTAACCAATCCCGCATGATTCGGCTGATTTTGACGAAACTGACCCAAAAAGTGGCCGATTTCGACTGAGCATGACCCAACTCTTATCAAAAATCAACTCTAACTTTACAAGCTTTTGCCAGGGAGTTTTCGTAGCTTACCTCTTCCTGCTCCCTTCTCGCTTTTTCTTCTTCTCGACCAGCGTAACTGCAATTTTCTCTAGGAATTTGAGCATAGTTCCGTCCAAGGCTCTGGCTGCCACGGGACGACCACCGACTTGTGACGGTCGGATGAGCTGGTCACTGCCCTCTGAGCCATGTTTCCCGGTCCGGGGGTTGTCTAGCGGGCTCGTTGACCCCTGTTTCTTCACTGGGGTTCTTTTCTTCACCTTTCCCAACCACCCTCCGTCCGGATTATCCAAAGCCTAACTCAGGCTGTCTTCGTATATAGGACGGGTATGCATTCTTATTCAACATTAGTTGGTAACTCATGAAGCCGTCGTATGTGGGACGGGTTTGCGATTGCTGTTTAGCATCCGCCTGCCTTCCGATCAAATAGTCGCCATTAGTTATCTTTTGAACATTGCAAAAATACTGAAATGCACAGGAATCGAACACCTCACCTCCACCGCACATTCCAATACGCACACCACTATGCTATAACGCACGCATTAGGGGGCCATCAATAACTTGCTGATACGCCTTCTCAGTCATGAGACCATCCAAGAAACTTTGCTCGTGTAGACAAAAAACTGCACTCTTTAGATCCGAACCTCCGTCGCGTTGATTCACAGTGAGACACATACCACTGAGCCACCAATGGTTGTTAGCCGAACACTCGACTGGCATTCACACATTGAAACTATCTAATGTTTTAGCTTGGGTGAACTCTGTGTTGTAGTTGAAGGCTAACTGATTCCAGACGCCCGTTCAGACACATTTGTTTCGAACAAAAACATACAATCTGTTCTGATTTCTCTGGTGGGACCTTCAGTAATGAGAGCCAGTCGCCGCAACCGCTGTGCCGTACCCATGGTGATCAGTCTTCTCCGCTTGGAAGCCTTTTTGTTGTGACGTTCCGAGTGCGTGGGGATTTGGAGGGTTCAGTTATGCCCCGCATGTTTCCTCGTGCTCTCAAAGGCAATTATGATGACATTCGTCCTCCCTCCCTCTCAAAAGGTGGCGAGGTTTGGGTGTTCTCAGCCGTAGCTTTCAACGTGATTCCGTGACATAGCTTGGCATTTCACTCTCCTTCTCCATCCTTTTCGGATAATGACTACATACTAACTTCCTTCTATACTATAGGGCAAAGTCGGTTAGGTGGCAATGTTAATGGAGTTTTTCCCGTTCATAACATGACATCCCTGATCTCTGCGGCTCAATCAACACCAAGGTAAAGCAGATCCTTGTTCCATACCTCAACTGAACTACGTCCTCCCCCTACTGAGATCCGAATTTTTGAAAAATGTCGACAATTTTTACGTCCTTTTTAGTTAAATTTTTTTTTGCGACAGCTCTGACGCTGGTAATTTTTACACCTTTTTTCGGTAATTAACACTACACTCATTAATCTACGAAAGAGCACTCTTCTCATTTTCCCCAAAAATTCCACCTCCTCCTCCCAGATATTTCCAATATATGGAAAATTCCCACGTTTCCTTTGGGAAAGTAATCGCTTGACCCTGCCCAACACTTCTTCCATTCTTCTCGCTGTCTCGGTGTCCACACTCAGGCGATTCTTGGCCCCGAGCCGCACCGAACAGCAATCGGAGGCGCCTGACAGTTCGGCTCATTCTCCCAATCTCCGGGTCACTGCTGTTGCTGTTCGGGCGAACTGGAGCAGCCCGGACAGCAACAGCGGCGGCCCGCAAAGCAACAGCAGGGGCCCGGACAGCAACAGAAGCCGACCCACAGATTGAGAGAACGAGCCGAACTGTCAGGCGACTCGGGGCCGAGAATCGCCTGAGCAACTATGGGGTGATCTGTTTCTTCTCACCCTATGATCATGAGCACTGTGACTTGCTTGACTGCATCGATTGGCTTCCGCCTGACGCAGTCATTCCGCGTCTGCACCGAGGTGTGCCGTCCTAGTAGTCGGCCGTGTCCATTTGTCACGGCCTTCAGCCACAATTTGAACACAATCCATCTATCGGTCGCTATTCCACTTCCTGCGAAGTAAAACATCGCGCCTGAATTGCCTTTTAATGCCAAATGATTTCAAGTCCTCCTTCACCACAACTGTCCAAAACTTTCGCCTACGTCCAGGCTTCCAGACAGGACTCGGAAGCATCCTTAGAGCGTATTGATTAAGACGATCTTTTCAAAATATGTCCAAACAGTCGAAGTCGACCTTCCGTTGCCGCTCGAGATGGTGTTGGGAGATGTTGGCACCTCGTTCGTGTCAAGTGTTGACGTAAGGCGTCGGTTTCGTTTTAGAGATCTTCGTTATGGCACATCCGCGGCCAGAATTACCCAAACAAACGACTGAAGCTAATCCATAGTTATTGGGGTTCACTGTTTTTTTCGTTGTTGCCTGGAGCTTGGACGTCACTTCTGGACTACCACCTGTTTCCAGACAAATTATGTAATTAATGCCTATGCTCTGATTGACTGTTCAACAACTTTGATGCTCCTCTGCAAACATATATTGTTCCTCAATTTTTTAAAAGTTTCTCTTACTTGTCCTTTTTCTTGTGTTCTGTGGTTTGGCGATCCGGTATTGAATTTATTATCTCTGTCTCCTCAAAGAGCTTAACAGCTGCGGTAGGTGCATATGCACTAAGCTGAAAGCTGCTATTAATAATGACAGAAGGCATGATTTTCTATTAGGTATGCACACATTGTACTCTGTCGCCAGCTACATACCCGCGTGACTGATTGTTGCTGAGCGTAACTGATGGATTGTGTATGAACGGCCGGCCAGACATGCTGAATGTCATTCTGGAGTGTTTTGCTGCTGGCAACATTTGAGCTGATTTCCTAGAATTACTTTGTGATAAGAGCTCTTTCCTCTTTCCTTTGTTACTTCACCGCTGTTGAACTGATTTCCAATTCAGAAATCATGACGGGCTGGTTCAGCGGGCCTACCACGACGATGCAAACATCCGGAACATACCATGAACCCTCAGATTTTGATGTCTGACAATTTTGACTTTCCATTTTCTGAAACTTTTCGCCGTCCGAAATCCAATTTCTGTTCAGAGAACACCCGCTGTCAATCAGCTGGCGAGCAACCACCGGCCCGGTTGCAGCCTTCTCATCGCCAGCCTGCCGCCGACACAAACCTCTGAATCTCATCGGTCAATGCTGTCAGTGTGATGGTATCTCACTTTATCGAAGAAAGTCAGCGGTCAAGCTTGACAGTTATGAGTGTTTGAGGGTCCTCTATCAATTTAGCTCACTGCCGTGGAATTTTATCGATTTTCTGGAATTGTTGATTTTTTGATTTTTCGCAAAAATCAATAAAAAATTGTGAAAGTGGATTCAATCGATAGAAGACCTTCAACAACCCCTAAAATTTCCGTATCGCCTCTGCTTTCTTACCGTCGATGGAAATAACCATCGCACTGCTAGCGTTGACCGATGAGATTCAGAGTTTTGTGCCGCCGTCATGTTGGCGAACTGCTGGCAATACATTGACCGCGAGCTGTCAATCTCGCGCGTGGGCAGCGCATCACCAGCGCTTCGCTTGTCGGCTAGCTAACCGCTAGCGACTCGTCGTCTTCCATTATTCAATTGCCTGCTGAACGCTCGGCGGCTGCCAACTCTTCGCCCGGAATTCCCACTTTTTTCAGCGCGCGGCCCCAGCAGTTTGTCTGAGCTAAACAGATTTGGCCGTTCATCACATTTTTCATGCTTCCGACTGTGGTCGCCTCCTATTATACAAAACCAAGTTGATCACTCCGACATCCGATTTTCCGGCCAAAGAATTATTTTGACCGTCGATTACCTAAATACCAAAAAATCAGGAGAATAATAAGTTAACTATCCCTTCTCCTGGAAGGTTATTTCTTCCCCAAAGGCTTGATCCGGAGAATGTGATCTTCCGCTTCCTGATTTCCGCTGTTAAATTTGTTGTTATTTCGATTTCTAGCTGTCGTAGACTTCACGACCTCAGAAAAACCAAAACAAGTTACTTGTAATATGAATGTAACTTACTTGAATGTCTCAAGTAACTGACATTTATATTACATGTAACTTACATTTGAATTTTCACTATGTGTGGCCATCACGTGACGCAGACGACACGCAACGCAGAGGGCGCGTCACAAGCCACACACTACGCAAAAAAATGCTGTGCAGGGCCTTACCTGTTGGTATGGGGTCAAGTACCTCAAACTTGAGCGATTGAACCAACAGCAATGCCAGTCGTATGGCTGACCCCGCGAGTGCTTCGTACATCAGCCTTGGAAATATCTTCTTGGCCGATTTAAGTTACTTGCGACTTATTTTGTGCCATTTAAGTTACATGTAACATATCGGAGGCGCAGCGCACGCAGTATCCCTTCAGAAATCGAAAAGAATTTGTTTGTAACATATCTAAGCTGATGTAAGTTACTAGTGACTTATCTCAAGTCATTAAAGTTACATGTAACATATCGGAGGCGCAGCGCACGCAGTATCCCTTCAGAAATCGAAAAGAATTTGTTTGTAACATATCTAAGCTGATGTAAGTTACTAGTGACTTATCTCAAGTCATTAAAGTTACATGTAACATATCGGAGGCGCACCGCACGCGTTATCCCGCCGATATGTTACATGTAGCCTAAATTAACTAACAAGGTAAACACCACTTCGGGGTGTTCGCGACGTCTCAGAAATATGAAAACAAGTTATTTGCAACATATCTGAGTCGATGTAAGTTACTTGCGACTTATCTCATAAGGGAAGTAGGCAAAGCGTAGGTCGGATCTGTCAAAACGACCAGTATCGTTAGTATCTCTTGTTTACACAAGGTGCTGAGTTGATCGCAAAACGCTTGGCTCCGGGCGAGATTGAACCAGCATATTCTCTTTCCGGGGGAGCGCCTTATCGCACTGCACCACCGAAGCCCCAGCGCCGCTCTCACTCAACTGCTCGGTAAATCTTCACCGAAGCAATCATCCTTTCACCCGTGTAACGGGATGAAACAGGAATACCGCCAGAGACTATCTAACAGTCGTAGACCTGTCAAGATGATGCCCTAGTTAAGTCTTACACGATTTTTGGATGTTTTTCGTGTAAGACCAAAAATCGTGTAAGACTTAACTAGGGCATCATCTTGACAGGTCTACGACTGTTAGATAGTCTCTGGCGGTATTCCTGTTTCATCCCGTTACGCGGGTGAAAGGTTGATTGCTTCGGTGAAGATTTACCGAGCAGTTGAGTGAGAGCGGCGCTGGGGCTTCGGTGGTGCAGTGCGATAAGGCGCTCCCCCGGAAAGGGAATATGCTGGTTCAATCTCGCCCGGAGCCAAGCGTTTTGCGATCAACTCAGCACCTTGTGTAAACATACCATAACGTGCACTGCGACGTTAAACTGCACTTACGGCAAAAAACATCCAAAAATCGTGTAAGTATCTCTTGTGGCTCAATAGTGAAACTGCCCAGTATCCCGTCCCGAGCCGCAGGTCCCAAGAAGCTACAAGCTTAAAAAGCTCATTTTTGTGCTTTTTGTACCCTCCAAAAAGCGCTTTAGTCTTCGGAAAATCCGGAAATGGACCTCATGAATGTGTTCAGCGACCAAAACTACCCCCCTGAGCAAAACTAGGGTGGAGGAACATTTTCCAAACTTTGTACAGACTGACACCGTTTTGGACTTGTACTGATTTCCGGTTGGGCGCTTATTTCTACCAATTGAGGGCTCTGGAAGCGTTTTAGAAAAATGTTCCAGATTTGGCTTAGAATTCTCCCAGGGGGGTTTTTTGGGGCGGCGATCACGATTCTGTGATTAATTAGTCGATTTCCAAAAGTTTTCGACTAATTTCGTCCGAAGCTTCCCAACCGGGGAAAATTTCGAGGGAAAAACGCCGTTTTCGAGATTTCCAGTTTTCTACAATGTATATGTCTCAAAATCATTTGCTGAGGGTTATTTGGAGTGCTAAACACGAATCTGGAATCCGTTTATCGATTTTACGCAGATTAGATAACGGTGGGTATACGGTAGCGTGGTCAAAATCTCAGATTTCACTCAAAATCTGTATGCGGCGGTTATTCGGGGTGGAGAATACGAATTTAACGTCTGTTTGACGACTTTCAAAATACTAAGGTGGGTTTTGACCCCTAAATGACATGTTACCTACCATAACCTACAGTAAACCTCAAAATTTCGACGAATGGACTCCAGATTCGTGTTCACCACCCTAGATTACCTCTCAATACAACTTTTGCGCTAAATCCGAGAGAATTTTTTCAAACTCCAAAAAAAATGCCTAATGGGTACCCTTGCCTTTTCGCGAGGCTTAAAAAATGCTCATAACTTTTTTGAACCTGCGGCTCGTGGCGGGATACTGCGCATTTTTACTATTGAGCCAGAACAGATGTTGTAAATAACTTGTTTTCGGCCTTTTATATTACAAGTAACTTGTTTTCATTTTTCTGAGACGTCGCGAACACCCCAAAATTTCCGAAAGCTTTCTGTTCTACATTTGGCCGTATTATTTCCGATCCCTAAAAGTGAGTGAGTTGTTCTTTTCTCTATTTGTCCAACTGTCTGGCTCCCAGCTGTGGTATGGTGCCACTCTCTGAAACCCAGTTGATCGCCTTGATGCTTGTATCAGTTTTATATTTTTTCCATTTTCAAGTTTATAATGCTCGTTCCGTTGATTATCGATGATGTAGTTAGGTCGTCTAAATTCCTGATTTCCTAGACGAAATCTTTCAATTCTTGATCTCCTTCAATGTATTGATCGTTCCTTTTCTGCCTTTCGGCGGTCGCAGTCTCCACGGGTTCACACACGCTCCCAGACTCTCGAAAACGTTCTGCTTTCCTTTTCCTAATGGTCTTAGCTGCCCGACATACGGAAGTTCTACCATCTTAATTCCGATATCCGGCTCCCGACTTCCCGGGACCAATTTGATGGCTCCGATGGGAGAATTTCCGACACGTTCTTCCAGGCCTTCAGAGTTTCGATTTCGGCAACTAAATTCATAACTTCTTTCCGGCTTTATTTTTTCCAACAACCGATTCCTTTTTTCCAGTTTCCGCCTTCTGGACAAATTTCCCCATGCGATTCCCAACTTTCTAAGTCTGTGGGAATTGAACTTCCAATTCCTATTTTAGCTATTGTTTTCCTCTCACGGCTGTCAAAGTCGCCACGTTTTTGAGGCTCCATGACACTGCTCACCCGTGTGCGTACGCGTCGCGGTCCGGTAAGTGTCGCGCGCGCGGCGAACGCTGAAAACACACCGCTGTTTGGAAAAATCTTCAACGCTCCATAATAGTGATTGGTTATCGATTACGGCAAGAAATAAACGCAGGAAAGCTAGAAACACTCCAGGACATGCTAATTTATCTAATTTCACCTAAAACCGGGGATGTCGCGTCTGCGCCCATCTCGTCGCGCGCGACGCTCACCGACCGCTACGCAGCAAGCATGGGTGAGCAATGTCCGCCTCCCCGTTTTTGAGGGCACCCCTATGCTTTCAAAAACGTTCCTTTTTGATTGCTGATGACTTTGACTTCCCGAAATCCGGAAGGGTCGCTCCAGTGAATTCCGACTTCTGAAACTGAATAAGTTTTTCCGTTTTCCGATTTCTGGAACCTTGAACTCCCGTTTTTCGTTTCGCTCTTACTTGGTACATATAGCCACAATTTATGTACTGTGCTTCTCTTAACCAAATTCCGGTCCGCAATTGCGTCTCGACACGCTTCGCGGCCGCACGTTCCCGAGTCGGAAGAGCTTCCAGCGCCGCAGCAGTCGATCTGTTGACTCTAGGTGGATTCTGGAAATTGGAAACTAAGAAAAATTCCAAAAAAAAAACTATAAAAAAGCCATATCGAGTCGGCTTTGGCGCTGGAAACTTGACCGACTCGAGCGCGTGCGGCCGCAAAGCGTGTCGAGACGCAATTGGGGACCGGAATTTGGCTCAGATAAGCACAGTACAACATTTGTTTCGGAAGCGCCGTTTTCCAGAGTGGTTACTTTCAAAATAATAGGAGACCACCGGATTCAGCTCGCTTCGCAGATTTGAGGAAAGTGGTGAGATTTGGGAAAATTCCAGGTCTTGAAACTATTATGACTTTTTCCCTCCTAGAGGTCGGATTGTCGCGGCGTGAAAATTTCCGTTCTCGAGGTAAATCTAAAAATTTATTGACACATAAAGGCAGTGTTCACGAAGATTTTTTTGGCCAAAACGTAAGCTTTGGGTCCCTCTAAGAAGATCAAGAACGGAAGTGCGACGAAAAAGGGCCGTTAAGTGGGTGAAAATCTCGTGGGCCAGTCAACCCATTGGGCCACTCCGCCCACGTCACGTCCTATAACAGTTCCCCTGAATTCGTGATTAGATGAGCAATGGTTTCCGATCAAAAGCCCAGTTCTTCCCTTCATTCTCAACGTCTCTCCTTACTCAGGTCAGCTCGCACACATTGGCTGCGAAAAACGGGAGTTACAAGCCTCGGACAACTCGTCCACGATGCTTTCCTAGCTGAAGTTTGAGGGACCATAACTCCGCTTCCAGGGGGTCTTGTACGATCCCAGGGACATCATTGAAATCAACATGGGACCGTTTTCAAGATAGGCGGAAGAACAGAAAAACGACTTTTATCGTGAACACTGCCTTTAAAATGAAGTCCAAGTTTAACCCATTTGTTTCATTGAATGCCTATTTTATCTGTAGAAAAACGGGCCTAGTTCGGGTATCTTCGTGTATTATATATTACTATATAGCTATAATAATTGCTGTTGGCAGTAAGATAAACTGCTCTGTCGGGCGGGATGCTAGGCATTTTTTACAGCGACACCGCTTTTTACACCCAATGAGCCGCCGACTCGTAACCATCACCTAGTGCGAAGATCACTCTGTTGTCGCGTGGCTTCATGCTTGCTATCTCGTTTTTTTTTTCTTCGAGTCTACCAACTCTTCAAAAACTTTATACTTTTTTTCTGTTTTTTTTTGTAACTTTTTAGTCTTTTCTATACGGAATCATTGCAATCTACAGCATTCTAATGATTTTTTGTGTGAATATTTGAGAAAACCAAGGAAAGATGTTTGGCGAAGGTCTTTTGTTATGTATGGTATAACACTTTTTCTTGATTTGCACATTTCTCGCGAATACCTCATTGAGAAACACTTCTCAATGTTTTTTTCTGGAATCGTTCAAAGCCTTCCACAGAACAATTCTACCTTTTATTCCGAATGAGACTGTCCGTTCACGCGGTCGGCGTGCGTGTTGAGCCTCCGTGGCAGAAGCATTTTTCGGGCGAAGCTGTCTACGATTGCAGATAGCTGACTGTGATATTCATCCAATATTACTGCTAATCCATTCACGGAATAAGTGCGTTTTCTACGGCCGCTTGACACGCACGCCGACCGCGTGAGTGGACAGTCTCATCCGGCGCAGAACTTTCACCCATATTCAATTTATTTAGTGGGATCTTTAGAGCTCGCCCAGTACGGGAATCCGAGTTACAAGGAAACTAGTCAGCCGGGCAATTCCAAATGAAATGTACGTTTCCAGAACCACATTTGGACGTAGAGTCCGCATATGCCCTTCTGAGCTGCCTAAAGGGGTCTACAGAGTTGAAGTCGCAGCGTTGCTCGCAGCGACGAACAACACTGGGTGATGTAACATCGATTACCTTCGGTGACGATGGCGACCGACGCGGCGTGAAGGGCGACGAGGGGCACAGCAGAGTGTATTGACGCCGCGACGGCCCCACATGACTGCCAGCGAGCGGCAACCGACTCCGCGACGATAATGTTTCGAAACATTTTTGTCGCCGCGTCAAGGCTTACGCTCGGCGACTACTCGCCGGTCTCTGCAACTCTGCAAACCCCTTAAAACCACTCTGAAAAAAGTTATAGAAGTTTTTACATGATTTTCGTAACCAGTGCACCTTCCGAAACATGCAGTAATTTTTCGAATATACGAAGACGGACCTCAAAATCGTGTTCAGCTCCTAAAATAACCCTTCTGGACGAAGTTTGGGTAAGTCTCATTCTCCAAGCTTAGCATAGAGTGATTTCGTTTTGCTTTTGTACGGATTGTCGGTTGAGCGTTTACTTATGTACGTCATTTAGGAGGTTCTGAAACCGTACTGGAGAAATGTTTCAGTTCCGACCTAAAACTTTCCCGTGGGGGTTCTTTGGGTTGCCGATCCTGAATCTAAGGTTTAATTGTCAGTTTTTCAAACTTTGAGGCTCATTCCATTCAAAAATTCCCATGTGGAGAAATTTTTAGACCAAAACGCGACTTCCGAAGATTTCCTAAATGCTACGGTGGATTTGGCTCGAAATCTTTGTTTGGGAGTTTTTTGGAGTGCTCAACACGAATCTGACAAGGGAACCACAATAAGTCATAGTGACCATTCGAAATGAAATGCACTTTTCTAGAATCACTTTTGGACGAAAAGTCCGAATATGCCCATCGCAGCTGCCTAGACCCACTCTGAAAAAAGTTATAGGCATTTTTTCTCTGATTTTCGTACCTATTGTACCCTCCAAAAAGCGCATTATTTATACGAAAATCCGGAAACGGACCTCATAATCGTGTTCAGTACCCAACACTACCCCACTAAGCAAAGTTTGGTTAAAGGAACATTTTCTAGACTTTGCGCAGACTAACAGCGTTTTGGACTTACGGATTTTCGGTACGGCGTTTATTTATATCAATCAGAGGACTCTCGAAGCGTTTCAGGAAAATATTCCAGATTTGACTAAAAATTCGCCCTGGGGGTTATTTGGGGTGCTGATCACGAATCTGAGGTTCATTTGTCGATTTTCCGAAGTTTTCGACTGTATTCGTTCACAAATTCCCATCGGGGGAGAATTTCATGGCAAATCGCGACTTTTGACGATTTCCGGAGTGCTACTATAGATCATGCTCAAATTATTTCTCTCGGGGTTGATTGGAGTGCTCAACACGAATCTGATGTCGGTTTATCGATTTTTGACAGCTTACGGTGGGTATACTGTAGTTTGGTCAAAGTCTCAGATATGTCTCAAAGTTTGTATGTGGGGGTTATTTGGGGTGCTGAAAACGAATTTGATGTCCATTTGTCGATTATGGGAATATTGAGGTGGGTTTCGCCTTTTAAATGGCATGTTACCTACCGTAACCTACAGTAAACCTTAAAATTTGGGCAAGCAAACCCCAGATTCGTGTTCATCACCCCAGATTACCCCTACATACATGTTTTTAGCAAAATCAGGAGAAAAATTAAAAAAACACCCTAAAAATTCCATGGGGCCGCGAAGCCCTTACCTTGCGGCGAAGCTTAAAAACGCTCATAACTTTTTTCAGAGTGGGTATAGGCAGCTTCGATGGGCATATTCGGACTTCTCGTCCGAAAATGGTTCTAGAAAAGTGCATTTCATTTGGAATGGTCACTATGACTTATTGTGGTTCCCTTCTGAGCTGCCTAAAACCACTCTGAAAAAAAGTTATAGACGGTTTCCCATGATTTTCGTATCCAGTGCACCTTCCGAAACATGCAGTAATCTTTCGAATAACGGAAGACGGACCTCATAATCGTGCTCAGCTCCTAAAATAACCCTTCTGGACGAAGTTTGGGTGAACGCTCATTCTCTAAGCTTAGCATAGAGTGATTTCGTTTTGCTTTTTGCATGGATTGTTGGTTGAGCGTTTACTTATAGTCGGCATGGATCCTGAAGAGACTTTGCGTTCCCCATTGGAGGTTGGCGCAAACTCGGTGCACCTATGCTACAGCATGTGGCACCGAGTTTGCGCTAACCTTCAACAGTGAACGCGAAGTCTCTTCCGGATCCACGCCGACGTTATGTATGTCAATTGGGAGGTTCTGAAAGCGTACTGGAGAAATGTTTCAGTTTTGACCTAAAACTTTCCCGTGAGGGTTCTTTGGGTTGTCGATCCTGAATCTAAGGTTCATTTGTCAGTTTTTCAAAGTTTCAGGCTCATTCCGTTCAAAACTTCCCATCTGGAGAAATTTTTACATCAAAACGCGACTTTCGACGAATCCCTGAATGTCACGGTAGATTTGGCTTTAAAATTTGGCTCCAATCAACACGAATTTGAATTCCGTTTATCGATTTTCGACAGATTACGGTGTGTATACGGTAGTGATTCTGAGTCAAGTCTCGGATTTGACTCAAAATTTCTATTCGGGGGTCATTCGGGATGCTGAATACAAATTTGATGTTCATTTGTCGGTTCTCGAATCATTAAAGGCATTGTCCACGATAAAAACCATGTCTGATTTTTTGGTGGAGATCGGCAGCTGCGGGTTCCTAGCGCAACCCTAACGTCGAAAAAAAAAACAGAAAAATGAGATCGCAACTGTCCCCTACGGCCCTAAAATTGGACACCCGTCAGCTCGTCACATCCAGATGCACTTTTCACGCCCACCGACGTGAATAAATGAGTGCTCGAGATTGTGAGATGAGCGATGGTTTCCGATCAATAGCCCCGTTCTTCCCTTCATTCTCAACCTCTCTCTTTACTCAGGTCAGCTTGCATACATCGGCTGCAAAAGACGGAAGTTACAAGCCTCGGACAACTCGTCCGCCATGTTTCCTTAGCTCAATCTTTGAGGGACCATAACTCCGTTCCTAGAAGGTCTTGTACGATTCGAAAAACATCATTAAAATCAGCATGGGGCCGTCTTCAAGATAGGCGGAAAAGCAGAAAAACGATTCAGCAGAAAATCGCGACATATAAGACACAGTCGCCAATCATCCCTAATAAGAAGGCCCTCTAAGTCCGTCCCACTTCATTTTGGTCTACTGCTCCATCGTGACCGCTCCCCTCCCTTCCGCTTCGGTGTTTCCAGTATAGTGTCAGGTCGGCGTTAGCACCCTGCTATGTTGCTGTGTAGTGGTGATGCACATTGTTTTGCAATTTTGCAGCGTACCTGAAGAAGGGCTTAGGCCCGAAGCGTCGTGTCAATAAAGTTGTAAGAAGTTGAGCGTTCATATACAGTCATATCAAGAAAAACTATTCTTATTGTTAACACTGCCTTTGAGATAGGTTCTGCCCCTGAATATCAAGGCACGTACCGTAACCCGCAGCAAATCTCAGAACTTCGACAAGCGGACCCAGATTTGTGCTCAGCACTCTTAATTACCCCTATATACAATTTTTACACTTGGTCATAACACCCTAAAAACTCCCAAACAGGCAGGTACCCTTACTTTACCGCGAGGCTTCGAAAAACGTCTATAACAGTTTTCAGAGCGGTTTTTAGGCAGCTGCGAAGAACCCACTCAAATTCTACGTTCAAAATGGTTCTAGAAAAGTACATTGCATACGAAATGGCCTGGCTGACTTAAAGTAGTTCCCTTGTTAAAGAAAACATTCTGTCGTGGTGTGTTCCAGACTTCGGCAGCTGTTAATATTCGCATGCTGAAGAGAGAAAATATTTGTGCTAGTAATAAGGAGTAAACAATGCCGCCCAGGTGTGACAGACGGGATTCTTCGAAGAGAACCACCCTGATCCCTGATCACTGGGACAACTGTTCCACGATCTGTCAGCGGCTATATATCGGCTCTTCGTACATATCTCTCGTGACAAGGAGAGGTGTCCATCCAACTTTTCATCTTCGTGTCAAATTTTTCACCCAAAAGTTTACCCTAAAATAGGTTATGCATGTTTAAGTTGATTTTTAGTTTGAATCTTGAACGATGTCCTCCATATGCAAGTTCCACATTCTCAGATTTCCATATTGAACTTTCCTGCCTTAGTTTATTAGTCCCCAGTGTGGAATCTATATGCATGCATGGACGGTCTCGTGCTGCTGCTGCCAGAAAGAACATGGGCGCATAAATTTCATCTGTCCGACAAGTTCATCTCAAAGCTGGCACAGAGGGGCAAAATAGGATGACGAGGTTCAGTTCTTCCTCTCCCTGTCCTTCATTAACCTGAGCGCTCAGCTCGGAATGTCTGAAAAAAGAGTGTTTTCAATTGGGTCAAACTAATTTTTTGCTCCTGCGAAAGATTGCAGGAGGCTGTTTCCACTAGGAATTGTAGAAGAAGTTTTTTCTGTAGTGTAAGAACAGGCATTTGTAAAAAACAGGGAAAGAATCTTCAAAATTTGAAAAAAAAACTAATTGAAAAGCTGTATTGAAACTGAAAATGATTTTTCCATTTTTCGTATCATTTTTGAACGATTAAGCGTTGATAATCGATGACTAAATCATACTACATAACAGAAGGTTCATTTCCCAAAAACAGAGTCTATAGGGGAGACAGAGATTGGTTTGAAGGCAGGGTTCGCGAAAAAATCGGTCGTTGTGCTATTCTTAAAGGCAGTGTTCACGATAAGAATCGTTTTTCTGCTTATCCACTTATCATGAAGACGGTCCCATGCTGATTCTAATGATGGTTTTGGAATCGTACAAGACCTTCTGGGAACGGAGTTATGGTCCCTTAAAAATTGAGCTAGGGAAGCATGGTGGACGAGTTGTCCGAGGCTTGTAACTTCCGTCTTTTGCAACCGATTTATGCGAGCTGACCTGAGTAAAGAGAGAAGTTGAGAATGAAGGGAAGAACGGGGCTATTGATCGGAAACCATAGCTCATCTCACAATCTCGAGCATTCATTTGTTCACGTCGGTGGGCGTGGAAAGTGCATCCGGGGTGTGACGAGCTGACGGGTGTCCAACTTTGGGGCCGTAGGGGACCGTTCCGAGTTCATTTTTCTTAGTTTTTTCAACTTTGGGGTTGCGCTAGGCCCCGTAGCTGCCCATCTCCACCGAAAAATCAGACATGGTTTTTATCGTGGACACTGCCTTTAAGAAAAGGTAGATCTGGCCATCACAAAAGTGAAAATGAGTGAAAAAAAATTGGAGAAAAAAACGCTGAGAAACAAGTTATTGGTTGGTGTCCTCCCGGCCCCAGTTACAGTTCAACTGCGCATTGCCGTTCAGTCCGCAAAGTGCACGCTGATTGCGAATGCGAGCTGCGGCGCGGTTGCGAGTAGCCTCAGACAGCGATGTGGAGTCACCCGAGCGGTTTTCGCCTTTGGTGCCCGGGTGATCCCATGTCCCTGTCAGAGGATACTCGCAACCGCGCCGCAGCACGCTTTCGCAATGAGCGTGCGCTTTGCGGACTAAACGGCAATGCGCAGTTGAACTGTATCTAGATTTCTATAAATGCCCATTTTGCCATATTTCATTCTGCGTCTAAAGTAATTTCTGAGCATTTCTAGAGACTACTGACTACTTTAGAGCAAACTAAAAGACGTGAAAACAAGCATTCATGAGAATTTCCTTAATTGGGAGGGGGGGGGGGGCGGACACCAGCAATTGGCCGTTCTACCTCGTTTTTGTGCGCTTTTTTGCCGCAAATTTTCATTTTTTTTTAAATAAAAATTTTTGTTTTTTTAACGACCAAATCTACATTCTCATAGAGTAGAGAAAGGTCAAAAATTTCTTTTTTTTCATCGCGAAACCTGCCTTTTGTCAAAATGTAGGAATGGCGGCTTATGGTCAGGATTAGCAGATTATTCGCGGGCAGACGGAAACTAGAACAACCATTTCACATTCGGAAATCGGAATGCCTGATTGATCGAAAACTAAAAAATCAAAGAGAAAATGTTGGAAAAATTCCTGAAATTCAATTTCGCTCGTTTTTTTTGTGTTTGGTAAAGTAGAAGTGAAACGTCCGCTATACCTCATAGGTGTAGGACCAGAAAAAAATACAAAAAAATAAATAAAAAAATAGAAGTTTTCCATTAGCCGAAAATTTCAAGAAGGGAAGAGGCCCAAGTTTTTTTTGCGCATTTTTGAGTGTAAGATTTCCACGAAACAAAGAGTTCGCACATCGACAAGTGTTCCTGTGGACGGACATTTATTCCATGGTGTGGGCGGGCTTGTCATTTCGTCTTCTGACCCACGTGATTCGCACCCTTTTTCCAGTCGTTTTTACATTTTCTGCTTGCGTTTTATATTTTATAAAGGCTCAAAGATCACGTTTTTTCTTGCGAAAAAAAAACAAAAAGCATTTCTTCCTGAACTCTGCCTTTACAAGAATCTGTCATTTTCCGAGTGTAAGGACACGCAAGCAAGAACAGAGGCTTGGCTAGGAGGAAGAACGCCCGTCTGTTCGGCTAACGACCAACCACTCACTTCCGTGTACTTGTTCTGAACTTGTACGCCAGTCTTGGAGCGGGTCGTCATGTGCTGCAATGCGGCCAGCATGTATGTAAATATACAGATGTCTGAAGGACTCATGTCTTTGAAATGCCATAAACATTTAGGCATGGCTGCAGTAGCTGCCAGCCCTCGAAAAAATGCCACTGCAAAACATATATGCTATTAAGGGGGTTAGAACATGAGAGCATTTTCCGGCAGACATCTTTCTTATCCACTACGCTAAGCTGGATAGTTATGCGAAACCATCGTTTTCAGCATTTTGGGTGTACTGTTTTTGGTAATTATGTGGTCAACAGAGAATTTACATCTCGCACTCGCATTTGTGGTCGACACAAGGATGTGCGAAAATTTTCGGAATCGAAAAACGAAAGTCAAATTTTTTTGTCCCGAAAATTTTTATAATTCTCCGCTACGCTATTTTACATAGCAAAAATGCAATTTTTTGTTTTCTTCCGTTTTCTTCGTTTGTTCGAAAAATCAATACCGAAAAATTTTCGAAAAAAAAAGAATGATCTTCGATTGGCATATGTCCACCGAAAAAATTTGGTCTATGAACGAAAGTCTCCATTTTTCAGTGTCACGTTTTCGGAAATTTTTCACACATCACTGGTTCGACCGAACGACCACCATCTGCGTTAGTCATGCTACAAGCGAAAGGTGTTTCGGTCGAAACGGAGTTTGTTTCGGACAGAAAATGTTCTGTTGAAAAAACTGCTAATGATGCCCGTAATGAATGGCGGAAGTTTTGGGGCAACAGATTCTCTTTTCAATCTAACGGCTACAAGCCATTACAAGTGGGTGAGTATATAGACCTTTGTATTGGAAGGTCGATCAGATTCGCTTAGCCTTTTGACTATGTTAGGTCCGAGTCCGAAAACTACTTTTTTTCATTTTTTTTTCAATATTTTCTGTCTAAAAATTCTTTTGCAGCTATATATACCTGAGATTGTGTGAGTTGCACTTTCAGAAATTCTATGATCTAGTCAGGTTCTGTCACTGGAGTGACGAATGGCTTCACAACTGTTGTCTCCCTGCGGCTTTCTCACCTGAACTTACTATGACCTCCATCGATTCCGATCCCGCAAACGTCTCATAAACTATGTTCAAAGTTTGGTCTTTAAGAAATATCAAAGTTTTACTGCCTCAACTTCACATTAATAGAAGATTATCCCATATCTGACTATAGCATATAGAAATTTCTTCCTGGACCCTCTGGCTAGAACCAGTCTGTTGCGTGATACCCAGAAATCAGAACACCACGTTTTTTTTCAGGCATGTAGATCAAATCCTGACATCAATCGTGTCAACTGGCAGTTATCCCACCACTGCCGCCGTTTCTCAATCATTGGCCCATAAATTAGGGCGTCGATCTTTTTATTATTCAGTCCTGCATGTATTCGAGACTGATTGTCGCCCTCATTATGTGTTCTTCTCACCCTTTTCAAACCCGAACTATATTTATGGTCCAATTTGAAATGTCGTTGAAGCACGTACCGGTGTTAAGGGCATAGAAGAATAAGGTGTTAACGATCGAGCTTACTAACCCTGTTGTATGGGAGGGATGCGGTGGGTGGCCGACTCTGAACATGTGGTTTGTTTCGGGGCAAAATGAACCTAATTTTGGTAAGGAATCCATTTTTGATTCAAGATTTTCGCTGGAGAGCCGCCTGTTGCCTGCAAATCGCCGAGAGATGGCTGGGCAACAGGCAGGCGACCTGAGTTCGACAAGCCCCTCCCCCTTCCTCACCTGTCTGTCAACCAAATTTGACTCAGCTTGGGCGGATGAACCTGCTGTAGAAAAAACCACACTTTGTGCAGAAAACAATACGAACGATTGAAAAAATAACTGTGAAAGTTAGTTTTTATTCATACTTTTTCCGTATTCCAGTAACAAGAGAAGAGGGGGTTTTTTAATAACACCACAAGGAGCTGAACTTTTTAGTAGAATACCTGATATGAAAAAACAGCGCTGGAATGAATATTCTATTGAAAACCGATAATAAGAATATTGTGGTGTAAGAATAAAATTTTTTCGAAAATCTCTGGTGTCAACATTTTTTGGAGGTCCGAAGCGATAACACCAGAGATACTGAGAAGGTGCCGACCTATTCAGCATCAAGGTAGCTGGAGCAGGCAGATATCGAGAAACTACCTCGTGCTCAGGCAATCGCCACATTCAATGCGTGTCGAATATGCATTCAATTCTTAGACGAGGCTGTTTCGAGTACTGTCAGGAAACGTGCATCTAGGGGAGCACGTGCTCTTATTGTGTTTCAAATTACAGCACGTGCCCCAACAAATGAAATGTTCAATGAGTGCATGCTACACATTCAACTCAATGACAAAGCGATTTTCCAAGAAAGGAAAGCATACGACGCACTCTGAGGTGGGACTCAGATGTCTGAAGCTTCGCCGGTTCAATAACACGAGTTTGCGGTACTTGGCTCGCCCACCCGTTGGGGATGTCGTTTATCCGGTGATGGCTCCAGATGGTGCTCGGCGAGCTGGCTGAGTCCCATGGCAATGTGCCGACCGCGTGGCTTGTTGGTGTTCAGCTACGACATCGCTGAAACACATTGCAGCGTTTCTGCGATAAAGTCTTGCAGCACGTGCTCCTGCGATGGAAATTTGCAGCACGTGCTGCTGTTTGGAGCACGTGTCCCTGCGATGGAGCCGTTCGATGGGTGTGGTCACTCGAGGTGAATGCATATTCGACATGCATTGAATGCGGCGACTTTCTTAGTGGTTCTATTTAAAGGACGCAAGAGCTGGGTCATCATTTGTCATTAGAGCGCGAACTGCTCACTATGAGCTTTGCGTCCGAATTTGGGCGCTTTTTGTCTATTGCGCATTTTTTGCCGAATATTGTCGAAACGTTAGAGGAAAAACGGCAAACTACAATCGAAAAAAATCGTTCAAAAACAGCCGGCAAACGACAACTTTCAATTGTCACATCCCTGCTGGGTGTGCATATATGAATCATTTAGTTATATGCTCCACGTTATGGAAAAATGAGACGGCTAGGAAGTGGTACAGCCCATCTGAGTTGATATTGGGTTCAGTACACGAAAAGGCGCAGCCGTGGACGAGTTGGCAGGTTAGACGCGGCGTGTGTGGCGGAAAACGCTGCGTTTACGTCGTTGGTCTTTCGAGGGGTTAGGGTTATACGCGCTTCAGTGAAGACGTGAACGCAGCAGATGTGCGACTTCTTTGTTTTTTGTGTACTGGGTTCACAGGGCGAGAAAGGAACGAGACAATGGATAAAGGCTGAGTACTGCCGTAAGTCGATGCCATGCCCGGTGACTGCCGTCTTTCTACCCGGATGATTCTTGGCCCCGAGCCGCACTGCACAGGGATCGAAGCCGCCTGAGAGCTTGGCTCGTTCTGTGGGCTACTGCTATTGCTGTCCTGGCTCCTAAACTTTGGCAATCGTTAGGTTATGTGCCTTACGTAGACAGGCACGGTCATGCTGACGCTCACCTGCACAAAATCGCGCATGTTAGTGCAACAACGATACGGGACGGCTCTGTTCGATAGATGACAGCGTCAGCGTGCTATGGCCCCGAGGGTACCTCAAGGCTACAACCTCCCTACCTGTCAGGCATAAAGTTTGCCTTGCACTATGTGAGAAAAATCACTGACGTAGAACGAGACTGTCATATTATGAGTTTTTCGGTCGCTTTTCAATGCTTGCGGGGGTTACAAGGAAGCGATATGTACACATATTTGGAGTCAGATTCTTGATCAGTCCCACACGACACCAAGGAACGGAGTCTAAATAGATAATAGTGTTCATAGATGTCGCAGTTCTGTTTCCTCCTGTTTTCTCGCCAGCGAGATTGGATGATGCGTTAGAAGTTGCACCAACAGCATCAGCTCAATGTGATTTTCGAACGAAGAAATGTCGCCAGCCCGTCCGTCAGCAATCAACAGCTTCGTCTTCAGTGACTAAAACGCCGCCGCGCCCCGCTAACTTCTACACGCGGCTATATTATGCTAGATGGCCAACATCACCACACCACAACCACAACCGCAGCCCCCGCTTGTATCTACATACATACGACTGACGTCTCACACATCGATCATCGCTAAACAACTGGCTTCATTGATCAATGTCTCGTGTTGCTCTGAGGGTTTTTTCCAGGGGGTATCGGTCATATTTGTGTCTCATGAGAAACGGTTTCCTCTAGGAATTCCGAACTCTGGGATAGTTTTTAACATACTAGTCACTGACATATGCAGTCACTTTTAACACTGGCAATAGTGTAGATTTGGGATTCATCTGAAGTCTCACATTTCCTTGAAAGATCTTTGTTCCGACCTTGAAAAGGCTAGGCGAATTTGAATGCTGTAGTTTCCCGCGCTGGAGTCAGGCGGTGGTAAACTGTACCACCAATCAATATTTCGTTGTCACCTGTTTATTCATTGCAGAGTGTTGCTATTCCTGCTGTTTCATTGCTCTCACACTAGTTTTTCGAATGAATGCAAGTGAACGGATTCGTGTTGTGTGTGAGGAGAGTTCATTGCTTCTGAATGCTTACGAAGGGAAAGCGAAAATCAGCTCAAAATCTTCACATGTAACCTCTTGCAGCTTGGGACCCCCCACATGCATTCGGCTAAAAAACTGCCGTAATGGCAATGAAAAAGCAGGAGTTAAAATGTTCAGCTTCCAATATTAATAATAATAATAAAGATAATAATAATAATAATAATAATAATAATAATAATAATAATAATAATAATAATAGTAATAATAATAATAATAATAATAATGTCCATGAATCTTGGAATAGCGATTTAGTAATTAGTAGAGTGTTAATAAAGCCGTGTCCAAGATGTTAACGATTTATCAGGCTAACGTTTCGGCCTCGTCGCCTTCATTAAAGCCTGGAAAATGAAGAAATAAATGCGACTACTCCTCAAACACACGATTAACTTACAGAAAAGCACCAAAGGCTAGGAAAACACAGGAAATGCCGCACGTAGCCATAAAAATTGTACTGCTCACCTTTGGTACCAAGAAAGTGGTAAGGGGCCACCTCTAGTTGGTCAGGCAGTGGGTGGTAAGTGGTGGCAGTGGTGGTCAGGAAGGCACGCAATCATACCACCCACTGCCTGACTAACTAGAAGTAGCCCCTTACCACTTTCTTGGCACCAAAGGTGAGCAGTACAATTTTTGTGGCTACGTGCGGCATTTCCTGGGTTTTCCTAGCCTTTGCTGCTTTTCTGTAACTTAATCGTGTGTTTGAGGAGTAGTCGCATCTTTTTCTCGATTTTCCAGGCTCTGATAAAGGCGACGAGACCGAAACGTTAGCCTGATAAATCGTTAACATCTTGGACACGGCTTCATTAACACTCTACTAATTAATAATAATAATAATAAAGATAATAATAATAATAATAATAATAATAATAATAATAATAATAATAATAATAATAATAATGATAATAATAATAATAATAATAATAATAATAATAATAATAATTTATGACGTAGTTTGAGACATAACGTCGGCATGGATCCTGATGAGACTGCGTTCACTATTGAAGGTTGACGCAAACTCGGTGCTATGCGCTATAACATAGGCGCACCGAGTTTGCGCGAACCTCCAATGGGAAATGCTAAGTCTCATTAGGATCCATGCCGATGTTACGTCAGATATGAAAAGGCGACAGAGGAAACAACTGATAATAGACATAAATCCCAGTGTTATTCAGGAAGGAATATGGTTCTTTCCAAACGATTTATCTGCCAGAAAATTGAAGAATAGGTTGTAGCCGGTGTCTTGAAGATATACTCCAACCTCAGAAGGAGTTTTTGATATTGTGGTTCGTCCACCGTCTATAGCAACTCTACCAAGCTCAAAAGCTTAGTTTGCCCAAAGAGTAGAGAAAAAGCGAGGAAAATTTCGATCACACCCCTAAAAAGTAATAAGTGGGTTACACCCAAACATGTTTCGGGCTTCAATAGAAACGAGACGCGCGATGGGTTCTGATCATGATCTATGTTCTTCCATTCGTTGTCGGTCTAGCTTCATATTGTGGCCTGCTCCAGTGCGGTAGTTGCGAACGGTGATAAAAAACAAGGCCTACACAACTCGTTCATGAAATTCTCGCATTTCAATTTCACAATCTTGAAAGGGACATAACTCCGTTTTAAGTCGCTTCTGACCGATTCTGGGGACACCTCTGTGATCAGCGTGAAATCCTTTCCAAACTGAGCAGGTAAACTGGAAAACGATTCTGAGGTTGTACTGCGCTTCTTAGGATATATACGTTTGCAGAACCCGCTAGAAAAAAAAAGTTGAGATGTCTAAGATCCTAATCTTGGTTTTCTGAAGGAAATTTTCACTGAATCACTACAAGTCCGTGGGGCTAATGGGGCATAAAATTGTGGAACATCAACTTTTATAATGGTAATGAGGACGTGTTGATTGATGCTTGAAGCTCTCAAAAGCACCACCGTCCTTTCTTCATAGAGCTAAACCCTAAATTGTCCGTCACGTTCAATGAATTATAGAGCGCAAAATCATCCGGTCGAATGCTTTCATCATTTCGTTTTTTTTCCGTTTTTTTTGCAATTTCTGATTTGAATGACACGAATCCTATAGTGTTGGAACGAACAATTTTTTTTTGAAAATTTGAATAAACGAGTTGTTTGAATAATCCACTTTTTTGACTATTCGATTGTTTGAATAAACCATTATTCCACTTCTATGAATATTCGATTATTCGAATAAACGAATAGTTCACAATATCTACTTTAAATTGAGATCACTAAATTCAAATTTCTAGAGTCAAATCAATGCATCTCAATAGACATACGAAGTTTTTGGAACAATTCCTAAAAATCATAGTAATCCTCGATCTTTTCCGCGCTGGGAATCAGTGCAAAATGGGGTGCGATCTTGTCGAGTAATCAAAATATGCTGAATATTTGATTATTCGAATAAACCGAATATTCCACTTCTTTGAGTATTCGGTTATTCAAATTGATCGAATATTCGAACATCACTCGAATAAACGAATATTCGGGTAACACTCCTAGCCGTCATATTTGTAGCACTGGCCATAAGGTTTTATAGGTACTGTCGTCAACTTTCAGCTCAGGATGGATTCGTCTTTGATGTCTGTCCATTTTTGATTATTCCTTTAGAGCTCTGCTCATTTCTAGCAAAACTCTGCGCAGTTCTCATAGAGTCTACCCACCTTCTGCCACTTCCTGTTCACTCCCTTTAAGGCCCACCTACCCTTTTTCCGCAGTCCTCATGGAGTGCCAATGGCCACTTTCTACGAGGATCTGCGTACTATTCCTGAATTCCTTTACCAATTTACGAGATGTGGTGCTTATCCCTTTAGAAATGGTGCCAATTTTTTGAACCTCCTAGCCACTCCTGATTGTCCAAGGTATTTGGCTTTCGTCTTTCGGGACCAGCTTTCTTTCATAGAACTCCTCATACTCCTTGTGAGGCTCTTCTCACATTTCACGAAGGCACCCCTCTGGCATTTTACACTACCAGACGTCTCACCTCTGAACATGAGCTATAAACCTCATCTAGCTCCTTAGCCTAGTTCCGGGAAAAGAAGTTCAACTTCAAGTGCACTTTAGTCCAACTGGCTCCAGCTCGACCCTGCACTCTGATTTCATAAAACTCTTCCGCAATATTCCTGGAAAAGTTATCGTCAGACATCTACTTGGGTAAGTGTATTGAAGAACATTCTGGACGATCCCTCGTTCAATGCGTCTCATCATGATGAGGATTCGGAGCTGAAAATTTAATTGTACTTTATGCAACACTGCATCTAGTCCCATGAATATTGCTGCAGCAAAAGCAACTTGGCGCCTGAGTCCCACTCGGTCTACACTCATCGAAATAATGACAGACAGGTGTAGAAAACCTTCCCAATCAGGGATGTGCTGCAATTGCCGTTTGCCGGTTGCCGATTGCCGTTTGCCGGCCGTTTTGGACGATTTTTGTCGATTGTCGTTTGCCGTTTTTCCTCTCACTTTTCGACAAAATTCGGCAAAAAGTGCGCAGTAGATAACAAACGCCGCGATTAGGACGCGCATGGTAAATCCCATAAGCCTGGCAGCGGCCGGCTCGAAAGTAGGGAGACAGGCTATACGTACTTCAAAACTTCAAGCCAGTTGGTGTTATCTACCGTGCGGTCATGTCAAAACAATCGCTAGTATTGTAGTGTCATGCTCGTGTGGGTCCTCTTGTCTCGAAGAGTACCGAATTCACCACACTCTCCTTGCTGAGGCTTGATCAATAAATGTAGGGTTCATCGGGACAAGAAATAACACCCTAAACGTTTTCAGGAGAGGACACAAAGGGTTCAGAGCTCAATTTCTTTCAGACATTTTTCAAAGCGTCGTGTGGAGGACGTTGGACTTCACTGGCAGTTTGTGGGGTTGTGCACTTTGCCATCTCTTATTATGCTCAAAATTACGCTGAGAAACATGCTACCATGTTGAAAGTTGGAGTTCTGAGTTAAAAGGGTGGGGGAGGATGTACACTATACTTGTTCCAGATGGAATTTATTTCGAATATCCGACTTTTCGACTGTAGTCGGATATCACCCTTTTTCGAATATTCGACTTTTCGACTGTAGTCGGATATCGCACTTTTTCGAATATTCGACTTGTCGAATAAAAAGTCGACTTTTTTATCCGACTGAAACAGTCGGATACTCATCCGATTATTCGATTCGGAACAAGTATAATGTACACGTCGTGGCGAACATTCGTTTCGGTTAAATTCGCTGCCTGACTGTAAACTGGATTGACGGAGTCGACGGTATTCGGGTTAAGGGGTGGCGTACAGTTTGGGAAGGAGGTGGTTTGAACCAACCGCGGTTTTTTAGGAGTCGTATTGGTGGAAAGCTTGAAAAACTGCCCCATTCAATGTATTTGAGTTATTGGCGCGCAGTTCAGAAGAAATTTAAAAGGTCGCAGGGGGTGAGATGCCGAATATTTAGCCGTTTCTCAGCAACGTTTCCAAGGCTGTTCGGAAACGTGCGTTTTAGTTGTATTTTTTTCACGTGATTATCTTTGATCTGAATTCCGGTTAAACAGTAAACACACCGTGAGGCACGAAACGAGTACGCCGCGAACTCTGAGAAAGTTTCCTAGTCAGATAAAGGACCTAACAACCGTAGGTGCACATTTCTGTTCGTAGGTCCCGCCCAGTTGAAGTATGGCTCGCGATTAATTTTATATGAGTTACTCTCAGTTGGTCCTATTTTTGTAAAAGCGCAGCCACCCATCGCGATGCCGCAGCGGCACTTTCGCGGAGTTCTGGTACCTTTCGCGGAGCCGGTATGGCTTTATCGCGGAGTCGCAGCGGCCATTTCCGCAAGAGAAGGGCTGCCACGCTCGTTAAAAAATAATGAAGTCAAGTAGGGACACACTGACCTCTTCCTTTTTTTAAAACTTTTTTCGAATGCTCATCCCCTTGAATTGTATTGCGCGATACTCTGAATTTCGTGCCATAAATTTGAAACACGAAGCAATTGCATGACTACTACATATTCCGAAAAGGGTTGATATTAGAGAACCGCGGAAAATTACTATCCTTTCACTACAACATTCCCATTACCAGTGTTCAATAGAATGCTTATTTCGGTCTGCTCTTTATATCAGGTATTGTACCTAATTAAGAGGTTAAATTTCTTGCGGTATTATTGAAAAACCTCGTGGTGTTATTGAACTAGAACAAAATGCCAAGATTCAAGGACAGTCGGCCATACACTATTCAGAAACCATTTCTTATCTGGCTATCGAAATACGATTTGTGCATGAGGAAGAAGTATTTTTAATGCTACTTTCAGAACATTTGCATCGTTTTTGTACGAGTTTTTTTTATTTTGCCGTTTGTCGATTGCCGTTTGCCGGCCATTTTTGGACAAAATTTGTCGATTTCCGTTTGCCGATTTTTCAAAATCGTTTGCCGCACATCTCTGTTCCCAATGGGTCGGCCTGCGACCGTCTTCTTGCGTCCGCCACTCATCAATTGATACTGGTGTTTCACATGCGCACATGGGCAGGAGCAATGCACTCGAGCTCGGTTTTCCCACCCCAGGCTCAGTCGGGTTTTCGACCAAGTCTGACGGGGGTCTATGCAACAACAAGATAACAAGTTACCTATTCTCTGCACCAAGCGGACTCTATAAAAATCTAAATTCTAATCACTCATGGCGCATGCTGCGCGCGATGCCCCTGCCCTGCGCTCCGTCGCTGTCTCTAACCACCTCTACGCACCAGCACGCGTGGAGACCATGAAAATTTCGCGTTTTCATAACTTGCATCGCTCGTAGCCAGTTCGGAATCGATCACCCTCCAGAAGACCATGCAGTTGCTCGCGCATTGGCATGGGCTTCTGTTTTTCGCGTTTCAGGCTGGACTTAACGTCGGCATGGATCTTGAAGAGACTTCGCGATCACTGTTGAAGGTGGGCGCAAACTCGATGCTATATGCTATAACATAGGTGCACCGAGTTTGCGCCAACCTTCAACAGTGTTTCAGGGGACCATAAATTCATGAGGGCGTTATTTTAGGATTCTAAATTTGGTAAATGACATATCCTCTGTTTCTTAGACGAATTTGGTTTATTCCATTGCGTGTCTGTGCGGAGCGAGAGAAAGAACAGCGAGAAAGTGTGGGAGAGAAGGAGCAACAGCATACACGCGCACCCGCACGCAATCGACAGCAGAAGATTTCACTATAAAATAGAGGATAAGTTATGACCAGGCTTTTGATTTGAATCGAAAAATCGCGTAAAATTTTGTTCGCGGGCAGTACACCTAATTAAGGGGCAGGTTCTGCAGAACTCTAGACCCCTTGACCCGATGGATTATCACCAGAGAGGACCGTCCCTCATTGGACTTGAACGAATTCACCTCCAAAGATTACGTGTGGTTTTCGCATCAAACAAACATATGTAACTGTAGCTCATGGTTTGCCGTTCATGAATCCCAGCCCAGAGAGAAACTGGACCCTGGTGGCCGCTGGAGCACCAATATTGATTGCACGTCGAATTGCTTGTTCTCTGTACTTCTCACTAGTTCACGTCTACCGTACGCCATAAACTGGGTCGGAAGGTCACGATCTGTAAGATCTGCGAAACAACAGCACAGCAGGGAGTCCTCAGTGTAATTTTTCTGAATTTTTTTGAGTGGCTGATAACATTATGGCCATTATATTGTTTGCTTACTATTCATCAGCCAATATCAGCTCCTGATTCGTTTATCAGCTTATCCCGGTTTTTCTAGTGCAGGTTCTCACTCTCCCTCCACTCTACACTACCGCTCATAACATGTGTCCCAAAACGCGTCGGCGACGCGAAAGCGCGTCGGAAACGTCGTTTTCGTTCAGAGTGAACGATTTCGGAATCTGAGAACACCGTTCGATTCGTCTTGTCGCGGTGATTCCAAAATGTATAATACCATTGAGAAAAACAAAACAAGTTTCGACCTAGTTATGGCCTACTTTCTCAGAGGAGCCAAAATCTTTCATATTGGATGTTTTCGAAATTTTAAAACGTCAATGCATTCGCATTATCATGCTGATTTTAAAAATGTGAGCATCTCAGACAGTAGGTGCGGGCGGATCGCTGGCTTTTGGCGGGCGGATCGACATCCCCCCGCCAGTAGCCAGCGACCCCCCCGCCAGTAGCCAGCGATCCGCCCGCCATTAGCCAGCGATCCGCCCGTCACTAGCCAGCAATCCTTCCTCGATGCCACATGTTGGTTTCCGGTGGTTCCCACCACGGTCTCCGTGTGCGGGACCACCACCCCCCCCCCCTAGCCGTGGGGACCATCCCCTGAGCTGACAAAAATTATCCTTCGGACTCTGAGTGTTCCTTCTGAGGTGACTTTAGGTCACCATTCAGGATCGGCCTTGAAATGCCGAGTGAGCAGTCAGTGCGATGGAGCGCCTTTTATACCCTTCGGTTTGCTTACTCTGAGCGTGATACTGATAAAAGAAAAGAACTTGTCAATGATTGACAAGTTTCACCGTGTAAAATTTGAGCGGGCGGATCGCTGGGTATCAAAGCCCTGGCGGGTGGATCGCTGGCAGGTTGCGGGCGGATCGCCGCTTCAGAGCTTGCCGGCGATCCGCCCGCTAGCGTGATCAACTTCCCCAGGTGCTGCTATCCGCCCGCCAAAACGCAGCGATCCGCCCGCTGAGACGACGAGAGGCAGCCATCCGCCCGCCGAGGCCACGATGAGCTGCGATCCGCCCGCAACTTGCTGGCGTACCGCCCGGAGAGGCCTTGATTGCCAGCGGTCAGTCCGCACCTACTGTCTGAGATAGTCAAGATCGGTTCAATTCTTAACCTACTTTCAACTTTTTCAAATTCAATGGATTCGAACTTTTTTTTAAATCGGTTTATTTGTAAATATAACAGCACCATTCGATTCGCAGCGTCATTCTGATTCGGAAAGTGTGTTAAAACGCGGATTAAACTGAATATCAAGCCTTATTATTGGCTATTTACGAGTGAACTTTATGATGGCCCCGCTAAAGACCTCCTAAACTGGCGCTGCCTACAAAAAGTGCAATATTGGGCACTTCTGCTGGAGGCAACCGAGAAATCTCACATCTTTACCCCTTGTTATTAATAACATATGCATTTGGCGCATTTTGGAATGCATTTCGAAACTTATCGAAGGCTGCTTTTGTCTTGTGCTTCATCACTCTTCTTTTGTCCTCTGATTCCGTTATGTATAAAAGTATAAAAAGTTGCATCATCGACTAAAGACATCGAGACGAGTACAATGATGTATTTTTCATTGTTTGAAGGAAGTTTTCATTTTTCATTTGCTGAAGTACCTAAAGCGAGCCATACACGGGCTAGTCTCCGCTAATTGTGCAGTCATCAACTACCAGCTCAGGCGATAAGCGGGCCCGAGCCGCCTGACAGTTCGGCTCGGGTTCCCGAACTGCGAGTCGGCTTCTGTTGCTGTCCGGGCCACTGCTATTGATGTCCGGCCTGCTCCGGTTCGCCCGAACAGCAACGGCAGTGGCCCGGCGATTGGGAGAGCGAGCCAAACTGTCAGGCGGCTCCGATTCCTGTTTGGTGCGGCTCGGGGCCGAGAATCGCTTGAGAGTGTACTGCAAGGCGCTGCCCACGCACGCGACATAAGAACGATTTTGACCCGAGCATTTCGGAATTCTGATGAAAAATCGTATTTACTTCTGAGAACAGGAATTCCGATTTTCTTCAAGTTTGAAAAATTTCTAGTTCGTTTCGATTTTTCGAAACCTCCAATTTATTTCAATGTCTGAAAAACTTCTGATTTCAGCTGGTATTTATTTTTGGAATCAAGAATTCCGATTTTTTTTCAAATTTCGAAATTTCCAATGCACTTCGAATTTCCAAAATTTTCAGTTTATTTCAATTTTGGGAAAAATTCTGATTTCAACTCGTATTTATTTTGGGAATGAAGGATTCCGAAATTGTCTTCAACTTTCAAAAATTTTCAGTTTATTTCGATTTTTCAAAACCTCCGAATCATTTTGATTTCTTTTTTTTCAATTTCATTTTTTTAAGTCGGATTTCAACTCGTATTTATTTTCGAAGCTAGGAATCCCGATTTTTTTTCAATACTCAAAATTCTCGGTTTTCTTGGTTGCCTCCAGCAGAAGTGCCCAATATTGCACTTTTTGTAGGCAGCGCCAGTTTAGGAGGTAATTAGCGAGGCCATAATAAAGTTCACTCGTAAATAGCCAATAATAAGGCTTGATGTTAAGTTTATTCCGCATTTTGACACACTTTACACTTTCCGAATCAGAATGACGCTGCGAATCGAATGGTGCTGTTATATTAACAAATTGACCGTTTTGAAAAAAGTTCGAATCCATTGAATCTGAAAAAGTTGAAACTAGGTCAAGAATTGAACCGATCTTGACTACGCCTGCATTTTTGAAATCAACATGACAATACGAATGCATTGACGTTTCGAAATTTCGAAAACATCTAGTTTGAAAGATTTTGGCTCTTTTCTGAGAAAGTAGGCCATAACTAGTAGAGTGCTGCCCGAATATTCGTTTATTGGAATAATATTTGAATATTCGAATAATTCGAATAATCGAAGATTCAAAGAAGCGGAATATCCGTTTATTCGAGTATTCGAATATTCATAGAAGTGAAATATTCGGTTTATTCGAATATTCGAATATTCAGCATGAATCATTTGAATATTCGACAAGATCCCACTCCATTTCGCCCTGATTTTACATTTCAAACATCTTAGCGTAATGACTTCTAATTTCTCACAATTCTTCAGTAGCTCATAAATTTATAGTTATAGCAAGTATGTACAATATATTAAACTGCTCGTAGGATTTTGTCAAAACGCTGGAAATGCCCATTTCACCTTTAGTTATAGAGAAAAGTTTAAATTTCGAGCGACGCATAAGTATAGCAACGCTTTAGGAACATGAAAATGTCTCGCAAAAACGGCCACATTGTATCATTTTCATGCGCGATTTTATGGAACTGGTTCAAGGTGATGCTATTCGTCTTTTTTTCCCGGTGGACTTCACCTGAATTCTCAGGCTAACAAAAGATTTGAGTTGTCAAGAGGGTGCAGTTTGTGAGATGACAACTTACCAGCCTTTTGTCGACGCCCCAGTTTGCCTGACAAGGGAAGTGTTTAGAGTGGTAAACGCATCTGCCAAAACGACTAGTATCGTTAGTATCTCTTCTGGCTCAATAAAATAATGCGCAGTATCCAGCCCCGAGCTGCAGTTTCCAAGGAGTTGCAAGCTTATAAAGGTCGTTTTTTTTGTGCTTTTTGTACCCTCCAAAAAGAGCATTAATCTTTCGAAAATTCGGTAACGGACCCCATGAATGTGTTCAGTGCCCGAAACTACCCCACTGAGCAAAATTTGGGTGAAGGCACATTTTCCGTACTTTGTCCAGACTGATAGCGTTTTGGACTTGTACGGATTTTCGGTTGGGCGCTTATTTCTACCGCTTGAGGGCTCTGGAAGCGTTTTAGAAAAATGTTCCAGATTTGACTTAAAATTATTCCAGAGTGGTTTTTTGGGGCGCTGATCACGATTTTGAGATTTATTAGTCGATTTCCAAAAGTTTTCGGCTCATTTTGTTTTGAGCTTTCCAACCGGGAAAAATTTCGAGGGAAAAAACGCCACTTTCGAGATATCCGGTTTTCTACGATAGATATGTCTCAAAATCATTCTCTGAGAGCTATTCGGAGTGCTAGACACGAATCTGGAGTCCCTTTTCGATTTTTCGCAAATTACGGTAGATTGCGGTGGGTATACGGTAGTTTGGTCAAAATCTCATGTTTTACTCAAAAATTGTATACGGGGGTTATTCGGGGTGGAAAATCCGAATTTAACGTCCGTTTGTCGATGTCCAAAATACTAAGATGGCTTTTGCCCTGTAAATTACTTCTTACCTACCGTAACCTACTGTAAACCTCAAAAGTTCGACAAATGGACTCCAGATTCGTGTTCGCCACCCTAGATTACTCACTCCTACATACAAGTTTTGGGCTAAATCCGAGAAAATTTTTTGAAACTCGCAAAAAAATGCCTGATGGTATCTGCCTTCCCTCCCTGATCCCTTGAAAAATGCTCATAACTTGTTCGAACCTGCAGCTTGGGGCGAGATACTGCGCATTTTTATTACTGAGCCACAAGATATACTAACGATACCAGTCGTTTTCGCAAATGCGTTTACCACTCTAAACACTTCCCTGTGAGTGGATTGAATGGGATAGTACGCAATAGAGTGTTGCCCAAATATTCGTTTATTCGAATAATTCGAATATTCGAAGAAGTGGATTATTCGGGTTGTTCGAATAATCGAATATTCAAAGAAGTGAATTATTCGAATTATTCGTTTATCCGAATATTCAAAAAAAAATTATTCGTTCCAACACTCTAATAAGTAGGTCGAAACGGTTTTTTTACTCAAATCTGTATAGATTTTTGGAATCACCGCGACAAGACGAATCGAACGGTGTTTTCAGATTCCGAAATATTTCACTCTGAACGAAAACGACGTTTCCGACGCGTTTTAGGACACATGTTATGAGCGTATTGTAGATCATTGCAACTGTACCGCTTAATCTGATATCTGCCCTGAACACTTTCATTTCTTGACAGCGGAATCTCCTAGGATGAGAGCAATCTTTAGCTTTTTACCGGTGACACAAGCATCAGCTGTCGATCATACGGTGACAAAGTAGTCACTAGAGATGCGATATCTGTAAGTCAAGTCTGCATCTACATATATACATAGCTGCTGTCATCTTTCGTTCTGTCTGTGCAACATCTAAAAGGAGTGTCCTCGATAAAAACCGTACCCGAATTTCCGCCGGGATTTCAAAGATTAGGGACCAGTGGCAACAGCAATGTTGGAAAAACTACTAAAAAAGGCCCCTAACAGCCCTATGCGGACTTGGATGGGTGGGGTTACGACCGCATAGGGCTATGTTGGGCTATTTTCTCGCCATTTTTTCGACATTTCTGAAACAATGGTCCTCTGACATTTCGATTTCAGGTTATAATTCGAAGACGATTTTCATCGTGGACAATGCCCTCAAGGATTCGACTGGTACATCACGTGCCTTTTGCGAAATAGCACATCTGAGAATTTTTCAAAAGGGCATTCCCATTTTGAGCACAATGAACGAGCGCTGGCCGTTAGTCTCCCTGGGGTTGTGAAAAAACCACAGGATACATGCATGCACCAGAGACGACCATATGCTCCGATTTCAGATGCTCACTTCCTTTATTTATCCCTACATATAGCCAGTTTACTTTATATGCATGGACTAATGTTCGAAAATCAGACTTTTTCTAATGATCGAGTTCTCGGCTTATCTGGAAATCACGTTTTTCGAATGATCGACTTTTTGATAAAACCGGATTATCAACTTTTCGAACAATTGACTGAATCGATTCTGCCCTATCGGGTCCTTCATTTTACACGTGACGTAACTCCAAATATTTCGGATCTTGCCTTTTCTAACGTCGGCATGGATCGTGAAGAGACTTTGCGTTCACTGTTGAAGGTTTGCGCAAGCTCGTTGCACCTATGTTATAGCATATGGCACCGAGTTTGCGTCAACCTTCATCAATGAACGCGAGGTCTCTTTATGATCCATGCCGACGTTACGTTTGACCGGATTTCGAGTCGATGTTGGAGTGACAATGTCGTGTTTGTCGGGTCAGATTTCTCATAATGGTCCGACCGTATAAGTCGGCCGGAAACCGGAAGCAGCTCGGTCTGGCTTAATAGGTATTGTGCACTACTATCTTACCTGCATTTCATCGTTGGTCACTTGATGGTCGACGGGTATTCCCGTACGTGAACCACCCGACAGATTGTTGATCAAAAGCTCTGATGCCCTTTAGATTGAGACTGTCTTCGAAATTTTATCACTTTGTTATTCTATTCAGTGTTTACAGCATGCGTTCCAGTAGTGCATTCATTGAGCATCCCCCAACGTTCTTTAGAAATAGCATCTCTATGAGAGCATCAAACATCTATCTACTCACACAGAGGTCAATGTCCAGTTCTTCACGTTGCTGTCACGCCTATTCTGAATGCTGACTATGACACCTAGAATCTTCATTCGCGCTCATCATATGATCCTTCTTTTACCCTCTTTTGTGTTTGTGCCCACTGTTTGGGGTGTACCGTCATTGTGAAGGATATCATGTTGAGCATCTACCTATCGGAAATTCACCCTATCATGATGTACGGACCGGAGACGTGGGCAGCACCAACGATCCAGATGGAAAGGTAGGACTGCACTAGGAGAAAGCTGTTAAGCCATTTGCTTGGATATCTCTTGCTGCTGATGTGTCATAGCGAATGTCTCTACAAAGAAAGTGACGCACTACATTAACGCTTGACGCGAGTGAGGTGCCATCATCTCCCAACTTTATCTCATGCGGCAACGGAAGGTCGTCTTTGTTTGTTCGGGCATATCTTACTCTTCAACATGCTTTATGGATGCTCACGAGTCCTGTGTAGAGACGGCCTCCTGGACGTAGGTTGAAGTCTTGGACGGTTTGTGAAGGAGGAATAAAAATCACTTGCATTGAAATACAATTCAAGTGCGATGTTTCACTTCGTAGAAAGTGGAATAGCGACCAGTGGTTGACTTTTGTTCAAATTGTGGCTGAGGATCGTGACAATCGGACACGGCTAACTACTAGGATGGCGCACCTAGTTGAAGGGGTATGGTATACTTTGTCGCTGTAATGATCGACAGGCATGCAATCTAACAAAAATCGCGGCGGGATCCGCATAGAAGCAACGGCAACGGTCGTCGTAGGAACAGATGTCGCGCGTAGATAGCAGCGACTTGGCGCGGAGGGTTGGCATACTGCAAATGTGCCATAGCCTGTCGCTACCCTTGTCGCTGTGCAGTGCACTGCGAGAGCGACAGATTTAGAGGGCGGGAGGCGGTTGCTGTAGCTGTGCAGAGCAACGCGACAGTGTGTCGCGAAAGTATACCATACCCCGAAGACGCGGAATGACCGCGTCAGGCAAAGGCCAGCCGATTGAGTTAACCCATTCACGACCACGTGTCGCACCGGTGAGGCACACGTTGATTACCTTTTCGGAGCGCGTGTCCCAACTTTGAGACACGGTAAACGGTAACGCAATATTGCACGCGGTCCAAACGTGCAGTCACCCAAAATTAGGTCGTGAATGAGATAAAGGCAGCCTATGCGCTCAAAAACGATATAAATTTTATGGAATGAATCGAAGGTTTGAAGCTGTTAGTATTGGGAAATGACGAAAAAGATCCGAAAGAATTCGACTGAAATGGAGTTGTAACGGTTCTTTCTGTATTGGTCCGCAAGGGGACGGGTTACACCGCATTGGCCGAAATAGCGAAGCTAGCAATAAATTGGCTGGGATAACAACGCTATTGCACTCGTAAGGTCTTTACTAGAACGCTTGCGTTCTCAGGAGCGTTGAAAGGCAAGCGCTGACCGAAATCAAGCATTAAATATTTGTATTGAAGGGCGTAGTAGGTATCGGTTTGCGGAGGAAGGATGGTTTGCTGACAAGGACGGCTCAAATACGGTCATTTTAGCTCATTTTTGACGCTTGCAACTCCGTGAGGAGCCCGTACGATCCCGCTAACGTAGTTATCTGAAAACCTTTGCAAGCGTGTATGCCGTCTTTAATGAACAAGGTTAACTTCTTCTCGGCATTCGCCTTGAACTCAGAAACACCTGGGAAAACAAAAGTTAATGTTTATGAGAGTCCACTCTTTAATCATCACTTGAGAATTTTACCCTTGCGCGTCACTAAAACATTGGATTGGAATTTCGCGAGTGTGTTACTACAAACATAGCTGAGGCCGACATCTTCTCAGAGCCATGCGTTCAACCTCAACTTTAACAATCCATTTATGCTACTTGAGCAGTAAATAGTTTATCCTTAATTGCTTTTCAATGCTGAGTGGCTTCAATTCTCGTTGGCCATCGCTGCTCAAAAACCTCTATGTGTTTAGATCGTCGTTCCCGTGGAAAATTCGATATTCATAATAAAGCACGGGTACAGAACTAGTAAGGTTTCATGAACCTACCCCACCCATCCACCCACTCTTTAGTCGCCACTGCTGTTGTTATTGAACATTGTTCATTCAGTGATGTCCTCTTGGAATGCAGTGCTACACACGAAATCTGAGTGGCGTTTGCGTGATGATTGTGGTTAGATGTCTTGCGTGGGGTTCGGGTCTCCAGTCTAATCGTGTATAGAACGTCATTAAGAAGGGCAGATTTATGACGTGGGCCCGCAAACTTGATTTGGGTTTGTGACAACGCGTGGAGCTATGTGCGTATTTCCTACTCTCCCAGCTGGACGAACTTCTTGGTTGCTAATATATAGTTTATCCTCGACTGCAGTTGTATTATTTTTGGTATCCCAACATTTCCCTCTACCTTTCGTTGTTTTGCTTTGATAAGGTGCTTATTCCGGACCAAATTTTTTTCTCTGTGTTTGGTACAGCGGAATATGCAACAGTGATGAATCGAGAAACTTTTCCCAAGTCTCATCTTCTTTCCGGATGGGATGACAGCGCCTGATAGGCCCACTGGTCCTTCAAGGCAATTTCAAGGCTGCGTTCCTATAGAGGATTAATGTTCATCGTCACTAAGTCGTTCGTCATTCCCTGCTCCAATTTCGAAAATGTCCAGATTGAGTCCAGCCGTCTGTCGTGCAGCATACATGCAAATCTTGAACATTTGTTATTTTAAGATGTCACTGACATCATCTGCTACCAATGGTCAAATGGAGCTTTGCAGAAATCGGAGATTCACCCAAGGTTGTGTTGCAGGATCTACGGATCAGTCGGATGAATATCTCAACCTGTTTCATTCCACGAACTGCCTTTCTGCGCAAAAAAAAACAATTTCCCCTAAAGCGCAACATATGTAGCCGCAATTGAATGGTACCGCAGTCACTCATCGCCGCGACGGAAGTATGATCCCGGCTAAAAGCTCCATCTGACTGTCCTACAGGCTTCGTAGAGCGGACGTGGTTCCTCACGCTTGTCAGAGAAGTACAAAAACCAACAAAGATAGTCGATTCGATGACATTGCTCCGAAGCCTCCTACAATGAGCAGACAGTAAGCCGCGGATTTTTTAGCAAGGGCTATTCATGACACGATATTTCGCTGCGTGTCATCCAACTAGCACCTCGGACCAGGCGAATGTTCCTCCTGACACTTCTCAGAGAAGTTTGCAGATCATCGGCGGCCAGTGGTTGGGTGACTCTTCATCGAAGATAGTATTGTCAGTAACTGAGACATTAGTCGTAAGACAGAAGTTTGAAGCGCCTAAGAGCGGTGCGAACATGCTTGGAAATTGAAGAGGCCCGGTCGTTTCTCTTGAGATTTCTTCTGGAAGCTTGAGGGTCGTCCGCTGCCGACGACTAGATTTGGAAATGATCAGCTGTGAACTCCCACAAAAGCCGTTGACGATAGCGAAGTCCATTATCCATTGCCCTGCGAAAACCCCAGATCACTTTGGAATGCACTGCTGCGCGGCGATTTTCTTCAGAATCTTCATGGAAAAGTTTGAGGACCATCCGCGGTCGACGAGAGGATGACTCTTTTCCAACATCCTACTGACCGCCCTTCGAGATCCGTTGACGATGAAGATGAAGGGTGTGTTTTCTAGTAAAGGAGCAGTTCAGCATGGAGCACCTAATCATGGGAGTCGCCAACAAATACTGGCTCATCCAGCCAAACCTCGAAATATCATCCGCTGGCCACCTTGTATAGGAACTGGCTTAGTGGAGAGTGCTCCGATTTTTTCAGTAGTGTTCGGAGAATTTCTAGGACCGTTATGTGCCCAGGCGGTAACAATGGTTCCTCACCGAGGCTTGTCATTGGCCGCGGAGCACTCTACAAGCGGCAAGAATCAGCTCGGGAAATGACGTGGGCCGGTCGTTTCCGTTTACAGTTTTCGGGAAAGGTGAAGAATGCCGACGACAAGATAAGCCTTCACTGATGAGCCGAGTATTGTCCTACAGGGAAGCACCGATCTTAATCCCTCATCAGAGCAGCCTACGTAACAACTTCTCTTTCATCTGGGAGTCCCAAAAAGAATAATCATCTCTACCTGACTTGGTGAGTCTTGGTGATCACTTCTGTCGTACAAAAGATCTCTAATGATCTCAATCGCCTATGGGGGCTTCTATCGACCGCAGTTGAACGTCTGCTGCCAACACTATCTCCTTAAAATTTCGGCCAACAAATCAGATTTTTCATAGCCTCTGCTTTACTTTCAGCACCCACCCCTGGAGCCACAAGTCCGAATTCGAGTGTGTCGAAGGGGTTGGGGTAGGGATTAGGGCCTCGGCACATTCCATGATTACCCTGCGAGTGTTGGAGGTCACTTATGAATGACCAGCGACGTCGGCCGGCTGACGCCGGCCTCTGCCGCTGGGGTCCGGCTACGCCGGCCCATTTGCCGGCTTCGCCGGCATCTTGAGTATAATCGACATCCGCTGATTCTATGTGAGTTGGCGTTCAGAAGTTCTCACGCTTGCCGGCTATCGCCGGCCTCTGTCGCTGGAGTCCGGTTGCGCCGGCCCATGAGCTGGTTTCGACGACAACGCTCGAGCAATCAGAAGTTACTAAGCATTTCAAACCTTGCAAACCTTGCTAACCTACTTTCTTATGCAGTTGCACACCTACCCTTCTCTAGTTTTAAGAGGTCATAAAATGGTAGCTCATTTATATCCATTTCTGTCGTGATAAAGACAACCGATGTTTCGGATTTAGTAAAGGCCTCCATGACCAACCGACACCCTGCTACTTTTATTGCCAAATGAAGTATAATGATGTTCGTGTTTTCTGGATGCATATTTTGATTAACTCACATTTCCCTCGTATTTAAACCCGATTTAGAAAGGTTGGTGATATAAACAGCTAAGCAGTTGAAGTGAGTGGTTAAGGGGGAGGGGACTTTGAAGAAAGGGGTGATATACACTCTCTTATAGAAGCACAAAACGATTTTGAAGTTCTGCGCTCACCCACTTCGGTCCCGCACACTTTCTACGGTGTCCAGCGCTTTCTCACTTGGATCCCGCATACTCCCTATGGCGTCTGGCGCACTCCCACTTGGGTCCCACACACTTTACACGGCGTCCGGCTCACTCCCACTTCAGTCCCGCACATTTCCTACGACGTCCGGCGCACTCGCATTTGGGTCCCACACACTTCCTGCGGCGTCCGGCGCACTCTACCTTGGGTCCCGCACACTTCCTACGTCGTCCGGCACACTCTACCTTGGATCCCGCAGACTTTCCATGGCATCCTACGCACTTCCACTTGGGTCCCGCACACTTTCTACGGCGTCCGGCGCACTCTACCTTGGGTCCCGCACACTTTCTACGGCGTCCTACGCACTTCCACTTGGGTTCCGCACACTTTCTACGGCGTCCTACGCACTTCCACTTGGGTCCCGCACACTTTCTACGGCGTCCTACGCACATCCACTGGGGTCCCGCACACTCCCTACGGCGTCCTGCGCACTCCCACTTGGGTCCCGCACACTTTCCTCGGCGTGTTGCGCACTCCCACTTGGGTCCCGCACACTTTCTACGGCGTCCTGCGCACTCCCACTTGGGTCCCGCACACTTTCTACGGCGTCCTACGCACTTCCACTTGGGTCCCGCACACTTTCTACGGCGTCCAGCACACTCTACCTTGGGTCCCGCACACTTTCTACGGCGCCCTACGCACATCCACTGGGGTCCCGCACACTCCCTACGGCGTCCTGCGCACTCCCACTTGGGTCCCGCACACTTTCCACGGCGTCTTGCGCACTCCCACTTGGGTCCCGCACACTTTCTACGGCGTCCTACGCACTTCCACTTGGGTCCCGCACACTTTCTACGGCGTCCAGCACACTCTACCTTGAGTCCCGCACACTTTCTACGGCGTCCTACCCACTTCCACTTGGGTCCCGCACACTTTCTACGGCGTCCGGCGCGCTCTACCTTGGGTCCCGCACGCTTTCTACGGCGTCCAGCACACTCTACCTTGAGTCCCGCACACTTTCTACGGCGTCCTACGCACTTCCACTTGGGTCCCGCACACTTTCTACGGCGTCCTACGCACTTCCACTTGGGTCCCGCACACTTTCTACGGCGTCCAGCACACTCTACCTTGGGTCCCGCACACTTTCTACGGCGCCCTACGCACATCCACTGGGGTCCCGCACACTCCCTACGGCGTCCTGCGCACTCCCACTTGGGTCCCGCACACTTTCCACGGCGTCTTGCGCACTCCCACTTGGGTCGCGCACACTTTCTGCGGCGTCCTGCGCACTCCCATTTGGGTCCCGCACACTTTCTACGGCGTCCTACGCACATCCACTGGGGGCCCGCACACTCCCTACGGCGTCCTGCGCACTCCCACTTGGGTCCCGCACACTTTCCTCGGCGTCTTGCGCACTCCTCTTGGGTCCCGCACGCTTTCTTCGGCGTCCTGCGCACTCCCACTTGGGTCCCGCACACTTTCTACGGCGTCCGGCGCACTCTACCTTGGGTCCCGCACACTTTCTACGGCGTCCGGCACACTCTACCTTGGGTCCCGCACACTTTCTACGGCGTCCTACGCACATCCACTGGGGTCCCGCACACTTTCTACGGCGTCCTACGCACTTCCACTTGGGTCCCGCACACTTTCTACGGCGTCCGGCGCACTCTACCTTGGGTCCCGCGCACTTTCTACGGCGTCCGGCACACTCTACCTTGTGTACCGCACACTTTCTACGGCGTCCTACGCCCTTCCACTTGGGTCCCGCACACTTTCTACGGCGTCCGGCGCACTCTACCTTGGGTCACGCACACTTTCTACGGCGTCCGGCACACTCTACCTTGGGTCCCGCACACCTTCTACGGCGTCCTACGCACATCCACTGGGGTCCCGCACACTCCCTACGGCGTCCTGCGCACTCCCACTTGGGCCCCGCACACTATCTACGGCGTCCGGCGCACTCTACCTTGGGTCCCGCACACTTTCTACGGCGTCCTACGCACTTCCACTTGGGTTCCGCACACTTTCTACGGCGTCCGGCACACTCTACCTTGGGTCCCGCACACTTTCTACGGCGTCCTACGCACTTCCACTTGGGTCCCGCACACTTTCTACGGCGTCCGGCGCACTCTACCTTGGGTCCCGCACACTTTCTACGGCGTCCGGCGCACTCTACCTTGGGTCCCGCACACTTTCTACGGCGTCCTACGCACTTCCACTTGGGTCCCGCACACTTTCTACGTCGTCCGGCGCACCCTACCTTGGGTCCCACACACTTTCTACGGCGTTCGGCGCATTCTACCTTGGGTCCCGCACACTTTCTACGGCGTCCTACGCACTTCCACTTGGATCCCACACACTTTCTACGGCGTTCTGCGCGCTCTTGAGCCCGTACCCGTAAGGTCGCCCGTCTTGAAAGTCAAGCCGAATAAACGGTCAAACAAACACACAGAGAAACGCACACATACATACATACACACACACACGCACACACAAATTTACCAAAATTTATATAGTAGGATGTCTTAGCAATTTAACACATCCTCCTAGCTAGTTTTGGCTGAGAACGATTTATCAGTGATCTTCAGCTGTCGGCTTGCGATCATGAGGCCCTCGTCATAGCTGAACAATACTCCGGAGTCCTTCCCGTTTTAAATGCAAGTAAAGCTTGCGGAACCAGAAGGAAAGTTTGTTTTTCGATGGCCCGTCCTAGGTCGTGCGCAGTCCCATTCTTAAAAAAGTTGGCTTAATAATACTATTAACATCATTGCGGCTTCCTGTTGAGCGCAGCCTAGCTCATGGGCGACCTAGGTGGCATTACAGGTGGCGACCTAATGGAAAATTGTGCCAAGCTATCATCTAACTACGACCTTCGAAATAATGGCGCGGATGGCCTAACCCCTATCTCAACCACTCTATTATACTCTCAGGGTGCATGAAAACCCTGACCAGACTTCCATCGGAACCTCTGACAACAACACTTTTTGCAGAGACCTTAACGTGCCCTGAATCTTGGTGAAGGAGAGAGAGAGAGTTCCAAAAATTTCATCATGGGCTACATTCGCAGTTTTACTCCTTAGGCAAACAATTCACATTTGGGAGATTTTTTCTGTGCAAATTCTGCTCGCTTTCCTTAACTGGATCTCAAAAGTGGTTTTGGTCTGTTTGTAAATGCTTTCTAATATGTGCATGTATTGCCAGTTTCCACGTAAGGTGTGTCCGAATGAGACTGGCCGACCATGCTGCCGTCGTAGGTGGCAGGCGGCTGTCGCGTGCATCAATCAACTCTGGCAGCCGTTTGAACACTCGTCCGAGAGCTGCACATGCGACGGCCGCCTGCCACGCGAGGCGGACGCATGGTCTGCCATTTTTATTTGGACACACTTTCTGGGCTAGCCTCCGCGTGCAAGTTGCATTCTTTGCATATCGAAATGATAGCAAACGCGTTTCCAATCGAGCCCCGTAGAAGTTTGAACTGTTTTTTTTTCTGCAGAGGCTAGACTTTCTCCGAACTTCTGAGCCACCCCGATGCTATATTTGCAGACAAGGGTGTGTTGTAGCTGACATTAAAGGTCAGATAAGCATGGATCATACGAAGTGTTGTGGTGAAAGTGCATCTGTACCACTGCATATTCTTAGAAACAGGCTAAATTCGCTATTCTAGGCGAAGAGCTGAAATCAACGTTGTCCTAGTGCAGTTCGAAGATCTGCTAGTTCCTGTTTTGACAGAAGCGCCTCGTTGTAAGGGAGGGGGAGCTATGTATTTGTGAGAGAATTAACTTCACATTTCTGTTGAAGATCTTCAGTCTAGGAACCGTTCCTAGCTTTGAAGCCCGTAAATGTGTTTCTTTAGACATTCCCTTTTGAAGTCTGCAAAACGCAACGTACCCTCTTGTTAACTTAATTACCTATTACGAGAAATTCTGATAGATAAGGGTAGATATCCGAGTCTCACTCAGAAGATTATTCATTATAAACACATTCCTCGATAGATGCTCTGTTCTACCACCTTGATTTTCGAGTCAGTTTTCTAGTCGCCTCATAAAAGTATGAAAGTTTACATTTTGCAAGCAATATAAGAAGTGGGGAGGTTAAGTTACTTGCGAGATGGAAGAGCCGTTAAGCGACTTGTGCCGAAATCACTAGTGAATTGTAAGAAAGTTCCGGAACACAGTAACACATTTTTCTCATTCTCGACCAGCTAATTTTCTAATCACGTCTACGTACATAGTCCTTGTTTTGTTTAATGTTCAGCGTTTTGCGCAAATCTCCGATGTCGGTCTCCTTTGTTGAGCCACCCTCTTAATCCACTAAGAGAGCTTGTTGCCCTCTGAAGAGAGCATTCATTCGTCTTCCAACATACTCCAGATGCCAGCCCTCATAAGCCCGGTAACCCCCTCTCCGATTGAGATATTTATTGATTCAGGATTTGCTTCCATTTCCCTTGTGAAGTTTAATCGACTCAGAGCCTTTTTCTCTCGTTAGGGTACTTTACGCTGCAATGACTCGCTTAGTCTGTAGAGAGTGGTAGGTGCTCTAAACCAGTGCCAGAACTTCCAGTTGGATGATTCCTTCCGGCAATTACTTTTCGCAATGAGACTCACTTCCTCCTCAATATGATTTATACCTGAGCAATGATTGAAACAACCAACTATTCATCTTGTCAACAGTGACAGCCAGTTGGCCGCACAGAGTTACTTCTTCGTTTGTAGGGTCAATAAATCATGTTTTATTCCCAGCCCGTGCTGTCCATCGTCGAAGCAAGTTTTGTTCTTGAGTCGTTTCACTGCATCCGCAATTTATGTTTGGATCTGTGCGATATACTCCGAATTCCAGAATGATTTTTATCAATACGCGACCGTTGGACGAGGGAGTCCATTATGACCGCCGGCCGAGCAAGGCGCCATCCCATCACTCCATTCACAGCCACAGCGCGGAGCCGCAACGGATACGGATGAGTGTGAGTTTTCCTATTTTTTCCGGAAATAAACTTTTCCCGCACCTAATAGATAAACAGATTTCCTACAATCTCTTTTTACCATGATTTTATGCCTGAAAAAGTTTGGATCATTAAGCTTTGTTTGCAAGTTTTGTCTGAATGTCTTCACGTGTCTAAATCCCGCGGAGTTTCGTATTTCTTCGTAGCGATTTTTTTATCGTTGTACATGTATGATAAGCGATGCTCTTCTTTTCTTTTGTTGCGGTTGTGTGTTACAATACTGCTCAAAAGATTTGGTCAGAAAGCGCGCGATTACGCGTTTTCGCGTCTTCAGCGTCTTTATTGAACAACTCAAATCTCTTTTTTTGGATCCAAAAAAAAGCAGGGTTAAGCGGTAACTGTCCGGCCAGAAAACGGAGGAGACGTGAAATTTTCCAAAAAAAAAAAGAAATTTGTGGGTAAGAAAGGCGTAAAATTAAAAATTTGGGGGCTGTTTCGTACATGCCCTAGTACGATCGCTTCCACTCCATGACATCGCATGTAAGCAAAATTTCTCAGCGTTAAGTTGTTATAACATCTCTTAAAATGTAGACGGAGCCAAAGCTCATAAAACATACTTTCGATTGAATTATATGCGATAAACCACACTTCGCAGATGGGACAACGTAGGCCCCTCCACAAAAAAAATGTAGTTTTATAACTCTAAAAACAAGGTTCAGAATCTTCATCAAAATTCTCTACAAACTGATACCTAACACCTCTCCCATGACCCCTTAGTTTAAAAAATCAATCAAAAACCCGTTTTCACGTTGTCTGGTTACTTGGTCCAGAACTACGCCTTCGACCGAAACGAGACAACAAGAATGTGTAGTTGAAAAAGATATCTTTGAGATCCCAGTTAGCCTATAGGCATCCTGGCCTACCCTCTACAGAGTGCTTTGAGGCTTTCTATAAATTACGCGCTACAGGGTCATTCCTGTGAGCGTCAATCTTTACTGGTCGAAATTGTCGAATAATATCGTGCTCCAATGCGGACCGCAGAAATCGAGTGAAGTCTACCGATAGTGCACACACCGTTGGTGGATCTCCCACTGACATCCGCGCTTGCATCCCCTTCCTCTTCGGCATTTTTTGAATTGTCAGTTTCCATTAATTTCTATCTCAAGTTCTTTCCATTCGTCTGCAGTACATTTTAACTTTAGCTTTCTCTATCCTGTTTTTTTTTCTTCCATTCTAAAGTAATGGGATGATGCTTCTGGTTTCATAAATGAAAAATAATCAGAAGAAGCACACTCTTTGACCACATCCTGAGAGTTATAGTGTCTACACAAAAGTACTTTCATGCAGCTGCTTTCTTCTTGTACGGCATTGAAATCCATTCTTCTGAAGTGCTCCCGGCAGCTATTCTCCAGAGATCGCCTGAGAGTTCAGAATTGTTGACCGCAATTTTCTTGTTTATCAGTATTTCTCCCTGACCATCGCTTCGGAGACTGCATAGAATCTTACAATAATGATTAAGATAGCGATACAAATAGACTCGTATGACATGTAATAGAACACTCATTGTTGCGAATCGGTGATTTTCTCTCCCGGGTCCGACATCAGACGTCAGTCCCGGGGATCCAACCTACAGACACCCTACAGATAACTTAACCGATTGTACTAAATACCCCGGCAAGCTGCATACTGTAATAGAGGCATAACCACGATAACACCACATAGGCGCCGTTGACAACCAGGTGCCACCAACTTGAAATTCCCTGGACTTATCAATACTCATCCCGACTGTATTATATATTGCGAAATATACGACCCTCTTGCATACACGACAGGACACAAGCTAATTTAGATTAGTTAATGCTACAAATAGAATATGGAGAGAACTTGGAGGAGAAGGAGGAATAGAAACAAAGAACAAATAGTACAAGAAGGAAACGCACCACTGAAGTATTGCATCACGATCGATAATACAGGGCTAGGCCCAAAAAAACCCTTTTCATTGAAGATGCTCATCGCGAGCCAGCTGCACAGCAGGTGGAATAGTAGTGTTCTAAAGGCCAGATGCCTCGAAACGATGCACAGCACAGGTAAGAATAAAGAGCAGCACAGAGCTGCAGTAGAATAGACCACGCTTGGTCGCGGCAGGGGCAAAGACTGATGACTCGGACTGCGCCGCCCGATACAGTCCGACGGCGTCTCTACCGTGCGTCGGCATTAGTTGCGGGACCGACCGCGCCCAGGTCTCCTTGAAGAGCGATAGCATCGCGCTTTCGCGACACTCATCCCTCTGGAGCCGGCAAAAGTCAAAATAATCACATTTGAGTAATCAGTTTGGAAGTGTTTGTATTAAAAGCAGTGTTTACGATATAAACGATCTTCGAGTTTTCATCTGAAATCGAATGTAAAAGGGTTCGTTGTGATATCAATGAAAAAAAAACGGCTAAAAACGGGCCATAGAGAGCCATTGAAATCACCACGCTCATTGACACTCCCTCAACGACCAGCAAGGAAGTGGGCGGTTAGCGCATAGCTCATACAAGTTTGAGGGGCATATATGTAGGGCTATCTATGACTCGGTTTTTAGTCGTTCTTTCGTCATTATTGTTACAATGGATTCCGGTACATTCAATTTTCGGTGAAAATTTGACGGCCGTTTTTTCGCCAAACCTCTCCCCTTTGAAGGCACCGTTCGCGATGAAATTCGTTTCTGGGTTCTAAATATGTATTGGGAGCTCTAGTACCCTACACAACAGCCACGTTGAAAGAACCGCGAAAAAGCTACTGAACACTTCTTTTCCGAACCCCTTCTTCTTCGTTTTCAGACCCCATTCAGCCAAGCGATGCATGAGAAATGAATAGTCGGTCGCTACGAATCGCTCTGTTGACCCATGATATCCCGATCAAACCCCGTTCATCTTTCTTTCAGCTGATTTTCAAGGTAGAAAAGGTTGACCGATATGAACAGAAAAGACATTCATGACGTGATCATGAGATAGATTTTATCAACTTCCACTCATTTGTACTATATCTTTTGTTGATCAATAACTTGCTTTCGTCATTTGGTGAACGCACGTAACAGATGGTCGCTCCAAAAGCCAACCCGAACCCGGAATGACGTTTTCAACTGGAATAAACTCCATTTCGGTTCAATTTTAAGACTGCAGACCACGATGCTTTTAAGGGAGGAAAATGGGCGGAGTCGTAATGTTTTTCTTCTCGTGTCAAGATACTTCAAATCAAGTAATGGTAAATTGGACCGTTTCTGCCGTTTTGATTGTCGTAAGCGTTCTAATACAGGCTGTAAGAGTCACTCAGCGTCTCCATTCCAACAATTTCTGCGAGCGTCAATGCCATTAACTGCTATTTACGCTGTTTTCATCAGTTTTTTTTACTGTGGATGGGTATTATTGTTGTGCAAGTTGGAGTATCTTTTATTGGAATGACCGATTTTTCGAATGATTCGGAAATCACCTCTTCCAAATAAAAATAAATAACCCAAAAAGCAAACAAAAACAAATAAAAAGTTAGCTTTTTTTCAACCCACCTAGAAAATCGTCGTCCCTTCCTTCCAATTAGCTTGCTCACAGATTACGCGCAAAGCCAAAAATGTGTCTGTATGGAGGAATCGCGATTTCTAACATCATTCGTAGGAACTAGGAACTCTTGAGGGCGATAAACTCTTCGACTCAGTCGAAAATTATCTTCTTGAATGAGCGACTTTTCGAGTAAGTCGAAAATCACACTTTTTCGAATGATCGACTTTTCGAGTTATCCGAAAATCAAGTTTTTCAAATGATCGATTTGTGATTCATACGGAATTTAAACTTTCCTAATAATCGACTAAATCGATTCAATTGGGGTTGACTCTCTCAATCTGATGATGATTCGATCATTCGATTCGACCCAAGTATACCACCTAACAATGTGCCTGTTCGGCACCACCTTCGGCTCTCTATGATGAAGTACCTCGAAATTTCAAAAGGATTGCGTAGATAGGGTCTTGGTCTTGCTTAGCCTTAAATAAATTGAAAATCAATGTTTTTTCTCGAAATATGTCAGCGTCACCGAGAGTGGTGCTATTTTGCGCCCAGATTTGAGCACTTCATCTTGTTCTGCAGGAGAGGCAATTTAGGTTTACTGCAGACCTATTTTTCATGTACCATATTCGGAAGTCCGCGATTAGTAATGCACCCTTGCCTTTTCCAAGAACGGCTGCAATATGAATTGCTGCGGTCTTTTTCTGCTTGCATAGTGTTGAGGGACTCTAACTTGGCAAGACGGCCAGTAGAGTCCATACGGTTTACTCTTAACAAGGAAGTGCGTATCAGGTTTTGGCAAGCCTGCAGACATTGTTACTTGGTGTTCTCCAGGAAGATGGGCGCGAATCTGAGGTCCGTTTGCCGTTGGTTGAACGACCGCAGTAAACTGCGCCCCTCCATGAACATACTGTGAAAGTGCTGTGCTTCGAAAGGGTTTTGTCTGATGTTGGTTTTGGTGTTTGGACGGGTTGAGTCGTGCAATGGATTTTTTATGATAAGAGAGAGGAAAAATTCGAAATACAGTGAATAAAAGACCACCTCTTGCGTGTGTTGCTCCTCCTACGGATGCCTCAGCAAAAACAATAATTAGGAGTGGCTCTTCGACGACTTCACGAAACCAGGTAGAAGAGCACACCATCCAATAAGGAACTTTTAAAGAATGTCGACAACGGATTAGATAATTGCCGGGCAGGCTGTATTCGTCAGCTCCGGAACAAAGAAAAACGACCCGAATTGTGAAGAATGCGAGGGAAGGAAACGTGGGTGAAAAAGATGACTATTCGATGGACGTCAAGGTGACGGAAGAATGAAGCTACCGACCCCGCGGCCTAGAATTTCGAAACAGTCACGCGGCGCGAAACGCCGCGCGACCGCCCTCCGCCCCCTGCTCATTGAGGCGCCTTGCGATCTTCCAGAATTCCGACTTCCATGATACAGCAAGAACACCGCAAGCGTATAACATTGAGGAATATCAGTATGAGTTCCGGGTTAGATAGGGTTGCAACACAGGCCGCTATTGGCGTATACTTCTGCCCAACTCAAAGTTATGACATTTCAGCGTGTGGTTCTCTGCCTGCTGTTATTCTATCTGCTGGTAAGCATCGTTCCGGTGTTGCTCCACTATCCGTTGTCGTTGGTTTCCCTATTCGTGCCCTGCCTTACCGTGGTTTACGCACTGTGTCATTTGAAGTCCGAGAGCAGATCGGATTACTGGCCGTGTTGTCTTGTGGCGGTGAGTAGGTCTTTGCCCTTCAAGACCACAGATGATGTTTTCCCTTTTCAGATAATAGGTATCCTTATCAAGACAGCGGCCATCATCATCTACATCGCCATATTTCCGCTGAAAGACACGGAAAAGAAAGCGTCACCACTTCCAGTACGGCTACAGGGTCGGCCACCACTGCTTTTTCAACAATGAAATCATGGTTCAGTAAGCTTGTTGTTTTTCAGCCCGAGCAGACGTCACGATGAACCAGTATCGCATATTGTTTTTCGTCGTTCTGATAGCCCTAGAGGTGTTCGTGTTGATGGTCGCCATCTGTCTCAAATGGCATCTGGTGGCGTTCGAGAAGATAGAGTCCAACGTGCAGAAAAGGGTGCGTTTTTCGTGAATTCTGAAGTTGAGTGAACATGATCAAGAAGGACTGCAGTTGAGGATGAGACAGAAAAAAGAATAGAAATGAACGAAAATGGCAAATATGTGTTGGGAAGGAATGAAACAGAGAGAGGGGATTGTAGTGATTGGGAGAGGTGAGAGGAAGGCAGAGAGGCGAGCTAGTGAGAAGCACAAAATAGGGTTGAGAGAGAAGGAAGTGAGAAAGGAAGGATTAGTAGTAACGCTTATGAGAGGGAGTGAGTAATGGGTAAGCGAGGTGTGTGATAAAGTGGAGGAAGAGAAATAGGGATGAGACACTGAAGGATCTAATTGAGGACGATAAGATAGGGAGTGAATCAGAGAGACAATGGAAAGACCAGAGGCGTGATATAGAAGGGCTCGCTTCTCTCCTCACTCTGATCCTCCTTTCTCTCTTGTACTCCCTAAAAACTTCTCTCTCATTCCCACTGCTCGCCTCTCTGCCAACTCTTCTCCTATCACGCTCATCTGATCTCTAGCCCTCGCGAATCTCAATCTCCTTCTGTAAAAAAAGTGAAACCCTTTGAAGAGGAGTGGGAAAAAAGAGGAGGGCAAGGACAGAGAGTGAAGATATGTAGAAGGCAATTTTCTGAAATATTTTATAAGATGTGTATCTCGTGGTTTGTCACCGTTTTTCCTTTGCTTAACAGTATCCCTGCGTGCTTCTTCAATTTATATTTACAGAGTTTCCAGAGAGCCACGTTGACGTCCAATCAACCTCTGATTCCGGATAATCAGATCCGGCGAACAAGCAAGGCCTAAGCAGCTGTGCATAAAGGAGAAATCCTATCCTGTGGATCAGGAGTGTACATATATATTTTTAACGCTTGTCTTCTAAAATATTGATTGATTTTTATTTGTTCGCGTTTTTTTGTGTATTTCATTTCGTCCTGATTAGGATGATCGAAGCCTATTCCAATGATCTCCTGAAATGAATTGATTGATACGGTTAACTTATAGCATTAACTTCTCGAACGTTTTCAACAGTACAACTATCTTGCTTAGATTCTCATTCCTTCCCTTGTTTATTCGACAGATATTCTTCCTCACATAGTTAATTCAAGCGAAATAAACATCACCGCTGAACGGGAAACAGCCTACTACATATAGTGTGAACTACATATATATATTACAGCGAATCCTGAGACAAATTAGAAGATTATCCGTAATCGTTAGGTAACTTACACCCGAGAAGACTAACTGAGTGACCCTGAGCTATATGGATTAATTTCACTGTGATTAGATGTACACATTTACCCAAAGCTGGCTACATTTCCTCGTCAGCTAACACGATGACACTGCAATCTCCTCACTCGCCGAATCTGAAATTTCTACAATCAAGTTTCTGTGGCGGCATGCATGAACGCCTATGAAGAAGGCAGAGATCGCTCGGCGTTCCACTTGCGGAGCGTCGAGCCAGGGGTGACCTCAAACACATGCCGTTTTCCTTGATAAAGGACGTGACCTCGCGGTTAGCTTCCCGCCTAACTGTTTTTTCAAAGAATTTCAATCAGGTTTGATTTTTTGTCGTCTTGAATTTTCCTTGCTGGTTTCTCAATTTAAAAAGTTTCCGTGTTTTGCTGTAGTATTTTGCGAAACTGAAAATGTTTCAAATCAGGAAAACGTCGAAAAAAAAACTGTCAGGCGGGTTTGTCGTGCACAGTGAGGGTGCGTCTCTACGCAATAGGGGTGGTTTGTACTTCGGGTCACCTCTGAGGCGCGAGAGTGAGATCCGTCCCAACTCAAAGATTGTGGATGCTGCTTGTAATGTTGCTTTATCGACAAATACGGGAGTTAGTGTAAACATATGCGCCAATGGTGCGCAGTTGTGTAAGAGGAATTTCGTTCCATCGAGCTGATTAAATATTGGCTGGTTAGAGTATTGATTGAAATCGCGGTTTACCCTGCATATGGGCATGACTTCGCTCCACTGGAGTAGTTGGTGGAGTCTGCATAGCCACCGTACCGCAGGTCATCATATACCCTTCTACGTTAGGCTTGGTAGTATTCTCAACCACGTGTCAGTCCACAGTGAGCTAGGAAACTTGTAATTACGTACTCTCATAATACCCCATACGTAGCCCCGGGATACAGACCCCTCGGTCACCAATGCTACTAGGCCGTAGCCTTAAAAGAGGGCCACGCTCAACGAAGTGGCGTGAGTGATAGAATGGGCTCAACAGAGTGTGTGCCAGTTTTAGAGCGGTCTTACTCAGCCATAGAACACGATAGGGACCCTGAGTTGTCCAGGAAAAAGCAAGCAACCACGTCAGCCGCTGCACCCTGTCGTGGTTGCAGACAGGAAAAAAGGTTGCACTTGTGTCTCGGCCAGCGGTCAGTCTAGACTTGAACCCCATGGAGCACCCATGGACATCACCACGGTTTGAAAAAAAAATGTGCAAGTGTGAAGAGTTTCAACTATGAGGTCGGTGTTAATCTGCTGATCGGATCCTGGACGCGTGGAGCAATTCCGATCAGGTTTCATCAAAAAAAGGAGGAAGGGATCGAAGTTATTCTTCAGAAGAGCCTAAGGTATTCGAAGCGCGAGGGCAGAAGTTTTGAGAATGCTATAAATAGGAGAAATGAGTGAAGGAGGAGAACGTCTAGAGTCGCTTGTTTTGCACCCCCCCCCCCAGCAACTTCATATCCCAATAAATGCTACCTGGGGACCTTGGTTTACAATCTCGTTGTTAGGGGTCAGCTTAACCTCGTGACCTAGAGAATATATGTATTGTTAGAGCGTGATTGTGCCCTGTCTCTTTCCCATCCCGGATGCGGTCAGTCTAATGGAATCAGCTGTTAGCGTCTGGAGCAAATGGCTTGATAGGACGCTTGATAACGACCTGACGCTGTCAGTGATAACAGATCGCAACATGCATGTCAAAATTTTCCATCCAGGGAACACCTAGCACGTATGGAAAGGTCTTATGGGGCTCGCTCTGTCCAGGTGACATGATGAAACTATGGAAGACGAGGGGGCACTCGAATCAAATTATGAGGAGCGAGACACCTACCAGTTTAGCGTCGTAACGTTATTGGAGCAAGGTGGAGTTGCATGCACACTTCTCGACTGCATGGGTGGTTTCCAGCGGATAACACGGGGATATCCTTGAGCGATCGAAAACTTGCGACGCGGGGCCGCTCGCGAGCGACATTTTCGCATCATTTCCTGAAAACGAAACTGGGAATAGATCATAAATACTGCAGGGACAGAAAGAACTCGCGATTTCAATGTTGGGAGGCGCTACCTTGTACTTCAAAACTGGTGAAAACTGCTCGATGATCCTGCGGTTTCTCTCAATCTGCTCCAGCAACGGATCCTCAATTGCTACCCTGCTGCCGTCATTACTAAGCTCCTCAAAGTGTCTTATGCACCGCCAAACAGCTACCAGACAAGATTTTAGCATATGAGTTAGACTTACAGTGTACTTCATGAACTGAGGCGGATGTTTCTGCTCCGAGTAAGGTCGTTTAGCTGCCGAGAATCTTCCAAAGCCAATGTCCATTTGGGGAACAGATTGCATTGCGGAGGCGGTGCAGGTCATCGTTCATGAGAAATGAGCGGTTCAAGTCTGCCAAAGATAGCCATTTTTGGTTTTTTCGTCGAGGGCGTCATCGGCCGCCACACGAGTTATCATATCGCTAGACAATAAACTCCGATCAAACGTTTTGCAGAAAGAACGGGCAGAAGTAAATAATGTTCCGAAACAGCTCCACTGGAAAAGGGAAACTGGGTTACCAAACCCTGTGATCCTTGCGCTGATTTACTCCGTTCATTTTAAGCGACGTACTTACGAAGTCACGATTGAAATACTCGGACATCTACGAAGAGTCAAATTTTACTGTGCAGGCAAGTAGTTTGCACAAAACCGTGTGTCAGGAGAACCGCAACAGTGAATCTGTTGCATATCGATTTGCAGTCGATACCAGCAAGCACAATAATGATGTTTCCCTCTACACAACCACGTACATCTTTCAACTTATAAAGGCTATCGAACCTGCAAAAATTTGAGCGGAAGGCGAGACAACTACTCCCTCGGTGTGCAGAGAGCTCCTATCCCCTGCCGATCGAATGTCATCGCGCCGAGTATGGTATGTGTAATTTAGGTACGAAGCAGCGGCGCTGCTTGGCGGGAAAATTTGCGTGCAGGAAACGGAAGGGAAGATGGCTATCGATCGAATGATTTCGCACCCGATTGCTGAGCGCGGCTTTCGATTTGAGAAACACGGAGAAGGCCTGACTAGGGACTGCTTTGAAATTCCCGTGGAGATTCGGAAAACCATGTTGTCGTTGCTGTACGTCTGTGACAGTACATAAATGACCCGTGTTTGAAATTTCCTAAGTGGAAACGGGATTCTAAAAAATGGCATCTTCATTGCTTCACAAGAAGGTAAGAGTACCATCAGGGAGCTTTTGGGGTGGAATTTTTTTGGATTCTGCTCAAGACCTTCAACCGGGGGTTATGTAGGGCGCTGAACTCCTATCTGGGGTCTATTCCTCGCCAGACCTGAGGAAACTGAATAAGGTGGCAAAGTCCGCAGAGGTCCATGTAAGGTGCCGAATCTTGGGTAATTGCGACGCACTTCTCCCTGCGATTGATTTTTGGACCCCTTGCGGCAATTCAAAATGCATCGAGCGTTTTGCGGGCAGAAATGTGAGCCTCGCGCGTTAAGATAATGTAGGCGAACGCGGCGGTCTTCTAAAGGGGTGGAAGTGTTAGACTTATTAAGGCTGCCCAGGTGCTCTTTTATTTTAAGGCAGAGTGGTCTGCCCTTCATATACAGCTTACCGCCTTGGTAAAATGCGATGGTACGGTTGCGGTCGACATACTAACACTACGGTAGAGAACCTGGCGCCTTGCCAGATTTCTTCATCGATCGACAGCACAGCTGATATTCTGGGTGGGCTACGGTTTTTCTTTTCCTTCACGCTTTTTTCTGCTTTATTTTTGTTTCTGACTCTTTTAATATTGCGAATAGGGGCTTTTCTAAGTGCGTGACGGGAATTCGCCATCAGTTCAGGCTTGGTAGTGCTTTTTTTTGAAATTTCACTTTCAACTTGAAGATAAAGAACGGCAAATTTCTTTCACGCATTGAGAAAAGCCCCTGTTAGCGATACTAAACCAGTCCGAAACAAAAATAAAGCAGAGACAGGCGTGAATGAAAAGAAAAAATCCAAAACTGATCCAGAATACCAGCTGTGTTGTCTATCGATGACGAAACCTGGCGAAGCGCCAGTAGCCAACGTCATATGCCTCGGTCTCACCGAAATCGAAGAAGACTTTACGGTAGCTATGAAAACCTGCCAGCATTTCCCCGGAAATACCCGCCTTAGCCCCCAGAACGTTCACCGCAGGAGCTCTGACTGCAGTACTACTGGGGAACCATCCAACCGACCCATACTTTCGCTGCGAACAGTTGTGCACACAGACAATTTTTTTCCCAGAAATATAGGATTGGAGTGATTGATTTTCGTAAATTTTTGTTTGATTTCGAGCAGTGTGTCCGGCAGATGTTGATATTTATTTATCCGTGAACAGTATATAAGCAGCGCTAGAGGCAGCAAAAATATCCTCTTCAAGATGCAATCCAGTATTGCTCTTCAGCTCCTCTTTTTAGCTGCGATTAGTGTAAACTCATCCAAACCTGCCGGAACATCTGTCGGAACTACGACCGCAGCTTCAGCTGCCGGAACCACAACTGCAGCTCCGGCTGCCGCAACCACAACTGCAGCTCCAGCTGCCGGAAGCACAACTGCAGCTCCAACTGCCGGAACCACAACTGCAGCTCCACCTGCCGGAACCACAACTGCAGCTACAACTGCTGGAACCACAACTGCAGCTTCAACTGCCAGAACCACAACTGCAGCTCCAACTGCCGGAACCACAACTGCAGCTACAACTGCTGGAACCACAACTGCAGCTCCAACTGCCAGAACCACAACTGCAGCTCCAACTGCCGGAACCACGACTCCAGCTCCAACTGCCGGAATCACAACTGCAGCTTCAACTGCCGGAACCACAACTGCAGCTCCAACTGCCGGAACCACAACTGCATCTCCAACTGCCGGAACCACAACTGCAGCTTCAACTGCCGGAACTACAACTGCAGCTCGGAGTGCTGCGACTACCACTGTTTAGAATGCTGATTCTAACCCAGGTGACTTTTAAAATATTTTTTATTGATTCGATTCGATTTCTTACGATGCGCAAGGCAATAAATTGAAAACAGCAATAATGAGACGAGGTAAAACTCGAATATCGTCAATTTCTGGATGGGGGGAGGCCGCGACGCTGCTATGGCAGCTTCATCATAGAAGTCAAGCGGTTGTTTTTGGGGAAACACAACTGTAAAAAAATGGATAAACAACCGCTCCGCTTTCAAGATGGGGGGAAAGTAGATGCATCGCGGCTACCTGCAGAGTTAGGATAGAAACCATACACAAATCACCACGGGATACAAGCAAACTTCCCGGGGGAAGCTAGCCCACACAACTCAGGTCACTGCACTGTTAAGAATTAAGAAGTTTAGATTTCGCGGAGTGTTTGAAAATTGTAAACTCTAATATCCATGTACGACTTTCAATAAATCTCAGCATCGCGACTGTTGATATAATAGCAGAGTCTTCTGTAGCTTGCCAACGGAGATAGTACAGATTTTCTCGGCTAACGCTTTGGCGTTATCGCCTTCTTCGGAGCCTGGAAATTTAAAAAAAGCATTTAGGAAACTACCCGATCAAGCGCTATTTCATTCTACAGAGTTTCATTCAGTAGGTAACCAGATCACTCACGAAGCAGATATGCAAGGAAAAATAGACCAACTTTGTACTGTGAGCCGATACAATCAACCAGTCACCCTCATATCGACACAGATGGAGAGGAATGAGCCCATGCTAGGTACTGAGACAGATAGCCTTTATTACAGCACTGATTACCTCATGATACTGCCCGTGGCGACCTAATTACCTCAAGGTACTGCCTGTAGTGGGCTAATTACGTCAAGATACTGCCTGTGGCGGACTAATCACCTCGAAGCACTGCTTCTGGCTGATCCGTGTCCCCAAACCCACACAGGTCAAAGTACGGTGACAACTCTTAGGTGACTGCGATGTGCTCCTTCTTGCGATTGATATTTGGATTTTGGTCGCCATCCAAAACACTTCGAGGGTTCTGCAAGCTGCGATGTCAGTCTCACATGAAATAATCGTGACCGCCCCGTTAAAGCATGCATTTCCGTGAGCGCGCACTCGGTGCTTTCCCAAAGTTGTGGCTATTTTGGACTATTGAAGAACACCTAGACGCTCCATTACTTGTACACAAAGCGGTTGTAAACTCTATTGTTCGTGTGCTTGAATTCAGAGCATCGTACGTCGAGGCCGCCCTGTTGCAAAATAAGTGCGCGTCATTACTAGTTTTCGGTATATGTACTTTTTTCTTATAGCGAAATCCCTTTGTCCTTGATCAAAACCGGCCTGAAGAGTTGCGAGAAATTATTTTTTCCTTGAAGCTTACAAGCTTGTATAAGATGCAAACATCAAACAGTTTTCTTCAAGTCTCAAGTCAAAGAAGTTTGAACAATCGATTCCTTGATTTGCATTCGGGGATTCGACTGTACACTATCCCACCGGCAAATATGTGAAAATGCATGAAGCTCCGCAATGTACGCTTAGGCAGAACGTGAACACATATACATAAACGATCGATTACAGGAAACTCAAGACAACTCATAGCACTGCCAAGTTCAAATACACTCCTCTTTAATGGCAGCATACACGCTCACAAATATGGTTGAGATTACACCATAAATAGACTCTCTTGGCTCCATCCGTGTCGTCAGCGACGCTTGAAACGCTGAAAACTATTAAGTGTGAGAGTATTTGAGCAATCCGGTCTTATGAGCATGCAAAAATTCACCCCTAAGGCCCCGGTCAGAGTTGGTGCTATTTGCATCCGTAACCCACCGACTCCCCCCAGCACCCCGCCCCGCACTCCCCAACACCAGGGATGAGCGGGACAAAAATATGAAATTTCGGAAATGGGTTTTCGGAACTAAAACTTTTTTATCGGGTTTCGGAAATCCGGCGCGAAACGCCTGAAAATGCGCGGAAATGCGGGTTTCGGAACGCGAAACGCGGAAAAACTCAGAAAATATCTGATATTTTCTTCCTCCCTGATGACTCGATAGTTTCGCATTACGCAGCGTTTTTTGCGGTTTTCGGAATGCGGAACGCGGAATGCCAAAAATACGCGAAACTGCGGGTTTCGGAACGCGGAACGCGAAACTCCGCTAATCCCTGCCCAACACCCACCCGGTCGATACGTATGATTAGAATGATGGAGTGAGGTTGAGAAAATCACTCGGTGTATCCAACTAAATATGACGATGATTACCTGGCCAACAGGATTGCACACCTGTTCAGAGAAATAGTGAAGGAGAGTATGGTGAAGTAACGGAGGTAGCAGTAAGGTTAGCTTTCTAGTGACACGCAATGTGTTATCATCGGCCCGCCCACCCGATGATATTCTCATCCGCCGTCATCCACGAATTGCATGGATATCGACCTTCGTCGGATACACCTAGTGATTTTCTCAAGCTCAATCCATCATTTCAATCATACGTATCGACCGGGTGGGTGTTGGGGGGTGGGGGGGGGGGGTTGGAGGGATACACCGAGTGATTTTCTCAGCTTCACCTCACCATGTTGTTCATACGTATCGACCGCGTGGGTGTTGAGGGGTGTTGGGGGGAGCGGGGGGTGCGGGGGGGGGGATACACCGAGTGATTTTTGCATCCCATTTCCAATGCATTCTGTGCGTATCGACCGGGCTGGAGACGTCGGCTCATCCAACTATGACCTGGGCCTAAGGACCCGGTCAGAGTTGGTGCTACTTAAAACTGTAACCAGCCGTCACCCGCAGACACCCACCGACACCCGTTAACACCCGCCTGCAACCGCCGAGACCCGCCAACACCAGCCAACACACGACAACACCCGCTCGGTCGATACCTACGCATGAATAAAATGATGGATGAGGTTGAGAAAAGCAGCCGGGGTGGCCAACTGAAGCCCAGTGGAATCGATGACGATGGTCACGGGGCCAACAGAATTGCACCTGTTTCAAACAGCACCATCTCTCGAATCTAATCGCTCAGTTCACCAGAGTGATTCAGCAGTTCCATGGGCGCTGAGTTAGTGTATCTGCCACGATGGTGGCAAGACCGCGTGGCGCACCCATAACGCAATGTTGTGTAGAGGGTCACACGCAGGAGCGACGTCGCGTTGTGGTAGACTTTCTACACCAGAGAAGCACCACATATTCAGCAACGTCTCCACATTGATCTTACTATTTTAATCAGATGGCGCGGGCCACAACAGGGAAAATAGGCTGTGCAGTGTCCGAGAATTGTGGAAACATCTGATACAACGATTGTCACTATAACCCAGGGTAGGTTGGGTCTTTACGTACAAATTAGCCGAGTGAGTGGACGAGGCTGTAGCCATAGTTCGTGCACGTTATCGATACCCCCGCAAGCCGGTGGTGTTGCAGACGCCGCAATGATCGTGCCTCGTCCATTCACTAGACTAAACTTGGCTAAATGGTTTTGCCTTACATCAATTTTTTTTCAAATTTTTATTGCTGAGTCTTAAACCTGATAATCCTCTTTCCAGCGAAAGCATTGTCAACAGCCGAGTCTACATTCCGGCAGCGAAATGCAACCAATATCCTGGCATTACCCTCTGCAATCGCGAATTCCGTTGCTAGACACCACCACGTTTTCATTGATTTGTTGCCGGAAATCTATAAATGTTGAGCGATTTCTACGTAGACTTGAAACTGTGGCACAGATACGATAGATGAACTTGATCATGTACAGTCAAATTTAGGCAATCATTAAAATTACGCGATCAGCAACGAAATAAGATGGGCTCCAGGTAAGTTCTTCCAGTAGAAATCTCAACAGAATAGGATGGGTGTGGAACACATAATAAAATACCGATACGCGATGGTAAAACCGATTTATTTAATAACACACAACAATTGCACGACGCGAGCAGCAAACAACAAATAAATACAACCAGTAATGAACTAATGGATTGAAACTTTAACCACTTTAGTAACAAAAGACTATTAAGAATACTAGAAATCAGCTTGAGCAGATCGCTTGCGGCTGGGGAGGGAGAAGGAAAATGCAGGAAAACAAAAGGGATTCAGGACGACACCTCCTGAATGATGAAGAAGTCCAAAACTGTCGTTCGACCCTCTGATCCAGGACTCGAACACATTTCTCACTCATAGTTGCGTCGGCTCAGCGCTAACGTAGCCTGGAAATCACTGCGTCCACGTGGCGCTACAGTAAGCCAAAATTAGCCTCATGCCAACTTCTTTTTCCGTCCATGTTTTCGTCGCTTTTAATTCCTTCAAATGTTCGTCTTTCTAATACCCATTCCTTGCACTTCCCCTTACGTACCTCTGCTAAACTGAGCAGAACAATGTTTTTTCCGAAAGACCCCTGGGAAAGCGGGAAAAAGGGGGAAGAGTCAGGACTAAATGTGAAGACATAACAAGGACCGAAAGCGCATCATGGCCGAATAGGAAGTCTCTAGTGTGGGGGCACGTGCTTCTCATTTGGACGCCAATACGGCTCGATCCTACTGAAGGAGCATCATGTCGTGTCGCCGTACAGATATCTATCTGAAGTCAAATAGAAGGCGCTTTGTGAGCGAATCGGACCACTTTATTGCTTGGAAAAGCTAACGCTCCCAAACTTCATTATCATAGTATTGCGACGCAGGACTCTCGCCCAAGGCTACATCCTAGTAGCATCGGTGGACAGGGGTCTGGGTCCCGGGCCGCACTTAGGGTTTCAGAAGAGGACTTACTCACACGATCCCAAGCTCGCCGAAGAATGCCACTAGGTTGAGAATGCCATGCCTTACCTAGGAGGGTGTATGGTAACCTGCGGTGTGATGACCTTACAGCTTGCCTCTATCAACAACTATTATGGAGTGACGTCATACCAACATGCGAGGTTAACACTGCTACAGTTTGGAACACACTTCTTGCATTTCCTTCTTCCGCGGTTTTAATAAACACTCTGACCAATCGATATTACATGCGCTTAATGCGGCGAGATACTTCGTACACAGCAGAACACTATTATGCGCATATAGTCTGCATGGATCCTAGTATTAGTTTGCGTTCCCCATTGAAAGTGTGCGCAAACTCGGTGCACCAATGTTATACCATATGCCACGGAATTTGCGCCAAACTTCATTACGCAAAGTATCACCAGGATCCATGCAAAAGTTACTTTACGAAAACTCCCGTCTTTTGGCGGTAAACAACAATACATAAAAGAGTATGTAGAGTTTGGGTGATAATTTTTGTCCGATGAATGGACGCGGTTGCGACGGTAGATCATCCCGCGCGAATCAAAACCCCATTACCCAGTGAGGCCGTCAACCCCGCACGGCCAGCCGCTTGGTCCACGCGTCGGACTAAATCGGAAACGGGAACCATACATCCTGGAAATAGGAATGGACTTTGCCCAAGCGCTTAGCTAAATAGGATCTGACCGAGAACAATCAAACTCCAGAGCTTGCCGTGGGCATGCGCCGTGAGAAGTGAGTCCATGTCCTCACAGAGGTCAGCCATAGTGCTCCAAAGCTACCTGTATGACTGGTGCCAAGAAGATGGGTTGACATCCAGCGTTGCGTCGATGGTGGAGTTGCTGTTGACGGCTCTTCATGATGTCGATGAGCAGGACGTCACTGCGCGTGGGGCCACATCCCAACGGAGACGTTCGGTTAAGATCTACTGAGTTAGCGCCAAATACCAGCTTAAACACCATGCACACATCATAAAGTTTACGCCAAGTTACTAACGAGTGTAACTAAAAAATTCCGTATCTCTGTTTCGGTGCCGTAACTCTGGAAAAGTTTTCGTAGTACAGGAACTTCTATGATATACACACCTTACGAGTGTAGTAGTTTTTGATTTTCTTAAAAAATCAATATCCTTTTTTTTGTGAGGCGAAAATACCGGAGTTCCACATTCCATGATCGGTCGCTCATAGGTCTTCCTGGTCACAAGTTTTAGTCCTGGTCAAGTTTTAAGTATCTTGGGTCGGGAATAACTAGTGACGGCAGCATCATTCATGAGATCACTGTCCGTGTCGAATTTGCGACCAAGGAACTAAAACGCCGTCAGAGCGTCATGGAAACCAAAATGCTGCGATTAGAATATTACGCGTTTCGACCCTGCTCCCAATGTAGATGTTATCTGTGGCCGTATTCATGAAGCGATTTGAGCCTCCCGGGACGGTACAAAGTCCACCCGCTGATTGACGAGTTTTCGATGTTGTACCTTCCTGAGTAACCGGCAGGTAGGCAGGAAGGATCCCGACTACCTGGCGGGTAGACAGGAAGGTTTCTAGCCTTCTGACGGGTGGATGGCGAGACTTGAGGGTGCCTGATTCGTCGAACAGAAGATGATCAATATGTTGCTGGCAGGCAGCGCGCACTCTGCCTGTCCACCCGCACAATCGAGGTCGGGCATGCTGTGCCCGCCGCAATGCATTGATAGCGGGGCTTAGACACAGCAGCTCTTTACCCGGCGGTCTCCTCTTCGTCTCTGCGGGTGGCTATCTGTCTCTGCTCTGACAGGTGGCGAAGAGGAGGCCGCCACTATTGAACTCTTGACTGGTGAGCTACAAAACTGGTGGCCATTCGACGGGTACGGAAGGTTACGGCTCCTTCCTGCGCCCGTAGTTCCATGAATATGGCCACTGGTGTTGCTCCCATTGCTTCGTGAATTAAGATTGAGACAGTATGATCATGTTCTGCGCGCTAAAGACGATACCGTTCCAAAAATTGCTCTCGATTATGAAGTCAACGGGAGGTGATCAAAAGGAAGTCCAAAGTAGTGGTGGCTGGATACGTTGCACAGCGATCTGAAGGCTGCTGATATACATCCCGATCAGGCGCATGATCGAGGGATGTGGCGCTAACGTACCACATATGCGGACCCTGCAAGAAAGCGAGACAAGCGCTAAAGGAGAAAAAGAGGAGATGAGAGCGACGAATTTTTTTTGAAGAAGTTCCTGAGATTCGGATCAATGCGTTCTCCTCCGTTTGTCTCTGCCACTTTAAAACGCAGAAAAATACTCTTCCAATGATACCCTGGAAATCCGCTTCGATTGAAGGTGCCGCTGCAACGAAAAAAACTCCACTGAGGCCACTTTAGGCTCCGTCCATAACAGACGTCTTAGCGTCAAGTGACCGTAATGTGACGCTGGGAGTTTCCATCTTCAGCATTTGTTATTGATCTGACTCTCCAGCGACCACTGCAGCCGGCCAGTCGCTGACGGTAGAGGTATAGTGACCGTAACGGCTGTCACTAATATTATCGATAACAACGTTAACAACGTGCCGTCCTCGGACACGTCAAATGCGCCATCCGTCGAGCGTCATGCGCTAGCCTTTGAGCGCTGGCGCGTGGTGCTCCGACGCCTTGACGCTTTGCCGCTGCTCGTCTGTTATGAACCGAGCCTCACTGGAGATCTATCCCTGATGACCAGATATATTGCTGGTTTTGACGTCATCCGCATGTTACTGTATATTCAGCTCGCAGTTTTAGTGTGCAAATATAAATTTGAATGAGAGCTCACTCTTCTCCTGGGAGTCATTGGAGCTTTTTGGTGAAAGTCCTACAAAAAACACAGCAGACTATTTGTTAATCCGGCGTTGTGATTTGTGACAAATTCAATCACTATTTATGATTTGAATCAGCTTTTCTGAGCTTATTTCAAGTTGTTTGTGTGTATCAGCCGACGCATTGACAGGCTTAATAGAAGATATACCATCACCTGCTACTACAAGTCATGAGAGAAATGGAAACACTGCAAGAACACTACTTCGAAACTGCCAAAATTGGAAAGGGTGACGTTTAGCGCTGGTCGATCACGGCAGTGCTCAAGGAGCAACGTCAGTAGACGGGATATGTCGGCACTGAACTACAATGAACCGCGGTAGACAACATATTTTGACACATGGCGGTGCAAAGCGTCACTTTGATCTATTGCTCAACGCTCTGTGTACCGATGGAGTCCCGAAAAAGTATGTTCGACTAATCGAGGACATGAACAAAGGAACAACAGCAGCAGTTCGTACGCCTGTCGGATTTACGTCAGCTTTCGAGGTGAAGTTAGGAGTAAGGCAAGAAGCCTTTGCAGGACCTCTTCTTTTCAACTTCGCAGCTGATGACATCATGCTAGAGTTGCTGAACAGTTTTCTGCAGACGTAATCCTAACACCATCAGGACGCTCCCTTGTCGACCTGGAGAGAAGAAAAGAGAAAAGAACAAGAGAGAAAAGAACAAAACTGCGAAGGATTGTGATCTTCCTTACGAAATATACAGCACTCTATGAACTTCATCTTCGTCCCGACAAACGCGAGCAGATGTGGGTCTCTCAAAGACTTTCAGCTGGAGCTTGCATGGGGGAAGGCGTATCGAACTGGTGAATGATTTCTGCTATTTGGGCTATTTGCTAAGAAACAATGGTAGTTATGCAGCGGATATACTACAAAGATGTGAGAGAGTTAAAGGCTAGCTTGCTTGAAAGAGTCCGGGCGGAGCAAGCAGCGGAGCGGTCTGTCATGGAAAGGTACAACAGTGATAAAGAGATTTCGACATTATAAGTCTGATAAGCCTTGCTTCGACCGTCTGAAAATGAAGGAGCTAGGCTATACATCTGCATCCATTTCTCTAATTGAATCTCAAAACGTTCACCGCAGGAGCTCTGACTGCAGTACTAGCAGGAGAACTATCCAACCGCGCCATGCTTTCGCTGTGAACAGCTATGCATACACAAACATTTTTTTAACGAAATATTGGATTGGGATACTGGATTTTCACAAATCCTTGTTTGATTTTAAGCAGTGAGTCAAGGCAGGTGTTGATGTTTGTTATCTCATGAACAGTATATAAGCAGCGCCTGAGGCAGACGCAATCATCCGCTTCAAGATGCAATCAAACATTGCTCTTCAGCTTCTTCTAGTGGCTACGGTTAGTGCAGTCTCATCCAGGCCTATCTATACCTTTGATATCAACCCCTACTAAGCAAAACTTCAGATAATAACACCATGCAGTTCAACCGCTGCTACCACCGCAGCCCCATTCACGGGCAGTACTCTCCCGGGCTTCGGGAAAACTACGACTGCGGCTCCACCAGCCAGAACCACGACTGCAGCTCCACCTGCTGGGACTACCACAGTCAACAATGTTCATCCAAACCCAGGTGACTTTCAACTTGTGAAGTTTTTTTCAAAAGGGAAGACTGAATCTTTTTGGAGCGGAAACCTCAAAACTTTTGGTGTCTATATATCTTCTTTCCGCAACGAAACTTTTAGGAATGTTCTCCAGGTTTGAAATAAAGTTCAGATGTACTCAAACTTTTGAACGTTCGTTACCTTTACTACCAGGCCGTCCAATAATTCCTGTCCGAAAATTTTCAAAAATCTATAATTTTCCGTAGAAGTGTTATAATATCAGGCAAGTGTAGGAACCTTCTGGAAGGTTCTCCAACGTTCTACGCTAGGGGTATATAAGGCGCAGTCGCCGCGTCTAGCTACCAGTACAAGCTAAAATGAACCAAGTTCGAATTCGTACGTTCGTGTACTACGAGTGGCTGCTGGGCAACGACACGGGCACCGCGCTCGCCAACATCTGCAGAGCGTGCAAGAAGGATGCAGTGTCCCAACGCACAGTCAGACGCTGGTTCAATCGTTTCGAGAGCGGCGACACGAGCCTCGAGGACAGGGAGCACAGCGGGAAGTCTTCTACGGTGGATGATGACGAAGTCCGTCGCTGTATCAAGGAGAAGCTGGAAGCCACCACCCGTGAATTGGCGATGACGCTCGGCTGCAGCAAGTCCACCATCCACAATCGACTCAACTTACTCGGCTACCACAAAGTTCTGGCCCGTTGGATCCCCCACCGTCTGACGGACGCCAACAAGCAGAGCCGCGTGTCCGTCTGCCAGTCCCTCCTCCTTCGTCCGCATCGCAAGGAGTTTCTCGAGGACCTGGTCACTGGGTATGAGAGCTGGGTCCGCTACGACAACGTCGCCCACCGTGCCGTCTGGATCCCGCGCGGAGAAGAGCCGCCGACGACGCCGAAAGCCGACCTGTACCCGCTGAAGATAATGCTCTGCTGCTGGTGGGACACCAAGGGCATGCTGTACTTCGAGCTGCTCCCGCGAAACAGGAAGGTTACCGCCTCCATCTACACCGATCAGCTCGAGAAACTAGCCACCGCCATCCGAGAAAAGCGTCCCCGACGAGCCTCGGTCCACCTGCTGCACGACAACGCGCGCCCCCACGTGGCGAAGGAGACCCAGCAGAAGTTGGCGACGCTCGGCTGGGAGACGGTTGCCCATCCGCCGTATTCTTCGGACCTCGCCCCCTCCTACTACCACTTGTTCCGCTCGCTGAAGCACCATTTGGCCGGAAGAAAATTCACCAACTACGACAACCTCAAATCCGACATTGCGGACTTCTTCGAGTCGCAGCCCCCGGAGTTCTGGGCGAAGGGCATCGGCGACCTGCCCAATCGATGGGCCACTGTTGTGGATAGCTGTGATGATTATATTGTTGATTAGACTTGTTTTTCAATAAAGCTGAAAAAATTAAATATGGTGAAATTTTCGGACAAGAATTATTGGACAACCTGGTAGTTACGAAGCCGAGGCTAGTCTAAGACCTCCTTGTTTAACATCCCGGAGTTCTAGGAATCAACCAAAAGTGCCCACAGAACCCCGGCATGAATGACAGGATCAGGACAAATGCAGTCGATGCGCACAACTATCGTCGGTTAGTCCCCTTACAAAGTAGAAAAATCTCTTATCTGATATGGAGGATATTCAGATCCCTCCTCGCCCAAGGACAAATTGCCAAAAACAATGGAAACCTATTGCCACAGGCTGCTAATATGCTTCAATTGGTATAGACCGTAGACACCCCATATAAAACAGTAGACTAACGAATTTCCACTTTCAGACATACGACTGCAGTCTGGAAACCTCTGCCAAGGCATCTGCAGATAGATGCTCCTTAACTCCATGGGCTTCTCTCCCAGCTGGCATTCAAGAGAATCTTGCCGCCATACCCAAGACTCAGGCCAACGTGTGCATGGACGCCATAATAGAGGTTTATATCGTGAAATTCTTTGCCATGAAAAAAAAACGTCTACTAAGGGTTGGGTGTTAAGGCTATAAAGAGCTGGTGGAGTCAAGTGAGGAAGGTCGATGGCATCGGCATGCAAGTCACCTTCAAGCAGCACCATCTCTCGAGTCCAATCACTCAGTTCACCAGAGTAAATGAGCAGTTCCTTGGGTGCTGAGTTAGAGTATCTACTAAGATGACTCCAGGACTGCGCATTGCGTAACACCGATTGCGTAACGTTGTCCAGACTCATTGTTATAGACTCTCTAAACCAGAGCAACACCACGTATTCTTCATCTCCTTCATTTTGATCTCACTATTTTCACCAGATGGCTTGGGCTACCACTGGGAAAATAGGCTGTGCAGTGTCCGAGAATTGTGGAAACATCTGGTACAACGTGTGTCACTACAGCCCAGGGTATGTAAAGTTTTTTCCATAGAATTCACCCAAGTGAATGGACGGGACTGCGGCCGTAGATCGTCACGCGCGATTGAAACCCCGCATGGCTCGCCGCGATGATCGCGCCTCGTCCATTCGCTAAACTATACTTGACAACATTACATCCGTTTTTTTCGAATATGTTTTACTGAGGCTGTAGCCTGATAATCCTCTTTGCAGCGGAAACATTGTCAACAGCCGAGTCTACATTCCAGCAGCGATGTGCAGTCAATGTCCGGGCAATACCTTCTGCAATCGTGAATTCCTTTGCCAGACACCACCATGATCCCAGTGCCTATTTGCCAAAAGGCTATAAATCCTGAGAATTTTCTATGTAGATTTGAAATTGTGGCACAGATGCGACAAACTAACATGGTTAGGTACAGTCAAACTGGGGCAATGATTAAATTACGCAATCAACAACGAAACCTGATCAGCTTGAGTTAGGTTCCTCTACTGGAAATGTCAGCAAAATAGGATCGGTTGGGGAACCTTCAAAGAAAAAACCGACACGCAAGAATAAAACTGAGTTTTATTTATTCGCACACAACAATAGCAAGCAACAAACAACAAACAAACACAGTCGGGAATGAACAAATGGAAAAAGACAAATGAACAAAAAAATGACCCTGGTCCACTGGAGTCAAATCAAAAATCGGATGACCATTTACACACTTATTCGATTTTTGGAACAATTTTAGAGTTCAAATGCCCGAAAAATCAGCACTTTTATTCTCAAAACAAACCGTTTATTCTTCAAAATAGCTGGTTTTTTGAAACTCCCAACGAATCGAGTTACTCAATACTCAAATACCAGGCCGTCCAATAATTCCTGTCCGAAAATTTTCAAAATTCTATAATTTTCCTTAGAAGTGTTATAATATCAGGCAAATGTAAGAACCTTCTAGAAGGTTCTCCAAAGTTCTACGCTAGGGGTATATAAGGCGCAGTCGCCGCGTCTAGCTACCAGTACAAGCTAAAATGGACCAAGGTCGAATTCGTACGTTCGTGTACTACGAGTGGCTGCTGGGCAACGACACGGGCACCGCGGTCGCCAACATCTGCAGAGCGTGCAAGGAGGATGCAGTGTCCCAACGCACAGTCAGCCGCTGGTTCAATCGTTTCGAGAGCGGCGACACGAGCCTCGAGGACAGGGAGCACAGCGGGAGGCCTTCTACGGTGGATGATGACGAAGTCCGTCGCTGTATCAAGGAGAAGCCGGAAACCACCACCCGTGAACTGGCGACGACGCTCGGCTGCAACAAGTCCACCATCCACAATCGACTCAAGTTACTCGGCTACCACAAAGTTCTGACCCATTGGATCCCCCACCGTCTGACGGACTCCAACAAGCAGAGCCGCGTGGCCGTCTGCCAGTCCTCCTTCGTCTACATCGCAAGGAGTTTCTCGAGGACCTGGTCACTGGGGATGAGAGCTGGGTCCGCTACGACAACGTCGCCCACCGTGCCGTCTGGATCCCGCGCGGAGAAGAGCCGCCGACGACGCCGAAAGCCGACCTGTACCCGCTGAAGATCATGCTCTGCTGCTGGTGGGACAGCAAGGGCATGCTGTACTTCGAGCTGCTCCCGCACGGCAGGACGGTCACCGCCTCCATCTACACCGATCAGCTCGAGAAACTAGCCGCCACCATCCGAGAAAAGCGTCCCCGACGGGCCTCGGTCCACCTGCTGCAAGACAACGCGCGCCCCCACGTGGCGAAGGAGACCCAGCAGAAGTTGGCGACGCTCGGCTGGGAGACGGTTGCCCATCCACCGTATTCCCCGGACCTCGCCCCCTCCGACTACCACTTGTTCCGCCCGCTGAAGCACCATTTGGCCGGAAGGAAATTCACCAACTACGACAACCTCAAATCCGACATCGCGGACTTCTTCGAGTCGCAGCCCCCGGAGTTCTGGGTGAAGGGCATCGGCGACCTGCCCAATCGATGGACCACTGTTGTGGACAACTGTGGTGATTATATTGTTGATTAGACTTGTTTTTCAATAAAGTTGAAAAAAATTGAAAATGGTGAAATTTTCGGACAAAAATTATTGGACAACCTGGTATTTAGACTACCATGTCTCAGGCGATCCTTACAATGGAAGTAAGTATACAAAGCGTAGGTCGGATCTGCCAAAACGACTAGTGTCGTTAGTATCTCTTGTGGCTCAATCGTAAAAATGGGCAGTATCCCGCCCCGTGCTGTAGGTTCCGAGAAGTTACAAGCTTAAAAGGGTAATTTTTTGTGGTTTTTGTACCTTTCAAAAAGCGCGTTAGTCTTCGCGAAATCCGGAAACGGACATCATGAGTGTGTTCAGCGCCCAAAACTACCCGCCTGAGCAAAGTTTGGGTGAAGGCACATTTTCCATACTTTGTCCAGACTGACAGCGTTTTGGACTTGTACGGATTTTCGGTTGGGCGTTCTACCAATTGAGGGCTCTGGAAGCGTTTTGGAAAAATGTCCCAGATTTGACTTAAAATTCTCCCAGGGTGGTTTTTTCGGGTGCTGATCACGAATCTTTGGTTTATTAGTCGATTTTCCAAAGTTTTCGACTAATTTCGTTCGAAGCTTCCCAACCGGTGAAAATTTCGAGGGAAAAACGCCACTTTCGGGATTTCCGATTTTCTACGATAGATATGTCTCAGAATCATTTTCTGAGGGTTATTTGGAGAGCTAAACACGAATCTGAAGTCCGTTTATCGATTTTTTGCAAATTACGGTAGATTACGGTGGGTATACGGTAGCTTGGTCAAAATCTTACATTTCACTCAAAATTTGTATACGGGGGTTATTCGGGGTGGAGAATAGGAATTTAACATCTGTTTGTCGGTTTTCAAAATACTAAGGTGGCTTTTGCCCCCTAAATAACATGTTACCTACCGTAACCTACAGTAAACCTTAAAATTTCGACAAATGGGCTTCAGATTCGTGTTCAACTCCCTAGATTACCCCTACATACAACTTTTTAGCTAAATCCGAGAAAATTTTTGAAACTCCAAAAAAAAAATGCCAGATGGGTACCCTTGCCTTTGGTGCAGACTTTTTGCTAAAAAATGCTAATAACTTTTTTGAACCTGCGGCTCAGGGGGGGGATACTGCCCATTTTTACTATTGAGCCAGCAAAAGATATTAACGACACTAGTCGTTTTGGCAGATCCGACCTATGCTTTGTATATGTACTTCCCTTGTGAGTAAATGAGGGTTTTGAAATCTATTGCAAATAGTTTTCTAAATGATTAAAATCAATGAGTCTGCTCAGATCACTGGATTTCTCCGCTCGGTGTGATCCTTCCTGACTCGTAGGTCATCACCCATTTAGTCAATGTCTTATCACCATCAGACCAGTCGATACCTGAAACACATTCAGTTTCTTCACCACACCTTTTCATTGACTTCTCTCAGTCATCGTCAATGTTTTTCATCCATTAGTTTGATTTCACATTATTCTCTGCAGTTACCCTTGGTTTATCGCTCAAAATGTTCTGTTTGGACCAGAATTAAAACTTTACTGATATCAGAATTCCGGTTTTCTCGTTTCGTAACTCATTATACTGACTAGAGGCAGACATTCGATGCTGGTTTTTGACAAAACTAATACTTAAGCAATGAGGACTTTCGAGGCGTTTTAGTGAACCAAATTTTTTCCCTTGATTTACCACTCTTCTAAAAACCGCAATTTAATGGAATGTCGGATGAAATCAACTCTAAGAATGTCATTGGGCGAGTTTTTCAGGCGCGAGTCGTAACGGTTTTCTTTTAAAATGGCAGCGTACATACATGCCTTTTTTCGGTTCAGTAAATATTCAGATACTGATTTCTGAAAATTTAGCTTCCTGGCAAAAGTAACGATTTGGTAATGGTGAAAAAAGCTTCAAAAACTGTCTTGAAATATCTTAAAAAATGATTTGGCGTAATATAGCCCGGAAATATTGAAAAAGCTAGGAAATGAAATGAAATAACCGAAAATGTGATTTGGTGGTCGATCATCTCACAAGCTTAAACTTTCACTCACACAACCACAAACTCACAACCATTTCGCAGTTAAACATATCAAAACGAAATTAAGCACGATATGGAATGGAGTTCGCCTAGCTGGACCTGTGCTGATTCCCTTATTACAGCGTTCAAAAATGACTTAATGTGCTCAACGATTTTCATTTTGGAATAATGAAACATCTAACAGACGATATTGTCGTATGAGTACAATTTTTAAAACTTATGACCCAAAACCATAAAAAATACCACTCATTGCTTCATATTGTGCAACATGTGAGAACTGAATATTATTGATCATTAATATTTGATCTTGCATGATGAGAAGAATCTCCCAAACAAATGACTTAGAGCCATCAACAATCAAAAATCATTGTGGGATTTTGTGCAACAGGCGAAAAAATCAATATTATTGATTGGTATTTATCGATAATGACTGATGAGCAAAATTCTCCAACCAAGAAAAGCAATCCCATCAGCAATCACCACTCCTAGCCGCATTTTGTGCAGAAAGCGCAAAAATCAATAATATTGATTATCGATCGATGACGTGTTATGAGTGCGGACTCTTACAAGTTCAGTACTTATCTCCGACGACCCGTGTTGATTGGCTGCAGATCCACCCACACACCCTGGTCGCCACAGCAGTAGCAGAAAAAAGCAGTTTTCGTGCTCCATACTCAGGCACCATTTCGATTGGACCGATGGCCGAACCGCTTTTTTCTGCAGCGTCGGGGCGAACGAGAGACATTTCGGCAAAGCTCCGCCTTCCCGTTTTCCACGAGAGAAACGGGAGACGTCGGGGGTTGGCGCCGTACTAATCAATCAGTTCGATTGAACCGACAGCCAAACGAAATTTCTTCTCAGATCGATCAATTCCTCGCGCTGTCGTGAGGATTCATACGAATCTGCTAGGCGTTTTCGTTTCTCTTTTTGCCTCGGATGAATTATCCGAGAGAGGGGGGTTTCAGTGAGCCAAAATCAGCGAAGCTTCTGTATGGCTTAAATTTTGGTATACTGGGGCTCTTCGGATGTCAGAAAAGTCAGATATTTGAACTCTTTGCTGCAATCTCACGATGTATTTTAAGTTCCCTTGTTTTCTTACTTTCCCTTACGTTACTTCGGGTAAATGTGCTCGCATATGTAATTAATGAGAAAGCACATTTTCGTCTGCACATGCAGATGAAATTTGAAATTATCTGAAAGTATTCAAATATTTGACTGAATTTGAAATAACCGATAGTACCAGTTCCAGTTTCATTAAAATTTATAATTCTTATCTCATAGAGACGTGAGAACGTAAAGGGAACCTTTGCTCTGATATAATGCTTGGAAACAAAATACGGTTCTAATGCATTCTGATAGAGTGGCGGAATTTCATATTATTCGGTATGTTCAGAGCATGCTTTCCGACTCTCTTGTTCTTTCTAGGAACCGACAAATATGTTATGTTCTCCGGCCATTCTCATTGAGTTCTTTTTGTTTTGTGGTTGAAGATTCCTATATTTGGCTTTTTCCCTCTCCTGATCGCTTTGGCTATTCTTCAATTTTCTTATCATTCGCGCCTATATTTTCTTTAATCTGAAATTCAACTCTTTTGCCTCTGGCTAAGCTCACCATTTTTGTTTGCGGAAGTTTTTTTCGTTGTCACTCTGACCAATTTTTTCTTATTTTTTCTGACTTTTCGCCTCTTCAGGCCATTATGGCTAATTTTGTCTCGGTTTCCTGGTTACCTGCAATAAATTTCTCCGGTTCTTTGACATGTATGGACAACCCATTCAATTCTTTTCTGTACTCTGGCCATTCTCACCATTTTTCTTTTGTCATTGAACTTGGACCATTTCTTCCGTCTTCTACGGAGTCACTGATTTTTTGTGATGCATTCTGACTTTTTCTGCCCTCTAGGCTCCTTAGGCAATGTTCTTTGCTTTTTGACCTTTTTTCTTCCTTTGAGCCACCGTCACATGTTTCATCTGTTTTGTTTTTTACTTGAGCCTTTCTTCTGGTTTTAACAAATCTGTCTGTTGTTCGCCCGCTCTCACATTATTCTCTCACACGAATCTGACGTCCTTCCGAACGAAGTCCGTTTATCGATTTTCGGCAGACTACGGTAGATTACGTATGGGTGTACGGTAGTTCGGTCAGCCTCAGATTTGACTCAAAAATTGTATGGGGGGGTTATTCGGTATGGTGAATACGGACTTAGTGTCCATTTGTCGATTTTCGAAATACTAAGGCAGGTCTTGCCGCCTCAGTGGCATGGTACCTACCGTAACCTTCAATAAAATTCAGAATTTCGACAAACGGACTCCAGATTCCTGTTAAACACCCTAGACTACCCCCGCATACAAGCCTTAGCCGAATCCGATTTTTTTTTTCAAAACACCCTAAAATGTTCATGGGGCGCCCCTTACTTTGCCGCCAGGCTTTGAAGTACTTTTTTCAGAGTGGTGTTAGGCAGCTGCAAAAATATTAATCGGATTCTACACCAAAAACTGCTCTAGAAAAGCACATTTCATCCGGGATGGCCAGGCTGACTAAAAATAGTTCCCTGGTTAGTCCCGGCACGAATCACCTTTCTTCCAGCACGATTATCATCGTGTTGTATGATGCAAAGAGGTAATAAGTAATTGCGGACCGGAATTTTGAGAAAAAAGACAGGGCAAGAGTGAACAGAAGCTCTGAACTATAAATCAGGCCAGTCGAATCACTAGAAAACTGATTGTTGAATGTTAATAAATTCACGTATTTGTTGAAGTGTGGGATTCTGATGGTCAAAACCAGGATGTTGACGTTTACATCATGATAGCATCGATTCTACGCCCTTTACCCTTCATAGCGGCTACTGCGACGACGTCATCCTTGATTTTTCGAGCATGGTGTCAAAGCCATAAAGCCACCATGCTCCGAAAATCAACGACGACGTCATCGCGATGACAGCTATGAAAGGTATAGGGCGCGGAATCGTGATGACAAGATGATGACGTCATCACTTTTTTAGAATCCCTTCTATGAAAGGTGGACCGAGCCACGACCCACGAAAGCGTGACGTCATCATCGAGACTGCAGTCCCGGCTATGACAGGTGGACCGACACAAGATCCACGGAGTAGTTACGAAATCACAAGACTGCAATCCCCGCTTTGAGAGGTGGACCGATGTCATTCCCGAAACGAACGAGCCACGTTTCGGGTTGACCCCGCCCCTTTTTTCGTTTTGAGCCAGAGCGGTTCAACGGTCCAACCTCGTTCTGACGGCGCTCGGATCGAACCGGTCCCTGAGTACTCGTAGCTTCTAGCTCCAGCAAGGTCGCTTCAGGAAATCGCCCTTACACTACCCAAACCCTTGATAATTTATTCGAAAATCCAGATCTCATGAATAATCGTTTCAGAAGCCAACTTAAAGGCAGTGTTCACGATAAATATCGTTTTCGAATATTCATGTGAAATACAACGCTGGCAGATGCTGGAACTGGGCGGGACTGGGTGGAGCCTGTTCGGCTACTAGCGTAAGATTGTCTGACAAGGGAAGTGTCTCGAGTGGTAGACGCATCTTACAAAACGAACTAGTATTGTTGGTATCTCTTGTGGCTCAATAGTAAAACTGGGCAGTATCTCGCCCCGAGCTGCAGGTTCCATGGAGTTACAAGCTTAAAAAGCTCATTTTTTGTGCTTTTTGTACCTTCCAAAAAGCGCGTTAGTCTTCGGAAAATCCGGAAGCGGACCTCATAAATATGTTCAGCGCCCAAACCTACCCCCTGAACAAAGTTTGGGTGAAGTCACATGTTCCATACTTTGCTCAGACTGACAGCGTTTTGGATTCGTACCGATTTTCGGTTGGGCGTTTATTTCTTCTACCACTCGAAGGCTCTGGAAGCGTTTAAGAAAAATTGTCCAGATTTGACTTAAAATTCTCCCAGGAGGGTTTTTTTGGGCGCTGATCACGAATCTGTAGTTTATTAGTCGATTTTCCAAAGCTTTCGGCTAATTTCGTTTGAAGCTTCCCAACCGGGTAAATTTCGAGAAAAAACGCCACTTTCGAGATTTCCGGATTTCTTCCATGAATATGTCTAAAAATCATTCTCTGAAGGTTATTTGAAGTGCTGAACACGAATCTAAAGTCCGTTTATCGATTTTCTGCAGATTACGGTAGATTACGGTGGGTATACGGTAGTCTGGTTAAAATCTCAGATTTTACTCAAAATTTGTATACGGGGGTTATTTGGAGTGGAGAATACGAATTTAAAGGCAGTGTTCACGATAGAAAATGTGTTTCAGTTTCCACTAGGAATGGGTAATGGAGGGGCACAATATAACGTTGACGTCGAAAGAACGCATGAAAACGAGCCAGGAAAAGCTCCAAAAGAGCCTGAAGTTGCCATTTCGAACGCAAGGCAAACCTCAAAAGCGCATCACACGCCCACCGACGTGAACAAATCAATGCTCAAGATCGTGAGATAAGCGATGATTTCCAATCATTCGACCCGTTCTTTCCTTCATTCTCAGCTTCTCTCTTTACTCAGGTCAGCTCGCATACGTCGGCTGCAAAAGACGGAAGTTACAAGCCTCGGACAACTCGTCCACCATGTTTCCTTAGCTCAGTCTTTGAGGGACCATAACTCCGTTCCCAGAAGGTCTTGTACGATTTCAGAGACATCATTGGAATCAGCACGCTGTCGTTTTCAAGATAGGCGGGAAAACAGAAAAACAGTTTCCATCGTGAACACTGCCTTTAACATCCGTTTGTCGATTTTCAAAATACTAAGGTGGCTTTTGCCCCATATTTAACATGTTACCTACCGTAACCTACAGTAAACCTCAAAATTTCGACTAATGGGCTTCAGATTCGTGTTCACCTCCCTAGATTACCCCTACATACTACTTTTGAGCTAAATCCGAGAAAATTTTTGAAACTCCAAAAAAAATGCCAGATGGGTACCCTTGCCTTTGGTGCTGACTTTTCGCTAAAAAATGCTCATAACTTTCTTGAACCTGCGGCTCAGGGGGGATACTGCCCATTTTTACTATTGAGCCAGAAAAAGATATTAACGACTTTAGTCGTTTTGGCAGATCCGACCTACGCTTTGTATATGTACTTCCCTTGTGAGTAAATGAGGGTTTTGAAATCTATTGCAAACAGTTTTCCAAATGATTAAAATCGATGAGTCTGCTCAGATCACTGGATTTCTTCGCTCGGTGTGATCCTTCCTGACTCGTAGGTCATCACCCATTTAGTCCTCAGGCAAACTGGGGATCGGGACCCCGTCCGACGGCCGTCGGAGCGGTCGAGGACGTCGGCTCCGACAGCCAAAGTGGGCGGAGTCGTTCTCCCTGCTGCCGCCTTCAATGCCCCCGCAGCCGCGTTCGGTGCCCCTGCTCCGGCACTTTTAAGATGCCCCTGCTGCTGCCTTTGGTGCCCCTGCTCCAGCCGTTTCAAAGCCCCCTGCAGCCGTGTTTGGTGCCTCTGCTCCAGCCCTTTTAAGAAGCCCCTGCAACCGCCTTCGGCGCCTCTGCTCCAGCCCTTTCAAAGCCCCCCTACAGCCGCGCTCGGTGCCCCTGCTACGGCACTCTGAGGGTGCCCCCGCAACCGCGTTTGATTCTCGTGCTCTGGCACTTTCAAGGTGCCCTTGCTTCCGCCTTCGGTGCCCTGCTGCCGTTTTCTGAACTCCTCCTCCGGCTCATTCAAAACTACTACAGTTTTCGCTACCTCTGCTAATGTGGAGCAACCCCACATAAAAAATAAAATGATCAAAAATATTTCATAAATTTTATCTTCCTCATCGAAATGCAAACATCGATATAAACACGACATAATCGCAGACGTGCCCAATTATTGAAAACTTCATCAAACTGAATATGTGTATCCATTTTCGCCATTCGTCCGCTTCTTCGTGATTTCTTCAAATTTGTGCGTTCCCTTGATGATCTTGCGCACCTGAAGAATGCAAACTTATTGGATCGCCGCGTGGAAGTAATAGTGAGAACTTTCTAGCAAATTCTGTGTTCTGATTTTCGCTCATACCTACTCAGACAATGGAGTGGACCGACCCGAACACTTGGGTATCGACCACGCGAACTGACAAACCAACCTCACCCACCAGTTTTCTTGCATCCTGAACGCGAGCACTTGCGTACTAACCGCGTGGGCTCTCGTACCGAACGCGGCGAGAAAGGCTTATTTCGTGCCGACCATTTGCATGGATTAATGCGCGAGGTCATTACGCGTTTATAGAGGTTTGCGAGGGGTTGGTACGGAGCTTAGACGTACAGACCGCGAGAAGTATTTCGTGTGCGCGGTCAGTACTCAAATGCGCTCATTCGGTAAGAAATGCAATTTTAGCCCGTCGTCAGTACGATAGTCGCACGCGATCGGTATGAAACGGGATTTTTCGCCCGCGATCGGCCCATTGTGTGAGTACGAAGAAGCTGTCAAACAGTTTTTATCGAAAAACGAAAGACCTTTTTTGTCCAAACATTCAAAGTCCTTCAATATCCATCATTCCTTTTCGTGAGCAGATAATCAAAACGCTTAAATGTTTTGTGCTCAGAAATATTGTGGCAAAGTCTTGCCGCGCCAAAATATGCGCGTTTCTGAACACCTTGTATCTAAGATACTCGGAGGCGTGCCATATGCTGTCAAGGGCGGTGAACGTTTTATGTTAAGGAGGGAAACCGATACCGGCGGACTCCGCACTATCAGGCACTTTTAGTATGGTAAGCGAGCCGTCCGCTGACAAGTTCACGCACGCAGCCAAAAGGTGAGCAAAACCGTTCCACTGCCAGACCTCTCTCAGACGGGTCTGAGGCGAGATCAAAGTGCTTTCGCGAGCCCGATCACGCCTTCCAGACCCGTACCATCATCCTGTATTGCCCGAACGCACAATATTGTATTGTTTCACGGCCAAGCCGCACCATCTGACCATTTCGGCCAGACGCGTCACGCCGTCTCATTTACCATGTACCGCAACAGAGATCGTGGGGCAGTGCCGACCGTAAGGGAGGTTATATCCTTGCCGCCACTTCTGCGGCAAGGGCATCACCCCTCTGAGAATCAGCCGTGAGGGACCATCCCACTAGAGGCCGTTGGTGGTGGTAAGGGGAAGAAGTTGCCGCAGCGGTCGATGCCGGCGATGAAAAAGGACTCTGAGTCCCTCTCTAGAGACTCCTATGGGTTCTGGAAGACTCTCAAGATCCTCAAAGCTACACTACAGGGCATGCTCTGAAGTGCCGAGCGAGCATTCAGTAGAACGAGGCGGTTTAGGCCTCGGTCAGAGTTGGGCGTGATCTGCCGTGGCCTGCCCCGTCGATACGTATGAAAAACCTGGACGAGAAAGGTTGAAAAAAGACCTTGTGTGGCCGACGCGGTCGTTCTGTATGAAAAACTCAGGCACTCGCTGATGTTGAACACAGTGCGAAAATACTGATTTTTGTGCAGCGCTGATCAAAATACCTACTCGGATAGAGCGCAGGCTATTTCTCATGACTTTCCGGGAACCGCCTTTCACAAAAATTTTTTCGTGGATGATGACCTCGTGGATGTTGATCCCAGTAAAAAACATTGATTTTGGCAGAGCGCGGGATAAGGAGTTTATGTTCCCGTCAATTCCGAAGAGCCGACTGAAGCAAACTGTGAGATGAGAAGCCTTTTATATTAGTGTCATTGTCAATATTGTTCGTCTACACATGACAACGTCCTTTGACATGGCAGGACGTTACTCATGTGTAGACGGAAGTATTGACAATGACACTGGTATTAAAGGCTTCCTCATCCTCACAGTGTGCTTCAGTCGGCCTCTTCAATCGGACGGGGAAGATGGCCTCAAGTCACTTTCCAGAAGATCCACCCGATGCCGGAGGATAATTCTTGTTACCGATAAAATCTTTCCACGGCTCGGAAAGGAATAGGTGGTACCCAACTGTGGGGCCATTTCACCGCGGTCCGCAGTCGCCCAGGGCACGAAGCAGCTGCTGGTCTACTCCAGTTTATACCGTGCCCGCTCCAGCCACTACCGCTGGCGACAAGACCTTCGAATTTCGGTCTCCACGGCCACTATCTCACTGGCGACGCCGGCTTCTCAATGGGACGTGGAGCGGGTTTTTGTTTGAGGGAGTGGTAGGTATGTCAACAATAGTTTTCGGGTGCGCAGATGTGAGTGCTAGCGTTATCATTGAATGACTGTTCATATTTATGAACCACAGTATCTTTTTTTCTGAGCTGGGAACGGATGTATGGACAAGAACAAGCGGCTGAAGGGTGCAGAATTTGCATGGTCACAAAGAATTAACAACTGGAATTAATGTAAAAAATGGTAATCTGGGATCTCAAAACTTTGTGTTTTTCGATGTATTGCAAAAGAAAAAAAATCGTGAATAACAATACTGAATGCTCAAGAATTTGTCGAACATCTGGAAGAAAAAGCGTACCGTTTAGAATAGCGACGGAGACGCGCCTAATCCGTATCACTTTCAGCAGGTGTTGTGCTCTTCCAACCCACAAAATCTTCCAGCGGTTGTTATGCTTGACAAACCAGCAACTTCTTGAGAAAAAACCTGTGGAAAGCTACATAGACGCTGACTATCATTCGGAACCTATCATGACGGACGACTCACCCTCACTCTGATTTCATTCCAGTGCAAAGTTAAGCGTTCCCACCTTCATTGAAGTTGCACGGCTTTTTAATGTTTGCGCCGTCAAATTCGCTGTCGCTACACTTTTTATATCACCTGAAAACACATTTCTTTAATTGGGGTAAGAAGCGCAGCGCAACCCAAAACTGAAGTAAATGTTGTTGAACAGGATGAGGGGACTAGGCGAAGCAAATCCTTCCTCATTTAACATGTATTAGGTCTACAATTGGGTTTCACGGTTTTGTCGTAACTCTGAAGCCTCTTTAATTAAAGGCACTGTTCGCGATAAAAATCGCTTTTCTGTTTTTTTGGCTGTCTTGAAACCGGTCCCATTCTGATTCCAATGATGTTTCTGGAATCGTACAAGACCTTCTGGGAATGGAGTTATGGTCCCTCAAAAATTGAGCTAGGGAAAATGGTGGACGAGTTGTCCAAGGCTTGTAACTTCCGTTTTTTGCAGCCAATGTGTGCGAGCTGACCTGAGTGAAGAGAGAAGTTGAGAATGAAGGGAAGAACGGGGCTTTTGATCGGAAACCATCGCTCAACTCACGATTTCTAGTGTTCCTTTGTTCACATCGAGGGGCGGGAAGAGGCGGGACTTGCCCACAATGGCGGGGCTTGCCCACTTTTCTAAGCCGTTTTGCGGCCCCTGGGTAGCTTTTCGTCCCGTTTTTTCGACGCTGTTCTGCTTCTGAGAGCCACGAGAAGCGTTTGTCATGGAAAATTCGAGGATGAAGTTTATCGCGAACAGTGCCTTTAAGAAGGCTGTCATAGTCGGCCGATCGGCTGTAGCCATTCCGGTCGGCAAGCATCTACACTACATATACTAGGGCAAAGCTGGTGAAATTTTTGAATTTCGAATTTTTGAATGAAATCGAAATCCATTTTTTTCGAATTTTTGGATGAAATCGAAAACCATTTTTCGAATTTTCAAATAGTTTTCTGGGATTTTTTTTCTACTTTTCGGAAAAATTTTCTCGATTTTACAAATGATAGCTTCGATATTAAAACCATGTTTTGAGCTGTCATTTGCTGTGACTATCACTGTGTAGAAAAATTCATCGGTTACACGTACTCTTAATCTCAAGCCATTTTTAATCAGGAGGGCTCACCAAAATGCTAGCACAAAACGCTTTGCTTAAGGCGAGACTTGGCCACCACTATCCCTTTCTGGGGAAGCGCCTTATCGCACCCAAGCGCCGAAACCCTAGCGCCGCTCTCAAGACCTAACACTACGCCACTGCGCGGCTAGGTAAATTCACTGCCGCCCAGAAAGTCCAGAAATGGACGTATATTCGCTAAACACAACCCAGAATAGCCCCTCAAAGCCGATATTCTCAGAGTAGTGATTATATGTAGATTAGTGAGCTCAAACGCTGCCGCCACGTAACTGTTTCTCTGGAGAGAGAGGGTTTCGGAAGCTATGTATAACCCTGGTACTGTCTATATCTGGCTGATAGCTACATAATAAATGCGAAACAGAAAAAAAAACGGTTCGCATTGGCTGGCAATCCACCCTCCTATCTCACCGATGGAGCACGTTGTACGGTGACGCAACATCTCACACGATCCAAGCGTATGGGAACCTCAACTCGGGCGCGGGGTGAACAGGTCAAGATGGATAGAGTACGTTTTCAAAGGTTGATCAGAAAAAAAGAACTAATGAAATTATGATTCTGCATTTAGATTATTCGAATTTCAAAAATTCGAATATGCTCTTCAAAATATTCGAATTTCTAATATTATTCGAAAGTCTGTTTTTGAAATAATGGAATTCCGAATACTATTCGAAAGTTTGTTTTCAAAATATACGAATTTCAAATATTATTCGAAACCGCTTTTTACGAGGTATTCGAATTTCGAACATTATTCGAAAGCCCGTTTCCGGAGTATTCGAACCACGAATATTATTCGAAAACCAAAATTTTCGAATTTTGAATGATTCCAAATTCGAAAAATCATTCGAATAATTTTCGAATAATACAATTCGGTCCGAAGTATAATCTACACCATGCGATTCGATTCAAAAATCCACTTATAGTGGCCGGGCTGACAAGGGAAGTATACAAAGCGTAGGTCGGATCTGCGGGAACGATTTAAGTTGTCAGTGTCCCTTGAGCATCTGTAGTAAAAACTTTGAAGTACCCCGCCTCGAGCAACTGGTTCCAAAAATTTTTTCGCGAAAAGGTTACCATCAAAAATTGTTTGGGATGTTTTGAAAAGAGTTTCGGATTCTGCTCAAAACTTGTATGTAGGGGTAGCCTAGGGTGCAGAGAACGACCCTAGGGTGTGCTTGTCAAAATTTAGAGGTTCACTCTAGGTTACGGTATGTAATACGCAATCCAGGAGGTTAAACATATCTTAAGAGCTCGAAAATCGGCAAAAGGACATATAATTCGTATTCACCTCACCGAATAACCCCCGCATACAAATTTTGATCAAACTACCGTATACCCACCATTATCCACCGTAATCTGTAGAAAATCGGCACGGGGACCTCAGATTGATGTTAGGCATATCAATTCACCCTCATAAAATGAATTTGAGACACATCCGTAGAATAAATCGTTAAATTCGGAAAGTGGCGTTTTGTTCTCAAAATTTTCCCCTGCTGGGATGCTTCAAGCGATTCAAGGCGAAAACTTTGTAAAATGAACAAGTAAACCTCAGTTTCATAATCGTGGCCCCAAAAAACCTCCTGGGAGACTTTTATGCCAAATCTGGAACCTTTCCTGAAGCTTTTCTGAACCCCCTTGCTGAAGAAGCGAATACTCAACCGAGAATCCGAAAAAGTCCGGAACGCTATAAGTCTGCACATAGTGCGGAAAATGTGTTTTCACCCATATTTCGCTTAGGCGCTAGATATGATTATGAGATCCGTTTCCACGTTTTCGGAAGTTTACTGAGCGTTTTTGAAGGGTAAAAAGGCACAAAAAACGAACTTCTCGAGCTTGAGGCTGCTCAGAACAAGCGGCTCGGGACGGGGTACTACGCTGTTTTGCTATAGATGCCCAAGAGATACTAGCAATACAATTCGCTTGCGCACAACCGCCTCCGCTTTGTATGCTTTCCTTGTGAGCACGCCTATGCCGTCCGCGGCCGTTGCATTCGATACGCATGTGATAAACTGCTCACTCAAAAGCGAGGAGGCGGCCAGGACTATGAGAAAGAGAAAGTTCCATTTTAGTTGACCCATAGGTCGCACTAATCTATGGATTATTTGAAAAAACTTAAATTCTGCTCGGTCATGAGCAATATCCTTCAGGTTAGCAGAAGTGGTAGCCTAAATGAATCAACAAACCAGCCATGCAACGCTTCGTGAAATCCTCAAAACTTCTTTGTAGACCCAATACATATAGTTCGAATGATTCGAACAACACTCATTTCAATTTTAAATGCTACAGTATTCTAACAAAATATGGAAGCGGGCGAGATGCGAATTTTAGAATGAATGCGAGAGCGCGTGAGGACACTGAATGAGAAGGAAATGGCGAGACGAGTTGACAGGAGTTGATGAAGACGGGCAGATCAATGACGTAACCACACCCGTATGTGCATGCAATATGGCAATATGCGGAAAGCCAGCGCTCGCACAGCCTGCCGGCCGAAAGCCAGCGCTGGCACTTTCGGCAGGTGCACCGGCTGTCCGCCAGCCCGATCCATATCTGACGTATTCTACGGCGCTCCGATCCCTAGTTTGCCTGAGTCAATGCCTTATCACCATCAGACCAGTCGATACCTGAAACACATTCATTTTCTTCACCACACCTTTTCATTGACTTCTCTCAGTCATCGTCAATGTTTTTCATCCTATAGTTTGATTTCACATTATTCTCTGCAGTTACCCTTGGTTTATCGCTCAAAATGTTCTGTTTGGACCAGAATTAAAACTTTACTGATATCAGAATTCCTATTTTCTCATTCCATAACTCTTTATCTACATATTGTCTAGACGCAGACATTCGATGCTAGTTTTTATCAAAACTAATACTTAAGCAAATGAGGAATTCCGAGGCGTTTTAGTGAAATAAATTTTTTCTCTTGATTTACCACTCTTTCAAAAACCGCAATTTAATGAAATGTCGGATGCAGTAAACTCTAAGAATTTTATTCAACAAGTTTTTCAGGCGCGAATCGTAATGGTTTTCTTTTAAATTTGCAGCGTACATGCCTTTTTCAGGTCCAGTAAATACTGATTTGTGTAAACCTCTCGTGAGAGTAGATTCTCCGCCCACTTTCCCGCCGTTGTCCAATCACGCCAGCCTTCGCTGCGCCTGTGATAGGTCACAGGCGAGAAAATGAGCCGCGATCTTAAAAATACATAAATTGGGAATTTTGAAACTAAATACGAGTTGAGATCATTTTTTTTCAAAAATTAAAACAGTTGGGAAGTTTTGAAAAATCGTAATAAGCTGAAGAATTTTAAAATTCGATAAAAAATCGGATTCCCTAATTTCGCAAGTAAATACGATTTTAAATCAAAACTTGTCCAACAGATGAAATAAACTGAAAATTTTTGGATTTTGAAATAAATTGGAAATTTGAAAACTAAAAAAAAATCAGAATTGTTCATTTCATAGACAAATACGAGTTGAAATCAGAGTTTTTTCATAAATTGAAAGTTTTGTAAAATTGAAAGAAACTGAAAATTTTTGAACTTTGATAAAAATCGGAATTTCTAATTTCAGAGGTGAATGTGATTTCAAATCAGATTTTTGAAACGCTGCGGTCAAAATAGTTTTTATTTCGCATGCGTGAGCAGCGCCTTAGGGGTCGTGTATACTTCCGCCGCGGAGCGGCGCGGCGAAAAGTGAGGCGGCGCGGCGCGCTGCGACGAACTGACGCGGCGAAGTCGCAGAATTACGCTAAACACTGCCTGGAGTAGCTCTGAGATAGCACAAGGTCGATTGTAATGAGTGATTTCTTCTGCAAAAGAAACATTTATAATCTTTTGTATCATAACACCGCACACGAAAGCAGATAGAGTCTTCTGAGAATTTTTTTCTACACAAAAGTTATTTTGAGAGCCAAAAAAAAGAACTAACAACCCAGCTTACTCTGAACAACTTCCAGGACCTTGGAAGAAATTTTAGCGATCAATCAGAGGAACCAAATTGAGAATGTATATGAAATATCAGCAAAAAAGCATGTGATGTTGAAGAGGATCGCACGCGGACGCCGCGCCGCCTCCTCTCCCCGGGCGGCGCGGCAGCACCAAGGCGGCGGCCGCGTGCGGCGCCGTTGGAAGACTTCGAGCAGAAAAACTCTAAACGCCTCGCGGCGCCACGAGGCGGCGTCGCTTGTTCGATACGGCTGTATTGCATCTCGCCGCACCGCGCCGCGGCGGAAGTATAAACGACCCCTTCCCGTGTATTGGTCCCCTTGGGTACTTCGGCAAATGAAAAATGACGAAACTGTCCCTCAAACAATGAAAAATATAGATTTGTGTTCTTCTCTATGTCTTTAGTCGATTTGTGCAACTTTTTAAACACTTGAGTCCGCTCTCAACGGAGTCACCATGAGAAGCAGAAGACAAAAACAGCCTTCGAAAAGTTTTGAAATGCACTCGAAATTGTGCCAAATGCATATTTTATTAATGACTCAAGGTAAAGGTGCGAAATGTCACGGTTGTCTCCAGCAGAGCTGCCCAATATTGCACTTTTTGTAGGCAGCCCCATTTTAGAGGGTAATTAGAGAGGTCATCAGAAAGTTCAGTCGTAAATAGACGATAATAAGGCTTGATATTCAGTTTATTCCATGTTTTAACACATTTTTCGAATCAAAATGACGCTGCGAATCGAACGGTGCTATTGTACCAGGTTGTCCAATAATTCTTGTCCGAAAATTTCACCGTTTTCAATTTTTTTCAACTTTATTGAAAAACAAGTCTAATCAACAATATAATCATCACAGTTATCCACAACAGTGGCCCATCGTTTGGGCAGGTCGCCGATGCCCTTCGCCCAGAACTCCGGGGGCTGCGACTCGAAGAAGTCCGCGATGTCGGACTTGAGGTTGTCGTAGTTGGTGAATTTTCTTCCCGCCAAATGGTGCTTCAGCGGGCGGAACAAGTGGTAGTCGGAGGGGGCGAGGTCCGGGGAATACGGCGGATGGGCAACCGTCTCCCAGCCGAGCGTCGCCAACTTCTGCTGGGTCTCCTTCGCCACGTGGGGGCGCGCGTTGTCGTGCAGCAGGTGGACCGAGGCCCGTCGGGCACGCTTTTCTCGGATAGCGGCGGCTAGGTTCTCGAGCTGATCGGTGTAGATGGAGGCGGTGACCGTCCTGCCTTGCGGTAGCAGCTCGAAGTACAGCATGCCCTTGGTATCCCACCAGCAGCAGAGCATGATCTTCAGCGGGTGCAGGTCGGCTTTCGGCGTCGTCGGTGGCTCTTCTCCGCGCGGGATCCAGACGGCACGGCGGGCGATGTTGGCGTAGAGGACCCAGCACTCATCCCCAGTGACCAGGTCCTCGAGAAACTCCTTGCGATGCGGACGAGGGAGGAGGGACTGGCAGACGGCCCCGCGGCTCTGCTTGTTGGCGTCCGTCAGACGGTGGGGGATCCAACGGGCCAGAAATTTGTGGTAGCCGAGTAAGTTGAGTCGATTGTGGATGGTGGACTTGCTGCAGCCGAGCGTCGTCGCCAGTTCACGGGTGGCGGCTTCCGGCTTCTCCTTGATACAGCGACGGACTTCGTCATCATCCACCGTAGAAGGCCTCCCGCTGTGCTCCCTGTCCTCGAGGCTCGTGTCGCCGCTCTCGAAACGATTGAACCAGCGTCTGACTGTGCGTTGGGACACTGCATCCTCCTTACACGCTCTGCAGATGTTGGCGACCGCGGTGCCCGTGTCGTTGCCCAGCAGCCACTCGTAGTACACGAACGTACGAATTCGACCTTGGTCCATTTTAGCTTGTACTGGTAGCTAGACGCGGCGACTGCGCCTTATATACCCCTAGCGTAGAACTTTGGAGAACCTTCCAGAAGGTTCTCACACTTGCCTGTTATTATAACCTTTCTAAGGAAAATTATAGAATTTTGAAAATTTTCGGACAGGAATTATTGGACGGCCTGGTATTTTAAAAATAACCGCTTTGAAAAGAGTTAGAATTCATTGAATTTGAAAAAAGTTGAAAGTAGGTCAAGATTCGGACTGATCTTGATTATGCATACATTTTTGAAATCAGCATGTCAATACAAATGCATTGACGTTTTAGAATTTGGAAAACATCTACTTTGAAAGATTTTGGCTCTTTTCTGAGAAAGTAGGTCATAACTTGGTCGAAGCTTTGTTTTTCTCCAACCTGAATACATTTTTGGAATCAGCCCGACGAGACGAATCGAACGGTGTTCTCAAATTCCGAAATCATCCACTCTGAACGAAAACGACGTTTTCGACGCGCTTTCGCCTCGTCGATGCGTTTTAGGACACATTTTATGAGCGGTTTTGTATGGTATGAACTATTTAAATAGAAAAACAAAAAAAAGACCCTGGTCCACTGGAGTCAAATCAAAAATCGGATGATCATTTACACACTTATTCGATTTTTGGAACAATTTTCAGAGTTTAAATGCCTAAAAAATCATCACTTTTATTCTCAAAACAAACCGTTTGTTCTTCAAAATAGCTGGTTTTTTAAAACTCCCAACGAGTCGAGTTACTCAATACTCAAATAATTAGAATATCATGTCTCAGGAGATCCTTAGCCCAGAGCCGATGGACAGTTCGGCTCGATCTCCCATTCTGCGGTTCGGCTCCTGTTGCTGTCCGGGATCCTCCAGTAAAGCAGTGACCCGGAGATTGGGAGCATGCGTCAAACTGCCAGGTGGCTCCGATTCTTGTTTGGTGCCGCTCGGGGCCGTGAATCGCATGCGAGGAGGTCTACGCCGGCTTCACACGATGTTTCTAAAAGAAAGGCACTTAGGCGATCTCTCTAGTTCAGAAGAGGTCGATAAAATGTTAATCAAAACATACCGCCTTATGCTGGTAACCAAAATGATGGGTAATAGCCGTGTCTTCTCGAAAGATCTGTCTAGTGCCCCGAAAGCTCCGCCTGCTGTTCGTCTGTTCACGCCCCATGGTGTCGCGTGTGAAGACTAATTTGAGGGTCGAGACGTTCAAGGTGAGAAGCAGAAAATCTGCCGGACGGTCTCCAATTGCCTGTCAATGGACTGAGGCCCAGCCGCGGGCAACGGACAGACACTTGAGTTTTGCCCGGTTGTCCTAGCCCGAAACTTGCCTTGTGTTAAACAGTGACTCACCCTGTGCAAGTCAACTTGTTGCCCACGATCCCATCGAGAGAACAGAAGAAAAAGCAAACTAAGAGAAGAAGAAAGAAGATGAAAGTATTGAATGGGTTGTCCGTGTTGAACAACGTGCCTGCCCAGATCCTTAGGGTCTGACCAGGGTACATTGCCCATAACTGACTCATATCCCGACAGGGTGGTGGAAAAGAGGAGAAATGTGTGATTGTGACTTTCAAGGGTGCGTCTATCTGTATACATTCACCGTATACAGAAATGCCGATTTTATATTCATGTGGTGGTACAGGCGTGTTTATGAGACGCATATCATTAACGCTTTCGAAAGCAAAATCGGAGGAGGTGGGGATGGTGGAGAGGGGGGAATGAGATGGTGAAGCCAAAGGATTCTTATCGACGAGAATTCTAGCAAAAATCATGGCTGAAACGATTAATGTTCAATTTTCACAATGAAAAACGTACCTGACCTCAAGAAATCGAGAGGGAAAAGGGGTGGTGTGAGAGCTCATCTAGCCAGGATCCTTTTCAGAAAGTGCAGGCGTCCTCACAGAACTAAACTTTGTTCGAATAAGACTGTCCGCACACGCGGTCGGTGTGCGTGTTGAGCGACCACTCAGAAAAATGAAAACACGTTACTTGTAACATAAAACACCGAAAACAACTCACTTGTAACATATCCGAGCTGATGTAAGTTACTTGCGACTTATCTCAGGTCATTTAAGTTATATGTAACATATCGGCGGGGTTCTGCGTGCGGTGCTCCTCCGATATGTTACATGTATCTTAAATGACCTGAGATAAGTCGCAAGTAACTTAAATCGGCTCAAATATGTTCGAAGTAACTTGCTTTTGATTTCTGAGACGACACTTTGTGCAGTGCGCCTCCGATATGTTACACGTAACTTAAATGGTACAATATAACTCGCAAGTAACCTAAATCGGTCGAGAAGATATTACCAAGGGAGATGTACGACGCACTCGCGGGGTCGGGCTTACGACTGGCGTTGGTGTTGGTTCTATTACCCAAGTTTGAGTTACTTGACCCCACACCCCGCACAACATTTTTCTGTGTAGTGTGTAGTCTGGGACGCGCTCTCTGCGTCGCGTGTCGTCTGCGTCACGTGATGGCCACCCATAGTGAAAATATACCTGTAAGTTACATGTAACATGAGTGTAACTTACATGCAATATAAATTTAAGTTACATGTAATATAAATGTATGTTACATGTAATATAAATGTAACTTACTTGAGACATTCAAGTAAGTTACATTTATATTACAAGTACCTTGTTTTGAATTTTCTGAGAATATTGGACAAATATTGAGTAATATCCCAGTCAGCTGTGTGCAGCAGTGTGGAGGCTCGCGCGGAGAATGTCTTTGGGACGGTCGCCTGATACGCAGGCCGACCGCGTGGGCGGACAGTCAAATTCGGCAGACTTTACATATTTCTAGAACCAATTTTCGACCAGTTTCCTGAAAGAAAGTAATAGGCATTTTACCTAGAACGGTTTTTTGTGGGTGCGAAGCGAAGTTTATGGGGTTTTAAACAGTTCGAACACATCACATAGTTTTTGAAGGAATCGTTTTTAAAATTCTGTGGACCATTCCTCGATTTTGGAACGGCTACGGTTGGATACGGTGGGAATACGGTAATCGGTTTGAGCTCTCAGATTAGCCTTAAAACATCTTTTGGGTTACATAGAATGCTGAACACGAATTTGAGGTCAAAATGCTGATTTTCTCAATATTAGGATAAGTTACTTGAGCAAGGCGACATACTTTAAGAAAAAATTTATACCAATAAACTTGATGTACTTGCAGTGGCCTTTTTGAATCTGTTTGCAGTTGCGGAAGACTCCCCCAAAACCGAGTTATAGCGGGTTCCCTCAGATTGAGCGCTAAGGTAAGGGTGAACCCATCAGGCGATTTTCAGGGAGTTCTGGAGGTTATTCGGGATCCTGAACAGGAAATGGAGGTTCAATTATCGATTTTCTGGAAATTTCGAGCAATCCGGCACAAGGACTCTCGCCCGCGACATTTTTTGAGGCAAAATGAGCATTTTGATGAATTTCAAAACGCAATGATAGTTTCGCCTCGAAGCGTCGTAGTGAAGACTATTCGGAGTCCTCAACTCAAATCTGAGGTCCTTCTATCGATTTCCGATAGATTATGCACTGTGGGTTACGGTTGATATACGGTAGTTCGATAAATGTCTCGGATTTAGCTCCAAACTTCTCTATTCGGGTTTCCTGGGGCGCTAAACACGAAATTGAAGTCTACTTATCGAAATACTAAGGTAGGTTACGCAAGTTAAACAGCATTATGTATACATTGAATGCTGCTTTAGGGCACTAAGCTTAAGGGCACATCGAATGGGAAGAATATTTGCTGAATTTGCTCACTTTTTTTGTTTTCGATATTCTCTGTGTATTTCGTTTTTTTTGCAAATTGGGCGTTTTCCTGGAAGAAAAATTGATCAGTCAAGGAGTGATGGCGATTCATTTGCTCAGGCGTCTCTCGGCCCCTAGCCGCACCGAACAGGAATCGGAGCCGCCTGACAGTTCGGCTCGTTCTCCCAATCTCCGGGCCACTGCTGTTGCTGTTCGGGCCAACCGGAATAGCCCGGACAGCAACAACAGTAGCCCGGAAAGCAACAGCAGTGGCCCGGACAGCAACAGGAGCCGACTCGCAGATTGGGAGCACGAGCCGAACTGTCAGGAGGCTCGGGCCCGATAATCGCCTGAGTGGGGTGTTTAAGTTGCTCTCTGGGGAACTCTTTTTTGCAGACAGTTCGCATTTACAAGAAAAGCTATACTGAAGATTCTAAAGAGAAGCATTCGACATTTTTTTAAGACGGAAATCTTGAGGAAGGACTCTTTAGGCGGAGGCAATGCTAGGTCTTATCATGGCAGACATCTGTCAAGACAATCTGAGGATCAATGTTCAGGGAATCAGGAGGCAACTTGTAGAATATTTTGGCTACTTGAAAATTTTGTAGCTTCTTTCTCCCGAAGAGTTTATTTAGGAGTTCTGAAAGTATCGAACAGTAGTTTAGAATGTCGAACTATGTGGTTTTGAACTATACCGACGTCGTCCTGCCGAAGAAAAGACTAGCATGGGCGACGTAGCATCTCCACTGAACACATGAGCAATGAAAAAGTGTTTTGTCAGGTGAATCTGACAAGGGAACCACAATAAGTCATAGTGACCATTCCAAATGAAATGTATTTTTCTAGAGCCATTTTCGAACGAAAAGTCCGAATATGCCCATCGCAGCTGCCTAGACCCACTCAGAGAAAAAGTTATAGGCATTTTTTCTCTGATATTCGTACTTATTGCACCCTCCTAGAAGCGCATTATTTTTACCAAAATCCGGAAACGGACCTCTTAATCGCGTTCGGCGCCCAAAACAGCGTTTTGGACTTACGAATTTTCGATTGGGCGTTTATTTGTACCAATTAGAGAGCTCTCGAAGCGTTTTAGAAAAATATTCCAGACCTTATTAAAAAATCGCTCTGGGGGGTCATTTGCGGTGCTGATCACGAATCTGAGGATCATATATCGATTTTCCGAAGTTTTCGACTGTATTCGTTCACAGATTCCCATCGGGGAAAGTTTGATGGCAAATCGCGACTTTTGACGATTTCTGGAGTGCTACTATAGAAAATGCTCGAATTATTTCTCTGGGCGTGATTTGGAGTGCTGAAGACGAATATGATGTCAGTTTATCGATTTTTGGCAGCTTACGGTAGAATACTGTGGGTATACGGTAGTTTGTGCAAAGTCTCATAAGGGAACCACAATAAGTCATAGTGACCATTCCACATGGAAAAATTCTTTTCTAGAACCATTTTCAGACGAAAAGTCCGAATATGCCCATCGCAGCTGCCTAGACCCACTCTGAAAAAAGTTATGAGCGTTTTTTGAAAGCTTCGCGGCAAGGTAAGGGTTCCTTCCCCCTATGGAATTTTCAGGGTGTTTTCAAATTTTTCTCCGGATTTCGCTAAAAACATGTATGTAGGGGTAATCTGGGGTGCTGAACACGAATCTAGGGTTTGCTTGCCCAAATTTCAAGGTTTACTGTAGGTTACGGTAGGTGACATGCCATTTAGGAGGCAAAACCTACCTCAATATTCCGATAATCGACAAATGGACATCAAATTCGTATTCAGCACCCCAAATAACCCCCACATAGAAACTTAGAGACAAATCTGAGACTTTGGCCAAACTACCGTATACCCACCGTAATCTACCGTAAGCTGCCAAAAATCGATAAACCGACATCAGGTTCGTGTTCAGCAATCCAAATAACCCCCAGAAAAATAACTTGAGCATATTCTGTAGAAGCACTACGGAAATCGTCTAAAGTCGCGATTTGCCATCAAATTCTCCCCCGATGGGAATCTGTGAACGAATACAGTCTAAAAGTTCGGAAAATCAATAAATGAAGCTCAGATTCAAGATCAGCACCCCAAATAACCCCCCGAAGCGAATTTTTAGTCAAATCTGGAGTATTTTTCTAAAACGCTTCGAGAGCTCTTTAATTGGTATATGTAAATAAACGCCCAACCGAAAGTCCAAAACGCTGTTAGTCTGCGCAAAGTTTGGAAAATGCTCCTTCAACCTAACTTTGCTTAGTGGGGTAGTTTTGGGCGCTGAGCACGATTATGAGGTCCGTTTCCGGATTTTCTTAAAAATAATGCGCTTTTTGGAGGGTACAATAAGTACGAAAATCAGAGAAAAAATGCCTATAACTTTTTTCAGAGTGGGTTTAGGCAGTTGCGATAGGCATTTTTGGACTTTTCGTCCGGAAGTGGCTCTAGAAAAGTACATTTCAATTGGAATGGGCACTATGACTTATTGTGGCTCCATTGTGAGTGTGTCCGCGTTGTAACACCATATTCGGGAAGACGCTCTGTCGCCCATGCTAGCCTTGCCCACCGCTTGCTCAGGCTCAACAGTGGCATTTAACCGGACGACGTCGGAATAGTCCAGAACCACATAGACGGCATTCTTCAGCACTAATCCATACCAGGAAAACCGCTAAATTAAGTCTGCAGTAGAATGAAGTAACAAAATTATCTATGCTCCACGGAATCTCTCAAATTGTCCTGTGATGCCCTGAGCGTTGAGCCTCGGATTGTCGCGTCAGGTGCCTGTATGATATGATCTACAGTTGACCGCAATGTTAAACGGGCATGGTGCGGTTGCGGACTCGCACTAAAACTACGGTAGAACCTGACACTTTGCCAGATTTCGTCATCGACCGGCGCCACAGCTGATATTCTCGTGAGCAGAGAGACGACGGTTGGCGCCGATCGATGACGAAATCTGGCAAAGTTCCAGATTCTACCGTAATTTAGTGCGAGTCCGCAACCGCACCATGTCCTTTTAACATTGCGGTCAACTGTAGCATTGTATTTGCCCGAAGAGATGTCTTGAAAGATGTCCAAAGCTTTTTTTGAGAATCTTCGAAATGGCTGATCTTATGAATACGAACTGTTTCACGAAAAGGGTCTCTCGGAGAGTAGTTCCAGAGCCTCAGATGACAGACTTTCTTCGATCAGTACGTGATAAATTTCTACTTCAAAGAATACGACTCTTTTTACGAAACGGAAATCACAAAGAAAGTACGTATCTAAAAACAACAACAAAAAAAATAAGCGAATTCAAAAAGTGTAAACAAAAGCCACTGATTGCGAATATTGACAAATAATCTTCCCAATCGGTGGGAAGTGAAAATTCCGTGAATGAAATTTGATTTATTTTCTGGTTGGGAGTGGGCGTCAAAATTTTCAGTCTAAAGTGGGAATTACTCCCCAAGGCTAATTAACAGTGTAAGGAAGGTACAGGCCATAAAACGGCCAAAGTCTCACCGTCGACTGCGTACCACGCGCCGCGCGACCGCACGCGCGTCGGAAGCAGACGAGTTTTGGCCGCCGCGCGGAGGCCGAAACGTCGCGCGGCGGCCGGAACTCGTCGCGCGGCGGCCAAAACTCGTCTGCTTGCGACGCGCGTGCGGTCGCGCAGCGCGTGGTACGCAGTCGTTGGGTGAGACTTTGGTCGTTTTATGGCCTGTAGTGGTGTTCTATGAAAATTTAAAAAAAATTAAAAAAAGAGATACGAAAATTGCTTTTTTTTCGGAAAATTTTAGTCTCTAATTTTTATTCGAAAAAAAAAATTATTCTGAGAGGGTACGGATAAAGATTCAATATTTTTCGAACATTTCAGTCTGCAAGGGAGGGAGACGCAACTTTGTCGAAATTCTTGGCAACGGTCTGCCTGACCCTGTATGGTGTGGCATTCAATGTATTGGTACCTTGACCCGAAACATACTGTGTTTATCTGGGTCCAATTCCGGTCCGCAATTGCGTCTCGACACGCTTTGCGGCCGCACGCGCTCGGGTCAGTCGAGTTTCCAGTGCCAAAGCCGACTCAATATGGCTTTTTTATACAGTTTTCTCCAGTTTTGTTTACTTGCCAGTTTCTAAAACCCACCTAGAGTCAACAGATCGGCGGCTGCGGCGCTGGAAACTCTTTCGACTCGAATGCGCGCGGCCGCAAAGCGTGTCGAGACGCAACTGCGGACCGGAATTTGGTCCAGAGAAGCACAGTATTCATTTTCATGAGAAAGCTTGCCTCAGGGAGAGCAAAGATATCTGAAAAAAGCAAATGTCGCTAAATTCTCTATCGTGGATACACGCAGGAATAACAAAAAAAAACGAAAATGACAAAAAAAAAGAAATAAAACACATAAAAATTTTTTTTGTTATAACTGCGCGCATCCATGGTAGAGACTTTAGGTATATCGATAATGTTCGTATATGGGAGGACACTCACCGTTTTTCAACGTTTCCGATGTTTTTTTTTCTTCGAAATTCTGAAGAAAATCACAACTTTGGCGTCGATTATGACGCAACTTACAGTATGCCTAGTGGAAGTACGCAACAGCACAATCGCCTTTTTCCTTTGCCGTGAGCAGTAAAAACTTCTGGCTCTTAATATTTTCCCTTCGATTTGGATGTAAGCGGCTCTGAAGCACATAATGGCTTTCTACGTTAAAAACTGGTTCTGAAAAAAGAATACTCAGAAAAATCAAAACAAGTTACTTGTAATATAGATGTGACTCACTTGAATGTCTCAAGTAACTTACATTTATATTACATGTAACTTAAATTTATATTGCACGTAAGTTAAACTTATATTGCATGTAACTTACATTTATATATTCACCATAGGTGGCCATCATGTGACGCAGACGACACGCGACGCAGAAAGCGCGTCGCAGACCACACACTACGCAAAAAAATGCTGTGCAGGGCCTTACCTGCTGGTATGAGGTCAAGTATCTCAAACTTGGGTAAATGAACCAACAGCAACGCCAGTCGTAAGCCTGACCCCGCGAATGCGCTGTACATCAGCCTTGGAAATATCTTCTCGGCCGATTTAAGTTACTTGCGACTTATATTGTACCATTTAAGTTAAATGTAACATAAATATAACATAAACCCAGTGTTTTCTCAGAAATCGAAAAGAATTTACTTGTAACATATCTGGGCCGATGTAAGTTACTTGCAACTTATCTGAGGCCATTCAAGATAAATGTAACATATCGGAGGCCACCGTACGCAGTATCCCGCCGATATGTTTCATGCATGTAACTTGAATGACCTGAGATAAGTCGCAAGTAACTTACATTGGCTCAGATATGTTACAAGTAACTTGTTTTCATTTTTCTGAGTATTTTTAACGGAACGCATATATTTTTCTTGCAGCCTTTCCCAATTAGGCCTTGAACAATCATATAACTCTGCAATTGTACAGGTTTTTCGCACACACACCTTATCCTGCTTCTGCTATATATCTAGAGCCAGCAGAGCAAAAAAATATGGAGATGTGGGACTGACAAGGACACTGCTTGCGGCCAGCGCGGGCACTCCAAAGCAAATAGTATACTGGCTAAAACCACTATTTGAACGTAGTATCCAACTATGGCCATCAGAGCTGCCCCCGACAGCTTTCAGCAAAGTTATAAGATTGCTTCGGTGAAAATTCACCCAGCAGTTGAGTGAAAGCGGCGTTTGGGCTTCGGTGGTGCAGTGCGATAAGGCGCTCAGTCGGAAAGGGAATATGCTGGTTCAATATCGCCCGGAGCCAAGCGTTTTGTGATCAACTCAGCACCTTGTGTAAGCATACCATAACTTGCACTGCGAAGTTAAACTGCAGTTACGGCAAAAAAAAACATCCAAAAATCGTGATAGTTATACGCGTTTTACCCTATTTTCTGTACATATGATACCTAATCGTGTTTAATTATACCACTTAGGGGTTCTGGAATTGTTCAAGATAAATGTTCCAATTTTGATTTTAAACTTCCTCACGAGGCTATTTGGAGAGCTTGACACGAATCTGAGTTCCGTTTATCGATTTTTGTCAGCTTACGGTAAATTACGGTGGATATATGGCAGTTCGGTCAAGGTCTCAGATTTGCCTCGAAACTACTCTGTAGAGGTTATTCGTGGTGCTAAACAAGAATTTGACGCTGATTTTTCGATTTTCAAAGTATCTTTGAAGTGTGTTTCGCCAGTAATCCGGCCAGTAAATCCACCTTACCCACCGTAGTCGGCAGAAGACTCAACCTTAGCTGGCCGCGAACTGAAAAAAAAACGCCCATAACTTCTCCCAGAGTGATCCTACGCAGCTATGGAGAGTATATTCGGATTCGAAATTTGAAAATAGTCCTAGAAAAGTACATTTAATTGGGAATGACCCTTGTGAGTTGACCAACCAGAGAGCAGCACGTAGAGAATACGGTAGATGAAGAGAAGCAGTCGCCGGCCGTCTGGGCGTCGTCGACGACGATACTCCATGGATGGCTTCACGTCGCCGTCGTCTGGTGCTTCCATCTCGCCTCCACCGCCCCCACCACATTCATATTCCAAACACGTCACCACGCATAATGGTGTGAATGCATGTCCCCCTCTATACACGAGCAGAGGAGGTTTTCGCTTCAGAATCACCATCAGCCAATCGATCAATGCGATTTCCTCGACGGCGATGAGCACAGAATTATTTGGGGTGTTGTGGTAGAAGGAGGGAAGCGAATGCTGTTAGGTGAGGCTGAATTCTCAGGCCGGTGTAGTACCAGAAAATTACCAGAAATTTCCCAGTGATCAGTGGTAAATGTGCAATTACCACCCGATGACGGACATTTTACCAGAGAATTTACCCTAATCTCTGGTGTTGATAAATTCTGCCAGATTACGAGAGAGTTACCACTAAATTTCTCCTTAATTTTTCGGACTCCTCCCGTAATCCGTCAGAAAAATGATGATTTCTGACAGACTACGAAATACGGCTTCGGCATCCGAATCGGCGGTTTTGAGGTCAGTAAGAATGAGGTTTTAAGATCAAAACCTTTTCGGGACTCAGAAAGAGTGGTGAGGCGTGGTTTATACTCCAGGAAACTTCATAGCAAAACGGTCGAGGATTACGCCGGAACGCGGATGTGATCCATGTGGCGCGCATTGCGCCCGACTTAAAGGCACAGTAATCCTTCATACATGATTTTTTGTTGAGATTTTGAAGTAATTGTGTGGTGGAACCCTCCTGTGTAATACATGCAAAATAGATATAAGATCTCAATTCCTCCAAATGAGCGAGATATAAGCGAGCCCGACCCAAGTCTCTTCAGTCACCGCCACGGACCACGCCCCTTTTACACGAACTATTGTAGATTTTTCCTAATGTCTTTATTCGTGAAATAATAGATTATTACGGACGCGAATTCAATATTCAGCCTTAGGCCGGGTTTATACTTCCACCGCGGAGCAACGCGGCGGCTTACACTGACATTGAATCGACGCGCGACGTAATAGTGATTGATACTCAGTAATATCAAATGATCGCGTCGCACCCTATTGAAAGTGTCAACCCAGGTATACATCGTCGCACCTATAGGAGTGATATCTGATGGCTGAATTGAGATGCATTCGCACAAGCAACACCTTTTAGGATCCATGGTCAGCTGTCACTCATAGGCCCAGATAACCACTAGATCCATTGCTGAATCTTGGTAGATGAATTCAATAGATGAATCTTGGTTGCTCACCCCATGAATTCGGGGGGCTCAGGTACTCAGGGCCCCACATTTCGAGAGTGCCGGCCAGCGGCGAACCATGCTGCATGCGACGCACACGCAGCGCGGATGCACGCCACGCCATCTTCAATTCGGCCGGTTGGAAAGACAATTTATAATGATCACGAATGATCACGTCGTAACGTGCTTATCACGTGCACAGCCGGTATAAAAGGTGCCTCATCTCACTAGAGTACTCATTCGGCATTCTGATGCCGGACCTGGAAGGTGACTTCGAATCACTCTCCGGAGGCCAGCACATTTTTGACTGCTGAGGATAGGGTATCCCCAAGGCTGGGGGGAGGGCGGCTTTCGCCGCGATCTGCGGGAGGGTGGTTCTTCACCGCAGACTGCGGCGGACAGCGTAATCTGGCAGAATTTTCCGTACTATCCCGACCAGATTACGGGAAAATTCTGACAGATTTCGGAAAAAATCTGCCAGAAAACGGGAAAAATCTGCCAGAAAGCGGTAAAATTACCACCAGAGGAGGGCAAAATCGTTCCGTAATCTGGCAGAATTTTCCCGTAATCTGTCAGAATTTTCCCGTAATGCTCCGGCCTGAGTTATGGGGACATGGATGAATGGGTTTTTGTAAACCACATATTGAATTAATGAACTTTTCAAATAGTTGTGCTCGCATTTTTTAATGAATTTTGCAATCTCTAATAGCGCTTCTCCTCTTTACGACTCTAAAGCTACAATCTCTTCGCCTTAACTCCGCCCAGAGGAAGTGTCATTTGGGATCCGACGCACGTTACCGTTTCTACGTAAGAGTACGGTCGGTTACGATAATTATACCTGCGAAGGTCAATTTCCGGCTTTTGCCCAAACTTTTTGAGGAAGGATTGCTTGGGAAGCTCTACACAATTCTCTCATCCGTATGCCTACCCTAATCTTCAGTTTGCATTCTGCAGTCGAGCATAATCCTCCCTAGGCAAAGTTTTGGCAAAACGCGGAGAGTTGACTTCTTAGGTATAACTACTAGTACCTTGAAGGCAGTGTTCACGATGAAAAACTTGGCCGTTATCTGACAAGAATGTAAGCTTTAGGTCCCTCTAAGCATTACCACGAAGACCGGCCAGGAAGTGGATGAAAATCCGCCAACGCCATATAACAGTTGTCCCACTTTCGTTCCGCTACAGGAACAGCTGCCGAGTTTTGAATATTCTTTATTGTAAAAGATTCTAACATCCAATCATGTGCATTAGCCCATCTTATTTTCTAAAACTTTTCGTGCAAGAAAGAGAAAACGAAGTCACTTACCTAAGAATCTTGAAGCGCAAAACCACTTCCGACGTTAGGTTTGACGCCTTGTCTGCAGTCTCCCAAAACACACCAAACAGGCGTAATTAATCATTTCGGAGGTTTCTTTAACAGCTTCACCCGGTATTTGGGTGTTCTCAAGGGAATTTCGCCGTATTGTCGTCTACTTCGTGGACTTACGTACTCAGAAAACATTGAAAACTAGAATAAGGTTTTTATCGTAAACTGTGCCTTTAACCTACCGAGCCTACACCTAGCTGAACACAACCTAGAATTTTCACAAACTTTGAGTCCTTAGTTCTGGAGAAAACAGCCTCAATGTCAGGGTTTACGGTATTCACAGCTGCAATGACGATGTTTACACTTGCGTGGACGACGGCTAAGATATGGACGATGGACACACTTTTGTGGCACAGTAGTTGACCGAAATGGCTGGAATAACTTGGAGAAGACCGTTTCTCTCGCAGTTTTCGCATATTCCTTGAAACCGCCTGTAGCATGCGTTTCGATTCAGCGGGACATCTCAAAATCGAAGCTCTGCCCGGACCCTGCCTTTGAGCTCCTCAAATACCCCCCTCCCCCCTACGAGAAGTTTGGACAAAGTCCGGAAATTTTATTTCCACAAGTGTTTATGCCGTAACCTATCGTAAGCACAGTATCCTACTCAGGTGATTCTCGTCTCCGAGCCGCACGGAATATGAATCGGAGCCGCCTGAAACACCTTCGTTTACCTAATCTCCGAGCCACTGTTGTTGCTATTCAGAAGAACTGGAAGGTCCAGGACAGCAACAGTAGTGGCCGGCCAGCAACAGAAGCAGGCCCAAGTTTGGGAGAACTAGCCGAACTGTCATGCGGCCCTGGTCGAGAATCGCCTGAGTACTTGGCCTACCGTGTGTGATCCTTGCGTTAACTGAGAACAAATGTCAATCCCATGTTGAGCACTCCGAATAACCCCATCTCAGAAAAATCAAAACAAGTTACTTGTAATATAAATGTAACTTACTTGAATGTCTCAAGTAACTTACATTTATATTACATGTAACATACATTTATATTACATGTAACTTACATTTATATTACATGTAACCTAAATTTATATTACATGTAACTTAAATTTATATTACATTTAAGTTACACTTATGTTACATGTAACTTACATTCGAATTTTCACTATGGGTGGCCATCATGTGACGCAGACGACACGCGACACAGAGGGCGCGTCCCAGACCACACACTACGCAACAAAATGCTGTGCACGGCCTTCCCTGCTGGTGGGGGGGGGTCAAGTACCTCAAACTTGGGTAATTGAACCAACAGGAACGCCAGTCTTAAGCCTGACCCCGCGAGTGCGTCGTACATCCCCCTGGTAAATATCTTATAGGCCGATTTAAGTTACTTGCGACTTATATTGTGCCATTTAAGTTACATGTAACATATCAAAGGCGCACTTTACGCAGTGTCTTCTCAGAAATCGAAAACAAGTTACTTGTAACATATCTAAGCTGATGTAAGTTACTTGCGACTTATCTCAAGTCATTTAAGTTACATGTAACATATCGGAGGCGCACCCCACGCAGTATCTCGCCGATATGTTACATGTAATTTAAATGACCTGAGATAAGTCGCAAGTAACTTACATCGGCTCAGGTATGTTACAAGTAACTTGTTTTCGGCCTTTTATGTTACAAGTAACTTGTTTTCATTTTTCTGAGATTGGGCGAAGCCTAGCCGAAATCCGGGAAAATGACCTACAGTTCAGCTCCTGTTCTCTACAGTAATCTTGGTAGAAGAATGTCAGATTTGTGTTTAGCACCCCTCTCCCTAGTTTTTTTTTCCTAGAAGTACCTTGGGTAAAGGATCGTTTCCTGGAGTCGAAATTGTGGAATGGTGTCCAACTTCCCTTCATCAGGATTTGTAAGAAAGTTATCATGTTGAAGGTATGCTAACTTACCCGGGTACATTGTGTCCTTGACGATATGAGCTTCTTGCAACAGTCAATAGAAATTTCAGCAGATGAATGTAGGGTGTGTAGTACAGTAATGGAATATGGTGGAATGTGGCGGCATCGAATGATTGGGGATTCAGCGAATCGAATTTGAACAGCCATCAATATGTAGAAGCCGGCCGGCTGGCAAATATAGAGATGGACAGCGGGGCTGTATACCAGTAGCTTCACGGTGAGTACGAATAAGAGATATTCTGGTGGGGAGGCTGCCACGGGAACAGGCGTAGATAGGATATGAGTAAAGGTTCCAGATTAGGCAAACGAGGGTCCATGTAGCATTGAAAAGCTTGGATTTGGCAGTATGTTTATTCGATTTTTAAGGTTGAAAATATTGAGGTGAATGCCGTATTTTTCTGACTAGGGACAACGCAGATTCATGTTAAACATTCGAAATGACCTATGCTTAGGAGATTTGAGCCTAATCTGTTTTTCGCGCTTCGGAAATCGTCAAAGCTCTCATTAGACCATAAAATTTTCCTTCCGAGTATGAAGCTCTGATACATATTTGCAGCAGAATTCTCGGTAATATAAAAATGCACCTCAGAATCGTGACCAGGGATGAGCGGAATTCCGCGATTCGCGTTCCGAAACCCGCAGTTTCGCGCATTTTCAGGCGTTTCGCGCCCGATTTCCGAAACCCGAGAAGAAAATTTCTGTTCCGATACCCAAAAACCGATTTCCGTAATTTCATATTTTTATTCCGCTAATCCCTGATCGTGACCGATCGGGACTGAGAAAAAAGTTAGTAAAATCTTCCTGAAATTCACAAACATCGCGTATCATTCATCAGAAGAACCTTTCAAAGGAAAACTTTTGTTAAAAAAGGTAAGTTTGTTCGAAGTTAGCGTAGAGGACCTTCAGAGGATTAATCTGATTTTAGATTTACTAATGATTTTTGAAGTGAGTCTTTTCTTTTGGAACGGCCTTCATCACTAAGGCCTATGGTTTGTACATGTACCAGCGTCGCAAAGCTTCTCGCTGCCCTCAGCGACAGGTCTGCTGTCTGCCAACTTTGATCGGCGTCGTGAGTACACTATAAGTCTAATAAAAGTTCTCTTGTAAAAGTGGCAGGTTGTAGCCGGCCGACGCGCACACATAGCCGGTTGAGAGGAAAAACTTGGAAAATTGTGTTCCTGCGACTATCGTCAATTTTCGTATAGGGGGGGAGCCGCGTTGTTGCCAATGGGGCCCGCGTGTCGAGCGTGTGGGGTGGCCCCGTTAGGGATAAAGAAGATCGATATCGCTCATCGCTGATGTTCACATTTTCAGCATTCTCCCATTTCTCATCCTTCATTTTCTTTCTTTATTTTCATCTCCTCTTTTTTTTCCTTCCTAACATGTCCAGCTGGGCTTGTAACTTTTGTATACATGGTTGCTCATGTAAGAATTCTGAAAGTAAGGAACAATTTGGTCTAAAGCATGCTATTAAGAAGAAAAAAATGTGAAAAAAATGTTCAATGCGTAATTACTAAAGTGAAAAAAAGATAAATGAGGAGAAAGAACGATAAAAGAGAGGCGAGCAAGACGGATTTGACGAATGTTGGTCTTAGGAAAAACAGCGCTGAGCGATATCGATCGTTTGTATCCGTAACGGGGCCACCTCGACACGCGCGCTCCTAATTGCGACGCGGCTTCCAAAAAACCCGAACATTGAGTTGCCATGGCTCCTAATAGTGTCTGTTTTTTGTATGCAGAAAAAAATCGAATGAGAGATTTTTGGAAATGTCAGTCAATTAGGGTAAGCTTATCAATACTAGGAACGGAAGGAAGAGTCGGGTTGGCTACATATCGTCAGAAGCGAGGAGAATCTGATTGAACACGCCCGTTCTGTTGTCAATATCAACGGTTTTTGTCCAATTTTGCCTGTTCCCATCCCATTTCGGATCAATCGCTAAAGTGTTAATAAATAAACACGCGGAACGGCGGCTCTATTGTTCGCTTAGAATGCGATGTGTATTCAAACGGAAATTGCACCAGAGAGGTCGATCGTTCCCAACTAGGGAAAACGATCGAATGGGAAAGCAGACGAAGGCTCTGAATCCGACCAGCTCGGTCTTTTTCAGTTATTGTATCTTCTGAAAACGGCGTTTATACGTGAAATAAATGAAAATATATCAATATTCACTCACAGGAACTTTTAGTATCTCTATAATATCTGTTTTTGAAGTTTAATTTAATATTTCTTGCATTAATCTGCAGCTTTGAAAGCTCATGAGGTTCAAGTCTAGAAAACAGTAAGTCAGGGAAAAATACAAATAAGAAAATTACTAAGGTCAAAGTAGTCGGGTAATCGTAACAGTCGCAATCATTTGAAGCGGCTCAGCGGCATTTGCGACAGACTCTGTCAGCGAGTTTTAGATCGCGCGCGACGATCTACAGCCGCGGCCTTGTCTATGCGCTGGACAAAAATTTGGCGAAAGAACGATACCTCAAGTTCGATCCGCAACAAGGTGGTTCTATTAACAGCAGTAGCATGCACTAGAAGATTCGGCCTTTTGCAATGAAACTTTAGGGGGACCGGAAAGTAATGTCGTCTTCTTACGCTTAATACAAACACATACATTTTTAGCGAGTCTTTTTTTTTAACACTTATGTGACCGCGCGTTGCACTGCTAGCCCCCGTGGCGGACCGGCGCGCTCCATGGCCAATCACTGCAGTGAGTTTTTAGATTGATTTTTTGTTGTAATGGCCTATATCAGAAGGAGGTACTGTGCTTCCCTGGGCCAAATTCCGGTCCGCAATTGCGTCTCGACACGCTTCGCGACCGCACGCCCTGGAGTCAGTCGAGTTTCGATCGCCGAAGCCGACTCGATATGGTTATTTTAAACAGTTTTCTCCACTTTCGTTTACTTTTCAGTTTCTAAAACCCACCTAGAGTCAACAGATTGGCGGCTGCGGCGCTGAAAACTGTTCCGACTCGAAAGCGCGCGGCCGCAAAGCCTGTCGAAACGCAATTGCGGACCGGAATTCGGCCCAGAGAAGCACAATATGCGCTTACTATCTACACACCAGCTTTGGAAGTTGTATTAAGCATACAATACCGCTCGTAGGATTTGGTCAGAAAGCGAGCAAGGTCGGGTTTTCGCGTCTTTTTCGTCTTTTTTGTATAACTCGCTTCAAAGTCAACTTTGAGCGAAACGAGGGAGATATTCATGACCCTGGCGTTGAGGGCTACCCAATGGTTTAACCTCTGTGGTAATTACGTTGAGAAGTACAGAAGCTTCGCAATCACCCAGGTTTGTGATTGCGGTACCGTGACGGATGGTGCGCTACCGTCTCCGCTTGCGTTTCCCTGTGTCTACCGTATATAGAGAGCTGATTGATTGCGAAATTTTCATGGTTGTCAACGGAATCCTTACAATAGCTACACCATTGGATAGCCCTCAACACCTGGATCATGAATATGTCCCTAGTTTCGCTCGAAATTGACATTGAAGCGAGTTATACAAAAAAGATGAAAATGACGCGGAGACCCGACCTCGCTCGATTTCTGACCAAATCCTACGAGGGGTATTGTAGATATTAGAGCAATAATTGAACTCTGTTTATCTTTAATTGCACAGAAAACGGTCCGCCAATAGTCCTCTAATGGGCCGGCTAGTACCGTAGTTTACGTCCACGACGCGTTCTCGGCAGACCCGGGTGTGCACAGTGGCAGGGTGGGTGGCCCAGTGACGGCATTGATGAATCGATCGCTCAGCACACCCCGGCGCACACCCGGGTCTGCCGAAAACGCGTCGTGGACGTAAACTACGGTACTAGCCGGCCCATTAGAGGACTATTGGCGGACCGTTTTTTGTGCAATTAAAGATAAACAGAGTATAGAAGGAATCCGTTTTTTTTTTCGAAGTAAAACGGAAAAATCAAGTTTTTGGCGTGGGTCCAGTTCCCAGGGGTAAAACAGCCGTGGGTGCGCCGTTTGGACACGCGGTCCATTAAATGTTAATCAGTGATGTATTCCCCACCATTTTCAAAAACCTTTTGTCATCTTGTGAGTAAACTTTCAATCCCTGATGGATAAGAATTAAATGGTCTATTTTCGGCAAAATATCTAGAGATGGCTTTTTGAACAACACTGAAATTTGCGAATGTTCTTGACTTGAAAAGGGTTGCAGCGCTCGGAATAGGTGGAAAATCCGTTGGTGCAACATCGAGCGAATATTTGTGGATGAGGCAGCACCTCCGACCCCAATTCAATATTTTTCCTAGGGTTCGTCTTGGGCAGTGCGGCCGAACAGATTATACTGGACCCAAACACCTGCTCTGCTTTGATGGTTGATCAAGGTTGGTTAAGACGTTTTGTCAATTTCTTAGCCGTCTGATACGGCTTTGCTTTCAGTTCCGCCCTCAACACACTCAGGCGATTCTCGGCCCCGAGCCTCACCGAATAGGAATCGGAGCCGCCTGACAGTTCGGCTCGTTCTCCCAATCTCCGGGCTACTGCTGTTGCTGTTCGGGCCAACCGGAATAGCCCGGACAGCAACAGCAGTGGACCGGAAAGCAACAGCAGTGGCCCGTACAGCAACAGGAGCCGACTCGCAGATTGGAAAAACGAGCCGAACAGTCAGGCGGCTCGGGGCCGCTAATCGCCTGAGATAGTTGTTTGGCATGAGCAGAAACGGCATTACTTTCCGGTCGCCCTAATACACGCTTACTATGTGTGCTTTTGGAAAGGTCTTAAAATTTAATTTTCTTGTTGCTACGGAGATCTTCAAGCCAGATAACGGAGAAGTTGGCTCAGTGATGTCAGGAAATCAACTACATAGGAATCATGCAATTGGAATTCCGGAAAACTGTATCCGATTTCGCTCAAAACTTTTTTCGGGGAATTGTGGTCTATTTTTTTTCAAATTTTCTTTCAACAAGTTTGACTCAACGTGATTTTGATGCCTTTTTTTAATTTTAGAGGGTAAAAATAGATAAAGGCAGGTATACGCTAGTTTAGTCAAAGTGTCAGATACAGGTAAAAATCTCCTTGCGAGAGTTATTTGTGCTGCTGAACACGATTTTGAGGGCAAAGTCCGTTTAAATGAGAATGTCCGCCCACGTGGTCAGCGTGCGTGTCGAGCCGCCGCCGCTAAGGCATTTTAGAACTTGGAAATCAGTAAGCAGGAAAGTTAGATGATACTGAATGACATCCTTGACAGCCGTCTGCAGTCGTGTGGAGGCTCGTCCGAAAAAATGCCTTCAAGACGGCCGCGCGACGCGCGCGCTGGCGGAGTAGGCGGACCGGCCTTTTTCGGGCAGGCTTTAAGTGACTGATCATGAGCAGATCAACTTGTTGTTGACAACTCAGACTGTCTTATTGGTAATTTTCCATCGTAATAGATTGAGATTCGGCTTGAAAGTGGAAATTGACACAAACGATCTTCTCCACTACAGATGTGGTAAAGCCTGCAGCGCTATCGCTTGCACATGCTCATAAAGTGTGTTTAAATGAGACTGACGAGCCATGCGATCGGCGTCAGCGTCGAGCGACCGTCGCGTGTATCGTTCTCGGGCGAGTGTTCAAACGGCTGCAGACGGCTGACTGGAGGTAATCATAGCCATTCGAACACTTGCCATCCTCAACCAAATGCTGCGGAGCTGATTGATAGAAGCAGTTGGCCTGCTGCCAGCCGTTGGCAGACACTGCCGGCCCCAATCCCGATCAATGACTGCGAGGGAAGGCTCGCCGTCGTTGTGCATGCTCGTCCGAGAAATGCGCACGCGAGTTTCGCTCGACACGCACGCCGGCCGCATGCTTCTCCAGTCTCATTCGGACACACGATACATCCGACTATTACAGCTACTTACTCGGCGCACCACGGCGCCTGCGCACTGACTTCGGAAAACCGAAAAATGAACCTCAGATTCGTGATCAGCACCCCAAATGACTCTCCAGGACTAATTCCGAGTCACCTCTAATAGGTATAAATAAACGCCCAACCGAAAATCCGTACAAGTCCAAAACGCTGTCAGTTGGCGCAAAGTCTGGAAAATGTTCCTCGAACCTAACTTTGTCTAGGGGGGTAGTTTTGGGCGCTGAACACGATTATGAAGTTCGTTTCCTGATATTCGTGAAAATAACGCGCTTTTTGGAGGGTACAATAAGTACGAAATCAGAGAAAAAACGCCTATAACTTCTTTCAGAGTGGGTCTAGGCAGCTGCGATGGGCATATTCGGACTTTTCATCCGAAAATGGTTCTAGAAAAGTATACTTCATTTGGAATGGTTACAATGACCTATAGTGGTTACCTTGTGAGGTCATTTTTTCAATTTTCGAGGGTAAAAATAGATAAAGGTAAAAATAATAGGTAAAAATAGATAAAACATACAATATAGTTAGGCATCGAATAATTTCGAGTCATCCGATAAATGAATTTTTCTCCTCAATTTTAAACGAATCGAACTTTCTCTGGTTTTCAGACAACAAGTAGGGGGAAAGCTTCTCATAAGTTAGGTTAGAGTGGAATCAATTGCACTCATTGAATTACAATTGCCAATTATTCAAAAAAAAATGGTCGACTTATTTCCTGAAAAACTGATATTTGCGATTTTGTTAATGCGCAGATTTCTACTTTGCCATGAGTCATGAGAAGACTACCCCTAACTGATGCCTGAAAACCGAAATCAGCTCAAGCCATTCTGACTCCGGAGAGAAAAATTGATTTTTCGGATGATTCTAAGTTATTTGACGTCTAGGAATGGTATCCTATAGTTTAGTCAAAGTGTCAGATACAGCTGCAAATCTCTGTGCGAGAGTTATTTGTGCTGCTGAACACGATTTTGAGGGCAAAGTACGTTTGAATGAGAATGTCCGGGCACGTGGTCAGCGTGTGTGTCGCTCGGCCGCCGCTGAGCTTGCGGCGTAGGCGGACAGGCTTTTTCGGGCAGGCTTTAGGTGGCTACTCGTGAGCAGATCGACTTGCTGTCGAGAAGCCAGACTGTCTTATTTGGTAATTATCTATCTGTATAGATTGGGAGTCAGCTGAGAAATGCAAATAAACTCAAGTGAATTCCTTTACTCGCAAATGTAATCAAGGGTGTAGCGCTATCGCTTGCACATGCTCATAAAGTTTGTCTGAATGAGACTGACGAGCCATGCGGCCGGCGTCAGCGTCGAGCGGCCGTCGCGTGTATCGTTATCGGGCGAGTGTTCAAACGGCTGCAGACGGCTGACTGGAGGTAATCATAGCCATTCGAACCCTTGCCATCCTCAACCAAATGCTGCGGAGCTGATTGATAGACGCAGCTGGCCTGCTGCCAGCCGTTGCCAGACACTGCCGGCCCCACTCCCGATCAATGACTGCGAGGGAAGGCTCGCCCGACAAATGCGCACGCGAGTTCCGCTCACGGCCGCATGGTTCTCCAGTCTCATTCGGACACACTCTACATCCAACTCTTACAGGTGCCGCCTTCGTGGACATGGATGGGGAGAAGCAGAAGAATGCGTGCTCGACGTAAAGCCACAACAACCTCACTGGTACCACGCTCAGTCGATGTCGACTTGCAATGCTTACAACAATTTTGGTAGGTTTCCTATGCAAAGCCCAACCTAACCATCGAGGATTACGAAGAACACATGTGTTCGTCGCGGCGCTGATCACAACACAGCACCAAAAACCTACTGTGCACGGAATTATGATTCCTCCAAGATGATGAAGCTGAACGGTAATGATTTAGTGAAGAACTTGTCTTGAGTCTGCTCCTTCCTGTGTCATCTACTTATGCGCTTCTCAACAGTGAGCTGCCAGGCATTTCGGCTCGTTCTCCCAATCTGCTGGTCGGCTTCTGTTGCTGTCCGGGTCCTGCTGTTGATGTCCGAGCTCCTACAATTCGCCCGAACATCAATCGGAGATTGGGAGAATGAGCCGATCTGTCAGGCGACTGTGATTCCTGTTCGGCTATGCTCGGGGCCGAGAATCGCCTAAGTATGTACGTATATAAATCGAACGCACTGGGAATCGAACGCATCCACAAAACAGTCGCAATCTTTGATTGTAATCAATGATTTGCGCTGCATTTAATGGGTTCGAGAGTTCGTGGGTGGGTGGAGCAAATGGCAGCTTTGATTAGAGGCGGAGCAGGATTGACCTCATCTTTTCATGTTTACCTTGGTGACCTTTTCTGAAACCACAGATTCTTGCCAGATTTTATCACCGTTTGAATGACCTAGGTGCGACAATAGGTGCGGACTGACCGCTGGCAATCAAAGCCTCTGCGGGCGGCACACCAGCAAGTTGCGGGCTGATCACTGCCCATCGTGGTCTCGCCGGGCGGATCGCTGCGTTTTGGCGGGCGGATAGCTGCACCTGGTAAAGTTGATCACGCTAGATCGCCGACAAGCTCTAAAGCGGGGATCCGCCCGCAACCTGCCAGCGATCAGCCCGCTGAGATGTGATATGCAGCGATCAGCCCGCAACCTGCCAGTGATCCGCCCGCTAGGGCTTTGATAACCAGCGATCCGCCCGCCACTGCTTTGATAGCCAGCGATCCGCCCGCTCAAATGTTACACGGTGAAACTTGTCAATCATTGATGATATAAAAAGCGCTCCATCTCACTGAATGCTCACTCGGCATTTCGAGGCCGATCCTGAAAGGTGACGTCGGGTACTTTTGAATGATCACTCAGAAGCCGGAGAATAATTTGTGGCAGCTGAGGGGATGGTCCCCACGGCTAGGGGGGGGGTGGTCCCGCGCACGGAGACCGTGGTGGGAACCATCGGAATAATCCATATGTGGCATCGAGGGTGGATCGCTGGCTAATACCGAGCAGATCGCTGGCTAGTGGCGGTCGGATCGCTGGCTAGTGGCGATCGGATGGCGGGGGGATGTCGATCCGCCCGCCAAAAGCCAGCGATCCGCCCGCACCTACTGTCTGAGTACTGATGGTTCCCGAAATGTTAGCTGACTAGTAGTACATATTGGAGAGGTTTAGACAGCATGGGTGGTCCTGGAAAATTGACTGGCAGAGGAATAAAGAAGATAATTCTCATGGGTGGACTCTAGAGCTGCAATTTTGGTGGGTTGCCTGTCCGCTGAATTCCAGCTGAACAGATATGGGAAAGGATTGATGAGGCCGAGACATTATGGGAAGCGGCTGATTTGTCAGGTAAGGAAACGTGATGGAAAGGTAGAAACTGTATGGAGGGTCCCGGAATTTTTTGAGAGTGGAGGAGGAGACCAAAAATCATGGGTGCCCCTTAGTACTGAACTTGGAACGGGTCGGATAGAGCTAAGCTCCATGGGTGGTCTCTCCAATATCAGCTGAAGGCGCACAGAGGTACATCCAATTCAAGAAAACCAGTTAGATGGACCACATTTTGATGAATCATTCCTTACATGTCCTCTTTTCCGGGTGAAATTTATTTTCGTTAATCGCGTGCGTCTGCACGCGTATGCTGCGTCTCCTTCTCCCCACACTTTCTCGCTGTCTCTACGTTCGTTCCGCGCAAGCGCGCGAAAGAACGCAGTAATTTTGGCTCTGAACCAGAGGATAATTCCGTTAAGAAAAATCGAACGCAGCTGGAAAGGTCAAATTCGTTTTTTTGTTCGACAAAAAATGATTCTCAAGAGTCGCTTTCGTTGTAAATGGCCACTTTCTGCAGGAGACCGTCCCTTTTGGGACCACAACCCAATCAAAGTTGGTTTTAGCAAACCTGGGGTACGGAATGGGGCAAAATTAACGAGACGCGGCTTATGCACAGCTGAAAGTTCTACTCTGTTTTTGCTCGGCTAGTTTTTTTCCTCTTCCATTTCCCGATCATCTAGCGCTCATCCCCCGGCCCGCCCTCATCCTACTTTCACGAATCTTAATGGTAGAGCTGGGGGAACACCCAGCTGCCGACGACGACCTTCAATCGCTCATCATTTTAGCGAGATAGCCTTCATTTCTGTTTGTACTTTCGGATGGTAATCGCGATCTGTTTTCCTAAGTCGCTGCTTAATGACACTTCATAATCTCGCACAGAGTTCCAGTTTGTTCTATGTGTTTGGAGTTTTTTTTTGGTGAATATTGTGAAATTGTTATTGATTGTTTGCGAGGTCATTTTTAAGCAATAAAGTAGAGAAATATACGTAAAATCTTTTTTTTCTTTTTTTTGTTGCGAAAATATATTAACACTTTTATCGCTTCTACTATACATACAGTGCGGTCGGCTGCCAAGGGTAAAAAGGCGGCGGCGGGCGGCGGCGGGCGCCGTTTTTGTGCGGCGCCCAATTTAGGAACTGTTTAACGCGTTCAACGACTTTATCGATTGTTTCTGTTTGTGTGAAATTCTTGAGGCAGCCCTACAATTCCACCAAAGAATTTTGGAGAATTTTCAACTGGTTTGAAATTTTTCGAAAAATTTAACTGGGAGAGTGGCGAGTCTTCAGATGCTCATAAACAAGTCCAAAACAAGGTTATATCGTTAGTGAGAAATGTATGTGGTGAAAAATATTCAGTATCTCAGAAATGAGATGTTTTCTCAAAAAAAACTCCGAGCTGAAAAGAAAAATACTCTGGATGAAAGTTACAATACAGCGCTATGCAGCCCGATTGAAATTAATTTTGGGCTCAGACAGGCCTACGCTAATTGAAATGTTATAATGGCGATTCAAATAATTTATATATGCAAACACGATATTATCGAAGAACCTTCTGGTTGATCGGGCATTTTTGAAAAAAAAAATTCGAAAATTGGTGATTTTTTGGAAATCCAGTGCCTACTAAAAAAGCCCATCAAATTTATTCCTTTATTGTGATGAATGTATTTTGTAGAGCTAAGTATGTGACACCACTGGTGAGTTATTTGGCCATTTTCGGATTCTGGTTTCCAAATTATCATTGACTCAACATTGTTCTGCGGGACGCAACCAGTTTTTATGAGGCCCTGGACTGTATAACTCCTATAAAAAGGATTTGCCGGGGACGTTAACTATAAAAAGCATATGTGGGCATCAATAAAGACTAACATTTTAGGAGAAACACGAAAATGAGAAAATTTGAAAATTTTCTGAAAATTTCGTCTTTCGTGGTTTTTATTCTTTGAGAATCAGCACCTATTTGAAACCGTTATCTGGCAGTACAACGATTGTAACCCTGATCTCGAACGAAAGCTCGTATTTCTACCTTATAAATTAGTTTGAGGCGGATTCATCGAAGAATGGGTGAGAAAACTTTTTTTCAAAAAGTGCTCCGCGCTCACTTTAGTGACGTTTTTTAATATTCAGCCGTATGCGGATTTATATGAAGAGAGGGGCTGTGGCACTCCAGCAACTGTTTTTCTGCGTGTCAGTGAAAGTTTCTAAAACCCATGGAAAGAATTTTACAGAAGATTATTCAACTTCGATTTTTCCAAATATGATGATAACAAAAGTTCTATATTTACACCAACGTCAAACACTCTCCGTTCAAGCTTAATCAATGCTCGTGTCACAAACGAAAGAAAAGAAGGGTCGCTATTGAACCTCACTTTGTGGACAAGAATCACAAGGTGGTGATAGAAAAAGTAGGAGCCAAACCCAGGTCATCACGCTCATAATTCTTTGCCTGAGAGTATACTGGATCAGAATGGTTTCATATCGTGATATTGAAGAGGAAAAGTTTCATACAGAGTACCGATGGGCCGAGTCTCCTAATAGTCGTACCATAGAATCTCAAAAGTGGAAGCGAAAAATCCCGATTTTTTCTTCGACCGAATTATGAGCTCTGGGTCCCATCTGGGCTCACTATTGACAGATGGGTGTCACTGAAGTCCAATCGACGAAATTCGTGCTCGCCCACGAAAGTACCCAAACAACATTCAGATATATAGAAAAAACGTGTATACCAAATTTTGTGCAACTTGTGATTCTTGGAGGGTAGCTGTGCGTTGGAAATTACCAACGTTCGGACTGAAAGCGAAAATTGAAGAATTGTGAACTCGTCAATACTGAGAAGATTCCTTTGCAGTAGTATATAGATACGAATATGTAGGTTATGGCTAATATCATGGCTCCTCTGAATATGCCCAGATTCCTTCCTCTGACACCGTTACGCCCTCGCCCTGCTAATCGCTAACTTCGCACCTCCAGTTGGACGCGTCAGGTCACCACAACGGCTCATCAACAGCACAGAGGTAAACCTCATATAAATAGTTCTTCTACAATTATTTTTGGATGCAACAACTAATACAAAAAATGAAAACACAAAACCATATACATCAAAAGTCACAAACAATTAAAATTGAGGCATGTTCAGAAGTTTAATACGTCAAAACTATGGTAATTCTGAATGAAGTAGGCTCAGTATCGGATCAGGGTAAGCACTAGACATGGGCATTGCACGCTAGATTTCGTATACATGGAAAATTCGATTAACCCTTCTGAAAAGTCTCGAGTGAATAATATTTTCAAATCGACCTTTCCTAAATTACCGAACGAATGAAAGCATTCGAATAAGACACATTTAAAACTGAGGGAATTTTTCCAATAACGCGTTTTTATATTTTCAATTGAATGAGAGAGTTCGATGAAACCTAAAATTTTTTCGAATGAGTAAAGAAAATGGAAAAAATTCCATATTTATTTCCATTCGATTTGAATGAGAGTTCGGAATATTTATTCGATTAGTTGGATAGAGATTCTAACTTTCGTGTTTTCCGAGTAATTAATTAATAATTTGTATTTTTTTTAGTGGAGCTAATATTCAAATGTCGCCAACCGACATTGACCGAGTACTTAAAAAATCGGATTTTCAATTTTCTGAATTAAATATTCGAAAAAGTGAATAATTATCAATCCCAATAGAATGGAAACTTCGAAAAGCCCAATAATTTAAGTTTCCGAATTAATCGAAAATTCAAAAACACGAATAATTTAATCACCTGAATGAGCCAAAAGTTCGAAATAAAAAAACCAGAGTCCTTGAATGAATTTAATATTCGAGAAAAGTCAAGAGTTGGAATTTACGAGAGAATCGCTATCATCTAGCTCTATGCTCGAATACTCGAATATTCGAATTTTTCTAATAATTATTCGAATCGGTCAAAAGTTAAGTACAGGGCTGTATGCCCTTGTGTATCATGCCAAGAACAATTTTCGATTTAAAATGATACATACGCATGAAAAGCATGAACATTCAGAAAATTTCCAACCAAGACTTCGGAAGTTACTTCTATTCTGAAGAGATACGTGGTTCGACTTCTGTGCTGTAGGTGAGCCGTTGTGGTGACCTGACGCGTCCAACTGGAGGTGCGAAGTCAGCGATTAGCAGGGCGAGGGCATAACGGTGTCAGAGGAAGGAATCTGGGCATATTCAGAGGAGCCATGATATTAGCCATAACCTACATATTCGTATCTATATACTACTGCAAAGGAATCTTCTCAGTATTGACGAGTTCACAATTCTTCAATTTTCGCTTTCAGTCCGAACGTTGGTAATTTCCAACGCACAGCTACCCTCCAAGAATCACAAGTTGCACAAAATTTGGTATACACGTTTTTTCTATATATCTGAATGTTGTTTGGGTACTTTCGTGGGCGAGCACGAATTTCGTCGATTGGACTTCAGTGACACCCATCTGTCAATAGTGAGCCCAGATGGGACCCAGAGCTCATAATTCGGTCGAAGAAAAAATCGGGATTTTTCGCTTCCACTTTTGAGATTCTATGGTACGACTATTAGGAGACTCGGCCCATCGGTACTCTGTATGAAACTTTTCCTCTTCAATATCACGATATGAAACCATTCTGATCCAGTATACTCTCAGGCAAAGAATTATGAGCGTGATGACCTGGGTTTGGCTCCTACTTTTTCTATCACCACCTTGTGATTCTTGTCCACAAAGTGAGGTTCAATAGCGACCCTTCTTTTCTTTCGTTTGTGACACGAGCATTGATTAAGCTTGAACGGAGAGTGTTTGACGTTGGTGTAAATATAGAACTTTTGTTATCATCATATTTGGAAAAATCGAAGTTGAATAATCTTCTGTAAAATTCTTTCCATGGGTTTTAGAAAACTTTCACTGACACGCAGAAAAACAGTTGCTGGAGTGCCACAGCCCCTCTCTTCATATAAATCCGCATACGGCTGAATATTAAAAAACGTCACTAAAGTGAGCGCGGAGCACTTTTTGAAAAAAAGTTTTCTCACCCATTCTTCGATGAATCCGCCTCAAACTAATTTATAAGGTAGAAATACGAGCTTTCGTTCGAGATCAGGGTTACAATCGTTGTACTGCCAGATAACGGTTTCAAATAGGTGCTGATTCTCAAAGAATAAAAACCACGAAAGACGAAATTTTCAGAAAATTTTCAAATTTTCTCATTTTCGTGTTTCTCCTAAAATGTTAGTCTTTATTGATGCCCACATATGCTTTTTATAGTTAACGTCCCCGGCAAATCCTTTTTATAGGAGTTATACAGTCCAGGGCCTCATAAAAACTGGTTGCGTCCCGCAGAACAATGTTGAGTCAATGATAATTTGGAAATCGGAGAGCGAAAATGACCAAATAACTCACCAGTGGTGTCACATACTTAGCTCTACAAAATACATTCATCACAATAAAGGAATAAATCTGATGGGCTTTTTTAGTAGGCACTGGATTTCCAAAAAATCACCAATTTTCGAATTTTTTTCAAAAATGCCCGATCAACCAGAAGGTTCTTCGATAATATCGTGTTTGCATATATAAATTATTTGAATCGCCATTATAACATTTCAATCAGCGTAGGCCTGTCTGAGCCCAAAATTAATTTCAATCGGGCTGCATAGCGCTGTATTGTAACTTTCATCCATAGTATTTTTCTTTTCAGCTCGGAGTTTTTTCGAGAAAACATCTCATTTCTGAGATACTGAATATTTTTCACCACATACATTTCTCACTAACGATATAACCTTGTTTTGGACTTGTTTATGAGCATCTGAAGACTCGCCACTCTCCCAGTTAAATTTTTCGAAAAATTTCAAACCAGTTGAAATTTCTCCAAAATTCTTTGGTGGAATCGTAGGGCTGCCTCAAGAATTTCACACGAACAGAAACAATCGATTAAGTCGTTAAACGCGTTAAACAGTTCCTAAATTGGGCGCCGCACAAAAACGGCGGCGGCCGCCGCCCGCCGCCGCCTTTTTACCCTTGGCAGCCGACCGCACTGTACATACATGAAAATACGCCCGAAGAGAAGCATAAACGTGAGCTCTAGCCAAACGTTTGAAATGCAGAAACTTGTCCTAACCTAACTTCAACGTTTTTACTTTTTTTCCGGAAGTACGCCTTATTACATCTCACAAGAAATTAACCTCAGGTACGAAATCCGAGGTTTCTGTATGCGTATGTAGCTGTATATAAATTTATAAGTGGACCCTCCCTGTATGACAGCTCGTCCATCATATTTTTGAAAACCCTCTGCCCCAAATTTTTGAAAATTTTCCATCAATGGGACGAGTTGCTCCTTAACCGAAAATCGTGCACGGTGCGCGGCATAGATTGGTGATTGCGGCGAGCCTCCTTGGCGATTTGTCATCAAAGTTGTCTGCGGGTCCACATTTTCGTCAGAAAAGGGGGCGGTGCGGGCCTAGCAGCCGTGACAGGCTAATGAATTCACAACCTCGTGGCTGTTTTCTCGAATTTAGGCCCACGTTTGCCAATTTCTTCGACACTAAACTTTCTGCATCCACCAGCGTAATGCTTCACACTAAAAACTTGAAAACCTAGCTCATTGCAAACACTGTCTGACAGTGACTTGAAGTCAGTGTTCACAATGATTTTTGTTTTCGAGTTTTGCACTTAAAGCAATGCGTTGGCTGCCATCTGTACCGTTAAAATCACGAACAAACGGCAAAAAGTCGCTTTAAACGCCGTTTTTCAAGTGATATAATTTTCTGGACTGGACTGGTTGTCCGGTTTGAAGAACGGGTTCTCGGTGGTTGCGATTGGTGGATAATGGGGTCAGTGGAGACTAGGAGAATATTTTTTGCAAAACAGTATCAGTTGGGGCCCCAAGGAAAGAACGGAACAACAGAGAGCTGAGAATTTGAAAGGACGGATTCACGAAAGATTTCCTCAGGCGATTCTCGGCCCCAAGCCGCCTGGCAATTTGGCTCGTTCTCCCAATCTGCAGGTCGACTTCTGTTGCTCTCCGGGCCACTGATGTTGCTTCGCGGGTCGCTGATGTTGCTGGTCGGGCTGCTCCAGTTCGCCCGAAGAGCGAAAGCAGTGGCCCTGAGATTGGGAAAACGAGCCGAACTGTCAGGCGGCTCCGATTCCTGTTCGGTGCGGCTCGGGGCCGAGAATCGCCTGAGTCTCTGCCAAAACAAACAGTTCATCTGAGGCTGAGGGTGTTGTTTCTCATATACTTCTGTCGCGTTTTCCTCGATTTCTTCGTCATTTTGGCTCTACTCGGGCACCAAGGAATCGTTTTAGCCTATGATCCCGAAACTGAAGTTTATGGTGTGAAAATCATATTCGAGTTCAACTCAAAAATCGGGTTGTTTGGTTGTGAGTCGACGAATTGTGGAGAAACAGCGAAAAAAAGCGTTCAGAATGAGCTAAAATAACGGTCTCTAACCTACCTAAAGGTTCAGGACGTGGGCGAGCTTATGGGCCCTGCCAGTTTCCGCAAGCGCGCGCTAATGACGAAATTTGCACCAATCGATCAGGCTGGACGTGGCGGAATTGCTTGGCAATTGGCCATCGAAGACGTCCGCGGCGCCACAATCTCGTCAGAACGGAGGGGGGGCGGGACGGGCTTAGCAGGCTTGCTGGGCTAACGAAATCATTACTTCGCTACCGTTTTTGTCGATTTCCGGCCCGTTTTCGCTGCTTTCTTTGATAATGTCAATTCCAGCATTTGCCAGCATAGTGTTTTCACTCTGAAAACACAAAAAAAACGTGCCTTTAAGGTCACGTAACGCTGTTACCCTGACGTGGCTTGCTTCCAGACTGTTCTCCAATCCTGTGGAGTATTTTCGCGTGGAAAGTTCTCGTTTTTTTGGAAATGCTGTGTTTAGGCCTGATCTTATGGTTATGAAATGCACCACATAGGGTTCGAAACTTTTCGACTCAACACCTTTTACGCTATCACTAGGGCAGCCAAATAGGGGATTCTGCGATTACCCGGAGGGCAGCGGATCAGAAAAAAACATGTCTGCATGAATCGTTCTGACGACCCGTTCTGGACATACCCTTTTTAGTTGTACATATTGTACGAATCGATACGCTCTTTCGAGTCGCCTTATTATATTCCACGTCGGCCTTATTGGGCGGAGAGTGACTTTTTCTGCTTCTTCTCATGATACCTACTTCTTATTCGATCACTTGTCGTATGCGACTGTCATAACTTTTAGGTCCTACATGATAACATTAATTTGGGACCGAATCGGATAATATTCGATCAACTCGACTATTCGAATGACTAGAAATTGGACTTACCTTGATGACTCGACTAATTCAAAAAAAATAATTCTGTTTTCTGGAATTTGCGGTCCAGCGGAGCACAGCAATTTTTTTCGTTTTGAATATGTTTGGAATGTTCGGCCACTTTTCGGTAGCGATTTTCAGGGCAAAATTTGAACTCAAAAAGAATGCTAAGCTGCTTTCAGTGCTCTTTGTGACCCGTACGAAGATCAAAATGAACTTTTATATCAAACCAAATGAAAATACAATTATAAAAAGATAAATAAAGCAAAGAAAGAAAATTGAGTTAAATATAATAAAATCATCTTCTCTCTTGCTTTATTTATTTTCTTAAATTTGTATTTTTTTGGCTTGATATGAAAGTCTATCTGGATCCTCGTATGGGTCACAAAGAAGACTGAAAACAGCTTAGCATTTTCATAATTAAATTTTTGACCGGAAAATCGCTACTAAAAAGAGACCGAATACGCCATACATACTTTAAAAAATGGTTTATTATAAAAGTTCAAAAAATAAAAAGGATAAAAAAATAGGGTAATAAATAAAAGTTTTATATTTTGACTCATAAAACACACAAAAATGTACTGCTTCAATTTACAAACAGTTCTTCCCCGCCATCATGGTAGACCTTTAATCATGAATTTCTCGTTGATGAATCCTAGTTTGGGAATAGCCTCAGTCAGCTGGTTTTAGTTGAAGCCATATAACTGCGGTGCTAGACGACTTTAGCGATTTGAATGTTGAACTGGTTCTATACGATTTCACTATTCGTCTAGCAAAGTTTGCGGAAAATCAAAGAAGTTTAGTTTATTTTCTCGCGCCAGCAATCTTGGCGCGGCGTTATATTATAAAAGTTTTTTTAGTTGCAATATCTAACCTACCCCACTTTTTTATTTTTTTGGGCGACTATTTTTAAAGCTTTTCGGAAAAAAAATTATTACGCTTGATGATGTGTTTTCTGGGCGAATGTTTAGGCCTTCGTAGAGGAAGTTGGGCTCATTTAAAGGCAGTGTTTCACGATAAACCTCATTTTCGAGTTTTCCGTGTGAAACACTGCACTGGCAGACTCTGGAGGGCATAGGATCGAAGAAAGCAGCAAAATTGGGGCAGAACTCGATGAAAGCAGCCGTGAAGTGACGATTTCGTTAGCCCAGTACGCCTGCTTAGCCCGCCCCGCCCCTTTCTGACAAGCTTGTGGCGCAGCTGACGTTTTCGATGGCGAATCGCCAAGAAACTACGCTACATCCGGACTGACCGATTCGCGCACATTTCACGATTAGCGCGCGCTTGCGGAAACTACCAGGGAGCGTAAACGCCCCGAACCTGTAGAAACCGCTATTTCAGCGCTTTCTGAGCGCTTTTCTTCGCTGTTTCTTCACTACTCGATCGCTCACGACCAAACAACTTCTTTTTTTTTTGGGTCGGATCCGAATATGATATTCATTGTGAACACTGCCTTATGCAAGCCGGAAAGTTTCAAGGAAAGCTAAACTCTGGTCCCGCCGTAGTGACCTGTTGATTTCGATCAATACCAGCAGCGGAGCGGTGCGCCTCGGTGAAATATAACTAGTGATAAGGAGGTTCCGACGAAAAAGCCACCGCTTCGCGCTGTGATAATCGAAATCAACAGGTCACTACGGCGGGACCAGAGTTTACATACCCCTGGGTGCTTGAATCGGTGAGGAGTCCATGATTCCCCTTAAGTTCTTCGATGGGGTTGACAAAGTACCTATAAATGTATATACCTATCACCGAGCCTACTTGAGTCAGAGAACAAGCAGGTGTGATATGACCATACGTGAAGAGTCTTGAACTATGTAGCACGATGTTTTCGCTAGTTTTCCGCCCCCCGCCCCCCACAATGGTATGCCCTTTACTGGTATTTTCATTCTTGGCCACGCTGCATTCGTATTCGCGATCTGAATTGCTACTGTTTTGAAGCCAAGTCATGATATCATACCAATTCATTTCAATTCCAAATGAAAAAATCACAAGCACCATTCTGAAAAACCCACTTCATACTCTGCCTACGAGCTGAACCGACCTCGTAAGTGAGTTGAGCTTCCGAATTGAGGCGATTAAATTGCCTTGCTAGGATGCCCATGCTATATACTCAAAACTAATAAAATCTGTATGCTTCCACCTGCCCGAAACTAGATTTCAAAAAAAATTACAAACTCAAAGCGGGAGGTGATCCACGGAATTTAAAACATTTCTTCTTCACCCAAACACTGGAGAATTTACAGGAGGGTAATTTGAGGTGCTGAGCACAAATTAGAGTTTCGTTTCTGAAATTTAGAACGACTGCGGTAGGTCACTGTAGAAAAATGGAATTATACCTACCGTAATCCGCTTCGTCGTTCGAAAAACCAAAACGAGGCTAGTAATCGTGTTCAGTCCCCTAAATTATTCGCTTGTACAAGGTCAGAGCTGAAAATGTTGAGCTTGTAACTTTCTGGCAAGGGAACCACAATAAGTCATAGTGACCATTCGAAGGAAATGTACTTTTCTAGAACCATTCTCGGACGAGAAGTCCGAATATGCCCATCGCAGCTGTCTAGACCCACTCTGAAAAAAGTTATGAGCGTTTTTTAAAGCTTTGAGGCAAGGTAAGGGCTTCGCGGCCCCATGGAATTTTTAGGGTGTTTTCAAACTTTTCTCCTGATTTTGCTAAAAACATGTAGGGGTAATCTGGGGTGCTGAACACGAATCTGGGGTTTGCTTGCCCAAATTTGAAGGATTACTGTAGGTTACGGTAGGTAACTTGTCATTTAGGATGCAACACCTACCTCAATATTCCGATAACCGACAAATGGACATTGAATTCGTATTCAGCATCCCAAATAACCCTCACATAGAAACTTTGAGACAAATTTGAGACTTTGACCAAACTACCGTATACTCACCGTAATCTACCGTAAGCTGCCAAAAATCGATAAACCGACATCAGATTCATTTTCAGCCTTCCAAACAACCCCCAGCGAAACAATTTGAGCATAATCTATAGTGGTACTCCGGAAATCGTCGAAAGTCGCGATTTGCCATCAAATTCTCCCCGATAGGAATCTGTGAATGAATGCAGTCGAAAACTGAGGAAAATCGATAAATGAACCTCGGATTCGTGATCAGCACCCCAAATAACCCCCCAGGGCGGATTTTTAGTCAAATCTTAAAAATTTTTCTAAAACGCTTCGAGAGATGCCCAACCAAAAATCCGTACAAGTCCAAAACGCTCTGCGCAAAGTTTGGAAAGTGTTCCTTCAACCTAACTTCGCTTAGTGGGGTAGTTTCGGGCGCTGAACACGATTATGAGATCCGTTTCCGGATTTTCGTAAAAAATAATGCGCTTTTTGGAGGGTACAATAGGAACGAAAATCAGAGAAAAAACGCCTATAACTTTTTTCAGAGTGGGTCTAGGCAGCTGCGATGGGCATATTCGGAATTTTTGTCCGAAAATGGTTCTACAAAAGTACATTTCATTTGGAATGGTTACTATGACTTATTAAGGTTCCTATTAAGGTTCCCTTATGAGATGTGGGATTGGGCAAAGGAAACCCACGGCTATTAATACTATGAGTCCGAATTCATCATAGCGTCAATCCTGGGTTTGTCGATTTGGGCTGGGTTTACTGCGAGCACAGCCGCGGTGATTCTCGCGCATAGCCCAACCCATAGTCGACCAACCCAGGGTTACGCAATGATGAATCCTTCCCAAGTACTTCAATTTTCTGGACTCGGAACACGTCAAAATGGTCTTCCCTGTGCATGATTTCTATTTGAGCTGAAATTTCTCAGGTATTATTCAACTCCTGCGTCTAATTATGAGCTTTTATGTGATACTCTGACATCACTTTGTGAGTTAATTATCGAAACTTTAGTGTACATTTGTATATTTTAATAATTCCGCATTGTACACGCATTTTTATGTCGGTAGGCTTCTTTTCTGAATATGATTCGGACATTTTCCAAGCAAAACCGGCATTGAAAATCGAATTTTATGTTTTGGAATACTTTCTGATAGAGGAAAATCTGTATTCTTTCTCCAACAGTTTTACTCCCAGGCTCCGTTATAGTCGGCTGAAGGCCGGACTGAGCCCTTCCGGGTAAATCAACGCCGGACTAAGCCATTTTAGTGGTCGGCTGTAGGTCAATCGATCAGACTCGAGCGGTCTGTTGCCGGCTCAGTTCTAGCACAACGGGGGAATTTTCCATCTCGGTAGGCAGTGCATTGTATACGTATCGACCGGGATGGCAACAGCTGGATCAGACCGGACCAGGAGAGCTGAAGTCAGCCATGTTCGAAGGGGGAAACTTCAACCTCAATGACAATGTATTACTTGTGTATCGACCGGGACGGCCACGGACGACTCAGGCGTGCTCAGTCCGGCCACAACGAGTGTATTTTTCAAATATCAGATTTGCATAATGTAGATGATTATCGATCGGGCTGGCCACAGCAGATCGGCCGACTATGGCGGGGACATTACGGAGTTCTGAGAAAGGCTCTATAGCCAAAAACTAACCCAAGCGAGTTCCAAACTTTTCCGAAAGTTTTCGCAAATTTGTGGACCTCGAATGAATTTTCGCAGCCTCTGTCTTTGTGTTTGTCCATTGTGAAATTTGTTTATGGCTAATTCTGATTTTGTGCAGAATATAAATATTTTTCATGTTATTTCATTCCTTTAAGGAGCTCATCCTCATCGACCTTCTCCTAGATGGTGGGCGTGGAGTCGTCATCCCTGATGGATCAAATGTTGTGGACGTTTCCGTCTGTAATCAGATATCATTCTCAGAACCGCATGACCCCCTCAACAGTCACCGATGGAATGAGGTGAGGCTTCCAAAATAAAATAAAATAAAAAGAAACAAAATTAAATCAGATTAAATAGAAAAAATAAATTGAAATAAAATAAATTAAAATAAATTAAAACAAAATAAAAATAGAACAAAAATTAAATAGGATTAATTAATTTGATTTTTTGATGTTTTCAATATTATTTTTAGAGAATGGCTGAATTCTCAGGAAAATTATGGTTTTGAGTTTTTTTTTCAATTTTCCGCATACCACCAAAAAATTTTTGTTATGTATTCATAACTTTTTTCAGTCTCCATACTTTTGCGCCCCATTTTATTGTTTCCCCCCATCACAATGGGTTACAACCAGGGGTGTGCGGCAAAGGAATTTGAAATTTCGGCAAACGGCAACGGCAACGGCAAACCCCAAAAACGACCGGCAAACGGCAAACGGCAAAACGGCAAACGGCAAAATCTGTTTTGTGTTATAATACACCAACATTTGCTTGGTCAAGTCGTATTCCATGCTAAATCTGCCAGCTGTTATGTGCCTGGCGTTTCAATAACTTCTACAGGACGAAAAATCTCATATACCAAAAGTCACTTGATCGTATAAATCAATACTTGAGATCCAAAAGATGGGCGTCTTTTTGAGCAGTGCAAAGTGTGACAGACCCGCAAAGGGTTTTTTTGAGAGAGGCTTGCGGGGATTAGTGAACCGTAAGCAAGCTTGGTGCAATGGGAGTGTGCGCCGGCCCAAGACTTTGGCCGATACCGGTACGACATTCAGGTGAGAATACGCGATGATTGGTCCTTTGATGGCGAAAGACAGTCCACACCGCGATCAGCAGCGCGCGGTTTAGGTTATGACCGGAGTCACTCACAATCTCTATTGTCAGTAGCAAGTGGTAGGCTCAAGGTTCTCAAATTCGCTCACTTCAAAATACGATTGAATGGTTTTCTTTGTGGTGCTACAGGAATGGAGTGAAACTAATCTAGTTGAATTCAGAGCTCACGATAAAAACCTTTGAATTTCCACCGGAAATCAACAGCTCCGAGGGGCATGCTGATCGAATTCACAGAATGACAGGCACCTAAAAACAGTTCGAGTGGTAAATGCGACAGAAGGCCGCTACGCTCACGCCGTCGCTGAAGCGCCGCGTGCAGTGCGTTTAGGCAGCCGGACTGCTCTTGGGCGCGTTCCTTTATGTGTATTCGGCCTACAAGCCGGCACGAAGCCCATTACAACAACAATGTCAGCTGAAAGCGAGCAGGAAATCGTTTTTCAGTTCCAGAACTTGAATGTGGTGTGCCCCTGTGGCGACCGAGGAAATGGGTGGGGCGAGCACAACACATTCAAGTCCCGGGGCCGTATAATGCTATTGGGTTGATCGTTTCACGCCGGTTTTCAACACTGATGTTTCAATGGGCCTCGAACCCTTCGATTTCTGGTGAAAAGATCAATGCGCTTTTGATCGTTGCCTTTAAAGATTTTTCATTTTTTCATCTTTATACCATTTCTTAACAAACTCAGCTCTGTCACAGAGTAAACCCTTCATTTCAGCTAATGATCTCGAAACCGAGAATATTATTCAACACTGCCTTTACTGAACGCATTCCTGGTCGGAGCGTTCTCGATTTACCGAGCAGTTGGGTGAGAGCGGTGCTGAAGCTTCGGTGGTGCAGGGCGATAAGGCGCTCCCCCGGAGAGGGAATATGCTGGTTCAATCTCGCCCGGAGAGAAGCGTTTTGCTATCAACTCAACACCTTGTGTAAATCTGTAAATATCGTTAAATTCTAAAAAAGCCAGACTAAGTATTTGCAGATTTGGTCAACATCCTGTCCCAATTAATACCACCAGCCCACCATTCCAGGATTAGCGGACCCATTTACACGGGTTTTTTTTTCTGGTTCACATGTCTAAAAAAGGCTGCATTTACGCTACAACTTTGATATCGCTTGGTTTTGTAATTTTAGAACTTGCAGTAATCAGTATGCTTCCCAATGAAGGCTTGTGGCATTTTTAAGGGGTTAGGAATTTGATTATAAAAAAAGACATTTCAAGGCTCCCGAACCACCTAGAACTCGAAGAAACTCCTCTGGTTACCCAGTGAAGATGTTTTCATGAGTTACGGATTGAATGGGTGCAATTATACATTACATGAGCTGGAACTACTTAAATTAATAATTTGTAGCAGCTTCGAATCGCTGTACAACACAAAAACTGCGGTGAGGGCCAATACTGTTGTTTTAACGTATTTTTGCCGAAATTTTGCCGTTTTAGACGAAAATTTCGGCAAACGGCAACGGCAACGGCAAACCCCAAAAATGGCCGGCAAACGGCAAACGGCAATCGGCAAACGGCAATTGCCGCACACCCCTGGTTACAACCTTCTTAAGAATGCTCCGGAGCGCAGTGAAAATGTCATGAACACTTAAAAAGGGCAGAATGTCGCCAGCATTCCTTCCGCGAAGATTAGATCCCCAGCTGGATAGGGGAAAAGAAAATCTGCTGTTGTTTGAACTAGCAGCAAGTTCCCCTGAATAGAACTATTCAAGCGTGTCTGCATGCGACCATTTAGGTCATTTACTTTCTGCTCGGGACCTATTCACTGACTTCATAAGAATCGGCGAACTGCTAATGGGGCCAAGGTTTCAACTCAAGTCTCTGGTTTTTTTTTCAATTTGGTTTAGACATTTGTTGTCCACGGAGAAATCTAAGGGGGCCAGCCGGTCAGTCAACCGAGGTGCCAGGATGACTGACCGACCGCTGTGCTAACAGCTTCCGAAAACCACAATGCCGTGGTTGGCTATGGGAACGCCGGCCGCATTTGTATACTGAACGAACCCTCGACGCTCATGCATCAGACGGACGACATTCATAATCGATCGGCTTCTGCTTCGGGTTACATTGAGCTGTACCCGCCGTTGTACCCATTTTTACCCAATAAGGGTAACTTTTTGACCTTTTACCCTGCAGTTCAATATGTGACTGATTTTTGAGCTAGCAACCATCCTCGTAGTCCTTTTTTGGTCTTTTCGGCAGCGAATGATTCACATTTTTCCGTTCATGTTGCACTGATGTCTCACTGATGGTCCGGAACTTTCAAATCCATGTACCCTTGTCTCTCTTCTTGCGTTTCAGTTTTGCCTGGATTAAGTCGACGATAGGTATTTCTACCAGCAAAATCAAATTTCTACCCACTTGGTCATATTTGTTAACAATTTGAATTTGCGTAGATGGCTGTGAATCGCTGTGTTAGTTCTTTTTCGCTCTAATTCCTGGTTTAAAACCTCATGCATACCTCACCATCTTCACTATATAAGGGAAGAATCAGAGGCCGCCTGGAGTCAAACCTGTAGTATTTGAACGCTTACCCGATCTCTGGGCTAGTTCGTAGCTGAGTAGTCAATCTACAATGACCTAGCGAGGAAACTACTATGACTAAGCCTGGCCATTTCAAATGAAGTGTATTTCTCTAGAACCATTCTTGAACGTAGAGTTCAAATATCCCCTTTTCAGCTGCCTAAATACACTATGAAAAAAGTTATGGACGTTTTTAACCTGATTGTCGTACCCAATACACTTCCCAACACTGGGAACGGACCCCATATTCGTGCTCAGCTCCCAAAATGAAAAATTTCAGTTTTTACCCTAAACTCCGCCATGGAGGTTCTTTGAATTGCAGATCACGAGTCTGGGGTTTATTCGAAGGTTTCTCAGAGTTTTAGACTCATTTCGTTCAAAGCTTACAGTTCGGGTGGATTTTCAAACCAAAACGCGACTTGCGACCATTTCCGGAATGTTACCGGTGATATGACTGAAAATCTTTCTCTGGTAGTTGTTTAGAGTGCCCAACACGAATCTGACGTCTGTTTATCGATTTTCTACAGATTACGGTAGATTACGGTGGGTATACTGTAGTTTGGTAAGGGTCTCAGACTTGACTCAAAATTTCTATGCGGGGGTTATTCGGGGAGCTGAATATGAATTTGACGTTCATTTGTTGATTTCCGACTCATTATGCTACGGTTAGTTCCGTCTCCTGCTACCTTAAAGAAAAAGCATTTAAATCTCACCGGCGGCTGGCGGTGTGGTAAGCTAATCAGGAGCGCTCTTCTCTCGGTCTGGATCGATTAGTGGGTCAGCGCACGCGACCGCAGCACCAGCCGAGGTTGAGATTCAAATATTTTCTCTTGAGGAAGCAAGCCACAGACCTAACTACATATAGGTTTTGCTCCCTAAATATGTAGCATGGCACCTATCGTAACCTACAGTAAACTTCAGAATTTTGACGAGCGAGCCTCAGATTCTTGTTCAGCATCCTAGATTACCTAAACATACAAGTTTTGAGCCGAATCCGAAAATTTTTTTTCAAAAACTCTCGGGAAATTTCCTGATGGGTTATTACCCTCACATTGCCGCGAGGCTTTGATAAATGCCAACAACTTCTTTTTTAGAGCGGTTTTCGGAAGCTGCAAAGAGCATACTCGAATCCTACGTCTAAAATGGCTTTTGCTGGGTTTAGAGTAATAGGACCTATAAGAATAAATGTCGAAAAAACCGCTGTTTCGGGCCAAATTTGAAGCCTTAACTCTCTTGTCTTTTGATGGTGGACGAGCCCACTCCACATCATCGGCATCGATGATCTCTAATATCAAGAATATCAGCTGGTTTGAATTCGAATTTCAATCAATGAACATTGACTCATCTAGTCAAAAACATTGACTAGGGTGGTTTCTTTCATTGCTCAACTGTTTTTATTAGGTAAACTTGCATTTATTTCTTCCTCTGAATGTCGATGATTTTTGACTGCTCGGCATAAGACTGCGATCGTTTGGGTCGACGCTGTGCACTTGTGCACGAACTGGCATCTTTGGGCCCTAGAAGCTCTAATTGTGGCCCGTTTTCACCGCTCTACTTTTTTAGTTTTTCAGCTGTATTCGATCTAAGCTGGTTTTTGTATTTTTTTCGATGGCGTTTTTCATCGTGACCACGGGTGTACGGAATTTTCTGTTTTTTGTTTTCTGCCCATTTTTTGGCCATTTTTTCTGTTTTCTGTAAAAATAGGCAAAATTGGACAGAAAACAGGAAAAACGTAAACTGCGATTTGTATACTCTGTTTATCTTGAATTGCACAAACCACGGTCCGCCAATAGTCCTCTAATTGGCCCGCTAGTACCGTAGTGTACGTCCACGACGCGTTCTCGGCAGACCCGGGTGTGCACCCGGTGTGTAGAGCAATCGATTCGTCAATGCCGTCACTCGGCCACCCACCCTGCCACCCGGGTCTGCCGAGAACGTGTCGTAGACGTACACTACGGTACTAGCGGGCCAATTAGAGGACTATTGGCGGACCGTGTTTTGTGCAATTCAAGATCGCGAACTCTAAGCACGTGTTTTAATTCAGTGCACCACAGGCTGGTACAGAACTCAGTTAAGATTAAGCACCAAGAAATTGATGGTGAGCCTATGAGGCAGACGATAATTCTGCCACAGAGGTACATGCGAGAGGCTCTCAACGATGGAGCGAACGACGCGTCAGGTCATTTATACTCTAACTGCGTAGCCGCGCGGTATGGGCGTCACTTTCGGCTCTGAGTAGTACAATGTTCAAACCAGCAGTTATCCCACAACCAGTGTCAAAATATGTACACTAGGGAAGGGAAAGTTCGCTCCGACTGCATCTACGTACCCCTTGCACATACATATTGAGCTTCTCATAGAGTAGTCGAGCTTCTAGTGCCTGGGGAAAGAAAGGTTAGAGGAACTCATTTCATCTATTCGCACTCATAATATGCCGTTCTTGGGCGGTTATACTTCTTGCTGTGACCGTAAGGTTTTGAAAAATCAACGATAGAAGAGTAGATCTTTTTTTAAAAATAAAAAAAAGAGCTCAAAGTTGTGAGAATTTTCGTATAGTTTATGCTGAACACTTTATTGATTTTGAAAATTTTCTGTTTTCTGTCCATTTTTGGAGTTTTTTTCTGTTTTCTGTCAAACTAGATTTTCTGTTTTCAAAAATATTTTTTCCGCACATGACCACTACCTTTAAAGTAGCTTCCTTGTTGGGGGCCTCTGATCCTATCATTTCGGGAACGATGAACTCGTTTTTCTTGCATCTTCGCCATACGGCCCACCTTTCTATCCTTATGGGTATACCAAGGTTGCCTCATAATTCTCTCTGAGTTTTCAAATCGACTCTCTAGGTACATTTCGATCTGGGAGAAATCAAGGGGAATTCGGGGTTTAGAACTGTTCATTGAAAACGTTCTTAGGTGATAATGCTGATGATTCACGTTGGGAGTAATGTAGTTTGACAGACGTATCATCCATGACCGACTTTGCAAATTTGCAGATTAAACTTACAGAAAAAGAGTGATATCTTACTGTGAGAAATGGAGCTGAGGATGTTGAAGTAGTTCAGGGTATAACATTCTTTCAGCACCCATCAAAGAAAAAAGCAGATTAGTGAGTGTGTTAATTATAACCTTTTTTTGGGCCAAAAAAAGCGCAAGGAAGGTTCAAGGACCATACGCGGCTGACAACCGGACTATTCTTTACCACGACGCTTGTTTGTTGCCCGAGAAAACCTGCAGATCCGTGACGTCTATGCTAAGAGCCTAGTTATACTCAGACAGTAGGTGCGGGCGGATCGTTGGCTTTTGGCGGGCGGATCGACGTCCCCCCCGCCATCCGCCCGCTAGTAGCCAACGATCCGCCCTAGATGCCACATGTGAGTTATTCCGGTGGTTCCCACCACGGTCTCCGTGTCCGTGTGCGAATCCACCTCCCCCTAGCCGTGGGAACCATCCCCTTAGCTGCCAAAAATTATTCCCCGGCTTTTGAGTGATCCTTCAAAGGCGACTTGAAGTCACCTTCCAGGATCGGTCTCGAAGTGTCGAGTGAGCATTCAGCGTGATGAAGCGCCTTTTATACCCCTCGGCTTGTTTACTCTGATGATGATACTGATACTAGAAAAGAACTAGTCAATGATTGACAAGTTTCACCGTGTAAAATTAGAGCGGGCGGATCGCTGGCTATCAAAGCCCTTGCGGACAGATCGCTGGCAGGTTGCGGGCGGTACGCCGCGTTAGAGCTTGCCGGCGATCCGCCCGCTAGCGTGATCGACTTTCCCATATGCCGCTATCCGCCCGCCAAAACGCAGCTATTCGCCCGCGTAGACAACGAGAGGCAGCGATCCGTCCGGCAAGGCCACGAGTGGCAGCGATTCGCCCGCAGAGGCCTTGATTACCAGCTGTCAGTGCACACCCATTGTCTGAGTATTTCGGTGTTTCGCTGCCGCTGTTCCCCACGGTAGGTCTACTATTTATCAACTTCGAAATCTCACCAATTGCAAACGTGCCGCAAAAGCCGGCGACAGCGAAACGCCGAAGTATAACCAAGGCTTCTGGTGGATGGACAAAAGTACGACCTCCCATCCACAACCAACTTCAATTGGGGGAGATGACGACCCTCTTCATCTTTGTGTTGTTCTGCGGACTAACAAGAGCGTGACCTTACTAGTTGAAGGAACTTCAGGTATCCAGTCACAGATGATACGCGGACTTTCCACTTCGGCAGACTTTCTCTCTCACTCTCTCCGTGGCGATTTTTTCTCTTACTTCCAACTGTAACTACCCATTAGTGCCCCCGAATGAGTCCACAATTGTTACCCCGGAATGGAAAGCTGTCACAGACATGCCCTTGACTTTGTCTAGATAGTATGTAGGTCTAGTTGATTTTCCATACTTTCAATCAAGAAGTCTTCGAGTCGCTATCCCGATATGTTTCGAAACGTTGTTGGGGCTCACATACGTGTGTGCGTGCTCGTATGTATACGCACGAATTCTAAATTGGGGAAAAGCACTTTGTGATTTGTTTTCCGCATATTGATCCCTCACCATTCTAGTACATACGTATGCGGTTCTAGTTGGTTTCACTTGTTCAAATATGTCTCCACAGTGTCTCATCGATGAATCCTCGGCAATTTGGCGACGATAGTCGACGTAAATAAACCTGCAGTCCTGACATTTCACACTATCATACGCTCGTTTTTATGTGCCAGGTTGATCTTTGATTTTCTGCAGTTTTTTTTTGTATAAATTTTCGATTTTACAGAATAATTTATTTTCTCTCAAAGTCAAGAAATCTGATCTGTTGTATACTCACTTGGCAATTCGTCACCGACAATCCGATTCACACGACGTAACAGAGAAAGCAAAAAAGTGTGCAGTCGAAATCATCATGTGAGGCGATTATAGCCTTGTTACAAGAAGTTGCATTGGTCAATCCTGACTGAATTTTAACGCTGCGCACGTTCTATAATTTTACTCTGATGCTCTTGAAAACTGCGCTACAGTTCTCTGAACATTAGTGCCAGGGCTGTGCGTTACAACGTTAACGTGTTAACGCGTTACCGTGTTAACACCTTTTTTTTGAAAATTAACGATTAAAGCTTAACGAAATCATGTTTGCATTAACGCACACCCCCGATTACATAGTGCTCATAATGCCATGGGCTTTTTGTTTAGAGCTTGGAGCTTAAAAGCGCCCCTGACTTTATGAAGTAAGCGATTCACAGTAGTTTTCATTCAATCAAAATCAGTGATTCAAAAGAAAAAGACTGTCCAGAAGCGAACATTAATAGTTCTTGATCCATAGCATACTGTGCTTCTCGAGGCTAAATTCCGGTCCGCAATTGCGTCTCGAGACGCTTTGCTGCCGCACGCGCCTGAGACGGTCGAGTTTTCAACGCCGAAGACGACTCGAGGTGGCTTTATTTATACAGTTTTCTCTGATTTTTCTAACAAGGGAAGTATAAGAAGCGTAGGTCTGAACGGTAGAAATCTTATGTCATGTGGGAATGTTCACGCACTACATCGTGAAATAGTGTTGGGTACCCGCCGCGAAAGATAGATCTGAAAGACTTATAAGCTCCGAAAGTTTGCCGACCATCGACCTCCTCCTAGTCTATGAGTTGTTAAGCGGTCAAGCCAACAACATCGACGGCGCAAAGGGAGGAAGGCGCAGTGGTGGTCATGTGACCAGGGTTCGAATCTTCCCCAGAGTTTTTCTTTTGCAAATTCTCGGAACCTTCATATTTGGATCAAAAATTGTATCACGAATGTCATCTTATCCTTTTGCTGCGCGATATAGCCATATCGACAGTGAAATATGTAGACTCAGGTACTATGGGATTCAAGGTTTTGTTTCCCATCGAAGCTTTCCCATTGTTTTGGGGAACTTATATGATTGGGAAGTATTACCCCACACATTTTGAAAAAAGTTACGAGAACCATTACGTAACAGAAGACGGTGCGCTTGGTGCAGTGGGCTTCTGCGATCACCCGTAGTCTGACCGTCATGCCCCTCATTTTCCCATCAGGCAAGGTTGGGGAAATGCTCTTTGTCCAATTACCAGAGGCGGGTGGTCGCTTCCCATTGAAGGGTGTATTTAAAACGAAGAAACTTTACGTCGTCAGCGGAACATCCCATACCATGATGAAGTTAACAACACTCGCATTTTTTGAGAATTTTTTCATCCAGCAAATGCCGGAGAATTTTGTTTTTTTCTCGACTCAAGAAGTGATTTTTCCAATCAAAGAGCGATACAGGCTCTTGTGCCGGAGGGGAAAAACTTGCAGATTTTGACGAAACCGCCTGGCTTAACAAGCTTGGTTCAGCTGGCAGACATCGGGTTTTTCAGCTATTCGAAAGCACTGCTCAAGCGATTTCACTCTACTATTGTTGTTCAAAATTTTGAATTTTTAGGTCATTTGAAATAAGAAATGGTTTTCGGCGTGGACGATGCCATTAGGGCCGGCTACGTTCTTATTGGTCCGGGTCCTTTCGAAACTCTACAGTTGACCGCAATGTTAATAGGACATGGTGCGGTTGCGGACTCGCACTAAAACTACGGTAGAATCTGGCACTTTGCCAGATTTCGTCATCGATCAGCGCCACAGCTGATATTCTCGTGAGCAGAGAGACGGCGCTTGGCGCCGATCGATGACGAAATCTGGCAAAGTGCCAGATTGTACCGTAATTTAGTGCGAGTCCGCAACCGCACCATTAACATTGCGGTCAACTGTAACTGATCTCGAATTCCCAATAGCGCTCGGCCCCTGTGAAGAGATAGGTTGCCATTGGCCTATCGGATTCATTCGCTGTCCCTATTGCGGAATGTGCTTATGTTTGATGCATTATGTGCCTATTCACCATTGGTGGAAGAAATGGTTATGTATTTTGGGTCCCATAAAGTGATAAGGTTGTTAAAAAAATGTGATGTTAATACTTCCAAATCATATAAGTTCTCCATAACAATGGAAATCCTTGATGGGGAACAAAACCTTAAAGTCAGCGTCCGCGCAAAAAACCACATATGTGTTTTTCTTCTCAATCCAATGTATGAACCAAGTGGAGATAGTTGGCGAAGCTTGAGATCTCAGTGTTGCGTATTCATAATGCTATAGGCTCGTGAAAATCGCTCCGTGGTCTGAATAGACGTTTTCCCGGTCGATCATCTAACACGAGGAACAGAAACCCCACGACAGTCTTCGGCCGGCCGCGGAAATCCAAATATTCTAAATTCTTTATTCCGAAGAATCTTCGAGTCCAGACGTGGATATTGAAAGCCTCCTATTTTTAGATGATCACTGACAGCAGAAAAGCGAAAGGAATTGCGGAACCCAGAAAGTTAAGGGGGCTAAACCAATTCAGCCGTTCAAATTTCCGATATTTGTGTAATACACAAGACACACCTGACAGACGTGAGAAAAAGGAGGCTGAATGCTGCGAGATTTTCAAACGAGTTTTTCTCGGAAACTTGAGTGTTTTGGGTGGTCTCTTCATGATATATGACAACCTGGTAAGCCTACCTGCACAAAATTGTGAAAAAAATAAACACGGTTTTTTGCGCGTACGCTGCCTTTAAAGGCATCATACAAGCTCGTAAACGTGGTTGGAATAACAATGTGATTCGAACCGTTTGGCTTACAACATAATGCTTACGCATTTTGAAGTGGCAAAAATGATCCACAACGCCGCTACATGAGTTAGAAGTTGGCCCCGCCGTGTATTTTCACGCCCCCTGTATTTGCCATTTTCCTCCAACGGAGGGTTGCTGGGCCATCTTCGCCGTCAGTGACGTGTGTGGTTCACTTGTTAGGCAATCTACCAACAGTACCAATGGTGAATATGACCCAGCAACCTTGCGTTGCAGGAAAAGGGCAAATACAGGGGGCGTAAAAATACAGGGCGGGGCCAACTTCTAACTCGTGTAGCGGCATTGTGGGTCGTTTTTGACACTTCAAAATGCGTAGGTGTTGTAATTTGGGCCATACCATTCTATTTCCGTAGTTATCTCCATCACGTTTACGAGCGTGTATGCTGCCTTTAAATTCCTTGTACCCGAGTCTATTTCACTGTCGAAATGGCTATATTGCGCAGCAAAAGGATAAGATGACATTTGTGATATAATTTTTGACTAAAATATGAAACTTCCATTAATTTGCAAAGAAGCAGCTCTGGGGAAGATTCGAACCCTGGTCACATGACCATCACTGCGCCTTCCTCCCTTTGCGCCGTCGATGTTGTTGGCTTGACCGCTTAACAATTCATAGACTAGGAGGAGGTCGATGGTCGGCAAACTTTCGGAGCTTATAACTCCTTCAGACCTATCTTTCGCGGCGAGTACCCAACACTATATCACCATGTAATGCGTGAACATTCCCACAATACATCAGATTTCTACCGTTCAGACCTACGCTTCTTATACTTCCCTTGTAAGTTTCCAGTCCCCAAAACCCACCTAGTATACTTGGGCAAAATGGTCAAAATTTTCGAATTTCGAATAATATTCGAAAACGAAAATTTCCGAATTTCTAATTCCGATTATTATTCGAAAACGAAAATTTTCGGATTTCGAATTTCGAATATTATTCGAGAACGAAAATTTTCGAATTTCGAATTTCGAATATTATTCGAAAACGAAAATTTTTGAATTTCGAATTCTCGAATATATTCGAAAATCCAGATTTTCGAATTTCAAACTTTCGAATATATTCGAAAATCCGATTTTTCGATTTTCGAACTTTCGAATATATTCGAAAATCCAAATTTTCGAATTACCGAATATTTTTTTTCCAATTTTCGTATAAATTGCAATTTTTTGACAGATTCTCGGGGTTTCCAAATAACATTCGACTTGTCATACACAACGACTGAACAAATAAGGAAGTGGATCAGCAAGCACCCGCCAAGAAAAGAAAAGCTAACAGAAAAACAATATTTTTATTCGTCTTCAGCCACTATTGTTAAAACAAGCAACTAGTGCATCGCACAAAATCAAAAGTACGACAAGTAGTCGAGATCGTTGCATCTACGCGTTTTTATAAGTCCATTTTTTACCTTGCACACTTTTCTGCTTGTTTACATTTTGAAGCACTTTATCATTACAGTCACATATCATATTCCAATCACCATTATGGAATTTTTATTTTCTACAAATCATTGTTGTCATCAATTTACAAATCTGTGTTTTTCTTCAATGCTTTCCCTTTACACTGCCTGCTCATATCTTGTGCCACTTTGCAATTACAGCAGCTGATAGAAAAAAACAATCTTTCAACTTCCTTTATGAAATCTCGAGTGGGTTAACACTTAATCCGCTATTTGAACAATCAATATTGGGGCCTTGGTTGAGCGCCAGGACTCTTCTGCACGAGCTTTGCTGGCGTCATCAACGATGGAGGTGCGAGCGCAGATAATTAGGTGTGAATGAAGGTGTGAACCACGCTAATGACGGGCTCCCTAATTAGACTCGTACAGATGTAGACGAATCCGTACTCTCCTCAGAAGACCACTTCTCAATGGATGTGGTTGGGCCACGAATTGCTGTCCGCTCAATTCATTCGAAATGACGAATAATTCGAATAAATCCATACACAAGTATTCGAATTTCGAATATTATTCGAGAGCCTGTTTTTGAAATATTCGAATTTCGAATATTATTCGAGAGCCTCTTTTTGAAATATTCGAATTTCGAATATTATTCGAGAGCCGGGTTTTAAAATATTCGAGTTTCGAATATTATTCGAAAACGAAAATTTTCGAAATTCGAATTTTGAATGATTCGAAATTCGAAGAATCATTCGAAAAATTTTCGAATAATATAATTCGGTCCGAAGTATACCACCTAGAGTCAACAGATCGATGGGTGCGGCGCTGGAAACTCTTTCCACTCTGTAGCGTGCGGCCGCAAAGCGTGTCGAGCCGCTATTGCGGACCGGAATTTGGCCCAGAGAAGCACAGCACCTTCACCTAGATTTCCGTCACATTCAGTTACAGCGCGAGCGGCGGCGTCGCGGTCAATACTGACTAATAGGTCAGTCTCGTTTAGATCAATCACTATTGGTAGATGTAACCATACATAAACTCTGGTACCGCCGTAGTGACCTGTTGATTTCGATCAATACCAGCAGCGGAGCGGTGGGCCTCGGTGAAATATAACTAGTGATAAGGAGGTTCCGACGAAAAAGCCACCGCTCCGCGCTGTGATAATCGAAATCAACAGGTCACTACGGCGGTACCAGAGTTTACATACATGAGACGTTCCCTGTTAATTTTAGCATAAAATCGATAAATTGATTGATGTCCCCAGATCACGCCCGCGTTTTGCCATTGAGATCACGCTTGGCGCTTTGAGCTGGGTGAAGATTGGCGAATGCCAAATTGCAGCCGACGTCTTGGGTCAATGAAGGATTGACTGCCAATCGCATCAGAACAGCCAATTTTCGCCCAAAAAAATTCATAACTTTCGTTTTTTTTAAATAATGGTCTTCTCAAAAAGGGCTCACAACGAAGAGCGCAACAACGCAGCCAAAGTGTTTCCCCTAAGGCGGCGTTCAGAGTTTTCGCGGGGCGCGGAAATCGCGCAGCACTGATATGTGCCATCGCGTCGCCCCGCGAAAATTGCTTTCCCTGTTAGGCCGGGATCATACTTCCCGCGACGAGCGACGCGACGCAATGTTTACCATCTGTATCGACCAAAAATCGATATGCCTGATGTGTACTGTCGCCGTCGTCGGTCGCGAGAAGTATGATCCCGGCCTTAGATTTGGCTGTGTTAATAAAAAAAAACACTAGAGAATAGCAGAAACGAGTTAGCCATCGCGTGACGTCCATCGCGTCGCGTTGCATTGCAAGGCCTGTTTCAGAGTTCTATCGCCGCGCCACGCGATGAGGTGATAACCATGAGCAGCGATCGAGATCGCGTCGCACGTCGATTTGTGTTCAAAACATATTCTTACGTCGCGCAGAGGAAAATTGCCCGTCATTTCGAATGTATCGCGCCTCTTTACTGTGAACACCCAGCCATGACGCGAAGCGAAGTTGCTTGGTCGATACGTAGGCTGATTATAATATCGCGCCGCACCGCGGATGAAATTTAAACGCCGCATTAAGCCCTCCGAATAACCCCCAGAGGAACATATTGAGCTATATCTATTATAGCACTCCGGAAATCGTCAAGAGCCGCGTTTTGATCTCAAATGTTTTGAACGAAATCAGTCGATAACTCTCGAAAGTTGATAAATAAGCTTCAGATCCGTGCTCAGCACCCCAAACAACCGCCCTGGGAGAATTTTAAATCAATCTAAAACATTTTCATCGAAAGTTTGGGAACTCTTCAATTGATATTAATAAACCAACAGTCCGCACAAGTCCAAATTCGTCCAGGGGGTCGCTTTGGAAGCTGAGCACGATTACGAGGTTCGTTTCCAGGTTTTTAAGAAATTAGTGGGCGTTTTGCAAGATGCTTTGGGTATTAAAATCAAGGAGAAAAGTGACTATGTATAACTTTTCCAGAGCTGTTTTATGCAGCTGCGAAGGGTATACCCGAATTCTGCGTCCCAAGTGGATCTAGAAGAGTAAATTTTATCGGCAATAGACAGGCTGGCTTAAAGGCACAGTCCAACCTCAGAGGTAATTTTCAACATTATGGTCTGGTCGTCGCCTATAGCAACCCTGCCAAGCGCGAAATCTCAATTCGCTCCAATAAGCGCGAAAAAACTAGGAAAAAGTCGACCACGCCCCCTTGAAAGAAAAATTGGGTAACGCCCACTGTTAGGTTTCCGACATCAATAGAGAAGAGACGCGCGAATGATTTCATTCAAAACCTACATATGTTCTTCGATTTGTTTTCGGTCTTGCTTTATATTGTGGCCTGCTTCAGAACGATGGCTGCCAATAACGAGAAAATACAGGCTCGAGACAACTCGTCCGCGAACTTCTATCCATTCAGAATTGAAATTTTTTGAGGAGCCATAACTCCGTTCGGAGTGAGTTCTGAGCGATTCCGGAGACACAGTTGTGATCAGCGTGAAATGTTTTCCAAGATAGGCAGAAAAACGAAAAGTCGATTCTGAGGACTGTGTCTTTAAAGTATCTACCTTGTTGGACTTGGTTCAAAGAATAGCCTAAGGGTTGGGGTGTTGGGCCCAACTCTCTGCGCCCCGGTTCTCAGTTTTCAAAACATTGATTAGGTTACTGTAGGTTAGGTTTGGTTACCCGTAGTAGGTCATGGTTCGGAGTTGACCCAGACATCGTCCAAAGGTGTTATATTGGGGTGTCGCTCTTTGCATTTCTATCACAATCCCTTGCGAGCTCTTGGCTGGAGGACTATGTCAACCTGCGCTACCTGTGTTTGCTCTTGTTTTTATCAGCTCAGTATCAGTCGAGTTGAGGTCGGACACTAAAATTGCACAAGCGGTTGACAGAACAGACCGCCTGACCCTCTGATATATAGTACACGTGATGCCGTTTACACTTTTGCATCCCTATACACCAAATACTAGACAGCCTCCTCCTTTTCTGAGTGTTCTTGTGGTTCACTTTCCATAATTTTCATTTCAAATGTCCTTACTCTACCCGGGTTGTAGCCATCTCTTCCAAATGCCGAAATTTACGAGCAAATAGAACGCGACTTTGATTTCCCACTTAATTTATCGATTTATTGCCTGTACAATGGTATGCTGCGCAAATATAAAACGTAATATAGAATTCATTACAGACATTCGTACTTTGTTGTCGAGTCATGCACAAAGTTATTTTGATGACTGACGAACTCGTGGTTTTTCCTACTAAAAAAACTGTGAACATGTAACTTTTCTGATATTCTCGTAATTTAATATTTTTTTTAATATTTAATATTTTTGATTATTTTATTTAATATTAATATTTTATTTAGTTTTCAATGTTTTCCGATATATTTTTTTGATTTATTTTTATTATTATTTTCAATATCTAACATTTTAAATTAGCTTTTTATATGTTGTATTCTATGCGTCACTGCTAAAGAGGGCGGCGGGAGCTCTGGACCGACGGTGAGCTTGATTCGGGTCTCCGATGGTTTTGGGCATTCGGATTTCTGGAAGAACTCTCACATGTGAGATAAAATCGGAAATATGTGTCGACAGGAATTTGAACTTTGTGATTTCCAAATTTTCGTTTAGTGATGATTTTTGACGTTCCTACATATTTCCGAAAAAAGGCTACAAATGTCGAAAAAAGGTTTTGAGAATATCTACCACATTAAAAATTTAACAATTTCCATTTCTTCGTATTCTGGTGAGTTATCATTTACGACATATGTTTTCCGATAGCCGATTTCCGAAGTACGCCTCAAAAATGGGAAAGAAAGTCGGAACTGCAAACGATCTAAAAATTACTCGTTTTCCGAAATCATCAAATATCGTTGTTTTTTTAGCGTTTTAATTTATGCAATGTGCAACAAAATACGGGAGAAAATCGAACATATAAAAATGATAATTTTTTAAATTTTTTTGATTCTAGTTTTTTAGCCCATTATTTCCGATGGTTTTGAACTTCCGATTTTCGATAAAGCCTCTAAATGCGAAAGAATTTCAGGAATACCTACTGAATAATTTGTTCATCCGATCCCCGAATTCGCGTTTTCCGGTGTAATCAGACAGATGTGCGGGCGGATCGCTGGCATTTGGCGGGCGAATCGACATCCCCCCCCCGCCATCCGCCCGCCAGTAGCCAGCGATCCGCCCTCGATGCCTCATATGGGTTATTCCGATGTTTCCCACCACGGTCTCCGTATGCGGGACCACCCCTCCTTGCCGTGGGAACCATCCCCTCAGCTGCCAAAAATTATTCTCCGGCCTCTAAGTGAGAGGGACTTCGAAGGTGACCTAAAGTCACCTTTCAGGGGTGCGTTCCAAGAACGTTACCACGACGTTGTGGGAGGAAAAGCAACCTCACCATAGACAAATTTGCTTTCCATTGATGCGAATTATAACTAAAAATTGCTTCCACGTAGCCGTGGCTACGATTCCATGGACGCGTTTTGCCATGGGAATGTTCTTGGAACGCACCCCAGGATCGGCCTCGGAATGCCGACTGAGCATTCAGTGCGATGAGGCGCCTTTTATACTCTTCGATTTGTTTACTCAGCGCATGATACTGATACCAGAAAAAACTCGTCAATGATTGACAAGTTTCAGCTTGTAAAATTTGAGCTGGAGGATCGTTGGCTATCAAGGCAGTGGCGGGCGGATCGCTGGCTATCAAAGCTCTGGCGGGCGGATCGCTGGCAGGTTGCGGGCGGATCGCTGGCAGGTTTCGAGCCGATCGCTGGCAGGTTGCGGGCGGATCGCTGCATCACATAGCTCAGCGGGCGGATCGCTGGCTACCAAAGCCGTTGCGGGCGGATCGCTGGCAGGTTGAGGGTGGATCGCCGCTCTAGAGATTGCCGGCGATCTGCCCGCTAGCGTGATCAAGTTTCCCAGGTGCCGCTATCCGCCCGCAACTTGCCGGCGTACCGCCCGGAGAGGCTGTGATTGCCAGCGGTCAGTCCGCACCTGTTGTCTGACTAGCTTACAGATTCACACGCACCAAGGTTGGTTGGGTTTCGGGTGTCGGTTTGGATTTCAGAGTTCTACCGCGGTGCGGCGCGACGTCATGATTCATAAGCGAATCGACGAGCGGCGCATTATTGATCGATTCCCACAGAAAACATCTCTTTGCGCCGCGCAGCAATAGAACTCTGAAAGAGGCCGAAGCCTTATTTATATCTGGTCGCTTTGCCTAGTCGCTGCACAGCCAACAGTTACAAAACCCATCGCGGCAACAGATCCTGCACAGAGTCGCGGCGAGTTGGAACAGTTTGAAGTTTCAGTCGACATCGACGAGTGACTGGGCTATTTCATAACTGGCCGAAGCGACCTGCTCGATTTTGCTAGATCGCTTCGAGTAGTTCTCTGAGAAAATTCTCCGCGTCAGGGCCGGGAAAGCACCGCGATAGTTCCGCGATAGTATCGCAGCGGCTCCGTGATCAGACGATTCTGCTGCAATGTTTCCAGCCTCGACATCGCCGCGATACTACCGCAGCGGCTCCGCGTTAAAACCGCATCGGCTCCGCGAGGATATAGCAGCGAACCCGCATGTGGTGCGATGTGCTGACCTGTGTGGTAGAACGAATTTGTCACCGGTTCAATGCACATGCATGTTTTTGGTCTTAGGCTGCCTAGTTGAGCTATGTATAATTCTTAACTGGCTTCATATGAGATACTCTCCCGGAGTCGCGGCAGCACTATCGCGGAGCCGCAGCGGCAATCTCTCTTAGGGTCGCGTCGCTTTCATGATGTAAGCGATTTGCTAGTCGAGGCGACTAGTCTGCAATCTTCCGTTAAGACGTAGGGTCTTCGGCGCGAAATTGCAGACTCCATACTTTTTTCAGCGTAAATGTTCCGTGTTTGCATTAATATTAGAATCCTTGAAAAACATTGTTTCTGTATCAGAATAAGCAAGGTTCCTTAAGCAAGGTGGATTGTTTCAAATTAGCTCTCCCTGCAGAATCGCTTCTTCCAATGAGTTTCAACCTTCCGATATCCAAACAACGCCAATACTACTTCATTTTTCTCTACTCGAAACGAACAAATCCTTACATATACTGTGCTTCTCTGGGCCAAATTCCGGTCCGCAATTGCGCCTCGACACGCTTTGCGGCCGCACGCGCTCGATTCGGTCGAGTTTACAGCGCCAAAGCCGACTCGATGTGGTTTTTTTGACCCAGTTTTCTCCCATTTTTTTTAGTTTCCAGTTTTCAAAGCCCAAGTTAACAGATCGGCGGCTGCGGCGCTGGAAAACTCTTCCGACTCGGGAGCGTGCGGTCGCAAAGCGTGTCGGGACACGTTTGCGGACCGGAGTTTGGCCCAGATAAGCTCAGTAACAATAACGAATATCCTACAGAATACGATTGTAAAATCGATCGATGCTGATATCAATCATTATACCCGAATATCAGGTTTGAAGTGAGCGAATTTCTCTGAAAATCACCAGGAAATGGTGGCAAAATCACCTCTCGATTCGGAAAAATGATTTTGCGACGTTGTCCGCAAATCTCCGTCCCGTTTCACGCGGATTTGCGTCCCCACGAGCAATCCCAACTCAGAAAATCAAAGCAAGTTACTTGTAACATAAAAGGATGAAAACATGATTCTTGTAACATATCTGACCCGATGTAAGTTACTTGCGACTTACCTCGGGTCATTCAGGACACATGCAACATATCGACAGAATACCGCGAGCAGTTCCAAGGGAGTATACGACGCATCCTAGGGGTCAGGCTTACTCAGAAAATTGGGAACAAGTTACTTGTAATATAAAAGGCCTTAAACAAGTTACTTGTAACATGTCTAAGCCGATGTAAGTTACTTGCAACTTATCTCAGGTCGTTTAAGCTACATGTAAAATATCGGCGGAATGCTGCCTCCGATCTGTTACATGTAACTTAAATGGCGAGATAGCTTGCATGTAACTTAAATCGGCCAAAGCAATTGAGGGGTCAGGCTTACGACTAGCGGTGCTGTCGGTTCAATCACCCAAATTTGAGGTACTTGACCTAACACCAACAACGAAGGCCCCACAGCGTTATTCACGTAGCGTGTGGCCTAAGATGCGTGCGTACGCGTTCTCGGCGTTGCCTGTCGTCTGCGTCGCGTGATGGCCACCCATGGTGAAAATATAAATGTAAGGTACTTGAGACATTCAAGTAAGTTACATTTATGTTGCAAGTAATTTGTCCTCATTCTTCTGAGAAATCGCTCAACGATTTCAATTTTCAAATCGCTTCGTCCAGCGATTTCAAAAGCGACTTGAAGTCGAAGCGACCAACTATGAATGGGACTTCAGATTGATCACAGCATGGAAAGAGTTTTCTGCTGTGCGTGAGTGCAACGTGCGATTCAGTTCAACTCTGTGATGCGTTTTCACAGGCGACGCTCCATTAAGTGTGCATATCCGTAGGGATTATTCAAATAGTTAGCGCTGCAGTCTCTTCCCTCACCGCTCTACGGGGTCTCCTAGCTGTACTCATTATTCCATGTACTGCTGTAATACTTTATAACATTACAACTTTTCATAGTAAAGTCATGATTATTGCTTTACACTTTTACACATCTTGAGTCTTCTTCTGCCTCTTTATTCATCATCCGAATAGCGGAAACTCGCTGAAATCCATTATATTTTCCGCATGGCCTACTGTTCAAGGCCTTCTCTCGACATCTTGATGCGAATGCTTGAAAACCTGGGCGATGAGAGCGTTCATTTTGACCTCATTATCCATACTTTTATGTAGCAGTCTTCTGTTTTTTCTTGGCGGACTTGTCTAGCTAGAGCTTTGGAAGAGGGAGTGTATGTATATGACTCTGAATGGCTTCGACGTAATTGATCACAAATTCTGCAGAAAAATCCTCTCAAGATTTACCTTTCCGTCCCTCATGCCGGGGTTATACTTCAATCGTCGATCCACGCGATTGCACGCTTTAAATAAGAATATCGACTCTCGACGCGATAACGATCGATATTCACTAATGCCATGCCATCGCGGGGAGCCGCGGTGGAAGTGTCAACCCGGCTTTACGTCTATAGGGGTCTGCAGAGTTGCAGCGACCGGCGAGTGGTCGCCGAGCGTCAACCTTGACGCGGCGAGGAAAATGTTCTTGAACATTATCGTCGCGGCGCCACAACACTATAGGGGTCTGCAGAGTTGAAGTTGTGGCGTTGCTCGCAGCGACGAACAGACCTGGGTGATGCAATATCGATTACATTCGGCGACGAGGGCAACCGACGCGGCGTGAGGGGCGACGAGGGGGCACCGCAGAGTGGTTTAACCCCGCGACGGCCGCGCGCCACTGCCAGCGAGCGGCAACCGACGCGGCGACGATAATTTTCGGAAACATTTTTGTCGCCGCGTCAAGGCTGACGCTCGGCGACCAGTCGCCGGTCAATGCAACTCTGCAGACCCCTTATGCGGTGCCCCCTCGTCGCCCTTCACGCCGCGTCGATCGCCCTCGTCGCCGAATGTAATCGATATTGCATCACTCATCGCTGTTCGTCGCTGCGAGCAACGCCGCGACTTGGACTCTGCAGGCCGCTTATCTTCGTAGCACAAAACGTGGTAACTCTCCCCTATACCCAGAACCTCGACTTAGAGAATGATACGCATATTTCAGAGGTGTTGCTGTACTTATATTTGTCGCACTGAATGCTTGTCCTAGTAACAACAGTATTCGCTAACCATTCATTTGTGGAACCATACACGTACTTGTCGGATCATTAATCCGAGACGGTTTCGGGAGGTTTTCTCCCGATCTAGCTAAGGAATGCGGAGGCGCGCTGGCTTATAGTACGGGTACTAAATTTTGCGGCAGTCGCGGACTTTCCAGGGGTCGTTTAGGAGGCGTCACATAAGTGCACATCCAGATCCTTCTCGAGTATGCATATAAATACATATTTTGAGGCTGTGGATCGTGCGCCTTGGCTTCAGAAGCTTTGCGTTTTCTGACCAATCCTACAAGGGGTATTATAATTGTAGTCCTTTGTATCTACAATCCGTGCTTGAAATTTTCTTGAAATTTTCTAAATAGCTTGGGCATTTCTAAGGTGAAATTTCGAAAATCGTCCGAAAACAATAATTATCCATTTCACAAGTTGAAAGGTCAGAATTTTCCGAAATAAAGAGTTTTTAATTCTGGATTGTGTGCGCATGTCATGGCGCTTCTGTTTTTCGTGCTTGATGGTGCTATACTCTGTTTATCTTTAATTGCACAAAAAACGGTCCGCCAATAGTCCTCTAATGGGCCGGCTAGTACCGTAGTTTACGTTCACGATGCGTTCTGTTGCAGACCCGGGTGTGCACCGGGGTGTGCTGAGCGATCGATTCATCAATGCCGTCACTCGGCCACCCACCCTGCCACTGTGCACACCCGGGTCTGCCGAGAACGCGTCGTGGACGTAAACTACGGTACTAGCCGGCCCATTAGAGGACTATTGGCGGACCGTTTTTTGTGCAATTAAAGATAAACAGAGTATAGATGACTGACCTGAGACCGGCTCACCAGCTTTCTATCTCCTATTTCTGCACAGTAGCACCTTAGTGACTCACCGAACTCTTCCTTCGTTTTCAGACGGGCCCGATTCAGGGGCGAAATCCAGAAGAACCGTCAGTGCTTTTCGACGCGTACGGTGCCTTTATGATGTATGTAGGCCTGCCTTGCATGGCACAATCCAACCGCGGGGGAAATTTTTGATATTGTGACCCGACCAGGAATGAGCGGAGTACCGCGTTTCGCGTTCCGAAAACCGCAGTTCCGCGCATTTTGGCATTCCGCGTTCTGCATTCCGAAAACCGCAGAAAACGCCGCGGAATGCGAAAATATCGGGTTATCTGGGACGTAAGAAAACACTAGATGATTTCTGAATTTAACCGCGTTTCGCGTTCCGAAACTCGCAGTTCCGCGCATTTTCAGGCGTTTCGCGCCCGATTTTCGAAACCCGAGAAAAAAATTTTTGTTCCGAAACCCGAAAACCGATTTCCGAAATTTCATATTTTTATTCCGCTCGTCCCTGGACCCGACCGCCGCATATAGAAAGCCCACCAAGCGCGTAAACTCAATTCGCTCAAACGAGCGAGGAAAAGCGCGGGAAAAGTCGATATCGCCCTCAGAGAAAAAAAAATGGGTAACGTCCACCGATAAGCTTCCGATCTCAAGAGGGAAGAGAAGCGCAGTGGATTTGTTTTTCGAAATCCATGTTCTTCCATTTGTTTTCGGTCTGGCTTTATATTGTGACCTGATTGAGAACTGTAGCTGGAAAAAGCGAGAAAAAACAGGATCGAGACAACTCGTCCACGAACTTCTCCCTGTTCAAATTCAACATTTTAGAGGGTTTATAACTCTGTTCGTAACGAGTTGTGAGCGATTCTTGAGATGACATTGTGATCACGATCAAAGTTTCTCCAAGATGAGTAGAGAAACGAAAAAAATCGATTCTGAGATTGGACTGTGCCTTTAAGACCAGTTTTTACGACAAGTTCCTATTTGAACAATGTTTTACTTGATGTCATTTGAAGTAGTTCTGAATGAGTGTCTTTAATCTGTACTCATTTAGGCTCGGGTTTTGATTGGTTATGCCCATTTCCTGCTACTAAACAAGAAAGTCTTACTATACTGTGCTTATCTGGGTCAAATTCCGGTCCGCAATTGCGTCTCGACACGCTTTGCGGCCGCACGCGCTCGTATCAGCCGGGTTTCCAGCGCCAAAACTGACTCAATATGGCTTTTTTATACAGTTTTCTTCAATTTTGTTTAGTTTCCAGTTTCTGAAACCCACCTAGAGTCAATAGATCGGCGGGTGCGGCGCTGGAAACTCTTCCAACTCGAAGACGCGCGGCCGCTAAGCGTGTCGAGACGCACTTGCGGACCGGAATTTGATCTAGATAAACACAGTATGTACATATACAGTTAGACCACATAGAATGATATCTTTTCTGCGCTTTCCAGTTCCTTCTACATACATATTTGTTTAGTGTGTCCGATTTTGTGCTACTTTTTCAGCATTTCGATAATTTTGTATTCGAAATATTTATATATAAATCACGATAGCGAGCGAATGCGATTTCATAATCCATTTTAGAGCTTTTGTAGAGCCCCTCCCCCCTGCTATACAATTTTCCGCAGCAGGTATGAGCGTAAATCGGTTTTCCGATTTCCGCAGGTTTTTTTTGCTTCGGAATTTCCATATCCGTTACGTAGGTGCGAAAATCGGCACAAAATGTGGGAAAATTTTGAAATTTCTCCGTTTGTTCATTCCCCTAGCATGTAATAGAGCCTACATTCATGTACTCGGGTACCCGCTGTATTCAAATAGTATTAGAATTCAAAGATCAAACCACCATATACTGTTGACCGCAATGTTAATAGGACATGGTGCGGTTGCGGACTCGCACTAAATTACGGTAGAATCTGGCACTTTGCCAGATTTAGTCATCGATCGGCGCCAACCGTCGTCTCTCTGCTCACGAGAATATCAGCTGTGGCGCTGATTGATGACGAAATCTGGCAAAGTGCCAGATTCTACCCTAGTTTTAGTGCGAGTCCGCAACCGCACCATGTCCTATTAACATTGCGGTCAACTGTACAGTCCTTATCGGAGCGAAACTCTGGTCCGCATTGTTGCAGCAAGTCGGCTTAAGTCTGTCTGATTGAGACTGTCCGCCCACGCCCTCTGCGTGCGTGTTGAGCATCCGACACGAAAGCATTTTCCTTACGATCCTGCCCACGACTACCCAACCTGACGGATACAGCTGACGGGGTATTATTCAACTATTCGTCTGATGTTCCTGTTAATTGACTCACAGGTTAGAAAAATGCCTTCATCGCGACAGATCAACACGCTTGCGGACCGCCTGGGCATTCGAACGGACCTTGTAGAGCAGATAACTCTCTCCCAAACGATCTCTAACTGTCGTCGAAATTCTCAATATTTGGAGCGCCAATCCTGAAAAAGACTCGATAACTTACTTTCCATTCCAATAAATCATTCCACAGCGTGCGTGTGCGCGCGTACACTTCTCTCCCTTTCTCCTCCCCGTCTGTCTCCCTGTCTCTACCCTCGCTTCGCACACACGCGCCAGGGAGCCAGACGAACTTCACTGCAAATCACCCTCTCATGTATTAGTGACGCTAAATGCCTGTAGGATAAGGTGAGGGTATCAACCTATTTCGATTCCCAAAATTTCGAATTCTATTTCGGTTTCCGAATTCCGATTTCTGAGACCTAGTATGATGTTCCGATTTCCGATATCCAAAACGTTGAATGTTGTTCCGATTCCCGATTACCGAAATTCGAATGTTCGGGTTCCGATTTTCAAAGTTCCGAATGGATTTCCAAAACTTATTCCAGTTCCCGAATTCCTATTTTCAAATTCCTAATCCTGTTCCAATTTCCGTTATCCGACTTGCGAAAATTGAAGTGATGTTCCTATATCCGAATTCCGATTTACTAAATTCTGAATCCTATTCCGATCTCCGAAAGCCACTTTCCAAAATTTCAAAACATGTTCAAATTTTGAAGGTCCGATTCCCGAAAATTTGAATGCTGCTCGGGATTTTAGTTTCAAAATTCGAACAGGTGCTACAATTTCCGAATTCCGAATAGCGAAACTCCGAATCCTGTTCCGATTTCCGGAATTCTGCATCTTTTTTCAATTGCACTTTGAGATTTCAAATCCTGTTACCATTTCCGAAAACCGTTTTCCTGAATCTGAAATGATGTTCCGTTTTCCGAACTCCGGTGTCCGAAATTTCGAATACTGTTGCGATTTACATGATCCGTTTCTCGAAATTTCTAATGATGTTGAATTTTTTCGAATTGCGATTATCGAAATTTCAAATGTTGTTCCGATTTCCGGATTCCGATTCTGAATATTTCGAATTCTGTTCCGATTTCCGTGATTCGCTCCACGAAATCTAAAGCAATGTTATAATTTCCGCATTCGAATTACTGAAATTGTTAATGTTGTTCCGATTTCCGAGTTCTGATTTTAAAATTTCTGAATCCTGTTCCAATTTCTGAAATCCACTTTCCAAAATTTGAAAAGATGTTTAATTTTGAAGCTCCGACTCCCGGAAATTTGAATGCTGCTCGGGATTTTTTTTTCAAAATTTGAAGAGGTGCTCCAATTTTCGAATTCCGAATAGCGAAACTTCGAATGCTGTTGTGATATCTGAATTTCGATTTGCAAATTTCCGAATCCTGTTCCGATTTCCGGACAACTGCATCTTATTCCGGTTTCCGAATTGCACTTTGAGATTTCGAATCCTGTTACCATTTCCAAAACCCGTTTTCCTGAATTTGAAATGATGTTCCGTTTTCCGAACTCCGGTTTGCGAAATTCCGAATCCTGTTCCGATTTCCGGACAACTGCATCTTATTCCGGTTTCCGAATTGCAGTTTTGAGGTTTCGAATCCTGTTACCATTTCCAAAACCCGTTTTCCTGAATTTGAAATGATGTTCCGTTTTCCGAACTCCGGTGTCCGAAATTTCGAATCCTGTTGCGATTTCCGGACAACTGCATCTTATTCCGGTTTCCGAATTGCAGTTTTGAGGTTTCGAATCCTGTTACCATTTCCGAAACCCGTTTTCCTGAATTTGAAATGATGTTCCGTTTTCCGAACTCCGGTGTCCGAAATTTCGAATCCTGTTGCGATTTACATGATCCGTTTCTCGAAATTTTTAATGATGTTGAATTTTTTCGAATTGCGATTATCGAAATTTCAAATGTTGTTCCGATTTCCGGATTCCGATTCTGAATATTCCGAATTCTGTTCCGATTTCCGTGATCCGCTCCACGAAATTTGAAACAATGTTATAATATCCGCATTCAAATTACTGAAATTGTGAATGTTGTTCCGATTTCCGAGTTCTGATTTTAAAATTTCTGAACCTTGTTCCAATTTCCGAAATCCACTTTCCGGAACCTAAATGTTGTTCTGATTTCCGAGTCCTGATCTCCGGAATTTCGAATGCTGCTCTGATCTCGGAAACTCGAAATTTTATACCACTCATCCCTGTTTCGCAGTCATACCCGAAGCTAATCCGTAATTTTTAGACGGGCTGGCTACATTTGTATGTATCATTAGGCGAGGATAAGTTTCATGCGTTTCATAATGTTATCATTATGCGGCTAAGGATTCCAGGGCAGGGGTCAGCCGGCGGCGGGAAACCGGTTTGGGAAGCGGTTTTTTACGCCAAGTCGGCATCTTTGAGAAATCACAATGGAAATTCCGTGATTTCGGTTGCTGTGGTTCTAGTGATAGGTGATCGCGTCTTGAATCTACTTCTCTCTTCGCCTACTATTGTGGACGAGGTCTGAGTTTGCTTTGTTTTTTTTGTCATTATCAGAGTCCTGCACTATTTCTCTACTTATTAGCTTCTAAACCCTGACACTTTATCAACGTATGCTTGTGTGAATGCAATAACAAGTCCTCAGAATACATTGTCTGTAACACCGAAATTCTTCAATTTTTTCACGTCTGTTTTCTGGATTACGGTTATGCAGATGCTGTGTCATGCACGTGAGTTGCGTACGTTGCACGCTCGTCAGACACGCAGAGGGAGCGCTAACGGTCCGCAGGAGATCGCCTCAGCTGTCCAATACCTTCCTCAGGCTCCGTCCAAACGTATCGAAAACGCGCGCTTTCGCTGTTCCGCGCTCCTCAACGCTCCTTAGTGCTGATAGGTGCCCGGCCCACGGAGAGACAAGCAAACACCCCCTGCATCGTGTTGATTCGATCGACCATGGTTGATCTGGTGATCAGTCTACCAAGTCGAATCCTTGGCTTCTCATATACCACGATTTGTGACAGCCGTGTTCAAGCTATGGTACACGAGGACAATAGTTTTAAAGTAGGCTCGAGGATAAATGCTTTAGGGACAGAGTAATGAGCTTGAGATTTGCTGATTCTTTTCCAGAGTGGACGCGAGCGGGCGTGGGCGCGCGATCGATTTTGCGTAATCGCGCGCTATCACAACGTATGGAGGTTGCCTCAGTGTGACTCAAGATCTCCTTCCAAGGCCGACTCCAATAGATGAACTATGAGATGAAGAGTCTCGTTAACCTGTTTTTGCCTTCATTATTCGGAATACAGCTCAGGTGATTCTCAGCCCCGAGCCGAACCGAACAGGAATCGGAGCCGCCTGACAGTTAGGCTCGTTCTCCCAATCTTCGGGCCACCGCTGTTGCTGTTCGGGCGAATCGGAGCGGTCCGGACAGCAACAGCAGTGGTCCGGACAGCAACAGAAGCCGACTCGCAGATTGGGAACACGAGCTGAACTGTCAGGCGGCTTGGGGCCGAGAATCGCCTGAGGTGGGATAACGTGTCTTTTGAGGAGCACGTGGCCGTATTGTTCCCAACCCGCTTTTCAGTTGGGGTGGGAGCATGGGCCAAATCGTTGCGTAAGAATTTCCACTTTGCTTCGCCAAACGCGTTTGTTTTTTGAGAACTAAACCACATATTCTCTATTCCGGGAACAAATTTACTTTGTTCCTTTTCGTGCTTGTGCGGAGCGAGGGCAGAGGAAGTGAAAAGGCGAGGTGGAGAAGTAGACGCAGCGTACGCGCTCACCCGCACGCGATAGACGGAAATTAATTTCACTTCAAAATAGACGATATATGTATGTATATACTAACTGTGTTCCTATACAGATATTCATTATGGCGTTTTTATTCTATTATCCCACTTCCCATTGCTAAAACTGGGACAAGTCTGTGTCCATTGTCAGGCCCGTGCTGTGATGATCTCTGAGAGCGGCCATAAATTTGGGCAAAGGGAAGCGTGGAGGCTGCAAGCTTGGCCACCACGCAAAATTTGGCATTAAAGATACAGTGCTTATCAAAAACAAAAGGACACCACACTTCTTCACGATTCTGAACTTCTGACTTTTCCAAACAATTTGAAACATCTACCATTCGATTAAGCATGTCTGAAAACCTAAGTATAAGTGCTATGTCATGTCAGTGTTGATGTATAATTTTTTAATAACAAAAAAAAACAAAGATGGCAGTGTATCAAAAACAAAGGGACAGCTCGGCGTTTTAATCTATATTGATCGTTATTGGAGATCAAACGCTATAGGCAGTCAGCATATCCACTTGTCTCCTCACTACTCATCATGCCTCGTGGATTTTACTTCTCTTCGGAAGAACAAGCTCCGATAGATGTCCTGCACAAGCTCGGATTAAGCTGTCGTCGAATGGCCGACGAGATCGGTCGGTCTCCCAACTCCATTTGCAACTACTTGAAAGATCCAGGAAACTACGACAAGAAAAGGAGTCCGGACCGGCCCAGGATGCTTTCCGAGGCTACCACGAGGCAAATTGGACGTCATGTTTCGAAATCCACGACCAGCATAAGACAACTGAAAGCTGATCTGAGACTGTCTGCGTCAAGCATGACCATCTAGAGAGCTGTCAAAGGTCAAAAACATATCATGCGACAAACCATGAAGGCGGCGCCGAGATTAACAAGTCGTCACAAAGCTGCTAGACTTCGATTGATTGAGAGGAACTTGACAACGAACTGGAATCCGGTATTTTGTATTCCATCGTGGCACTTGCCTGTTAACAAAACTGCAATTCCTGCCAAGATATTTATTGAGGTGATCTGGTCCGACGAAAAAAAAAGTTTAACTTGGATGGCCCGGATGGATTTGCGTCGTACTGGAGGGATCTTCGCAAGGAACCACTCTATTTTTTAAAGTGGAACTTTGGCGGTGGAAGTTGCATGGTCTGGGGAGCAATTTCGAGCCTTGGCGTTCTGTCACTCGCATTTGTGTCGTGCAGAATGGACAGTTCAGATTATCAGCAGGTTCTCCAGGACCACATGATTCCATTTCTTAGGCGTCACTGTCGTCGAAACTTTGTTTTCATGCAAGACAACGCGTCAGTCCACTCAAGTCAGTCTACTCGAACTTGGTTGGCGTCCAATAACGTCGAGGTTTTGGAATGGCCTGCCTGTTCACCCGACTTGAACCCCATCGAGAACGTATGGGGAATACTAGTGAGAAGGATTTATGCCAACAACAAGCAATTTAATACGGTTGAAGAGCTTAAGAAGGCTACTATGGAGGTGTGGCAGAATTTGGAGCCTGGTCTCATTGCAAACCTTTTCTCCAGTATGCCAAAAAGGATGTTTGAAGTTGCGAAGAACAAAGAAGGACCTACAAGTTATTGACTGCCTGATTGATCTTTATTTCGTTGACAAAAATTTTATTATGCTGAGGTGTCCCTTTGTTTTTGATACAGTGATTTTGCAAAAATACTAATAAACAAATTTTTATTTCATGCGCTGAAGTTTTAATGTAATAATGTATAGGTTTTTCAACCTTCTGTATCGAATGGTGATGATTTCAGATTGCGTCGATTGCTAGCAAGCTCGCAGTTGGCAAAAATTAGAGTGTCTCTTTGTTTTTGATGAGCACTGTAGTAATAAATAATTCTGAAATGATCGTTCCGTTTCGCGATGTCTGGAATTTTGGGAATAATTGACGCTAACGCCTGCTATGTAGCACCTACTATGTTTCTGGCCCTTATAAATGTTTTTCTACTACTAAAGTCTGTTTTCAGCCAATTGTCGATTAGCAGCGTGTCATCATCGCTGCCCACAAACGACTACGTCATGATGCAAACCCAGGAGTCACCACCGAAGGGTTTAGTGAAGAAACGGCGCGAGCAGTTTTCCAATTCTTCAGTTGACGAGGTGATTTTTTTTTGGGTTTTTTGCCAACGGCAAACTGCTAATGACTTCCTGTACGGAAAAATTGAGAAAAAAAGGTTTTTTTCGCGGTGGAATATGCCGTCAAAATTCAGAAAAAAAAGTTTTTTTGATGAGTCCGATTTTTTTCGGACTTATCTGTCAGAATCTAATGTAGTTACAGTCTTGATTTCCACATCCAGATCTGGATTTTTTGTTTTTTTTGTATTTTTTATCAACGTTTTTTTTGGCGTGTTGTTTGTGCATATATTTTTTTGTATATTTTAAACGTAATTATTCATTTTCGATTTTCTTGTGAATTAATTGAAAAATTCAGCTTCTGCAACGTCCTAATCGATCTCGTTCGGTACCAATCTCGGCTGTCATACTGCATGCTCAGCAGTCACAGAATAACGGCCCGGAAGGGAATCAGTGCGTTTTTTTCGGTCTTTAGAAGCATATCATTGCACAGGTTTCAAAAAAGAAAATTCATTCTCTTTAGAAGTCCAACGCGAAAGGTGCAGATTGATCGGATTCGGTACGATTTCCGGGCGCCGGCGGACATTTTGAGGCGGAATCCTGATGATCCCATAGGAAATGAGTGTTGTGAGATGACGACGACCACGGAGCGACTCAGCGATGGAGAGAAGCGAACTGTCAGAGTGATTCGTGAAGTCGGCTCTGAAAAAGGTATGTATATTATGTAGATATGAGTGGGAAATCTGCAGAGTTCCCATAGTTTAGTGCGAAATTTGCCCTTTTCCTACGATCGTCAACGGCCGTGAATATGCAAACATGGTCGGGGCGCAACGGTATTACTCATGCTGTACTAGGCTAGGCCATTAGCCGTTGTTTTCTCCAGCTCCAGATTAAGAGATCTGACAAATTTTCCCCATTCTGTACATTTCTGTCTGTTTTTTAGGATTTTTGACATGGGTTTATTCATCGAAACGCCAGCCAAAAAGTGAATTTGCTAAAAAAACCTAGGTTTCAGTTGGCCTTTTTCTTGTTGTTGTGCTCCATCAGCATTTTGTGTGCACTGTTCCACTTTTTGGTTAGCTGAATTTGGGAAAAGTTTTCTCTTTGCCCAAGTTTCATCCGTGATGGTGTTGGGAGCGCTGATCGCGAATCCAGTG